>CM051824.1:130931911-131531911 GCA_028451465.1 Erethizon dorsatum | reverse complement strand
TGAGCAGGTCAAGCCCAAAGCCCATACAAGGGAAGAAATAATAAAGATCAGAGCAGAAATTAACACAATGGAGACTAAGAAAGCAATAGAAAGAATTAATGAATCAAAGAGTTGGTTCTTTGACAGAATAAATAAAATAGATAAACCCCTAGACAGCCTTATCAAAAAAAGGAAAGAAAAATTCAAATTCATGCAATGAGGAATGAAAAGGGTGAAATCACTATAGATCCTGTGGAAATTCAGAAGATCATCAATACCTACTTTGAAAATCTTTACTCGCATAGGATGGAAAACACAGAAAAAAAGGTCAGATTCCTAGAAATGTATGAATTACCAAAGCTGAATCAAAAAGATGTAAAAATTCTGAATAACCCACCGTCAGGTAATGAAATTGAACACATAATTTAAAAACTTATCAACAAAGAAAAGCCCAGGACCTGATGGATTCACAGTGGAATTCTACAAGAAATTTAGAAAAGTTTTAAAGCCAATACTCCTCAAACTCTTTAATGACATTGAAAAGGAACCAATTCTCCCTACCTCATTCCTGGAGGCAAGTATTACTCTGATACCAAAACCAGAGAAAGACCCAATCAAGAAAGAGAACTACAGGCCAATCTCCCTAATGAACATAGATGCAAAAATCCTCAATAAAATACTAGCAAACAGAATGCAGCAAATCATGAAGAATATTATACACCACAACCAAATGGGATTAATCCCAGGAATGCAGGGATGGTTCAACATATGCAAATTAATAAACAATAAACCATATCAAAAGAGCCAAAGACAAAATTCACATGATCATATCAAGAGATGCAGAAAAAGTTTTTGATAAAGTCCAAAACTCATTCATGATAAAAACCCTACAGAAAATTGGAATTGATGTCTCTACTTCAATCTGATAAAAACCATCTATGACAAGCCAATAGCTAACATCATACTAAATGGACAAAAACTGAAAGTTTTCACTCTAAAATCAGGAACAAGAAAGCATGTCCACTATCACCACTCCTATTCAATAGAGTTCTGGAAACATTAGCCAGAGCACTTAGACAAGAGAGAGAAATAAAAGTAATAAGGATAGGAAAGGAAGAAGTTAAATTATCATTATTTGCAGATCACATGATATTCTACATAGAAGAACCCAAAAGCTCCACCAAAAGACTTCTAGATTTAATAACCAAATTCAGTAACATAGCTGGATACAAAGCCAACACTGAAAAATCTATAGCATTCCTGTACACAAATAACAAACTCACTAAGAGAGAAAGTAGAGAAACAACACCTTTCACAATAGCATCCAAAAAAAAATGAAATACTTAGGAATCAATCTAACAAAGGATATAAAAGACCTCTACATTGAAAATAACAGTAGTCTGAAAAATGAGATTGAAGAGGACATCAGAAAATGGAAAGACATCCCTTGCTCATGGATAGGAAAAACAAACATTGTGAAAATGGCCACACTCCCAAAACAATAATGCTGATTTAATGCAATCCCAATCAAAATACCATTAGCATGCCTCATGAATCTAGATAAAACATTCCTAAAATTCATTTGGAAACACAAGAGACCTAAAATAGCAAAGGCAATCCTCGGAAACAAAAGCAAGGCAGTTGGCATCACAACTGGCATCAAAATCCCTGACTTGAAATTATCCTACAAAGATACTGTGATAAAAATCAGCATGGTACTGGCAAAAAAACAGACCTGAGGATCAGTGGAACAGAATACAAGATGCAGACACAACTCCAAACACACTTAGCCACCTTATCTTTCACAAAGGGAACAAACATTTTCATTGGAAGAAAGATAGCCTAATTAATAAATGGGGCTGGAAAAACTGGCTCTCTACATGCCAAAGTCTAAAACTAGATCCATGTCTATCACCATGCACAAAACTAAGGTCAAAGTGGATCAAAGATCTAAATATTAAAACAGAAACACTCAAACTACTGGAAGAGAGAGTAGGTAGAAATCTTGAAGACATAGGGGTAGGGAAAGAGTTCATGAACAAAATCCAGACTGCATGGGAAATACTTCAAAGAATCAACAACTGGGATCTCATCTTATTAAAAAGTGTTTGTACATCAAAAGAAATCATCACCAGAGGGAAAAGACTACCCACAGAATGAGAAAAAAACTAGCTCACTCTTCCTCAGAGGACTTCTATCTAGACCATATAAAGAATTGAAAAAAATCAGGGCCCCCAAATTCAAAGACCCAATCCAAAAATGGGCATCTGAGATGAATATGCACTTCTCAGATAAAGAAATACAATCGGAAAATAAATACATGAAAAAATGTTCAACATCATTGATCACTCAAGAAGTGCAAATTAAAACACTGAGATTCCATCTCATCCCAGTAAGAATGGCTATTATCAAGAAATCAACCAATAACAAATGCAGGCAGGGCTATGGGGAAAAAGGAACCCTTCTCCATTGCTGTTGGGAGTGTAGACTGGTACAACCACTGTGAATATCAGTGTGGAGAGTCCTCAAAAAATTAGGATTAGCGGTCCCATATGACCCAGGTATTCCCCTTCTGTGTATCATCCCAGAAGAACAAAAAAATCACACCACAGTGATATATGTGCATCCATGTTTATAGCAGCACAATTTGTAATAGTTAAATCTTGGAAACAACCCAAATGCCCATCAACTGAGGAATGGATAAAAAAAGATGTGGTATTTTTATACAATGGAGTACTACTCAGCTATAAAGAAGGATAAACTCGGCGCTTTTATAAGTAAATGGATGCAACTAGAGACCATACTCATAAGTGAAATAAATCAGACTTGCATGTGAAAACATTGCATTGTCTCCCTAGTGTAAGAAACTGAAAGAGTAAATAAAATTGAAAATGTACAATAGATATTGTGAAAAGGGAAGAAATTGCTCAAAAGGAAATAGCAACTGTGATAGGGGAAAGGAGAAAAGAAAGGGAAAATAATAGATATATATGTACACAAGATAGATAAGATAATTATTACAAATCTCTATTAGTTCATTGAAAAGAACAGTTTGTGCTTACATTGTCTGATCAATTTTTCATGCCTATGTCTTGTAATGAGCAACTACTTTGAAGATAATAATATGCAATATATTAACCATTGTTAATCTCCTATTATCTTGTTTTGAGGTTCTGTATCATCATTTTTATTGTTTTTTCTTTTTAAAATAAAAAAAAGAAAAAGAAGACAAGGCAAATTTGAAAAAGAACCCATCACATATTCAGAAATTTTTCAAAATGTATGTATTTGAATTTAAAATCAAATGAATGGGTTAAGAGTGGATGTAATACAGATGAAGAAAACCCTAATAACATGAAAGATACAGCTAAAGACATAACTCTGATTAAGCACAAAGAAGAAAATAAGTGGAAGTATGAGAGAAAAAGAGAAAAGTAGAATGAGAAAATCTACAATCCATCCAATGGCATTTTCTTTTTTTTTTTTTTTTTTTTTTTTTGGTGGGTACCGGGGGGACGACCTCAGGACCTCGCGCACCAACAGGCACCCGTGCCGCTGAGCGATATCACCGGCCCCTTTTTCGTATGTGGGTTCCGGGAGTCGAACTCGGGCCTTCGCGCTTGCAAGGCAGGCGCTTAAGCCGCTGAGCCGTCTCACCGGCCCTCCAATGGCATTTTCAAAACAAACAATAAAGATAATATCAGACAGACAATGCCTAAAGATAAATAGAATTTTCCAGCATTTGCGAAAGATATATATCATCATTCCAAAATCATGTTTAATTTCAAGCAGAATAAATATCAATTAATTCAGCCTAGACATATGGTAGTTGAATTATTCAAGACCAGAAACAAACAGACTTACAAGCAACCACCAAGACAAGATTAAAAGCATAATATCCCCAAATGCTACCACAAAATACAGTAAATCATGAAAACATAATAAATATAGTGATGCTACACATAATTATAATCCTTGAAAGATGATATAATCTAGTCGGTTAAAATTTTCAGATCCCTGAAAGACTATTACTTTAAATATTATAATGGTTTACATTTTAGCTAAATTACATTAGGTCTATTCCTGAGTCAGTATCCAAAGCACAGTAAATACGATGTAACTTTTCCTTGAACTCTCAAGTTATGTGCCATAACTGCAATTTTAAAAACACAAGTAAGGAACTTTGGGTTCAAGATAATAAACCAAGTCCATGAAATAACTATTTTCTCAAAAATTCCAGTGAAATCTCAGCAAAGATGTATTAAAAGGAATAAATGTATAACAGAGCTGAGAGAGGGAGGAAACCCAGTGAGCCCACCAGAAACATGACAAATTATAAGAAGGGAGAAAACACGGGAATCTTATTTTCAGTTCGCCAGAGGAGGGGAGCCCTCCATGCAGGAAAAGTCCAGGTAAATGTGGAAAGCTTTCTTCCTCGCTGTTCATGCGGGTGTCTGTTCAGGCAAGTTTAGAAAGCAGGAAGAGACAGCCATACAGCAATGAAAATATTGAAAAGCTGGCCGTACACCAGTGTCTTGGCCAGGTCACCTGCCTACCTCTTCTCCACACACTCAGAAACATAGCAGCATGATGTCTGCAGTGGCACAAAAGCAGAGCGGTTAAGAAATGGTAAGAACGTCCTGGGAAGCTGCTGGTGGAGGACAATCTCAGAGGGACAGTTTCCCTAGTTTGGACCTTTGGAATGGAGGAAGCAGTGTATGGTTGCTCTCTACCCAATGCCAAGTCAGTTAAAGTGAAGGCAGAGGTCTACACAGGAAAAATTCACTTCAACACAGTCACTTGTCATCTAAAAACGGGGACACATTCTAAGAAATGGATTGTGAGGTGATTTTGCTGTTGTGCCAATGTCATGGGAGTGTGCTTGCACAAACCTACATCGTATGGGTCTATCACTTGATGTGGTCTCTTAGTGAAATCAAAAGACACAGTAAGCACAAGATACATGAGGCTGCTGCCACTGTAATGTGGCAGAATGTTCTACGCTAAAGTGTAGAAGTACACTCTAAAATAACAACGCAGTAACAACACCCGTAATCCCAGCACTCCTGAGCCTGAAGCAGGAGAACTGCCATCAGTTTGAGGGCAGCCTGGGCTATATATGAGTTCAAGGCCAGACTTTCTTTCCCAGAGAGAAAGAAAGGAAGGAAGGAAGGCAGGAAGGAAGGCAGGAAGGAAGGCAGGAAGGAAGGAAGGAAGGAAGGAGAAAGAAAGGAAGGAAAGAAGAAAAAAAGAAAGAAAGAAAAAGAAAGAAGAGAGAGAAAGGAAGATATAATAAATGCATAAGATGGAAACATCACCTTTATAATTACACAATTGCGTATGCATACGTTTTTGTCAGTGGGAAGCACATCATATTCATGCCACGATAACCTGAATCGCACAAAGAGCGCACTGGGCTATGTCTTTAAGACAGCCACAGCTCGAGGAGAGTAGAGATTCTTCCACTCTGCCATGATTACGTGAGGCGTCATAAGCTTATGGAGCCACTGTCATATGTGTGGTCCATCTTTGACCAAAATGTTGTCATGTACAGATTATGAGAGATTAAACACCGTTATGAGAGGTTAAAGAGACTATAATTAATATGAAGATGAACTATCTTACAGTAAAGTAAAAGTATATTTCTTTTTTTAAGAAAGAAAAACAATTAGGAGTTCCAGCACAGGGGGAAAATACCTAAAAGAAGAAAATCATGTTCATATATAAAGCAAATTTAACTATAATGTGATTTGAGAATTTAATGAAATGTAAGAAAAAAGCCATTTGACACTACTCTAATTCTCTTTTCTTTTTATTTTTTATTTTTTTTTACTTTTATTTTTTGGTACTGGGAATCAAACTCACGACCTTGCACTTGCCAGGCAGGCGCTGTGCCACTGAGCTATATCCCCGGCTCTAATTCTCTTTTAAATGGCAAAAGTTGGCATAAAAGAATAACTCAGGGCTGGTGAGATGGCTCAGTGGCATAAGCGCCTGCTTGGCAAGTGCAAGGTCCCCAGTTCAACTCCCGGTACCCATACAAAAAGGAAAAACAGGGCCGGTGATATCGCTCAGTGGCACAAGCGCTTGCCGGCAAGCGCGAGGTCCTGAGGTCGACTCCCAGTACCCACATAAAAAAAAAAAAAGACTAACTCATACAGAGCAGAATGAAAAATTATACTTTGAAAATGTAAAACTATACAGCTGAGAAATGTCAGGATCAGGAAAAGCAGGAGAAAATGTAAGAAGCAGAATGAGCAAATTGAAGTTGATAGAGAAGAAGTTTAAGGGATTATTAAGTTATAAATAAAATTTTATAAAATAAATTTAAAATACATAAAAACAAAATATAGTGGCAGAGAAAATGTAGGAGAAACTATGATCAACTAAACTATTTCATTTCATAAATAGAACAAATTAAATTCTCTTTAAAGTTTACACACAAGAAATAGAGCCTATGTAAACATGTTCTTAAAGATACCATGATAAACTGGGAACATTAGTGCACACTTCTAACCCCAGCGCTAGGGAAGGCTGAGGCAGAAGGGTCATGGTTTGAGTCATACCTGAGAAAATCATTGAGACTTTATCTTAAAAAGAGAAAAAGAGTTGATATGTAGCTCAGTTATAGAGCACCCCTGGGTTTGATCCCCTGTGTGGAAAAAAATGATAATAATAAACTGTATGCTTACAGAGAAGATTAGAGATTAACTTTATTCTAATATGTTTTTAAAATTTCATATGTAGTCCAATGTGGATATACAGTAGGTATATATTCATGCATATACATTTGCAAGAAAACAACTGAGAAAAGTTTATGGCACAGATTTCTTTCAAGACTAAATAATACTTTAAGATATAACTATAATTAATCAGATAAAAACTTTTAATTTTTAAAAATTCATAATAAGCATCAAATGATAGTTTTCATCTTTCACTTAGAGTGTACCCATGATTATTTACTTCTGAATTTAATTTTTTTCAAAATTCCATAAAATTCTATAAAATGAGATATCTAAAGAGGTTGTTGGCAGAATTAAATGAGATTATTTCAATGAAATTGCTAGCTCTTGTTAGATATTTAAAACTGCTAAATTATTACCACCAATTTCTACTTAAAAAACAACTATCTATGAAAAAAACCCTCTCAGAAGCTGGGCATGGTGGCATACGCCTGTAATCCCAGCACTCAGGAGGCTGAGGCAAGAGGATCACCGTGAATTTGAGTCTGGGCTACATAGTGAGTTCAAGGCCAGCCTGAACTACGCAGTGAGACCCTGTCTAAAAAAAAAAAACAACCTCTCAGAATGGTATGATAGAGAGATCAAGATTTTTTTAAAGCAGAGATTTTGGTTCACTTCCATGCTCTGAAACCTTGTGAGTTTGAGACTTAGGACAGGCAATTTAAGCTTTCCAAACCTCAAATTCTATATTTGAACATAGGAGGTGGTAATCTATCCCAATGCTATTGTTGGAGAATATTAAGGCATATAGGTTGGCTGCTTTCACTTAAATGAGATGACCCCAGACAAAATTCTGTAGGTGGAATTTCTTTTTTAATTCTACATTCGCTGTGTCTATGGTAGACATCTGTCATGTGTAATTGATGAATCTGAATCCTTTATATGAATGCCCTATTTCATAAGGCTTGGCTTGGACACAAGACTAGGTCCTTCTATAGCAGCTCAATGCATTGGATACCTATTTTTCCCAGCTTCCCACGTCCTTAGAGTGAAGCATTTAACTTTGACACTGACAGAGTGTCAGACTCAGATTCTGGACATGGGGCATTAGGGCAAAGGTCTAGAGACTCACACTCACTCTGGCAGTTCTTACAGTTTTAAAAGAGCTCAAATTTCTGATGCAGAGATAGCTGCAGTGCAGTTATTTGTTCTGCTCAGAGGAACCTAACTGATAACTGCAGTGTTCTTTCCTAATATTGTTGATAATTCTTCCAGCAATCTTTGCACCTTCCCAACTCCAAGTTTATGCCAATAAAAACCAAAGATATCCAGAAGAAATCAGATAAGGTTTTAAAAATGATATGATTCTACACAAGAATTTGCAGTTGTGATCCCAGAATTATGATTAGGATCAATATGAATTATTGATTTGTTTGGTGTCTGTCTCATTTTAAGCCCAGTAGTTTTCTTTTTTTTATTTTTATTTTTTTTTTTTTATTTTAAAGAGAAGAAAAAACAAAACAAATCAAAAGAAGAACAAATTTTCAAACAAACATAATAGGAGGGTAACAATGGTTAATACATTACGTATTACTATCTTTAAGTTAGTTATTCAGGACACCAGACATTAGCATTCAATTGTCCAAACATTATTGGCACAAACCTTACTCTTCAATGAACTAAGTTAAAATGGTAGTGTATCTATCTTAACCATCTTATATATATATATATACAATTTTTTTCCCTTTCCCTTCTTTCTTTTCCCTATTCCAGTCTCTCTTTCCTTTTGACCAGTTTCTTTTTGATTCACCATGTCTATTGTACATTTTGGATCTTATTTACTCTTTCAGTTTCTCATACCAGAGAGATAATACGATGCTTACACATGTGCTTCTGGTTTATTTCACTTATGAGTATTTTCTCGAGTTGCATCCATTTACCTATAAAAGTCTCCAGTTTATCCTTCTTTATGGCTGAATAGTACTCCATTGTATAAAAATACCACATCTTTCTTATCCATTCCTCAGTTGATGGGCATTTGGGTTGTTTCCAAGATCTGGCTATTACAAATTGTGCTGCTATAAACATGGGTGCACATATATCGCTGTGGTACGATGTTTTTAATTCTTCTGGGAAGATGCCCAGAAGGGGAATAGCTGGGTCAAATGGGACCTCCAACCCTAGTTTTCTGAGGAATCTCCACACTGACTTCCACAGTGGCTGTACCAGTCGACACTCCCACCAACAGTGAAGAAGGGTTCCTTTTTCCCCACAGCCCCTCCAGCATTTGTTATTAGTTGATTTCTTAATAGTAGCCATTCTTTCTGGGGTGAGATGGTATCTCAGTGTTGTTTTAATTTGCATCTCTCGAATGACTAGTGATGTTGCACATTTTTTTGTATATTTATTTGCCATTAGTATTTCTTCATCTGAGAAATGTGTATTCATCTCAGATGCCCATTTTTGGAGTGGGTCTTTAAATTTGGGAGGTCTGATTTTTTTGAGTTCTTTATATGTTCTCGATAGTAATCCTTTGTCTGAGGAACAGCTGGCAAACATTTTTTCCCACATTGTGGGTTGTCTCTTCACTCTGTTGGTGGTTTCTCTTGCTGTGCAAAAGCTTTTTAATAAGATGAGATCCCAGTTATTGATTCTTTGGGATAGTTCCCGTGCGGTTGAGTTTTTATTCATAAAGTCTTTGCCTACACCAATGTCTCCAAGGGTTTTACCTATCCTACCTTCCAGCAGATTTAATGTTTCTGTTTTAATATTTAGATCTCTGATCCATTTTGAATTTAGTTTAGTGCATGGTGAAAGATATGGATCTAGTTTTAATCTTCGGCATGTGTAGAGCCAGTTTTTCCAGCACCATTTATTAAAGAGGCTATCTTTCTTCCAGCGAATGTGTTTGGCACCTTTGTCAAAGATAAGGTGGCTTAGTATGTCTGGGGTTGTTTCAGCATCTTCTAATCTGTTCCATTGATCTTCAGGTCTGTTTTTTTTGCCAGTACCACATTGTTTTTATCACAGTAGCTTTATAGTATAATTTCAAGTCGGGGATAGTGATGCCCCCTGCCTTGCCTTTGTTGCCCAGAATTGCCTTTGCTATTCTAGGTCTCTTCTGATTCCAAATGAATTTTAGGATTGTTTTCTCTAATTCTGTGAGATATGCTGTTGGAATTTTGATTGGAATTGCATTAAATCTGTATAACAATTTTGGAAGTATGGCCATTTTCACTATATTGGTTCTTCCTATCCAGGAGCAAGGGATATCTTTCCATTTTCTGATATCCTCTTCAATCTCCTTTTTCAGAGTACTGTAGTTTTCAGTATAGAGGTCTTTTACATCCTTCGTGAGGTTGACTCCTAGGTATTTCATTTTTTTGGATGTTATTGTGAAAGGTATTGTTTCCCTAATTTCTCTTTCAGTAAGTTTGTTATTTGTGTACAGGAAGGCTATTGACTTTTGAGTATTGACTTTGTATCCAGCTACACTACTGAATTTGCTTATTAAATCTAGCAGTTTTTTAGTGGAGTTTTTGGGGTCTTCTGTGTAGAGTATCATGTCATCTGCAAATAATGATAATTTAACTTCTTCCCTTCCAATCATTATTCCTTTTATTTCTTTCTCTTGTCTAATCGCTCTGGCTAAAGTTTCCAGAACTATGTTGAATAAGAGTGGGGACAGTGGACATCCTTGTCTTGTTCCTGATTTTAGAGGGAAGGCTTTCAGTTTTTGGCCATTTAGTATAATATTGGCTGTTGGTTTGTCATAGATAGCTTTTACCAGATTGAGATAAAGACCCTCTATTCCAATTTTCTGTAGGGTTTTTATCATGAAAAGGTGCTGGACTTTGTCAAAAGCTTTTTCTGCATCTATTGAGATGATCATGTGATTTTTGTCTTTGGTTCTGTTAATATGCTGTATTACATTTATTGATTTACGTATGTTGAACCATCCCTGCATCCCTGGGATGAATCCAACTTGGTCATGGTGTATAATCTTCTTGATGATTTGTTGGATTCTGTTTGCCAGTATCTTATTAAGGATTTTTGCATCTATGTTCATTAGGGAGATTGGCCTGTAGTTCTCTTTCTTAGTTGGGTCCTTCTCTGGTTTTGGTATCAGGGTAATGCTTGCTTCCAGGAATGAATTTGGGAGTATTGCTTCCCTTTCAATTTCATTGAAAAGTTTGAGAAGTAGGGGCGTTAGGTCTTCTCTAAATTTCTTGTAGAATTCGGCAGTGAATCCATCAGGGCCTGGGCTTTTCTTTGTTGGGAGGTTTTAAATTACATCTTCAATTTCATTGGCTGATATTGGTTTATTTAGGATTTTTAAATCTTCTTGATTCAGCTTTGGTAATTCATACGAATCTAGGAATCTGTCCATTTCTTCTGCATTTTCCATCTTAGTAGAATATAAATTTTCAAAATAGGTATAGATGATCTTCTGGATTTCTGCAGGGTCTGTCGTGATATCACCCTTTTCATTTTCAATTGCATGGATTTGAGTCTTTTCTTTTCTTTTTTTAATAAGGTTGGATAAGGGTTTGTCAATCTTATTTATTCTTTCAAAGAACCAACTTTTTGCTTCATTGATTCTTTGTATTGTTTTTTTATTCTCCAATACGTTAATTTCTGCTCTGATCTTTATAATTTCCTCCCTTGTACGGGCTTTTGGCTTAACCTGCTCTTCTTTTTCTAGAAGCTCGAGGTTCACCCTTAAGTTGTTTATTTGCGCTTGCTCTATTTTCCTGATATAAGTGTTTAATGCTATAAATTTCCCTCTTAGGACTGCTTTCATTGTATCCCATAAGTTCCGGTATGTTGTACTGTCATTATCATTCAGTTGTAGAAAGTGACTAATTTCTTCTTTAATTTCATCTGTGACCCATTGGTTGTTCAGGAGGATGCTGTTTAATTTCCATGTGTTTAGGGAGTTTTTGTGGGATCTTTTGCCATTGATTTCCAATTTCATTGCACTATGGTCTGATAATATGCATGGGATAATTTCAATTCCTTTGCATTTACTTAAGCAGGTTTTATGAGCTAGTATGTGGTCTATTTTGGAGAACGTCCCATGTGCAGCTGAGAAAAATGTGTATTCTGATGTTGTGGGATGGAACACTCTGTAGACATCTACTAAGTCCATTTGTTCAAAAGTTTGGTTCAGTTCTACTATTTCATTATTGATTTTCTGTCCAGTTGATCTATCTTTTTGTGACAGTGGAGTATTGGGATCTCCCAATATAATTGTATTAGTGCTTATTTGATTTTTCATGTCCTTTAGTACTTGTTTTATATAGCTGGGTGCATTGGTATTTGACGCATATATATTTATGATCGTTATCTCTTCCTCTTGGATTGTTCCCTTTACCAGGATGTAATGACCGTCTTTATCTCTCTGAATCCTTCTTGGCTTGAAGTTCACTTTGTCTGCAAAAAGAATAGCTACCCCTGCTTTTTTCTGGGTTCCTGTGGCATGGAGTATTGTTTTCCATCCTTTGACTTTCAGTCTATGAATTTCTTTCTGAATTAAATGTGTTTCTTGTATACAGCATATTGTTGGATCTTGCTTCTTGATCCATTTTGCCAGTCTGTGCCTTTTGATTGGTGAATTGAGACCGTTAACATTGATGGTTAAAACTGATATGTATTGACTTGTCATGATATTTTCCTGTTGTTGGTTCCCACTCTTTGTTTTTCCGCTTTCCGGCTATTTAATTATTTGCCCTGCCTGGTGGATTCCTTCTGTTGGGGTTCCTATCTCTTTCTAGAATGTCCTTCAGAACGTTTTGGAGTGCTGGTTTGGTGGTCATAAATTTTCTCAGATGTTCTTTGTCATGAAAGTATTTTATTTCTCCATCAATTTTGAAAGATAGTTTTGCAGGGTACATCAATCTGGGCTGAAAATTATTTTCCTTTAGAGCTTGCAATACATCATTCCAAGCTCTTCTTGAATTGAGGGTTTGTGCTGAAAAGTCAGCTGTGATTCTGATGGGTTTTCCTTCATAGGTGATTTGTCTCTTCTCCCTAACAGCTTTTAATATTCTGCCCTTCTGTTGAATTTCTGGGATCTTGACTATAATATGTCTGGCTGAAGTTTTTTTTTGATCATGTCTAGTTGGTGTTCTAAAAGCTTCACTTATAGGGGTGTCAAATTCCTTTTCTCTTCCAGGAAAGTTCTCCCTGATTATGTCTTTGAACAAGGTTTTAATGTCGTTGATGCTATCTCCTGCTTTTTCATTTATTCCAATTATTCTTAAGTTGTTTATCTTTGAGTCATCTAGCAGCTGCTGAATTGATTTTTCATGGTCCCTTGCTATTTTTAAGAATTTTTCCATTTCATGATCACTAATTGCAAGCCTGTCTTCTATATCTGAGATCCTGTCCTCGCATTGGCTTATTCTGCTACAAATACTTTCAATGGAATTTTTTATCTCTTGGATATCTGCTTGAATCTGCCTTATAGATTCCATTTCTTTCCTATGCTGAGCATTCATGGTTTCTATAGTTTTCTTAAGTTCATCTATTTTTTTGTCTGTATCAGCTATAGTGTCCTTAAGCATGGTCTTCATTGTAGACATTATCTCTGCAGTTATCTGTGAGATTATTTCTGTTTTAATTTTTTCCAGAACCTCATTCAGTTGCTTTGTTGTTACCACTTCAGATAGGCCAGGTGGGTGGCTTTCGGATTGTCCCACCTCGTTGCTCCCTAGGTTTGCCTTTGGTGAATTGGATGTGTGGGGTTGCATCTTGTTTAAGTGTCGTCTCATTTTTTCTTTCTTTAATTCCTGGGGTGATGTTTGCAAATTACCTATAGTAGGTTACTTTATTGCTAGTGTTTAAGATCTTTAGAAGATGACTACTTCTCTGCAGTATCTTCCAAGTGGAGCTTGCTTTTAGGTTTTGAGCTTTCTGCCAGATCCTACCTCTTCAATTCGTTGGGTATGCGAAGTTGCTACCTGTTTGGCCCAGTCCTTGATTCTTTGGTACTGTGCCACTGTATTTTCTGTGTCCCTTAGTCAATCTCAATCATGAAATATCAGGAAGGAAAGATGTTTAGAACAATTATTTCACTTTTGGCTATAATGTTAACTAAAGCATCAAACACAGCCTAAAAAATGTCAGACTGAGCTAACCAGTTATTTACCACTTTTAGCTGTATAGAGTTGTGGTTATATAACAAAATCTAAAACACACCAGAAAAATTATATGCAGTATACAAGTCCTATGTATGTCAATTTTTCCTTGAGGAGTTTAAATTTAAGATGAGTTAAGGAGGAAATAGAGTATTGGGAGAAGAGGAAGGAATTAGATGTAAGGTTAGAGGACCAAGAGGGATCCCACTAAAATTGGGACACTAGTGCAGAGGACAGGTGGTAAAAAGAGAAGGAAGGGATAAAAGGAAGAACAGATCACAACCACAATCACAAAGAAGTTAGAGGCGCTGTTTACACTCATATAAAAAACCAGAGAGAATAATGAAGGAAAGAGCAAATACACATACAGAAACAAAAACAAAGATAAAAACAATAAAACAGACAGATCAAAAATAAAACCCCACCAAAAAACAAAACAAAACAAAACAAAAACAAAAAAAACCCTTCGCCAGAACAAAAAAACAAATCAGTGAGAAAAAAAATAAAAATAAAAATAAAAATAAAAAATAAAAATAAAAATAAAAAATATAAAAAGAATCAGTTCCAGGTGTTGACTCTGTTGTAGGCAGGTACCTTGTGACAAAGTCCTGTTCTGTGCAGGTCCGTCCCAGTAAGCCAGGAGCGCCCTCTGGCGGGTGGTGAGCAGAGGTGCGTACTTTCAGGCAGAGACCAGTCTAGCTCGCCTCCGCTCTCGCCGCCCTTTCACGATCCCTGGGCCTGAGAGGCTCAGCGTGCTGTCCGGAGCGCGGGTTCCCTGCACTGGTTCCCGCCGCTCTGGTTTTTCGCCACGCCCCCCACAATGGCGCCGGGCCAGTCGCTCTCTGGCGCGGGACAGGTGTGGCTGAGAGTCCAGTCTCGTTTGCCTGCTGACCTCAGCACACTTTCGTGGGCTCAATTGAGAGGCCCCGTGCTGCCCTGTCCGGAGCACAAGTTCCCAGAGCAGTTTCCAAGCCGCTCTGAGTTTCGCCACACCCCCCACAATGGCGCCCGGCCGGTCGCTCTCTGGCGCGGGGCAGCTGTGGCTGAGAGACACTCACCGCCGGTCAGCGCCGTTCTCCGCCGCTCCCCTGCCCCGCCGCTGTCTCAGGATCCTCCGTGGGGGCTCCCTGGGCGCCAGCTGCCACCGTGGGTCCGTAGAATTGAGCCTCCGCCGGCGCTCCAACTCCCGGGATATTAGAAGGTGCACGCGCGCGGTCTGCTCCTTCTTTCCTTCTTCTTTGTTGGAAGTCACCCGTCACTGGTGCCGGGGGTCCCAGATTGCGCTTCAGAACTTTTCTGGGTTTCGGGGAGGCATCTCCCCCCCTCCTGCGCTTTCTGGGTCGCTATATTCCCGTGTTCCAATGGTAACTTTTAGAGAGAGTTTTGCTGCCTGCTTCTTACTCATCTGCCATCTTGAGGTCTTCTTTCCGTCTTCTTTGTTGGAAGTCACCCGTCACTGGTGCCGGGGGTCCCAGATTGCGCTTCAGAACTTCTCTGGGTTTCGGGGAGGCATCTCCCCCCCCCTGCGCTTTCCAGGTCGCTATATTCTCGTGTTCCAATGGTAACTTTTAGAGAGAGTTTCGTTACCTGCTTCTTACTCATCCGCCATCTTGAGAAGCCTAGCCCAGTAGTTTTCGTTTTATGAAATTGGGTGCACTGACATTCCGTGCACAGATATTTACAACTGTTATCTCTTCCTGTTGAATTGCTGCCCTTACCAGTAAGCAGTGGCCACGATGGTGTACTCTGATCAGTTTTGGTTTGAAGTCGCCTGTGTCTGAAAACGAGATAGCTATTCCTGCTTGTTTTCAGGCTCCAGTTGAATAGAGTATCACTTTCCATGCTTTCTTTTTCAGTCTATATATTTCCTTTTGAATGAGATGCATCTCCTGGAGACAACATGTGATTGGATTTTTTATCCAATCTGCAAGTCTGTGTCTTTTGATTGGAGAGTTGAGACCACTGACACTGAGTTATGATTGTAAAGTGCTTATTGAATCACATCATTGAATTATTTTTCTGGTGCTGATTCCTTTATTATTATTATTATTATTTTTATTTTTATGTTTAACTACTTTCCAAGCTAACCTTATACTTTCCTTTGGGCTCTTTGGTTCTGCTGGCCTTCTGCCTCTACCTAGAATTCCCTTAGGTATCTTCTGCAATAGTGGTCATGTATTTCTTTAGGATTTCTTTGTCATGAAATGGCTTTATTTCTCTGTCAGTTTGTTGTTGTTTTTTTTTTTTTGTGGGTACCGGGGGGTCGACCTCAGGACCTCGCGCGCCAACAAGCACCTGTGCCGCTGAGCGATATCACCGGCCCCTTTTTTCGTATGTGGGACCCGAGAGTCGAACTCGGGCCCTCGCGCTTGCAAGGCAGGCACTTACACCGCTGAGCCATCTCACCGGCCCTCTCTCTCAGTTTTGAAAGTTAATTTGCTCTTAAAGGATATAAGAGCCTGGATTGACAATCATTTTCTTATAGGGCTTGGAAAGCTTTGCTGTAGGCGCCCCTGGTTTTTCAGTTTTGTGCTGAGAAATTTGCAGTTATTCTGATGTGCTTTCCTTTATAGCTTACTTGATGTTTTTCTCTAACAGTTTGCAATATTCTCTCCTTTTGTTTGATTTCTGAAATTTTGATTATGATGTGTCATGGAGAGATTCTTTTCTAGTGATGTCTATTTAGGGTTCTATATTTCTCTTATACTTGAATATTAAATTCATTCCCTAGATTGGAAATTTTTTTTCTATGATTTCACTGAATACATTTTTGTACATTTGGAGTCATCTTCTAATTTTTCCTTTATTTCTATAATTCTGAGGGAGGTTTCTTTGGCATCATGTATCAGTTGTTAGATCCACTTTGCATGATGTTTTGTCAATTTTAGGATATCACTGAGTTTAGGACCTACTACATCTACCTTGTCTTCTAACGCTCTGTCCTTACATTGGTCAAGTTAACCACGCTTTCTATTGAATTTTTGATATCATCTATCTCTGCTTGCTCACTCCCACCTCCACCTCCATGAGTGTGACTTTTTACAGTCCACATACAGGTGAGATCATACAGTGTTTGTCTTTCTGTGATGGACATATTTCCCTTAACATCACACTCATGTTGTCTCAAATGACAGAATTCCTTTATCCGTTTGTCCACTGAAGGAGACTTAAACGGATTCTATGCCTTGGCTACTGTGAATAGTGCTGCAGTGAACTTGGGAGTGCAGATGTCAATTCCTTGGTACATATACCCTGTGATAGATTAAATCTTGAATGTCCTTCAAAGGCCCATGTGTCGAAGGCTTGTCCCCAGACTGTAGTGTTCTTAGTAGACAGTGGAACCTTCAGGAGGCATGACCTAGTGGAAGGAAGTCAGGTCATGCGCTGACTGGGGCATGCTCTTGAAGGGAATACTGTGGCACCCCCCCTTCCTTTCTCTCTCTTTTGCCTCCTGGATGCCATGAGGGGAGAAACTTTGCCCCGCCACACTCTTCACACCTTTGAGGTGCTGCTACCTTGCCACAAGCCCAAAGCAAAAGTGTCAACTAACCATGGACTAAAACCTCTCAAACTGTGAGTCAAAATAAACCTTTCCTCCTTATGAACTGATTATCTCCAGTATTATAAAGCATGGAGAAGCAGAGAGACAAAGCAGAGAAAAGTATGAACCAGTTCTCAGCTGCAACCCTGGCTCGCTGGGGGAAAGAGAGTGCAATACTACAAACAGAAGATAAGCCCAGAAAGTACAAACGGCTTCCAAAATAAACAGTGAAACAGCTGTCTTAGCTGCAGGAGAAACCCATGGTCCTTTCAGGCTTTGACTCCAGCGTGGGATTTTGTCTGAAAGTTACTCCTCTTGGGTGGAGGCTTGCTTTGCAGAAGAAATCCACTACAGTGCTCCCTGTATCTTAGTGCTATAGACAGGAACCATCTTGAGAAAATGCCCATTTTGGGGGGATTGAGCTACTTTGGGGATCATAAAACACAGAACAATCAATAGTCTGGGTCCCTGGAACAACCTGTTGCGGTGAACAGTTGGGAGATAGCTGTAAGAGACTATCATGAGAGGAAAGGTCAGTCACAGCACTATCGAGAAGTTGAAGCAGCTGGGATACATGCTGTGGAAGGCACAGTAGTCAGTGGCAACGCCCCTTGTGGTAAAGAGTGAGACCTATTTTGTATGGCTTACTGAGGACTCTGAAGAGTGCCCAGGCCACCTCCCATGCTGAACACATACGTTTGCTTTATCTACTCTGCAGTGTATTCGGGGATATAGCTCAGCTTGGATGTTAGCCACACTCATAGCTGCACAGACTGGGGGAGGGGTGACTGGAGCTAGCACGCACCTCTCCAGCCCACAGGGCAGAGCTAGTTGGGGCTAGCAGTGGCTCTGGGTGCACATACAAAATGAAGCCTTGGAAGTAAATAAAGCTCTGCTGCAGACGCTTTACCATTAATTGGGCCTGCTCAGTGGGAAAGGCGGAGCAAGGCTCAAGCTGCACAAAGCACTGACCTGAGTATTGGAGCAGAGATGAATTACTTCAGACCCCAGTTACAACTCACTACTCCTGCTGTGTCTTGTGGAAACCAATATTAGAGACCCAAAAAAACAGTCTCCAATCCAAACACCTCAGCTGCGAGGAATGTTTTGGACTTGTTCCCCCGCCCCCCCACACACACCCCTTTTCTATTTTTTCTTATTTTTATCTAATTTTTGTACTTATTTTTAATGATTTAGTTAGTCTATCTCTTTCTCTTGTCTTTCTCGTTTTCTTTTCATTGTTTTATCTTGATGCTTCCTTTATCCCACTCCCTACACCTCCTTTAAAAATTATTTTATTATCATGAATTTCATCTTCATTATTTTTTATTTCTTAGTTTTTTCTATGTTACTTTTGCTCTTTTCTGTTGTTATCGGTGGTGCACTTGTTGGTTTTGATTGGTTTTTATTATATTTCTATACTTCATTTGTCTTGATGTGATTGTTGAGCTGTACCATGAATTAAATCCTCCCTGGGAAGACTCTCACACTAAGAGTGAAGGAGATATCCATCTCAATAGGTGCATAAATCCCAGATACACAAGAAATATGAAAAAAGAATATAGTAATATTAAAATGGATAAAATATTGGATAATGAATTTAAAAGATTGATTTCACAAATGACTAATGACTTCAAAGAAGATACAAATAAACAGGTGAATGATTTTAACAAAGACAGTGCAGGCCAATTGAGAGAAAAATGGTGGAGTCCTGAGTGTCATCTACTCAGCTTCTCCAGAACAAAGTGCCAAGAGTCTGGAAACAACAGCCCGGAGAGAAATCAAAGTGATTCCAAGCTGCACGAGATCTACAGGAGAACTGACGCAGGAGAGGAAGAAAATAGGATTCACCGCTACAGGAGCAATAGCTCAGTGCCACAGACTGGAGACCTCATGGTACAGTTGGAACAACTGGGGGAGTCAGCAAAGCAACTTCGCTCCTCGCTGGGAGACTGAGACATGACCTGGACCGGGAGAGTCTTGTGCAGTCCAGGGCAGCACTGAGAACACGAGACACTCTCCCGAGTGGCCAACCCCAGACAGTCATCAGTTAGTGAGTGAACCAGAGCACTTCCCTCCCCCACCCAGTCTCTTGCAGTAGCCTCTGGAGGGCAGGACCACCATTTTATCTCAAAGTGCTCCAGGACTCGAACTCCAGGAGCAGATTAGCCCCAGAGTTGCATCAGTGCCAACGTCTGGGAGTGGTGTGAGGGGAGGGCTGTCCAGTCACAGTAGACAGCCAGCAGTTGGACCACAGACTGGGGGGAACTCGGTTGAGAAGTAAGAGCTGGAACCCAGACTCCAATCCAGCAAACACCAAAAGCCAGTCTTAGCCCTACCTGCAAAGAACTAGAAGCAGCCTCCTTCTCTGTGACTGGCAGTACAAGTAGGCAAGTGGCCTTGGCCTGTGGCAGAACAAGGACACCCCCCGCCCCTGGTCCAGAGGCATAAGCAGGCAAGAGGCGTTGTCTGGTGATGGGATAAGGGCACCCCCCCAGCCCCTGCCCTGTCACCAGCAGCACAAGCAGGCAAGCAGCCTTGAGGAGGACAAGGGCACCACCACCTGCCCTGCAACTAGCAGGCAAACAGCCTTGGCTGGCTGCAGACAGGGCACTCACCTTGCCCTACCACCAGCTCGTGTAAGAGGAGTCCGCAGCGTGGCCGAGATCAGCCCCGCACTCAGCAGTAACCTTACTGCAGACTTGGTGGGGTTACTCAGTAGGATTCCAGCTCTGACTAGGGAACTAACACTGAACTGGGGGCACCAGAGGGATTTTTTTCAATAATTTTTTTTCTATTTTTCTATTTTTAATTTTTTGGGGGGTTGTATAGGTTTTGACTTTTATTGTTTGGTTTGTTTTCTCTGTCCTGCCTCTCTCTTTCCTCACCGGTATTTCTATATTCTCTGACATTTATGGGTGAATGAATACTGTCTCTAGTCTTTCTGTCTTTCTTCAAAATCCTTTTCTTTTCTCCTTCATTCTTTCTCTCCTGTCCTCTTCTCCAGCTTCGGAAAGTTTGGGTGATCATCCTTAGTCCTTCAGCCTTGCTTCTACTATATTTCTCTCCAGTTATCACTCTGTTTTGTCCCCTATTTCTCTTAAATTCCCCTTCCCCACAGGGTAAAATCACCCTCCCAGAGGAGAACCCACTGCATACACATTCTTGATCTATGTTGGATGTTGTTATATAACTATAGCTCTTGCTGTGGTTAGAGATACCAAACTAGCAGTTACAACAGATCATCAGTTTCTAGGCTGTGCTTGGTAATATCGTTACTGCTAATTATACTACTATAGCCAAGATGCCACACTTGTTGTAATCAGTTATTCACCTTTGTGTGATGACACTGTGATAATCCAGGGTCACAATCATCCCCATAGCCCAGTACCAAAGGACTGGGTGCTGAGTCAAATAGACAGCAACACATCATCCCTAATAAAGTGGGAAAATAGGATCCTGGGACAGACAAAAAGACTAACAGCCAACTACACCAAGAAGACAGCTCAGAGTAATAGACATTTTCTAGGAAAGCTTTGATACCAGTGATGAAGCTACCTCACATAAGAAAAGTACCAACAACACAAAAAACAAATTAAAATTAAAAAATAGAAAATGACAGGATGCTGAAGCAAAATGCAAACCCAGACTTCCAGTTCACCAAGGACAAATCCAGGGCACAACAAGATAAAGGAAAATGGAACCCATCTACCTGAATTTACTGGAATGACAGTAGAAGAAATAAAAATTATATATACACATGAGGCTATAGAGGATATCAAAACAGAAATAATCTCACAGGAAAAAAAAAGAGGCAGAGAGATGATGACCATAATGAAAGACTTGCTCAGCAAATCTAGAGTAGACATAGATTTTTTAAAATAGAGGAGCATATAAAATAATGGAAACCATGCATACCCAACATAGGAAAGAAATGGAATCGGTGAAACAGATTCCAGTAGATATCCAGGAAATTAAAAATTCCATTGAAAGTTTGCAAAACTGTATGAAAAAAAGTGAAGATAGAATATCAGACCTAGAAGACAGGATCATTGTTAGTGATCATGAAAAGAAATATCTCTTAAAAGCAGCAAGGGGGCCGGTGAGATGGCTCAGCCGCGTAAGCACCTGCCTGAAAAGCATGAGAGCCCGAGTTCGACTCCCGGAACCCACATACGAAAAAAGGGCCGGTGATATCGCTCAGCGGCACGGGCGCCTGCTGGCGCACGAGGTCCTGAGGTCAACCCCCGGTACCCAAAAAAAAAAAAAAAAAACAGCAAGGGACCATGAAAAAACAATCCAACAACTGCAAGACAATGCAAAGAAGAACAAAAGACTGATTAAAGTCAATGAAGATGCAGGTGTCAGCACAAATGACATAAGAAAGACAATGAAGGGTATGAAAGAGCAATTCAATAAAGAAACAGAGATTCTGAAAAAGAACCAAACAAATCTTGGAAATGGAAAGTTCAGTAAGTCAAATAAAATACTGTGTTGAGGGCCGGTGAGATGGCTCAGCAGCATAAGCACCTGCCTGGCAAGCGCAAGGTCCTGAGTTTGACTCCTGGTACCCACATAAAAGAAAAAGAGGACTGGTGATACTGCTCAGTGGCACAAGTGCCTGCTGGCAAGTGTGAGGTCCTGAGGTCGACTCCCAGTACCCACATTAAAAAAAAAAATCTATATCTATATCTATATCTATATCTATCTATATATATATATATATATAGTGTTGAAAGCCTCACCAGTAGACTACATCAAACAGAGGAAAGAATATATAAGCTTGAACACAAAGTTGATAAATTATCACATTCAAACTGTACTAAAGGAAAAAATAAGAAAATATGAGCAGAATATGCAAGGTCTATAGAACATGATCAAAAGACTAAAACTGAACATTTGGTTTAGATTAAGAAGTCAGTGTATATTTAAAGACATAGAAACTCTATTCAGTGAAGTAGTAGCAGAAAATTTCCCAAATCTTGGGAAAGATAACCATCCAAGTAGGCAAGTGGAATGCATAAAAGAACATTTACACAATATATTATTATTATTAAACTACTAAAAATACAGAATAAAGAAAGAATATTGAAAGCCCCAAGAGAGAAGCAGCAAGCCACTTATAAAGCAAACTGATTAGAATAACAGCAGACTTCTCAGCAGAAACTCTAAAGGCCAGGAGCATGGAATGATGTGTTTCAGGCCCTGAAAGAAAATAGCTTCCAACCCAGATTACTATATCCAGCACAGCAATTCTTTAAAATGGAAGGTGAAATAAATACCTTTTAAAATAAGCATAAACTAAAGAAATTCATGAGCACCAAACCAGCATTACAGAAGAAATGCTATACACAGATGAAGAAGCAAGACAAACTTAATCAGGAGAGTACATGAGAGGATAAATCTTACTAGAAGAGTAAATAAGCACGTGAAACTCAGGAAAGAATAAAACTTGATTAACTCAGCAAATCATCAAAATTCTAAGATAAATAAGGGAGAAAAATGAATATAGATGAAGAACATGTTCATCAAATATATTCACTAGGACAAATAAAATTTAAGATATCAAGAAGAAGGAGGAGGAGAAGGAGAAGAAAGGGGAAGGAGAAGAAGAAGAGAAGGAGGAGGAAGTGGGGGAGGAGGAAGAGGAAGAAGAAGAAGGAGAAGGAGGAGAACAACAACAACAACATGACAAGAATTAGTACCTACCTTTCAGCGTTACTGAATGTAAATGGTCTGAATTCTCCAATTTAAAGATACAGACTAGCTGGTTGGATTAAAAGCCTGACTACTGTTTCTAAGAGACCTCAATGAAAAGAGCATACACAGACTGAAAATGAAGAATTAGAGATGATATTCTAATCAAATGGAATCCAGAAGCAAGCAGAAGTATCTATACTTATATCCAACTAAATAAATTTTTTGAGCCAAAATAGCAAGGAGGAGACAAAGACGGTCACTATCTATTGATAAAGGGAAAAATCCATTAATATGATGTGACAATTGTAAACAAACATGTAACAAATGTTAAATCACCCAATTTTATTTTTAAAAAGTCACTACATGGCACAAAGGGAGAGATTGGTTCCAATATAATAATAAAATGTGGTTTCAATACTCCACTCTCACATATACACTATCCAGATCAAAAGAAAAAAATGAAGAAACATCAGCATTAAACTGCAGCACAAACCAGATGGACCAAACAGACATTTATAGATTATTGCTTCCAACAGCTGTAGATATCACATTCTTCCCACCAGGTTATGGAACTTTCTCCAAAATACATCATAGTTTATGCCAAACTTCCTATATCTTATCAGATGATAAAGGAATGAAAGTAGAAATCAATAGCAAGAGAAACTACATAAACTTTACAACTACACAGAGATTGAACAATATATTATTGAATGATCAGCTGGTCATTAAAGAAATCAGAGGGAAATTTTTTTAAATTTCTAGAATCAAAGGAAAATGGAAACAGCATATTATAATCTGTGGGTTATGAGGAAGGCACTTCTAAGAGGGAAGTTTATAGCTATGAATGCCTATATCAGAAAAAAAATCTGAAAAAAATAATAACCTAATGATGCATCTCAAGGTCTTAGAAAAAAAAAAAAAGAACCATACCAAAACAAGTAGAAGGAAAGAAATAAAGATTAGAGCTAAAAAAAAAAAAATGAAATAAAGACTAAAAGAACCATACAAAGAATCAATGAAACAAAAAGCTGGTATTTTGAAAAGAGTAAACAACCCTTAGCATAACTAATAAAAAGAAACAGAAAGAAGACCTAAATTAATAAAATTAGATGTGAAAAGGGAAATAGTACAACAGATATTACTGAAATCTATTAAGATTATTAAAGCCTATCTTGAAAATTTATATTCCAACACATTGGAAAATCTAGAAGAAATTGATAAATACCTAAAACATATGTAAGACCTACCAAAACTGAACAAAGGGGATATTTAAAAAAACTAAATAAATCAATAAAAAGCAATGAGATTAAGCAGTAATAAAATGTCTCCCAACAAAGAGAAACCCAGGACCAGGTGAATTCACTAATGAACTTTATCACACTTATTTTTTTTATTTTAAAGAGGAAAAACAATAAAAACAATGATACAGAATTTCAAAACAATAGAAGATAAACAATGGCTAATATACTGCATATTATTATCTTCAAAGTAGTTGCTCAGATTACAAGATATAGGCATGAAAAATTGATCAAACAATATAAGCACAAACTGTTCTTTTCAATGAACTAATAGAAATTAGTAGTATAATTATCTTAGCTATCTTCTGTATATATATACATTTTTCTTTCCCTTCTTTCTTTCCTCCTTTGCCCCATCACAGTTGCTATTTCCTTTTGAGAAGTTTCTTCCCATTTCACAATATCTATTGTACATTTTGTATCTTATTTACTCTTTCAGCTACTTACACTAAGGAGACGATACAATGTTTACATATGCAAGTCCAATTTATTTCATTAATGAGTATGGTCTCAAGTTGCATCCATTTATCTACAGAAGCCTTGAATTTATCCTTCTTTATAGCTGAGTAGTACTTCATTATATAAAACTACCACATCTTCTTTATCCATTCCTCGGTTAATGGGCATTTTGGGTTGTTTCCAAGATTTAGCCATTACAAGTTGTGCTGCTATAAACATGGGTGCACATATATCACTGTGGTATGGTGTTTTTAATTCTTCTGGGAAAATACCCAGAAGGGAAATAGCTGGGTCAAATGGGACCTCCAATCCCAGTTTTTTGGGAAATCTCCACACTGATTTCCACAGTGGTTGTACCAATCAACACTCCCACCAGTAGTGGAGAAGGGTCCCTTTTCCCCACAGCCCCTCCAGCATTTGTTATTGGTTGATTTCTTGATAATAGCCATTCTTTCTGGAGTGAGATAGAATCTCAGTGTTCAATGATGCTGAACATTTTTTCATATATTTATTTGTCACTTGTATTTCTTTATCTGAGAAGTATGTATGCATCTCAGATGCCCTTTTTTGGATTGGATCTTTGAATTTTTTCAATTATTTTTATATTCTATATAGAAGTCCTTTGTCTAAGGGACAGTTGGTTAAAATTTTTTCACACTCTGTGGGTTTTCTTTTCACTCTGTTGGTGATTTCTTTTGATGTGCAAAAACTTTTTAATAGGATGAGATCAAGTTGCTGATTCTTTGAAGTAATTCCTGTGCAGTTTGGGTTTTGTTGATGAACTCTCTGCCTGCCCCTATGTCTTCAAGATTTCTACCTACTTTGTCTTCCAGTAGATTGAGTGCTTCTGTTTTAATATTTAGATCTTTGGGGGGCCGGTGAGATGGCTCAGCGGCGTAAGCACCTGCCTTGCAAGCGCGACGGCCCGAGTTCGAATCCCGGAACCCATATACAAAAAAGGGGCCGGTGATATCGCTCAGTGGCATGGGTGCCCGTTGGTGCGTGAGGTCCTGAGGTCGACCCCCCGGTACCCACAAAAAAAATATATATTTAGATCTTTGATCCATTTTGACTTTAGTTTAGTGCATGGTGATGGACATGGGTCTAGTTTTAATTTTCAGCATGTGAAAGCCAGTTTTTCCAGCACCATTTATTAAAGAGTCTATCTGTCTTCCAGTGAACTTGTTTGGCCCCTTTGTCAAAGATATGGGGGCTGAGTGTGTTCGGAGTTGTGTCTGCATCTTCTATTCTGTTCCACTGATCCCAGGTCTGTTTTATTGCCAGTACCATGATGATTTTATCACGGTAACTTTGTAGTAAAATTTCAAGTCAGGGACTGTGATGCCTCCTGCCTTGCCTTTGTTGCTTAGGATTGCTTTTGCTATTCTAGGTCTCTTTTGATCCCAAATGAATTTTAGGAATGTTTTCTCTAGATGTGTGAGGTATGCTAATGGTATTTTGATCAGAATTGCATTAAATCTGTATAACAGTTTTGGCAGTGAGGGCATTTTTCACAATGTTGGTTTTTCCTATCCATGAGCAAGGGATATCTTTCCATTTTCTGATATCCTCTTCAATCTCCTTTTTCAGAATACTGTAATTTTCAATACATAGATCTTTTACTTCCTTTGTTAGATTGATTCCTAAGTATTTCATTTTTTGGGATGCTGTTGTGAAAGGTGTTGTTTCCCTAATTTCTCTCTCAGTGAGTTTTTTGTTTGTGTACAGGAATGCTATTGAATTTTGAGTGTTGACTTTGTATCCAGCTACACTGCTGAATTTGCTTAGTAAATCTAGCGGTTTTTTGGTGGAGTTTTTGGGGTTCTATGTAGAGTATCATATCATCTGCAAATAATGATAGTTTAACTTCTTCCTTTCCTATCCTTATTCTTTTTATTTCTCTCTCTTCTCTAATAGCTTTGGCTAATGTTTTCAGAACTGTATTGAATAGGAGAGGTGATAGTGGACATCCATGTTTTGCTCCTGATTTTAGAGTGAAAGCTTTCAGTTTTTGTCCATTTAGTATGATGTTGGCTATTGGTTTGTCATATATAGCTCTTATCAGATTGATGTAAAGACCCTCTATTCTAATTTTCTGTACGGTTTTATCACAAATGAGTGTTGGACTTTATCGAAAGCTTTTTCTGCATCTATTGAAATGATCATGTGATTTTTGTCTTTGGCTCTGTTGATACAGTGTATTATGTTTATAGATTTCCAAATGTTGAACCATTCCTGCATTCCTGGTATGAATCCCACTTGGTCATGGTGTATAATCTTCTTCATGATTTGCTGCATTCTGTTTGCTAGTATTTTATTGAGGATTTTTGCATCTATGTTCATTAGGGAGATTGGCGTGTAGTTCTCTCTTGATTGGGTCATTCTCTGGTTTTGGTATCAGAGTAATACTTGCCCCCAGGAATGAGTTAGGGAGTAATGCTTCCCTTTCAATGTCATTAAAGAGCTTGAGGAGTATTGGCATTAAATCTTCCCTAATTTCTTATAGAATTCAACCATGAATCCATTAAGACCTGGGCTTTTCTTTGTTGGTAAGTTTTTAATTACATTATTAATTTCATTAACTGATAGTGTGTTATTCAGAATTTTTATATCTTTTTGATTCAGCTTTGGTAATTCATACATTTCTAAGAATCTGTCCATCTGTTTCTTTTGATTGGTGAATAGAGGCCATTTACTTTGATTTATAACATATGTATTGTTATAGCATATGTATCTTATCTTTTTCACATTGTTTTCCTGTTGTTTCTTGTAGGACAATATTGTCCTATTGTTTCCTGTTGTTGTTTCCCTGCTTTTCCCCTCTGTTTAATTGCTTGCCATGCCTGGCAGTTTCTTTCTTTCTGTTGTTCTTGGAATTGTGGCCATTTTTATCTCTATCTGGGATAATTTTCAGTAGTATTTGTAGGATTGATTTGGTGGTCTAGAATTTCTTCAGTTGTTCTTTGTCTTCTTTGTATCTTATTTCTCCATTAACTTTGAAATATACTTTTGCAGGTACATCAGTCTGGGTTGGAAGTTGTTTTCTTTTGGGACATGAAATACTTCACTCCAAGCTCTTCTTGACTTGAGGGTTTGTGTTGAGAAATCTGCTGTGATTCTGATGGGCTTTCCTTTATAGGTGATCTGTTTCTTTTCTCTAACAGCTTTTAATATTCTGTCCTTGTGCTGGATTTCTGGGATCTTGATTATTATATGTTTAGGTGTAGGTTTACTTTGGTTATGGCTCTTTGGGGTTCTATATGCCTCACTTATCTGTATGTCAAATTCTGTTCCCATGCTTGGGAAATTTTCTGCTATTATTTCTGCAATAATCTTTTTATGTTATTTGTGATGGCTCCTGCTTTTTCATTGACACCAATTATTCTGATTTTTCTTTGTGTTGTCTTGCAGCTGTTGAATTGTTGTTTCCTGGCCCCTAGTTATTTTTAAGAGATCTTTCCTTTTGTGATCACTAGCCATGATCCTGTCTTCAAGGTCTGAAAGTCTGTCTTCAGTCTCATTCAAGCTGTTTTGCCAGCTTTCAGTGGAATTTCTAATTTCCTGGATATCTGTTTGAATCCATTTTATGCATTCTTTTTCTTTCATATATTGATCATTCACAGGTTCCATCCTTTTCCTATCATCTATTTTTTTTTAATCTATCTCTACTCTAAATTTGCTGAGCAATTCCTTTATGGATGTTGGCAGTTCTTTTTTACCTGAGAGATTATTTCTGATCTGATTTCCTCTATGGCCTCTTGGATTTGTTTCTTTACTTTGGTTGCTATCATTTCAGAAATTTCAGGTGTGTGTCTCCTATTTTCCTCTATTTCATTGTCTCCTGGACTTGCCTTGGGTGGGCTGGAGGATTGTATCTTGCTTCTGCATCTTGTTATTTTACATTTCAAAAAATTTTTTTTCTCTGTTAATCCTTGTAAGTTTTTGTAGTAGGCAGCTATATCAATAGTATCAAGTCCTCTCTAGGAAAAGTCTGTTCCACAGGGATGTCTTCTGTGTGTAGAAGTTTCTTGGGTTGTGTCTGTTCCAAGGTCCTACCTTTCCAGTTAATTAAGGGTGAGATGTTGGTATCTGTTTGGCTCAGTCCCCTGTTCTTTGGTGCTGTGCTGTGGTGAGGTTATTACCCCAGAGCTTCCCAATATTGTTACAGAAGGAAGAACATACGCCATCCTAGCTAAAGTAGTATAATTAGCAATAACAATAGCATCAAGCACAGTTTAGAAACTGACAAACTGTCATAGCTATTAATTTTGAACCTTAAACCATAGGAACAAAATCTACAATTATATAACAGAACCAATTGTAAATTGGGGACTAGTATTCAAAGTATTTCCCCTTGGTAGAGTGGTTTTACCCTGTGGGGGGAGATTTAAGAAAGATAGTGGATAAAACAAAGATAACTGAAATGAAAGTAGAAGCAAGGATGGAGGACAAAGATGGTCATGAAAACTTTGGGAAACCAGAGGAGAGGGCAGAAGAAAAAGAATGAGAGAATAAGCAAGGGATTATCTGAACTTGGTCTCTGGGTTTGGGGGATGAGATTAGTTTTCTGTAGCTGGAGTTCTCCCCAGGCATTTAAAAAAGAGAAAAAAAAGGGAAGAAAGAAAGAAAGAAAGAAAGAAAGAAAGAAAGAAAGAAAGAAAGAAAGAAAGAAAGAAAGAAAACAGAAAAAAACAAACAAGCAAAAGAACAATAACAAAAAAGAGAGAACGGGGTGGCCCCACCCATCTGCCTCTATTCTGTGTGTCTTTGTCCCCAAGCACAATGCTGATTCACCTAACTTACCACTTGTTGGCTCAAAATGTTATTGTTGCTTTTCATGCCACTAGTCTCACCTGTCCATCCTGTGTGCCTTAGGTGGGACCCTACTATGGCACTGGCATTCCCCCTGGTCTCTGGGCCTTCCCACATGGTTCACCTCAGTCATAGCAGCAGCTATGAGAGGGGCCACCATCCTTGCTCTTCACCTAAGTTGTGGTGGCGATGGCCCATCACGCTTTTAAAGAAGAACTAACACCAAGACTACTCAAAATATTCCATGAAATAGAAAGGGGAGGAATACTCCAAACTAATTCTATTAAGTCAGTATTACCCTATATGAAAACTAGACAAGAAAACAAACAAAAAAACTACTGACCAATATCCTAGATGAGCATGGACTCAAAAATTCTCAATAATATACTTGCAAACTGAATTCAGCAATACATTAAAAGATCATGACTATGATTGAGTTGTTTTTATAGAATACAAAGATGGCTTAAATACACAAATCAAGAAATATAATGTAGCACATAAATAGAATCAAGGGAGAAAAAATCACATGATCATCTTGGTAGAGGTAGAAAAAGCCTTTAACAAAATTCAACATCTTGTCATGATGTTAGACAGGATAAGATAGAGGAATCTCATCTCAGTAAAATAAAGGCTATTCATGACAGATCCATAAGCAAATCATACTGAATGGGAGAAAACTGAAAGTATTTCCTCTAAAATTAGTAGTAAGACAAGAGTATTGACTCCTACAGCTCTTATTCAATATAGTACTTGCAAGTTTAACCCATGCAAATAAAGCAAGGGAAAGAAATAAGCGATATAAGTGATATATAGAAAGGAAGAAATCAAATTACCCTTACTTGCAAATGACATGATCCTGTACATAGAAGATTCTAAAACTTTGCAAGATTGTCAGAGCTCATAAACTAATTCAGCAAAGTAGTAGAATACAAAATCAATGTTCAAACATTAGTAGCTTGTGCTTGCTTCAGCAGCACATATACTAAAATAGGAATAATTCAGAGAAGATTAGCATGGCCCCTTCACAAGGATGACAGGCAAATTTGTGAAGCATTCCATATTTAAAAAAAAAAAAAACACAAAGGTTAGTGGCTTTTCTATACACCAATAATGAACTCACTGAGAAAGATATGAGGAAAACAATTCCATTCACAATAGCTTCAAAAAATACCCAGGAATAAATCTATAAAAGAGATTTTTAAAAAACCTCTTCAATGAAAATTATAAAACACTGAAGAAAGAAGTTAAACATTAGAAGCTGGAAAGATCTCCCATGCTCATGGATCAGCAAAATTAATATTATCAAAATTCACAGAACAACAAACAATAATCCTAAAATTCATATGGAAATACAAAAGACACTGAATAGCCAAAGCAGTCCTGAGCAAAATGAAGAATGCTGGAGATATCACAATGTTCAATTTTAAAACATACTACAGGCCAAACTAATGAAAACGGCATGATACTGACATTAAAATAGACATGTAGGCCAATGGAATGAAACAAGGAACCCAGAAATAAACACACAGCTACTGTCATCTGATTCTTAATAAAGGTGCCAGAAACACATGCAGAAAAAAGACAGACCCTTAACAAAAGTTGCTAGGAAAACCAGATAACCGTATATAAAAATTTGAAACTAAATCCCTATCTCTCACTCTGTACAAAATAAACTTAAAATGAATCAAAGATTTAAATGTAAGACCTGAAACCTCAAAAGTACAAAAACAAAACTTAGAGGAAATAATTCAAGGCACAGGGAACTATTGTTCCCTGAATAGTTCAGGAAATAATCACTAGAACTGACAAATGGGATTGTACCGAATTGAAAAATTTCTGCACGATAAATAACAGAATGAAGAAACAGCCTACAGATGGGGAGAAAATCTTTGCCAGCTCCTCTTCTGGCAGAGGATTAATATCAGAATATATAAAGAACTCAAGAAATGTAGCAAAGGAACAAGTAATTCAATAAGTACGTGGGCAAATAAACTAAACAGACATTTCTCAAAAGTAAAAGTATAACTGGCCAATAATTGTACGAAAATATGTTCACAACTTCCAAAATCGGGGAAATGAACATCAAAACTACATTGAGATTTCATCTCACCCTAGTCAGATAGGAAGATTATTATAAAAATTACAGAACGCAGCTAATATTGCTTGGACAATTGAATGCCGACATCTTGTACTCTGAGTAACTAATTTAAAGATAGCAATATGCAATGTATTAACCTTTGTTACCCTCCTATTATCTTGTTTTGAAATTTTGTTCTATTATTTTTCTCTTTAAAATAAATAAATTAATTAAAAAATTTAAAAATGTTACAGAACACAATAAATGCTGGTGAAGATGCAGGGGAAAATGTACCTTATACATTGTTGATGGAAATGTAAATTATAGCCGCTCTGTAAATCAGCATGGAGGTTTGCTGGATACATTGGTGCATACTCATAATCCTAAGTGCACTGGAAGCTGTGAGAGGAGGATCAGAAGTTCCAGGCAAGGATACTAGGAGAAAGGAACTCTTCTACACTGGTGGCGGGAATGTAAACTAGTACAACCACTGTGCACATCAGTATGGAGATTCTTCAGAAAATTAAAAATAGAAATTCCATTTGACCCTATTATTCTCCTTCTAGGTGTCTTCCCAAGAAAATTAAAATCATTGTATTACAAGGATACACACATACCCATGTCTATAGCAGTGTAATTTATAATAACTACATCTTGGAAACATCACATACGTGCATCCACGTATGTCCATCAACAGATGAATGGATAAGGAAAACGTGGTACTTAGATACAATAAAGTACTACGCTGCCATAAAGAAAGATAAACTTGAGAGATTTATAGGTAAATGAATGCAACTTGAGAACATAATGTTTAGTGAAATAACTCAGACGCACAAGCTTAAATATCACGTGGTTTCTCTTATATGAGAAACTCAAAATACATTATACAAATAAGAGGTAAAATAGAAGATAGACAAATAGGAAGTAGGGAGAAGTTCAAATAACTCTTTAAATTACCTATTCTGTTGTTTCTAAAAATATTTTAATATATATGCTAATTTGCTTCATTTATAATACTAATTTCTCTCAGTTCATTGAAAAGAAAATTTTGTGCAGTTAAATTTGTTTCTTCTTTGTAAGAGATAATCTTTTTTTGTCTCTGAGTAACTACTTTGAAGATAATGATACACAGTATATTAAGTGTTGTTAGTCTCTTATTTTGTTACAAAATTTTCATAATAAAATTGTTTCATAATAAAATTTTTTCATAATAAAATAATAAGATATGTTTGAGGCCTGCATGGGCAACTTAATGACACTCTGCCTCAAAATAAAATTTATAGGGCCGGTGAGATGGCTCAGTAGCATAAGTGCCTGCCTGGCAAGCGTGAGGGCCTGAGTTCGACTCCCGGAACCCACATACAAAAAAAGGGCTGGTGATATCACTCAGCGGCACGGGCGCCTGCAGGCGCGCGAGGTCCTGAGGTCGACCCCCGGTACCCACAAAATAAATAAATAAATAAATAAATAAATAAATAAATAAATAAAATTTATAAAGGGGCTAAGGAGGTAGCTTAGCATTCCTGGGTTTTAATCCCCAGTACAGCCAAAGAAAAAAATCTACCATAGGATCCAGCTATACCAATCCTTATTCCATACCCGAGAAACCGAAGTTAGTATGCCCTAGAGATCCCTGAACATCCATATTTTTGTGGCACCACAAAACAGCCTAGGTGCCCACAAATGGGTGAATGGATAAAAAAAAAAAGTGTTATATATACACAATGGAGTATTATTCAACCATAAAGAATGAAGCAATGTCATTCACAAGGAAATAGATTTAAGATCATCGTATTAAGCAAGAGAAGCCAGACTTGGGAAAATATTTCATGTTTTCTCTCATATGTGAAATCTAGGAAATAACGACAAAAAGACAATATGAAAATAGGAAGGCAACTATTAGAGAAGTGGGAGGGGATCAGAAAAAGGTAGAACAGGAGTAAGATAGACTACCAGGGAGGGTGGATACAATCAAAGTATGGGTATATATATGTACGAAAATGTCACATGGAATTAAAGAAAATAATTAAACATTATATTGTTCAATTACTATGTGCCAATACATATACTTTTAATTTTTTAATTCCAAGTCAAGAGGCCACTTAATAATGAGTGGCTTCTATTCAATTTGGTTCAAAACATCCCGAGAAATCTTAACATAAAGTACTTCTAAAATCTAATTTCCAGGTAAGTGTATAATGTATCTAATTTAGGGACACATATTATAAACATAATTAATTTGGCTAAATTCCAAAATAATGCTTCCCCCATCTAAACAAAAATATTAACTAAAAGTAAAAGATTCCTCACTAGTCAGAATTCCCAAAATCTCTACGCTTTGTTTTAAGTAAATGTAATCATTTTTTATCTTCCTGCTCCATGTGAGATATTTAAGTAAAAACAGGATTGATCAAAAGGTAAATTATATAGGGCCTAAACAGTGTTTCAGCCCTAAGGGCACTACGGACTTCATTTGTTTCAGATTTAGCAGAGTATGATCCACTGGGCAAATTTGCCCACTGCAAATCAAATCTTTCCATGCTCGTTTTTATGTATTGTCTATGGCCACGTTCTCATGACAGCTGCAGAGCTGAGTTGTTGAACAGACAGTATACAGCCCACAAAGTCCAAACTGTTTACTCTCTGACCCTTCTCAGTGAAAAATTCTGATAACAGCTAATCTTTTTAGTTTCCAGATCCATCGCATTTGCCTGGCTTCCTTTCTTGCCTTCACCAGATTTCTCTGTGCTCAATCCTAATCCTCAATGAGATTTGGTTTATGTTCCTTCCAGAATTTCTTCACTGGCCCTGCCAACTTTTACTTGGAGTCCTCTGCTAGTGACTTGGGTTTTGACCAAGCATCCAACTGCCATCCACCTGCTGCTTAGCCTTTTCCACCCATATTCTCTCTGAACCTCAGACATCCCTTTGCCTCTAGCTAGCAGCTCCATATTCTTCAGATGCACACCACCAGGCACAAACTTTCTCACACCATCTCCACCATGCCTTCCTTGCCCTAGCTCTACGTTTATGTTTCAACTCTAGGGCTTTCCATGTCCTGTGTGTGCCTCATTTGCCCTTACAGTAAAATATTATAAGGAGATGATGCTATCGCATTATATCCTGCTGGTCTGCCTTGATTACATAACCTGTTTCTGTCCTTTCAATTCCTTATCTTAAATGGGAAAGAAACAACAACTCTTCATTCTAGAAGAATTCCAGTGAATAAAAGTAGAACTGATAATGGAAATAGAAAAAATTTCTAAAACAAACAGTTCAAAAATAAAATTAGAAAGCCATAACGACAATTGTCTCAGGAAAAAAAAATCTACCAATTAATGTTAAAGTGAATGGGTAGGGCCAGTGAGATGGTTCAGTGGCTTAAGCGCCTGCCCAGCAAGCGCGAGGACCCGAGTTCGACCCCCCGTACCCACAAAAAATAAATAAAAAATAAAGTGAATGGGTAATATACCGGGCAGAAACAGGATATTGGTTTAAATATTATCTCCCCCAACATATTTAGTCAAAGGGCAAATTGGTAATAGAGAATCCTGGCAGTCAGCAGCTTAGCCAGATGATGAGGTTAATGTCACCATTAATGACTATGGACACCATGCACTCCAGATATGATACAGTGAGGAGGATACATCACTTCTGTGGTATTCTTGCTCCAAATGCACAATACACTCCTCTCAGTCTAATCATGACAGACCTTCCAACAAACACCAATTGAGAGCCATTCTACAAAGGAGGTAACTGGTATACTTCAAGCGTCAAGGTTCTGAAAGACAAAGAAACAAAGAGGCACTCACAGATCAGAAGAGTCGAAGGAGATGTGACAAATTAATGCAACTTGGAATTCTGAACAGGATCATAGAACAAAGACATCCATGAGAAGACTAACGAAATCTGAGTAAGTTCTGTACTTTGGTCAATAATATTATATTTAAATTCATTTCTTAGTTTTCAGAGTGTATGTCCCTCCCCTTTCTTCCAATTACCTGTGATTTTAGTTGAATTTCTCTGAGTAGCTCTGAACGAAGCTCCTCCTCTATTCAGCCATGTTGTCTACTCTATTTCTTAGTTTTTTTATTTTTTTATTTTTATTAGTACATATTTCCCATACATAATGATCACATTCATTACAGGGAATTTGCACCTGTACATAATACATCTTAATTATTTTTCCCATTCCCCATCCCTCCCTTCAACCCTTTTTCCCTTCCCCATTTACAAAAGATGTTTCCATTTTTTCTTCCATTCTCTCTCTTCTTTAAAATTTTAACCCCTGTTCCTTAGATTTGATTTTTAAAAATCCATTGTTACTTAAGATGTTAAATGTAGGGGAAAGTAGCTGACATGTGTTTGGGACCTCTCTGTACTGTGTTGGAAACACTTCTTCCATAAGTCTACTATCTCTGAAAGCAGGTTATTCTTTAAAAAGAAACTACTTCTTTTTCCTGAGGGGTGCCTTGCTGAAGGAATCGTGTCAACAAAGGTAACTCCAGAAATTTCCTTTCAATTCTTTTTCATTTGCCTATACCGTTTTTTAGTAATTCTTCAAATAAGAGATTCTTAAGGTTGATGTATGAAAAAAACAAAACGAACAAAAAAAAAAGACAAAATAGTCTTAGCTCTCAAGACACACAAAAACAAACCACAATCCAGACTTGGCTCATGTGCCATAGTTTGTCATCTCTTGGCTTAGAAAACAAGAAACAAAAAACAAAAACCTTTGGACTCATTATCAATTTCTCAATTTATTTCACACCCCACATCCAGTCCCTTAGCCAATGATAAGGGCTCCACTTGCAAAATTCATCCCAAACACTGCCATTTCTCAACACTCCTCCACTTATACATGGTATGAGCTACCATCATGCCTCACTGGGTGGTTGTTAAGCCTTCTAACTAGTCTTCCTGTTTTCATGCTTCCTCTTCTTAATCAGTTTTCAAAAGAGTTAGTAATATTAAAGCCCTTACTCTCCCTTTCACCACTCCACACAGGTCACCAGATTCTTTGTTATATGGGCAACTCAGGCACAAACATGCCTCAGGGCTTTTATACTTGCCCTCCTCTCCCTGGAAAATTCTTCCCTCAGATGTCCAGCAATTTTGCTCTACCTCCTTCTTCACATATATACTTAGATGTCAACTTTCCTATCACCAGCATGATAACAATGGAAGCATCGGCTCACTATACCTAACCTTCCTTCTCTGCTTTGCTTTCTTTCTCCGTATTATATGGTGCTATGTAGTCCATAGAGGAACTATCTATTGTACTAGTTTATTTTGTTCATTATCTACAATAAAGATTTTTGTCTTTTCTATTCACTTCTATATATTTTATGCCTCAAATATTGTAAACATCAATAAATATGTTTGGAATTAATTATTTAATAAACCTCATGATGATTTTTTTGTGAGTATTGGGAATTAGACCCCAGATACCCTTTTAAAATTTGTTTTTTGGGGTTTTTTTGTTTTTATTTTTTTGAGACAGGCTGGGCTCAAATTTATGAACCTCCCACCTCAGCTTCCCAGAGTGCTAGGTTTACAGGCATGTACCATCATGCCTAGGTAGGATATTAATTTCAACACAGTTAAATATTTTATTTATTGCTAATGAGGATTAGGTCAAGGACAGCCTGGAAAGATCAGGTTCTTTAAACATCACTGGGACAATCAAAAGCCAAGTAGAACAATATCGTGGCTTAAGAACATACACTTAGCAATCAGATATGGATATAAAGCCCCTGGCTACCACTTTCCGGCCATGTGATGGAGGGAAAATCACTTAAACACTCTATGACTGAGATTTTTTTCACCTAGGTCTTAGATTATTGCTATGTTTCAATAAAATATGCATATAAAGTGTCTAGTACAGTACATAACACATAACTAGTCTCAGTGATTTATTACCATCATCATCATTATTATAACTGCAATGTGGTGTAATAAGAAAATGGATAGATAAACCCTCTGGACTCCTTTGTCCTTGTTTAATGTATCTGAAGCAGTCAGCACAAATGTTTGTTTAAATCACTGGGCTTCTTTTAATTTACATTTTAAAAATAAGTAAGCGGGTAAGGAAATGTTCCATATCCTGACTAGTGGCTGTTACATGATTGTATGATTTTTGTCAAAACTCACAAGACTTTATAATAAAAAGGATGAACTTCACTATATGTAACTTATGCTTTATTTCAAAATAATAAATGAAAGCATTATTGCAGATGTGTGGAACTAATTATAGTAGTCAGAATTAATTACTTGCTTCTCCTGCACTGTGGAGCAAAAACCACAAGGGAAGATCTAATGACATCAGAGATAGGGAGTTTCCCCCTCAGTGCATAGCAGACAGAAAATGGATATGCTCGCCTGATTCCAGGTAAAAACAGTTATTTCAAAACAAAATAAAAGCATGTGCAGATGATTGCAAAGCCACGGACTGATTCTATTGTCTCTCTCATGTGTGCTAAGGTAAAAGTGGAAATTACAAGCCTTCATAAAATGTATGAAATAATTTTACCATAGTTGTACAGTTTTATAGTTCTTAATGCATTAGAAGCAAATGTAAAGCAATCATTCAAAGTAAATATAAAAAATGATTCTTATATGTAATTAATTGGCAATCCCTCATTATGAGAAAATATTTAAACTTCAGTGTTCCGGGTCTAACAAAATTTGCACAAATATGTATCAATGAGTAGAACAAGAAAAAAGTGCATTTTTATAAGTTTATAGTTCAAATGACCTGGTTTCCTAAAACATAAAAGCAGCTGTAGTTTCCAATGTGGTAATATACAGTATGGTCAACAGAGAAGAGGGAAATCTAAATCTTTATTTTTAAAAATGGTTATATTTCAAGGTATAGTTTCATTTACATTCACTTTTAAAATTAATTTCCCCTAAATTTTTGGCAAAGCTGATTGGCTGCCATACAAAAAGAGCAAATTTTTAAAAAACGCTCTGAAAATTATGTGTAAAGCTTTTGTATAAAATTTTGTATAAAATTTCTCATTTGTAGGTACCTTAAAAGAAAAGAAAATCAACAATTGATCTTTTCTAATTCTTGTGTAAGGATGACACAGAGATTTAGCTCGACATGCGAAATAAATATGGCAGACGCAGGGCTCATTTGAATTGAATTCGAACAGCTGTCTGTGGTGTCTAAACCATAAATGATACTGTGTTTCAAAAACAAAATGCTAAATGGTTAAGCATTTCCAGGACCTAAGCTGGAAGCATGAAGTCAACTTCTATGTAGCTGTTAAGAGTTACCCAAATATTTCTAAACACCTGTTCCATGGAAATATTTTCTATGTTTAAATGGTCAGGAAATTCAAATCAAGGAGCAGGGTCACTATGACATTGGCTTGAATTCCTAAACTAATATGTTATAAGAAAGCAGTTGGCAAGGGTTGAATTTTTTTTTCTAGAAAAAGTAGTTCAAATGAAATGTAATAAAAGGCAGATGGCAAATTAAAGAGGGGAATGAATAGACTTATGGAATATATGCGGTTCATTTTTTATTATGAAAACTATTTGTAAACACCAGATCAAGTATGATTTTTAAATTTTAAACCACAGAGATTAATACAAAGCAGAAATGTTTATGGACAGTGCTGCTTCTTGTGATGAAAATCTCCCTCTTAGGTTTAGAGCTATTGCCAATGTTATAAAGGATTTCAAGGCAAGCAGAATCTGTGATGGTGTGGTAGATGTTTAAAATGGTTGCAAACCAGACGTTACAAATGAATGCACAAGTAGAAATAGAGTCCCCTATTGAGACCCCATGTAAGACCTTATTTCATGCAGTTTGGCATAGTCAGCCCACAGTTAAATACGGTGCACACTGCTGGTCTCCAAAAATTACAAGGACATGGTGAATGTGCCTAAAGTTCAAAGCAAATCAATACAGATAATTAAAGGGTTGGAAAACAAGGCCCATGGGCAAAGGTGAAAGGAGCAGGAGCCATCTCCTTTAATTCCTTCAGGGCAGGGCTTTGTATCCTCTCTCCTATTCCCTCAGAGAAGTGAGTACAATATACCAGGTGAGGCAAGTCTGGGAAAAGCCTGTTGGTTGGCCTGGAGAGAACTTAAGAAGAATGACATGATAACTGTCTTCAGCTACATGAAGGGATATTATTTTGAAAATGGTAACCAGCTGCCTCTAGTTCCATCGAGTTTGGAGCAAAGATTGAGAGTAAAAATCAGCAGGAAAGGTTAGGAATTATGTATAGCCTGACCAACTTGCTCCATTTTTTCCAGGACATTCCCAGTTTGGGCATCTAAAGTCTCATCCTGGGAAGCTCCTTTGCTAACCAGGACAGTGGGTCATTCAACACTGCAGATGTTTAAACTAGGAGGGATTCTCATCGTACTGCGAGAAGTTAGCTGAATCCCACTTGAACAAAATGGGGAAATCTAAGTGTTCCTTCATGAGGCTTTCCAGCCATAGATTCTACAAGCATCATTCTGCCACAATTATTAACTATCAGGGGCCATGATGACGGTGATAAAAACAGAAACAATTTTGTTTTCTCTCAGTGTGAGTTTGTACTGATGTTGGATTATGAAAACATCATTAAATGTGTGTTTTAACTCTGAATAGAGGAGCTAACGAGTATCACCTAAAGTTATAAAAAAAAAAAAGTGTGAACCTTAAAAATGTAGAATTTCACTTGTGGATGCAAAGCAAGCCAGTCTGCGCTTTTTCATGTTTAAGGATGGTCAGGCCAAGTAAAACATGACTAGTGGTTAATAGCAGGGCTTGAAATCATGCAGGTCTGGGAATATGTGCTTATTATGAAAGGGACTTTGACCAATTATAAAACTCTCTAAGCATCTGTTTCCTCATCTACAAAATGGAGTTAGTGCCATTACCTGCTTATAATAATAAGTTTATAAGATTTTCTTTAGTGATCTCTACTGCAAAGTGATGCCATAATGGAAAACAGGTCTACAAAATAAGAACATAATTGAGTTCAGGAATTGAGGTCTCAGTGATAATAAAGCATTTTTAATATTTTCTCTTCATCAGAAACTTTCTTAGCATTTATCAGAATTATACATTGAATAGGAGGAGCCTATGAGAATTATTATTCTCATCTTCATTTTATAGATTAGGGAACTGAGGAAAAGACTATTTTGCCCAAAATCACATAGGTAAAAAGAAGCAGAGTTCATAGTCAAACCCCAGTAGTGTGACCCCAGAGTGTAAACAGTAGTCCTTACTTATTAATGAAAAACACATTCCAACGTCCCCAGTAGACACCTGAAACAGCAGATAGTACCAAACCTTGAATGTGCTGTGCTCTCATGCATACAAACTATGAAAATGTGTAGCATATTAATTAGGTCTAGTAAGAGATGAACAGTGAATAATGTGAACTATAACAACTTACTATAACAACATACTGTAGTAAAATTGCCAGCATCACTGGGTTACTTGAACAAAAGTACTGTGAAACCTTTTATAGAGTTTATCTGATAAATGAGATGGCTACTAAGTGACTAGTGATTTCATTAGCTACTTTAATTTAAAACCTATGAATCACTTATTTCTGGAACTTTCCATTTAATGTTTTCAGATCACTGCTGATGTTAGATAGTGAAACCATGGAAGCAAAATTGTATAAGACAGGACTACTCTATTCATAAACACAACACTACATTGTCTCTAGATTATTACAGAATGAAACAAACCATGAAGGTTTGTTTAAACTACATATTTCTTTAAAAATATAATACATAAATTCAACTTTCTGTAAAATTTCTAATAGGTCTTAGTCACAGTGGGGCTTCAGATGAAACCTGTGATTAGTTCCTGTTATGGCTGTGTCTAGATGTCCCCCCAAAGCCTCATTCAGTCATAGGTGGGGCTTTTTCAGAGGTAGCTGAACTAAAGTGTGTGATTGATTCATAGAGCAATGCTGGGATTAAGGGTACTAGAATTAAGGGTGGGTGATTACTAAATCAGTCCACTGTTTGGTTTGGCACCACCCTAATCCCAGCAGCCTGGATACCTTATAAGGCACAGAAAGAGGCTTGTCCTCTCCCTTGCTTGCTTTGCTACTTTCTTTCTGCAATGAACTGTTTCTCCCCTGCAATGCCTGCCTGCTAAGCCACCCTGCCTTGGAGCCAGCCGACTATGGACTGAAACCTCTAGAAACCGTGAGCTAAATAAATCTTTCCCCCTTTAACTTTGGGTGTGGGGTATTTTGAATCAGCAATGAGAGAGAAGTAATTAAGACATTTCCTAAAACATTCTTTTATACTGATCATGAGAATGGAATATTTAGATCTTTAGGCACAATGTGTAGGAATAAATATAATACCTCTATTCCAATTTTCATCTAATCCAAAACTCATTTCTGTTTAGCAACATGTATACTGTACATGATAAGTAGCTATTTATTGATAAAAATTAACTTCTAGTATAGCCCCCGCTTGACTATTCCACCTCCATGTAGCTCATTACTTCATGAAGCAAGCTACTTCTAATTAAAAATCAGTTTTAGGAGATAAGATTTCTGATAAAAATTTATTTGACTTTTAAGTAATAGAAGCCTAGTTTATGTTTAACTAAATTTCCCCCAGAAAACAATTATAAGTTCTGAAAAATATAAATATAAAAGAACTAGAGTAACCAAATAAAACTGATGGGGGTGGAAATACAGCAGGGAAGCACCAACTTAAATTTATATTTATATGGTGTTTGACGTGGTCCTCTACTGTTCATTTGGCAGGTAGAGGCTGGAACTCAAGTAGAAAGCTATAATAATATTAGCTTAAGAAATTCAATGTTTGAGGTAGCCAAAGAGAGCGAAAAAGGAGAGAGAAAAATATTAGAAAGGAGGAAACAACAGAAAAGGAACAAAAAATCTACAAGGACTCATTGGTGAGTTCTATCAAACATCTGGGGAAAAAGTCATATTAATCCTGCATGAACTCTTTCAGAAAATGTAGAAGAAATCCTTTCACAACATATTTAGGCTGGTTAGGTTGGTATGAAAATATGGTAAGGATATTACAAGAAAAGAAAATTACAGACCAATAGCCTTCGTGAATACAGACACAAATTCCTTACAAAATTCTAGCAAATGAAACCCATGAATATATAAAATAGAGAATACATCATGACCAAGTGGGGTTCCTTACTGTAATGCAAGGTTGGTTCAATATTTTTATGCAATCATTGTATTTTATTATATCAGTGACCAGGAAATAAAATGTATATGATTTACAATATATGCAGGGAAAATGTTTTACAAAATTAAATGGACCAATTTTTTAAAAAATCTACAGTTAACACAAAGTGGTGAAATACTAAATGTTTAAGATTGAGTAAAAGGAAAGGAAGAATATCTGCTATCACCACTTTTTTCAGTTTTAAATTGAAAGTCTTTATTAGTTCATTGAAAAGAAAGGTTTGTGCCTATATTGTTTGATCAATTTTTCATGCCTATGTTTTGTAATATGAGCAACTACTTTGAAGATAACAATATACAATGTACTAACAATTGTTACTCTCCTACAGTCTTGTTTTGAAATTTTACATGATTGTTTTTATTGTATTGTTTTTTTTTTCTTTAAAATAAAAAACCCTTAAATTGAAAGTATTAGTCAATATAATAAGGCAAGAAAGAAACAAGAAAGAATGGGCAATTTTTTTTAAAACTGTCTCTATTTATTGGTAATAGTCATCCACATAGAAAACCCCAAAGAAGTCTAAAAGCAAGTCTATAACTTACAATTTAACAAGCCAACAGGATATAAAGGTGATAAAAACTAATTATATTTCTCTATTCTAAAAGCAAACACTTGGAAAACAAATTTTTAAAGCTATCCTGTTTTTAAATTATAAAACACCTATGAAAATATTTACTAAAAATTGTAAGACCTGTGCACTACAAAACTACAAAACATTGCTGAGAGAAATTAGACAAGACCTAAATAAATAAAAAGATAAAACATGACCATAGATTTAAAAACTCAGTATTAGATGACAATTTTCCTTAATATTTGTCTATACTCTCACAGCTATTCATATCAAAGAGCTGGTAGCTTTTTGAAATAAAAATATGCAAACACATTCAAAATTTAAAAGGGAAGTAACTCAAATGTCTAATAATGAAAGAACAAATTAATGATCTGTGCTATATTCATACAAAGTAATATTACTCTGCAATACAGAACAACATGGATCAATCTCACACCCAATACCCTGAGTAACAGAAGCAGACATCAAGCAGGATTGATGATGTAATTACATATTTAAAGTTCTAAAGGCAAAACTATTCTATGGAGAAATTTACTGCAAGGTGTCACAAAGGAGCTCTCCAGAGTGATAAAAAAGTGTGTAAGTTAATGCCTTATGAGTTATACATCAATTTCTGTACTTGTCAAAACACATCACTTTAGTATTAAATATTTGTAGATTTTACTGTATGTAAATTTTCCGACAAAATACATAAACAATAAAAGGATTTGTTTGGGTTGGTTTTTGTTGTTGTTGCTGTTTGATTTTTCCAAATGTTGCCTTCTTGTAATGTCTCTATTTGTTCTGGTTCTGAACTTAGTGTAACTGAAGCAAAACTACTTTGCCTTCACACGGACATGAGCCAGGACAGTGATTAGTCTTCGACTATGTGATCTAGATCAGCAAAGGCAAAAAGCTTTCAACTTGAGCGCTCCCTCGATTAGCTGGCAGTGGCTACTTAGAGCAGCATTTATAGAAAATCGGAGACTGTCCAACACCTCTGTTATGGACTACACGTTTGTGTTCCCCCAATATTCATATGTTGAAGCCCCAAGAGGATAATAATATGTAGAAGTGAGGTCCTTGGGATGCAGATTTAGAAGAGATCATGAAGATAGAGCCTCCATGATGGAATTAGCGTCCTTATAAGAAGAGAAAGAGACACACAGCTTCTCTCTCCACCGTGCAAGCAAGGGTAGTGTGAGGTGGCCGTTAGTAAAGCAGAAGAAGAACGTCACCAAGAATTGAATCTGCTGTCACTTTGATCTTAGATTTGAAAGCTTCCAGAATTGTGAAAAATCAGTGTTTGTTGTTTAAGCCACCCAGTGTGTGGTCTTCTTTACTTTAAACCTGACCTAACACACTGAGTGGTTTGGGGTTAACCGCTCTGAGTTATTAGAGCAGACTGTTCACCATCTTCCACCAATCCTTATCTCACCAATGGCAAATCTTGGTCTACAACTGAGTTGGTGCATTTTCTATGTTCTTACAACATATTTATCATTAGGTCAGCGTAAGAGGATATTACCACATGTTGAGTTCCCCTCATACTATATATAATGAAGTCACAGAGCAAATTAATGATTAAGTGATATAGAGGATCCCAGGCCTAAAACTACTGATTACTTATTCTATTAATTTTTCTGTATATGACCATACAAATACATATAATGTGTAATCTATATATATGTTGTAAATAATAATAATGCAAATTATCTACTACTAAGCTTAAGAAATCAAGTAGTACCACACTGATGAAGTCCTAGGTGTCTTCTATTATATTTTCCTCATCAAACACTATGCTGAACTTTAATTTTCTAATTTGATGTTTTTGCATTTAGTACCATTAGTATGATCTTCTATAATTTGATTTTTTGCCTAACATTGCATTTTTTAAAATTAATTCATACAAACATTGGTGGTTATTGTTCACTAACCTTCACTGCTGTAAATTATTCCATTCTGTTGTATTTCACCCATTTTCCTCAAAGTGGTTGTGTTGTTTCTAGTGTATCAGTACTACAATTAATGCTGCTAAAAAGTAAACACATACAAGGGTTTTGAACATGTTTTATAGAAATTCAATTCCCAAGTTGATACATACTCAACTTTATAAGACAATAACAAATTGTTTTCCAAAATGTCAATTTAAACTTCCAACAGTTGTATATATGAGATTTTTTAACAAACACCTAATACGGTCCAATATTTTAATGTTTCTTAGTACAATAGATTGAAAATCCTAGCTCATTATGATCTTAATTCTGAATTTCACGTTTCCAATGAGACTAGGCACATGTGTTTTTTGATCTTTTACACTCATTCCCATAAGAAAATTTTACATGCCTTTTGAAATTTAATTTAACTGTTCTTTTTGTTTCTTTCATAGAGCCAGAAGTTCACTCAGCTCCATACAGCTTACCAAAAAGCATTTACATAAGTCACTTCTGAAGTACATAATAAGTCTGACTAGGAAACTTCTGTAACTGCTTATTAAGTAGACAAAAATTACAACATTTATCTTTCTTGTGTGTCTGTTACAAGGGAATACGAGAACATCTGCTACAGTAAGAACAAATGCAAAAACTCTTCAGATTAACTATGTTGGACAACAACGTGGAAAAATATCAGTATGATATATTTAGAAAAATGAAACACAGTGTTACTACCCAGCTTCTTTGAGAAAATATTTTACCAATTTAAGTATAAATACACATGGTAATAATCAATGTCTACAGCTTTTCTAGATTACTATTAAATACTCATCTAAAATTAATGTTTATTTTTAATAGTATACCTCTTAATGTAAAACAAGTATTCTGTAATTTTCTAATAATAAATTTATAATTAGAAAATATGTAGACTATATTTAATGCTATTTAAATACTATTTTAAAATACAGACTTAAATACTTTAAATAAAGAACAGTGCTTGCAGAATTTAAAGAGAGTGAAGGAAAAGGGGAAAGTGAGAAAAGCGAACATGACTAAAACTGTGAAGAGAAAAGGTAAAATGGAAGAAAAGATTGGAGGCCACAAACTAGTCTGAGAGTAGGAGACAATTTGAGGTTGAGAAGTTGACAATAAATAGATATAGTAAAATTATATCAGTTGGGTAAGTTAGTAACCCACTAAATCTGTTTCTAAAACTGATGCCTTTCATCTGATGTCCACATTGATGTTTATAATTATTTTCTGTACTCTCTCCCTGATGAGTCAGAGACATCCCAAAATCAACAGGTTTAAAAAAATACACTATCCATTCCTAACTCACACTCCTTGCCTAACAAATTGTGAGCCTTCTATATCCAGGGGTTCTAGACCAAAATATTCATATTTCCAAAAGTTTCAAGAGGAAAAACTTGAATTTACTGTATGCTGAGCACTACACCGAATCCATGTGAATCGCTAAGAAGGCTATATGGCCTTCTGCAATTTTCACAGACCCTCGGTCTCTTCAGCACTCCTTGTTTGTGTGCTGTCTCTGTGCCTCTCACTCATTTATTATGTAAGTAGTCCTGGATGGTTGTGTCTTTACTAAACATGTACACACTTCTTTCTTGTCCTTATTTCCTAAACAATACAGCCCAACAAAGATCTGTAAGGCATTAACATTGAATTAGATATTATAAGTAACCTACAAATAGGAACATGTGCACAGGTTAAATGCAAATATTATGCCACTATATATAATGTATTGAGCATGTAGAAATTTGAGTGCCTCATGGGGTCCAGGAACCAGTTTCCTATGTATTCTAAGGGACAGGATTACTCTATGATCCAGCAACCTCACTCCTGGGTATATAAGAAAGAAAGGAAAAAAGAAAGTATTGCCCACACTTGTACAGTAGGTGTGACCATGTAACTGATTCTACTAATAATAGAATATGTGTAAAAATTATGCATGCTCCTTTGGACTCTTAATCCTTTACATTCTATCTCTTTCTTTTCCAGACAGCCAGATGCACAGACCCCATGGGAAGACAATCAAGCTCTAGGATATGGCAGAGGCACTAAAGGGAAGATAAGGACCTTGAATGATTGCTTAGAACACAGTTTGCCCCTCCCTATGGGAAACTATTATTAGTTTGACATTTTAAGCAAAGAATATAGCTTTATTGTATTGATGCATTGAGATTTGGGACATTCCAGTGATAAAGGTTTGCCTTCCCTTATTAAATAGATATCTTGAAGTGAGGAACTACAATAACACCAGAAATACACGATATAGGCTTTGCAGTTGGACATCAACTGGTAAAGAAACAGCTGTCATAGGTTTGTGGTTGTCATAGGCTCTGAAAAGATAGCAAACTATGTTAAACAACAGGGAAGTGTTTTAATAAAGTGTTGCTTATGACAATTGAGAAGGCAGATAATATGCCAACAAAATTTCAATATGTAGAAGTACTCAGGAAGAACCAGAATGTTACATATAGTCTGCTTCTGGATTCCTTAGACAAGGTATTATAAGAAAGTAATGAACTTATAAAAAGAATTAGCTTGCTTATAAGTAGAAATAAAAGAGCAGATAGCTCAGGAGTTAAGAGAAACCCACCACTAGTCCCTTAATCTCTTTAATAAGTGATACCAGGAGAATTGATATCCACATGCAGAAGAATTAAATTTGATCCTTGTACCATTTACTGGAATCAACTCAAAATAGATTAAATACTTAATGCAAGACCAGAAATGATAAAACTACTAGAAGAAAAAAAAAATACAGAAAAACTTCATAACATTGGTTTAGTCAATGATTTTTTGACATGAACCCAAAAGCAGACAACAAATACAAAAATAAAGAAGAGATTGAACCAAACTAAAAATTTTCTGCACAGCCAAAGAAATAATTATCAGAGTGAAGAGATAACTCACAAATTAAGAAAAAATAAGTTCAAAGTATATTCTCAATAAGGAGTTAATATTTGAAATATAGATGGAGCTCAACTCAGTAACAAGAAAACAACCCAAATAAAAACATATGCAAGTGACCTGAGCAGATATTGCCCCCCAAAAACACAAATGGCAAGAGATGTGTAGAAAATGTTCACCATCTCTATCATCAGAATAATGAAAATTAATACAATAATCAGAATACCTATATTAGCAAAAAGATGAAAGATAACAAATATTGGTGAGGATGCTGAAGAAAGAGAACCTGGCAAACTATTGATGGGAATGTAACTGGTATGGCCATAAAGAAAACCATACAGAGTTTCCTAAAAAAGCTAATCCAGTAATCCCACTATCAGGTATACATCCAAAAGAAATGAAATCAGCATATCGTATTCATCACCCATATTTACTGTACCATTATTCACAACAGCCAAGATATGGAAGCAACTTATGCATCCACTGATATATATATATTGATATATACATATACCAACAGAAAATATGGTATGTGTACAAAGTGAAATACAAAATTAGCCTTTTAAAAAAGAAGGAATATGTCACTTAAGACAACACAGATGAACCTGGAGGACATTATGCTAAGTGAAATAAGTCGGACACAAAAAGACAAATATTACACAACCTCACTTGTATGTGGAATCTGAGAGTCAAACTAGTGGAAGTAGAGAGTAGAGTGGTGGGAGAGATGGTGATGGGAAAGGGGGAAATGTTGGTCAAAAGTACAAACTTTCAATTAAACAACAGGAATAACTTTTAGTGAAATGTTGCATGGTGTGTTGGGCATAGTTAGTAATAATTTTTTTAAATTACAAAGCTCTTTAGAGGATCAAAATTGAAATAAAAATGATTGATAAAGTCTCTTATTTAATTGTCCTACATTCCAATTCCTTAAAAACACCCCTAATTCAACTTGAACAATGCTTCCAGAAAATTTTCTGACATGAAAATCTTCCCTCTCAAAATCCTTAAATGTCTTCAAACTACCATCAGAAATATTCTGAACACCTTAGCATAGACAATAAAGAGTTACATAATTTTACTACTGTGTGCCTCTCTATCTGCACACTCACATTTTAAAAAGTGACTACTCCTAACTCTGGTCTGATTCCATTTGGCCTCATCCCTCAATTTTATACATGTACTGATGGTTTGCACGGTAACACTTTCACCTGCACAACATCTTCCCTTGCTGGTCATTCCCAGGACAATGAAGTGTCTGCATTTCTCCACGTTTTCCCATAGTGGAAGCCTTGTCCATGTTGCTTTCCTCTCTGGGGTCAAGAACAGGACTTGCACATGTGCTTCTTCAAGCTTCCACTCCAGTGTCCATACACTTACTCAGGAATACACGATGACTTTTGTTTCACCTGGAAAACCCTATGCATCTTTAAATCCTAGGTCAAATGTTGTCACTACATGAAGTTTCCCTTGCTCCTCAAAGTGAAGATCTATCTTATATTCTCCATACTCCCATAGCATATTTTTAATACCTCTATTTTGTCATTGATGTCATTGTATTTCAACATTTTGTTTAATGTTTACTTCCCTCAGAAGTGTAAGATGTTTGAGGACACAATATTTTCTTCTTCATTTTTGCACCCACGGTTCCTAGCATGATGCAGATGTGTTTCTTGCATAGTGTTATGGTTTGTTTCTGGATGTCCCCCCAAAGCCTCACATGGTCATGGGGGGGTGCTTTTTGGAGGCAGCTAAATCTACAGTTTGTGATTGATTCATTGTCTAGTGCTGGGATTATGGGTGTGAATGCTACACCCACCCTAGGGTAGGTAGCCTACATACAATATAAGGAACAGAAAGAGTCTTCTCTCATGCCCCTCCCCTTTTGCTCTTGTGGCTTTTGCTGTCTTCTGCCGCTATGAACTGTTGCCCTTGTGCCATGCCACCCTGCCTTGGCGCCAACTGACTATGGACTAAAACCTCCACAAATTCTGAGCTAAATAAAGCTTTCTTCTTTAATTTTGGGCATCAGGTATTCTGTCTCAGCAACAAGAGAAAAGTAACACAGAATTTGGTTCCAGAGAAGTGGGGTCATTGTTGTGACTATACCTGACCATGTGGTTCAAAAGCCTTTGGGAATGGCTTGTGGGAAGAGTTTGGAAAGGTTCAGAGATGTCACCTGAAAGAGTAGTGCTGGAACACCTTACGCTGTTCTGTATGGGTGATCCTGCTCAGAGCTCAGAAGACCAGAAAATCAGTAAAGTCCAGATTCAGGAGGTTTACTGCTGGGAAGAAAGACTGCATTGGCTGTTGGACTCCAGATGATGTGTGTTATGGCTTGGTAAAAAGTTTGTCTGCATTTTGCTTGTGTCCACAGATTTTGACTGAGACTAAGATTAAGGGCAGCGGACTAATTAATCTGGCATAAGAAATTTCAAGGCAGTTGAATGTTGAGGTGATGGCATGGCTACGGTTGGAGGCTTTTAGCCAGATTCATGTTGCAAATCAAGAGCAAAGAGCCCAGCAGGATGATTTAAAATGTTGTGAGTTTGGCCAGAAGGAAGTTCTAGTAAAGCTGAGGACTGCAAATATAGAGCTGAGGAGATCTCAATTGCTGAGAAGGAGCAGGAGAATATAAAAGATGGCCTGAGGGCACCACAAGAAGCACCAAGTCTCCACCCTTTGCAGCTTCAAAACTGTGAAAGTGACTTGGCTTTGAGGAGAAAGCTGCAGAGCATCATGTTCCAGAATTGCAGCAGCCACACTATGTTCCAGAATGGTGGCGGCAGCTGCACCAGGCTCCAAAATGGTGGCAGTTAGAGAATTTGTTCCTCAGAATCAGGTTCAGAGTACTCAGCAATGCAAACACTCAATCCCTACAGCCAGAGAAGAAAGCCTGGCTACTGCTCTAGCTGGCAGCAGACCTTGGCATCATCCATGTGGCACTGGTTTTAGGTGCATGCAGAACACAAGAGTTCTGAGGTTAAAAAGGCTTTCACCCAGACTTCAGAAGAAGGCCTGGGAGGCCAGACAGTGTGCCCCTGAGAGAGCAATATGTGAAGCTGTGAGTGTGAAGCCAAAGGTGCAGTAGAGACCCCAGAAGTTTGGAGAAGCAAGGAACATGGATCATCCAGAAAACTTGCAAGGAGGGAGCAGAGTGGGCCTAAGAGAGAAGCCCTAGGAGCCACTACCACCAGAAGTGTCATAGTAGAGGTGGAGCCACCCAAGCCCTTTGGAGCTCACAACTCTTGCCACAGATTGCCTCAGATGCTGCACATGGAACTACAGGACTTAATGTTTGCCCTGCTGGATTTTGGACTTGCTTTGGTTCCAATCCTTTGTATCCCCTGTTTGTACCTTTTGGAATGGTAATGTTTATCTTGTGCCATTGCATGTTGGAACTGTTTAATTTTCATTTGTATAGGGGCTCACAGCTAAGAGTTTGCCTTAGATCTCAGAGGAGACTTGGGACTTGGACTTTTCAGCAACACTGAAACTGTTAGGACTTTGGCAACTCTTAGAGGTGGACTAAAATGCCTTTTGCATAAAGGTATGTGCATGAGTCTTTGGGGGACCAGGGGCAGAGTGTTATGGTTTGTGTCTAGATATCCCCCCAGTCATGGGGGCAGGCTTCTAGAGTTTGTGACTGATTCATGGTCCAATGCTGGGATTATGGGTGTGAGTGCTACACCCACCCTGCGGTGGGTAGCCTGTATACAAATAAGGGAGGGAAAGAGGCTTGCTCTCACACTCCTTTTTGCCCTTGTTGCTTTTTCTGTCTTCTGCTTACATGAACTGTTGCTCCTCTGCCACGCCACCCTGCCTTGGAGTCAGCTGATTATGGACTGAAACCTCCACAAATTGTGAGCTAAATAAACCTCTCCTTTAATTTTGGGCATCGGGTATTTTGTCTCAGCAGCGACAGAAAAGTAACCAAGACATATAGTATGTTCAAATGTTATCTGCTTTTATGAAAAAGCATAGGAAAAATCAACATTTGCCAGCTAATGGGTAGCATACAATATACGCTGTGATTCAAAAAGTAGAGCACTCTGTGGAATTATGAGTTCAAGTCTGACAGTATAATTTGAAAGAATGAAATAATCAGGAGCATCGTGTTTGTGGTAAAATGTTCTATAAATGATTATCTAATGTGAAAAGAAAAGAAGTACTACTTACAATAAAAGTTCTACAATTAGGACAATTCTAACATACATATATTTAAGTCATATTGGAACCTAAAAGTTTAGACTCATGGGAAAGATTTGAAAAGAGAAAGAATTCAACTTGGAAGGGGTGAGAAAAAACAAAGAAAATGTTCTAGTTACCCACTGGTGTGTCACCAACTACTGAAGCTTAGTGGCTTGCTGTCACCACTTCTTCCTGACTTCAGTAATGGAGATCAGGAGTCTGGAGGCGCCTTCGTGTGGTGTAAGCAGGGTTGCTCCATCTGCTCATCCACTTCTAAGACTTCTTTATCTACATATCTGGTCTCAGTGCTCTTTAGTCTTTCCTCTCCCGACATGCTGTCTTCTTGCTATGGCTTGAATATTCCTCCCTTAAGTTCATATGTTGAAATCCTAACTCCAGATGTAATAATATGGGGGCAGTTAGGAAGGTCCAGATGGTAGCACACCCATGAACAGGACCAGTGCCCTATAGAAGTAGCAGGCGTAGGATCTCTTTCTCTGCTCTCTCCTGATGAAAGTACAAGCAGAAGGGACTATCAGAAGGCAGACCCTCACCAGATAGATCCTGGATCTGCTAGCACATTGATCTTGGCTGTATTAACTTCCAAAACAATGAAAAATAAGTTTCTGTTCTTCAACCCTCGCCCCCTCTTTATGGTATTTAATAGTAGCAGCCTCAGCCAATTCAGACTCTCATCCTCCAGGGCCTCTATAGATGAGTTATGCTTCTCACAGGTAGGTGGCTTTAAAATGCTAGCTTAGGGCTGTCAGAAAATGCTGTTCAAATGGGCCCTGGTAGGAGTGGCAAAGTTTTTTATAATCTCAACTCAGAAGTCCCAATATGCCACTCATTTGTGTTCTGTAGGCCTCGCAAGTCACTAAGGCCAGTCAAGAGTCAATGAGAGAAGGAGCAAAGTATTTGTGGGCAAATTTAATCTATTATAGCTTGCCTTTTGGCCACAAATTATTTACATTCCTCTCAAACACAAAATAACCCAATGCCTCAAGATCTCATTAATTTTCAACATTGGCTTGAAGCAGAGGATCTGATATCCTAAATCAGATCCAGATGTGAATAAGATCCTCCAGTGAAGTTCCCTGAATACAGTGCTTTCAATCTGAGGACTTGTGAACCAAAAAGAAAAGTTTTCTTCCCCTGTCACCCAACTACCAGAATAAGATGGTAGAACAGGCGTAGCGTAACCACAATAGGCACGCAGGTTCAAAAAGAGGAAAACAGAAGTCAAAAAGTAGTCACTGGTAAATAACAATTATCAAATCCAGCTGGGCATGTGTGGCCAGTTCTGTGAGGAGCCTAGATGAGGGTCCAGTTCTACTTCTCTGAGGTCAATTCTCTGGGCTATTTGCTCTGCCATCTGGTTTCTTGCCTTTGGCCACTATGTCATTTTTCTTTTCCATAAGAAATGATCCCTACTAGATTTCTTAGCCTTACTTCTCCCCAGAGAAATGCAAGGGTTCAAAGTTCTCATTAGTTTGTAATCTCTCCCCCACCTCAGTTCAAATTAATATAATTCTTCTAAAATATGTTTGTGTATCAAATTATAATCTACTCCATTGTTCTGAAGACCATGTATCTTTGTACTTGTCTTACTTGGACAGAAAGTAATATGCTTAGGGCAAAATGCAAAATGCCTTTAGGCATTTTAGGGACCTCTTTTTTTAAATTTTAATCTGGGAGAGGGAATCCAAAGTACACACCTTAAATTTTGGGTGATGTCTCAGCAGAGTCTTGTGACCATTCCCCTGAAATCATCACCCTAATTCAATGCTTCTCATTTTTTTTGAGAGATTTTTGCTGCCTGGAAAAAATTGGGGACTAATAAACTTTCATTTTCAAATGCAGCAAGTTCTGGCTTCTTCATCCCCTCAATTTTACTTGAGAGCTGAAAAATTCCATATTTTAAATATCACATCTCGGGCCGGTGAGATGGCTCAGCGGCGTAAGCGCCTGCCTGGCAAGCGCGAGGGCCTGAGTTCGACTCCGGATCCCACATACAAAAAAAGGGCTGGTGATATCGCTCAGCGGCACGGGCGCCTGCTGGTGCGTGAGGTCCTGAGGTCGACCCCCAGTACCCACAAAAAAAAAAAAAATCACATCTCACTATTTGTACTTTATCAAAACAGGTATAAGAAATTTGTTTCCCTTTTAACACCTGCCTCCTGGAAATCACCTTAGGTAAGACCATCAATTGATGGTCATTAACTCCTTTCTCCCTCCCTCCCCTTGGCTATTTCCCATTCTTCCTTTTCTTTCTTTCTTTAAATTACAATTCTTTAGATTACAAACTAATGACACAAATTTCTCTGTTAAAAAATTTCTCTATTACAAAATAAGGAATCCTTTTACTCCAGCCTCCAGTAATCGGCTCTTCACTCTCCTTTATGCTCAGTGAAGAAGCCCTTCCAGCTTTTGCTCATTACATGGTCTAAAAGGCAAAGTCGCATATTTTAAGTCTTAGTAGTGATAGTATCGCAATTCAAGTATATATTCTGTTCCATCTATTGCTGCATAACAAAGAACCCGAAACATAACGAAATGGAAAAACCAAGGCCCGGTTTCATTTTGTTCAAGATTTTCTGGTCTAGGCATTTGAGCAAGGCTCGGGCAGGCAGTTTGGCTCTGATCCACTTGTGGTATTAGCTGAGGCATTTAGAGCAGGAAAGTGTATTTACGTATTAGTCAGGTTTTCTGTTGCTGGCACACAATACCCAACATCCACAACTTAAATGAGGAGAGGTTTAATTTTGCTCACAGTTTCAGGGGATTCATTCCATGGCCAGCAGGCACCAAGGTATAAACACTATGTTGGAAGGCAATGGTGGAGCAAAGCTGCTTAGTTCATGGTGACCAGGAAACAGAGCAGGGGAACAGTGCCAGAGAGGAAGGGGCAAGACATAGTACCCAAGGACATTCCTCCATGACCACGCAGACACACCCAGAAGAGTGCTCCACTATCCCTGGGTGTTCTTTAATCCAGTCAAGTTGACATATCATGACCAATAGTCACAACTTACATGATGCTTCTTCACTCACATATTTGTTGCTTGGCCTTTTTCTGTTGTCACACATGGTATTTCACCCTCTAGAAATTTCCCATGTAATAAGTGGTCACTACTTCTTGCAGTGGATCAGGGCTCCTAAATAGAATTTCAAGAGGTCTAGGAAGAAGCAACAAGGTGTTTTATGAGCTGGGCTCAGAAATGCTGGAACAACACAAGGAAAGAGAGGGACTGTACCTCTCAATGGCATCAATAATAATTGCACTTGCCATTAAAGACTTTCAGAATTTGAGACTTGAGAAATTGTAGTGGTCAAATAGATTCTAGAATTTTTCTCAAACCATTATTTATTTTTTGTTTTCCTCTTGAATGCACCATTATGCTATCTAGAAAATATTTTAGTTTCAGGGATTTATAGCATCAATCACAGAATAGAGACTGCTGTGAAGTTCTTTAAAGATATCAAAAATTTATATCTGTACTCATTAGTTTTGCTCTCATACTAAATTTAAAGGAAAGAGAATTGGGTCATTAAAATACACAAATAAATTATTACATTTATTACTGAATATTCATGGGTACTCTGACATTTTATATTTGCATAGCTGACTAATGAATCTTATTGGGTAGTTTTTCGCTTTTCTTGAACTTCAGAGAAATGTAACACATATTTTAAGTGACAGTGTACATTTGGGAGAATATAACCAAAAGAAACAGAAATTTTCAGTCTTGTATGATGCCAGCTTAATAGAGAAATATCCACAGAAAACTTACACTTTTTTTTCTATTCCTCAGCCTGTTTAGTGTGATTTCTGAAATTCCCTGCTCATGCAGGAGAAAAGAGGAACTGGGATCTCCAATTGTTAAGAGCCTGTGGGAAAGAAAGAATATTCCTCTGCAAAATCCACATTTCTCCTATTTTTTATGTTGTTGTGATTTTAAATTATTTTCTCAAAATAAAAAAAAGGAGGAAGATGAATTTTCTTTCCCAGTGATAAGGGGAACTTCAAGACACACTTCTAACTCTTATACCTGGTTACCACAAATTTTGTAAAATAAGTTTTCTGTTAGGCCTATAAATATATTAGGTCTTTCTGGAAAAAAAATCTGATATGTTTATTTTTGTGTGTATATTAAAACTTCTAAATAACTTAAAGGAGTATTAAATCAAACTTGCACACCAGGCCATTTTTTTTCAGCTTTTCAAAACTTGCTTGCATAGACAGTTGAATCTTAATCTTACCACGGTCTAGCTTTTGCCATTTTCCCAGCAGCTTGTTAAATATTGGCATTCGGGTTTTGTTCTCAGGCTAAGAGTAGACACACATGTCCAGCAGACACAGAGAACTGATGGCAGCAATGAGATAATGACTTGATAACATGCACATGTTCCTCACTCTTTGAATAGGGGCTTGGGCAAGTATCAGTTCTGACAGATTTGGACCCCTTATCCAAGTTGGGCTAAGCCAAACCGAGTATCACTGGCAGCTTTCCTCCATGAATAAGATATTTCTTATGAAGCAGCTAACTTCTGACTTAGAAATAATTATTTCTAAAACCAATCTACTTCTGTTTACATCTTCAGAGGTAACTATCATTGAAATGCAGAACCTTTGCAGAAGATCTTGCTAATTTGGAAGCTGGACAGTGATCAGACAGACAAAATAAAAAGGGCATGTTCATAAAAATATAAGGTTTAGAGAAAGCAACCAAAAAGTTTTTATTCTACTACAGGAAGAATATAGTCACTGAAAAATTGTTCTCATCAACAGAGTACTCCTCCTCCTCCTCCTCCTCCTCCTCCTACTACTACTACTACTACTAATGTATGAGAAAATAAATTGGCCACAGACCACATGATACTCCAAAGAAATTCTGTGCTGAGTCTGATATTGACAATTAAAAAAATGTTGCATATGTCTTCCCTCCTTTCCCGTTTTTACATGGCAAGAATATATCTGGGTGATATTTAGAATTTGGAGTTGGAAAAATACTTAGAGTTGTTCTGATGAGTCTATTGTCTCAGGAAATTAATGTGATTTGCTTATTTCTCCTGGTGCTAGTTACATTGTCAGGTCTTTTTGACCCAGCTTAGCATGTTTTTGATCACTCTATTATCAAACTAAATTCTACTGTTTTTATTTACCTTATCTCCTTTTTTTTAAATATCAGTGATTTTTATGAGTTTAGCTATGTGTTGTAGTCAGGGTTTGCAAGGGAAACAATTTAATACAGGACACATAATTTACAGGATTATTTTATAATAGTCACCCAAAAAGTCAAATACAAAAGAGTGCAGGAAATCTGTCCACACACTAAAGACCCAAAAAATCCAGCTGAGGGCCTGCATCCCATGGCAATGTCCTGCATAAGTCCAACTGGAGGCCTAGAGTCCATGACAATGTCTTATGCAAGTCTGTCTCACAGATCTTTGTTGTGACCTTTGGGAAGGCCCAAAGGTTAGTAGTGGAAGCTAGAAAGTCTGTGCCAGCAGGATGAAGGATCTGTGTCAGCAGGCTGAGGAATCTGCACTGGAGCCAGGAAGTGATGCTCAAAGTAAGGACCAGAGCTCCCCCAAAAAGTACCACAGCCATCCTCAGTGACAATGAAGTCCCAAGCTCCTCCAACAATGAGAACAGCCAAGTTCATATGAGGAAAGCCAGTGAGACATGACCAACAGCATCACCTCTTCCTCTCCAGTTTTCCTTTTTATGTCATTGGCGACAACCCTCAGGTGAGCCCTCTACACCCAGCATCACACTGATTCAGTTCAGCTGGGTGTTACAAGTTGAGCACCAGTTGTCAATCTACCACACTATTTTACTATATTGATTTGCTGTCTGGCTTAAAAACTGCAGTGTTCTTCTCCAGCTGACTATTGCAGCTGAAATTTATCATCCATATTGTGAAAAAGCCCCCACCACATGGGAGGCTCTGTGTAGACTTCCCAACCTACTATCAGTCAGTAGAACTGAGTATTATTCAAGGAATTAGCAAGACTACTGTGTGCCTCCCATTTCCCTCTATCCACACCCCTTTTTGAATGGAGATATCTACAGTAGTTATACTATCTTGCCCTACCATGGCATATTGATTATGTGAAGGGAATACATCTGTCTATTTAGTTCACAGATCACACAAAAGATCTGTCTGTTTAATTCACACCAAAGATCTGTCTCTTTAGTTCACAAATCTTTTGACCAAGAGGAATAAGACTCAAGGGATTCTACCTGAAAATCCACACCCACACAGCATCATCAGCCACACTTCATTTTAATAGTGAGACTGTGGACCTCAAATATTTGTCTGATTTTGAAACAAAATGAGACTTTGAAGTATTAAAAGAAGGGTGAGTTGTTTTACTATTATATTGCAGTAACCAGAGGACTGATGATAGACATTATATTTTCAAAAAAAAAAAATTTTTTTTGTATGCGGGTACCAGGAGTCGAACTCAGGACCTCACGCTTGCCAGGCAGGTGCTTATGCTGCTGAGCTATATCACCAGCCCCCAAAAATATTTTTGAAAATATTTGTTCTTCCAGAAATTGCTACTCCCCCACCCAGAGATAAAATGTCTTTCTAGCCCTTTTGAAATTGGCATGCTTTTGTGACTGCCTGATTGAATATAATATGGCAGGAGTGATGCCTATGTAACTTCTGAGATTAAGTTATCATATCAGCCACTTTTCCATCATGGGGAGAAAGAAGAGAAGTTTATTTTGGCTCACAGTGTCAGGGGGTTCACTCCACTGTAGGCTAGATCCAAGGTGGAGACCACATGGTGGAAGAGCCTGGCAAACTTTTCAAATCATTCAGCTCTGCCATTTACTTCTGATTTTCATAATAGAGTAAGCTGGAAGCAGCCAGCAGTACCACACCACAGCCTGAATGCTGGACTGACTGTCTTAAAATTTGCTACACCAGATTAATTAACTTACCATCTTTAAATTCAGCCTCACATAAAGTTAGGACACGGACAAAATGTGGACAAACATTTTGCCAGAATAAAACATGCATAGTTTCTAGTCTAATTTCCAGTAGAGTTCTCATTCCCATCTGAAACCTCATGTGCTTGGCTTTTACTATCCACATTCCTATCAATATTCTGGTCTCCTGAGCTGTGACCAGACTCACTCATCAAGTTCTGCTTATAGCAATCCAGGGCTTCTCTATCCCACTGCTCCAAACTTTTCTAAACTCCTCCCAGAAACCAGTTCCAAAGACTTCTGAACCACAGTCAGGTACGGTTACAACAACCCCACTCCTGGTACCAGTTTTCTGAATTAATCGCTTTCCCACCACTAGGATAAAATACCTGACACATGCAACTTAAAAGAGGAGAAGTTTATTCTGGCTTATAGTTTTGATTGGTTCAGTCTGTGGTTGGCTGGCTTCAAGGCAGGAACTACATGCATAGTGGAAGGGCCTGGCAGGGGAAAGCTTCTCATGTCATAGTAGTCAGGAAGCAAAGAGAGAAGGGAGGAACCAAGGGAAAGAACACACCCTTCTAAGGCACAATCACACACCCATTGACCTGCCCTTTCCAACCAGGCCCCACCTCCAAACATGAGACTTTCAAAGGATATTTTAGATCTGAACCATAGCACTCATAAAAGACAATATTCTCTCTCTCTCTTTCTCTCTCTCTCTCTCTATCTCTTTCTGTCTCTCTCTTTTCCCTTGGGCCCTGGTCACTAAGTTATAAGGAAGCCTATGCCATGTAGAAAGGCCCATTTGTTTGACAATAGCATCATTCACATAATCATCAAACAACCATCATTAACCATCCAACATGAGGATGAACAAGCTTCAGATGATTCTAGCCTTCAGATGTCAAGCTGCTCCAGCGGGTATCTAGTGGCAGAAAGACAAACTACCTTCATTAAGCTCTGCTCAAATTGAAGATTCAAGAGCAAAATACAGGGCCGGTGAGATGGCTCAGTGGCATAAGTGCCTGCCTGGCAAGCACGAGGGCCCGAGTTTGACTCCCGGAACCCACATACGAAAAAAGGGCTGGTGATATCGCTTAGTGGCACGAGCACCTGCTGGTGCGCGAGGTCCTGAGGTCGACCCCCGGTACCCACACATACACAAAAAAAGAGCAAAATACATGCTGTCATTGTTTTGAGCCATTGAGTTTTGGGAAATAACTGATTTAGAAGCTCATTTTTAAAAAACTATTTTCTTCCTTTCATACTAGAATTGCAACTATTCCTCTTACAACCTATATTTATAGGAACTATTGCTTACTTGGATAAAGAAAAATTAACATTTTCTGTAAGGACCACCTACCCCAGAAATCTGTGAGGCTCTCCTACCAGGACAATCTTCCAATCTTTGCCAGAACTATAAAGACTATTTCTATTTTTGAAAACAAGATTATCCCTGTTTATTAAATGTAACTAGGTTACTGGCAACATTGGAGCTGAGATTCAGAATACCACAGCATGAGGTCGGTCTCATCTTATGTCCCAACACATGTACCACAGCTCCTCAAATCCAATCCACAATGGCAAAAACATTCATTCAATTCACTCATACATTTACTGAGAGCTGTGCTGAGTACTTTTGTACCAGCTGAGCATACGCAAAAACAAATGGAAATAAAAGTCCCTTGCCCTCCTGGACCTTGTATTCTCTTCTGAAGAAACCACATACACAGGAATATGATACAATGTGTTAGAAGTGATAATGCTGTTGAGAAAAATGATGCAAGAAAGACAGGAGCACAGGCTGTGAGAAATCTTAACTATGAGAAGATGACATGAAAGCAAAGACATGAGCAATACCAGAAGGGAGAGATCCACATGGACATCTGGAGGATGGCCTTTCCCCGCAGACCAGGGAGAAGGAGTGTGCTAGTGTTTGTGAGTACATATGGTAAAATGAGATGTAGTTGGAGAAACTTCCTGGAAGATAGAGAGTAACCAGGGACCTAAACTCCCTATAAGTGAGGATCTTCCATGGTGGCTCAGACTTGATGAGCTGCTTGTGAGAAGAGCAGAAGCACTGAGTTCAGGTGCAAAGAGTTGAACTTGACCTTCTGGCTCAGGCTCCTGGAGTTCTGTGCACTCAGAGAAGGTGATGGTCACTTAGTAAAAATGAAAGACCTGAATCTAGGCATCTGAGCATCTGAATCTAAACAGAGAACAGGGTGAAAAACACACCAATAAAATAAAATAAAATATTGCCAGGAACCAAAATAATTCTGCTGTGTGACATCCTCTTTCTTCTCCTGCCTATCACCTATCCTCTCTATATCTGCCTTACCCTCAGGAAAATAAAAACAATTATTAAAACACTTTTTATTCTGAAATCATCTCCAGCTTACTGAAATATTGCAAGAATAGTGCAAACCATTTTTTCCAATATGATTTGAAAATAAACTGTTAACTGATGCTCCATGTCCAAATACATTAGTGTTTATTTCCTATGAACGAGGACATTCTCCTACATAAGCCCAATATTGCCACCAAAATCATGAAGATAACACTGGTACATAGCGACACATAATTCTCAGATCTGGTCACATTTTACAAGTCAGTATATATATAATTTCTGAAGGACAGACAATGTTCTCTCAGTGTTTATTGGGCATTACTCTTCTCCACTAGGCACCATTCTGGCCTCCATTCTAGGCAGCTGTAATATATCAGTGCACAAAAGTCCTTGAGATATAGGGGAAAGAAACTCCCAACCTGCCAGATGTCTGAAATGCCAAATTTGTGTTCTCTAAAATCAAGAAATGAATTCTAGGAATAATGGAGGTTAAGAGTAGGAAGAATTTATTGAGAGAAAAATAGCTTCTGTCTAAGAAAGACAGAAGGCGGCCCAGAAAGTGGGTTGCCTGCCGCCCTTCTTCTCAAAGGTGTTATTCAGCAAAGCCATGAGGTGAGGTGGGTTCAAGGTGGGACAAAACTATATTCAACTAGTAAGATTACAAGTACAGTGTCTTAGGTAATATTGATCCAGTGAGAAGTCATAAGGAGGGTATAAGGTGGGACAAAACTATGGTGAAGGGCCTGTGATATAGCTCAGGGTCATAAGCACCTGCCTGGCAAGCGTGAGGTGCTGAGTTTGACTCCCAGGACCCGCATAAAAAAAAAAAAAAAAACTGTGGTAAACTAATAAGATTACAGCAAGTATAATATTGATTAAATGAGGATCAAATTTGGAAGCAAGTGACATAGCAAGCGCACATGGGACAGACAAGGATTTCCCTGGAAGGAGTGAGTTAAGGAGGTTTGGTCCTCTACCCAAGGTGATTGATAATATCAAGGTGTTCATAATATCAATAACTGTGGAAGTGTATGGGTGAGTGGTTCCTCTTTTTCTTGAAGCCTGGCCTTCAGTGAATGCGCCTCCAGCCACAGTTGTCTTCTGCACTGACCTTTCCAGTGCCCAGCCCTGTCTGATGGCAGCATACAACATTTGTAAATAACTTAGCTATCTATAATACTTGCCTTGGTGGGGCTTATGTTCCGGTGGATAAAAGAAGAAGATAAAAATTTTTTTTCAGTTTGAAAACATAGTAAGTAAATTACATTATACAATGGAATTATATAGATAAAGTCATGAAGGGAAAGTGGAACTCGGTGGTAGGGAGACAAAGTTGCAATTTAAAGAAAAACAACCAGGGTTAGCCTCATTGAGAGTGCAACATGATAGCAGATTTGGAACAAGGTGTTTCACTATGTCTAGAATGTTCTAGGTAGGTTTGAGCAGAGTGAAATAAGTGAAAGTTTAGCCATAGGAGAAGAGATTAGGGTAGCAAAGACTGTTAGGTCTTTCTTGGGACTTTGTCTGTTGGGGACCACAAATTATAAATTGAGGTTAGGGTCTGTCCAAGGCCATGCTTGCCTTGCATTGTGGGCCGATTAGAATGCAGAAACTACTGCTTTCTCCCAGCTACAGCTGAGGCCTCAGTGGTCCATGAGGCAGAGGTGCTCACAGGGCAGGATGAGATCTGCTGAGGACACAGGAAGGGCAAGTACCCAGGTGTGGGGAAGGATTTAACTTGTTTCCTTTGTGATGCTAAACTTGCTCCTCATTCTAGTACTTCCTCACTGTTCCAGGAAAAGTACACTATCCCTCCCTCCTCACTGGGAAAATAAAAGTGGGCCAGCTAGAGAAGGCTTTGTCTTTGCCCATCCTGAGGCACCGAACTCCCAGTCCCCCTTTCCTAATCGTGTCTCTATCTTTTATTTCATCCTTCACCATACCCCTCATACAGGTATCTTGGGGTCTTGGCCAGGTCCCCAGTGTTTGTCTTTGCTTAAAAGTGAAATCAGGAGCCACTGTAGAATTTTCAGACAAGGAGTGACATAAGCTGAAGCTAGAATCACTGGCTGCAAAGCTGAGAGACGTAACAGAGGGGGAGCAATGCTGGATGCAGGGAGACCAGTTAGAGGCAATTACAGTGAACCAGGTAGGAGACTATGGAGGCTCCTCAATGGCAGCAGCCATGGATAAGAGCAAAGTAATCAGCCTCTGTGTTCTAAAGAATATGAAGGAATATACTTGTCCAGGAGAAGGATGAGTCGTGAGTGATGGAGGCCTGTAAGATGGTGGCAAAAGGCAACACAGAAAGCCCTAGGAGAATGCCTGCCACTGTGAAAGTGGTCCCAGTGGAGCATGAAATGTGCAGTTGTCCAGTAAAGCAAGCATAAGCACAGCACAGACCTGGAGCAGGTGGTTCCAGAACGCCGTGGAGCAGCAACAAAGCTAACACACGCAGCCTTTGAAATATTTTATCCCACATTTGGTTATTAAAACTAATTATATAATTCAGAAGGTCTGGCACGATGCTCATTATCCTGAATTTTATATCAGGAATTCAGGTTCTCCAATGGCAAGACCTCAAAATTTATTGTGTTTATTTTCTGTTTTATATTCAAGACTTTTACTGTAGACAAAACAGTGAAAATAGAAAGAAAAAGAAAAATTAACAACAAGGACAAATTGGAAAACAGAAATGAAAGCCTTCAGAATACACATCAGTCTTCTTAGATGTGGTCCTTGCCAATCTGATTCTAGCTTTCATTTTGTTGTGTTTTTTTTTCTTCAACCTTTAAAAGATTCAACAGCAACATTGACTTAATACATTGAGATCTGCCCACATATTTATGCAACAAGAATTAAGATTTAGAAAAATATTTTCACTTAATTTCCATTTTTAATAAGGTGAAGTTGTATGTTCCCTCAAATAATGTGGACATTAACGCAAAGATCTCCCAAGATGATGCATTCTCATGACACAATATTCTACTGTCCTAATCCCCACCCAACCAGAGAGGCAGAGTCAGGCCCTTGTCCTGAATCTCCAAATAGCTACAATTCAATAAAGCAGGGAAGCCAGCAAAGAAGTATAGACATTACACTTGCTTGATTTTTCTTTCCTCTTCTCCACAAAAAGGAGCTGATATTTTTTTCTTATATCTCCCAGCTGCCTGAGACTGAATATTTGAATGTTCCAAAAAGCCTTTTTTGATAGAAGAAAATTTCGAGAATATCTTCCAAGTTTCAGTAAATTTCACTTAAATGAAATGGATTATACATGAAAGGCGAAAATGACTAATAACTTTATTCCCACCTTCAGAAATAACACTCTCCAAGCAGAAATGTCCTGCTCCCTCTGGACACAGTCAGCTGTACAGTCCTATGTTACCGTTCCTTTAAGCGCTATCTCTTGGATATTTCTTCTGCCCCTAAGTATCTTCCCTAATGTCCTTCTCTCCGATCGTAGTGGTAGTTTGAGATCTGACTTTCTTTCCCCTTCATCCTGCCAGCCAAATAATTCTTCCCAACACAACATTTTCACTAGGTCGCTACCCTGCTCTGAAACCTTCCATAATTCCCCAGTGCCTGCAGAATTAAGCCCAAAAGCTTTACATAACTGCCCCCTGGTGGCCACTGCTGACTCTCTCTGCGCTGGATTATAGACGTGATTTGGGCTTCAGAGAGTGAATTCATCCAACATGGAACACCTTTTCATGTTTTACAAGGGGACGAAGGTGGCAAAGTAGGAAGGTAGAAAGAAGTCTTTGCTTTCATAGATGTGGCAGAGAATGCCAGAAGGACAGATAAACTTGGGGTCCCAAGAAAATACTAATCTCTATAAGGGCTCTTTTAGAAAAACCTCCAAGTAATAAGGAATATTGTCTATTGCTTCCACCTTTGATTACTACACCAACAGTGAAATTTCCTGTGCAAAGCATGAATAAGCAAAATCCCTGATTTACAATGTAATTGGTCCTCTGGCCTTATTTGTGAAAGGCACATGTTGTACATTAAGATTCCATTCTTGGAATGGAACATAACATAAAAATAGCAAAATTGATCAGAAATTAAACTTTTAAAAGCACACAAAATTTGCTCTTACAAATATTAAGAATGTAAAACAAATACTTAATGTCAATTCTTAAAGGTTCCTTTAGAGGATAGTTTTCTTTTGTGGTCTGGACAAGTTAACATGTCTTAAAATGTAGGCATAACAGGATTTTAACATGGAACTATTTTGGTCTCAGTTTCAACTGAGGTCTTAATACAAGGAAATGCCCATTACTCTTACACTAAAAAATATAATCCCATATTACTTATGCATAATCACCAAAGGAAATGGTTAAATATGGTTGCAACACTGATCCTTCAAACCTAAGATATTAAATGGAGTTGGAAATTAGAGAATTTCTTTAGGGACAATTGTAACTGTGCTAAGTCTCCCGCCACCCCATTTTGAAAGTGGAATAGGAGTGTAGTGTTGCTTCTAACTTCAAGCCTAATTATAAAGACTCTGAGAAGACCGTTCAAAGAGATTGGAATGTGTCCCCTGGAAGTTGATAAAGTAGACTGTGACTAATTCATACCTGAATAATCTAAAGGACAATGGCCTGGGTGGAGTCATAGAGTACAAATGAGTTTGAAAAATAATATCATTCTTATAGACAGGGAGTTCCAGAGGTGCATTTCTCTCACAATAAATTTGGGTCACAAGCAAGCAAGTAAAAGAGAAGTCATTTTAGATCCTGTCCAGGAAAGTCTGTGAAGGGGACAAAGGAACATCAATAGAAAGATTCTAGGGGGGCTGCTGGAATTCTCAGAAACTGACAAACGAATCCTACATGATCATGAAGCAGATGCATTCACCTACACATTAGTCAGTTTTCCAGTGCTAGGAAATGGTTTATTTGGCTCACCATTCCAGAGGATTCAGTCCATGGTAGGCTGGCTCCAAAGCAGGAACATCATGGCAAAAAGACATGGCAGAGCAAAGCTGCTTAGTCCATGCTGGCAGAGAAGCAGAGCAGATGAAGAGTCAGAGAAGAAGGAGCCAGGGAACTAATATATCATGCAAGGTCACACTTCAGTGACCCACCCAGACACACCCAGAAATGTGCTTTACTAAACCCCTAGGCTTCTCCCACACCAATCCATCAATGTGACGATTCACAATCCACATCAAGGAAACTGCATGAATAATATCCAATGCAATGGCAGGGGAGACAGGAGATGTTTGCAAAAAACTTCTGGGGTTCTGTGAAAGCCAAAGTAAACTTCTATCATGTCAGAGACATCCAAGAATAATCCCTTCTCCTCTCCTGCCTCTCCTTCTTCCTTTTAGCTCTACAGAAACTGTGACTGTGAGAGAGAAATAGAGGAATTAGGTATTGAAATAGTGAAAGTAACCAGGCTCCTATTCCCACTGATCTGACTGTAGGTAGTCCTGAATTTAGATGGTTGGTGAGGGATTTGTATTTTTGTAAGTCATCAAAAGTTGTGAATCTACTTTACATTTCACCTGAAAACAAGAGAATAACATTCCAACTGCAAGAAATATTAGTGCCAATGCTCTAAAAATTTCATTGTCAATGCTCATGAGTTGTAAATGCTTATAGTAGAACATTGTTTATTTAATTTAGTAAAAGCTTCACATTTCAAAAATCTCTTGTTATTCCATTTGAATAATATCTACTCTTTCAAGAGTAAACATTTTCTACTTGCTTATCAAGTTATAATTCCAGATATTTTACAACACAAAGATTTATGCACCATAAAATTAAGGGGAAAATGCTGGTCAACTAAAAAAAGTTATTTTATTTTTTTTTTTTTTTGTGGGTACCGGGGGGTCGACCTCAGGACCTCACGTGCCAACAGGCATCCGTGCCGCTGAGCGATATCACCGGCCCCTTTTTCGTATGTGGGATCCGGGAGTCGAACTCGGGCCCTCGCGCTTGCAAGGCAGGCGCTTATGCCGCTGAGCCATCTCACCGGCCCAAAAAAAAGTTATTTTAGTATATATCAATTATCAAAGACTCATAATGAATTCAAAAGCTGGAAACTTATAAAGTTATTTTTTCATCATTTTTGAATAGCAGATTTTTCCCCTGCATATATCTGAATATGAAAGAACAAAATCTATTCGATTTATCTGGACTTCAAGAAAATTCTCCTCATGTCTGGAAATATAATCCTTGGATAGTGAATCATTGTCATTTTCAATCCTTAGTTAAATGTAGAATGGATCTTGTCTTAATAGCCTTCTAAGATAGTTTAATATGAGCTACGGCAGGGCCGGTGAGATGGCTCAGCGGCGTAAGCGCCTGCCTTGCAAGCGCAAGGGCCCGAGTTCGACTCCCGGAACCCACATACGAAAAAGGGGCCGGTGATATCGCTCAGTGGAACGGGTGCCTGTTGGCGCGCGAGGTCCTGAGGTCATCCCCCTGGTACCCACCAAAAAAAAAAAAAAAAAAAAAAAAATGAGCTACGGCAGACTCATATGTGTTCCAGTTGTAAGAAACCCGTCACTATTAGAAGGCACCCTCGTGGCAATCATGCTGAGAAGGCCACAAGAGGGTCAGTGATTGTTCCTGTGCCCCTAGAGTTGCTATAATATTATGCAAGCATCTATGGAATAGAGGAGGTAGAGTGGGGTACATTGAGATGGGAGAGTCGGTATTAGAGACAATTCTGCATAGCAGTTTAGTGTTCACTTAACATCTGTTAATCTAACTTACCAAAGGAAAGACAGAATTGACTTCATGTTAAAAGCTAAATATGTGCTTTGTCAAATATGAGTATTGCAATGCAAGGAATTTGTGTAACATTTGTTTATAAAGTTATATCTGCAAGAGATGGAACTTTTTTCTTAACCATTCAAAGAAATATGAATTGTTCATTGTCCCAGGCTTGAGCGTAAGTGAATAAACTATCTAGCTAAAATATGATTCCAACCAAAATATAGTTGGAGATAATGATAGGTGGGCAAAATGTGACCTTATTATAAAAGGCATTGACTTCTACTGTTGGTTATCTAATCATAATAGAGCAAAAGGGATTATTACATGCCTTAGTAATAATAATAATAATAATAACAAAAAGCAGCAAAATATTAAAATGACACGTTTCAAACTTTGGATAACAGGCACTGCAGGACATGATCTTTGAGAAAAGATAAACACAGTGAGCTCTGTACGTGACACAGCTGACTCTTGTCTCAAATCTAGACAGTTTTCAGTGTGGCAGAGCAAAAATAAACAGAGCCTGTAGTCCCCCTGAGCCAAACATAGAGTTAAAAATCAGAAGGCTACAGCAGCAAGAATTAGTGACGCATAGAACTATAGAGGAGAAAGAGATACTCAGAGACAAAGCAAACTCAGAAATCTCCAGAGCACTGCCTTGCTTCTTTGAGAAATAAACAGCATGTAAGGAAACTAAGGTCAGAGATAGAACCACCTGAAAGGAGCAGGAGGAATTAACCCTGGAGTTAACACAGGGCTAGGAGTAGCTTCAGTTCCCACCAGGCAAAGTAGAAGCCCTCATAATACAAGGAGTGTCCTCAGAAGAGTATTGTCTTAGTTGTAGTGCCAAAACCACGCATAGCTAGATATTACTCCAGACTTGCCTAACAATGCATTTCTCAAAAGGATTAGACCGATAGTCAAAGTGTACCACAGAACAAAGTCCAAAATTATTTAAATACCAGGGAGACAAAATCCAGCACCCAACATTGTAAAATTCATATTTGGTTTATAATCAAAACACAGCAGGCATCAAAGAAGCTAGACTATACAACCTATAACCAGGAAAAATTAATTAATATAAAGAGTCCTAAACATCACCTGAGATAATTTGTATTTGCTTCTGGAAAGGGAGAATGCAGGGTATAGGGGAGGGGAATGAAGGATTTTAATGAGAGATATAACAAAGTAGGCCCTCCATCACAAAGTTTAGGCAGAAATGTAGAAATGAGGTAATGACGTCCTGTTTAAAAGCTACTGTTCTCTTGAATTATGAAATCTGTTTTAAACATATGAACCATGCAACTCTTATGATTGTGTATGGCAAGCTATGAAAAAAGGAGGTTTAAAGGCTCCATTGTTTTCTTAATTAATGTAACTTGGAAAAGAATGTTATCATAAACCAACAAAGGAAAAGTAGAAGACAATAAGAACAGCTTGGATAGATGGAATGTGAGGTCACTGTGGGGCATATCCAGTAGACGATGGGCCAGGGGAGACAAGGAAGGCCAGAGGGAGTGAAGTGCTTGGTGCAGTAACTGTGCCACCAGCTCTTAGTTGCCTCCTGAGAATCAGAAACAGCAAGGCATGTGGCTTTGTTGCTATCCTACACATTGCTGACTCGTCCAATTTAAAACCAAAACTGGAACTTTAATCCACAGCACAACTCCATGGAAAGACTAGGCTTGTGTGTGGATAACTCATTTAACAAGGAATTCCATGGGAATCAGCTTCTGACTTACATCCTTCACAGTGGCCCCTGGATCTTGGCAATGATCCCTGCTCCTCTGCTCCGGAGCCTGTTTGCCTGATGCCCTTATGTAGCTCTGGCCCCACTGTGTGGCTTCTTTGTAGACCAGCTCCAGGCAGGGCCACCCTCTCTGGGCCTCAAGGCCCACTTCCTTCTCAATCTATGTCATGGTTATTATCTTAGCTAAGTTGATTACCCTTGTAGGTACATATGTAGTTCTAACCTTGTGCCCCAGAACTCAGCAGAGTGGTGCCAAGCCAGTGAAATGGCATATATTCTCTCTGGACCTGTTTGACCAGCTACATTAAACTTGTACCCAACTTCAGCTGATAATTAAGTCCGCAAGACGTACTGGCATCCCTTTCCCCAAAATGTCAAACATAGTTTGCTTTATTCACTTGTGCTCAATTTAATCTGTGTTGTAAGGGTGGAGAAGACTTATGATCTCCAAACTTTAATTTTCCCTTCACATTTCCTGTGGAAAATACTTGTATTGTCGTTCAGTAGTTGCACATCTGGGATCAGAATAGTGTACATTCCATTTGTTGCTGTTAGTTTCCACAGTAATCCTGTATAATATGTTCATGCATATTTAAAATGTTATTTGGAGAAGGGATTTATAGGTTTCCACAAACTCTCAGAAGCGTCACCCCCCACCAAAAAAATTAAGAAACCTTGTGAGACAAATTGTCTCATTGGAAAACTTCATTCCTGGATTCATTAATTTATTTGCAATATTGAGTAAGTAGAAAAGCAAAAGGCACTTTGTGGGGGGAAAGGAGAAAATCAAGATGTATAAGGCATGGTCCTGAGTAGTTCATGTCACTTTGAGATTAAAAACCTACGCACACATAATCTTCACAAAAGCTGGACAAAGTCACTTTCCACCCCATGTTCCAGTTCTGTTTTCTTCAGTGCACTAATAATATTTGACACTATCTCATCTGTTTCCACTTTGTCTAGTAATTATAGTCTGTCTCCTCCACCAGAATATCTGTCTTATTCGCTGCTAAGTCACTTAGGACAGTGCCTGGCTTATGATACGTAGTCAATAAATAGATGATCTATGTGTAAGTGAATGAATGAGCAAAGGAAAAGAAAGATGAGACCAACTATAACAATTAACTAGACACTGGCTACAGACTTTTTGTACCACACAAGGAAAACCAAAACCAAAACCAAACTTCCTGCTCCTCACCTCTGACATCCACTTGTTCCTCTTCCTGAAACTCTACACTGAGAGAAGCCACTTGAACTGTGACACTCCCTCTCATCCATGGAGTTCCTTACCTCCACCCCATGCTGTGTTTTCTCCGTCCTTCCTTTGTTGTCCTCCACTGTTGTCTAGTTTGCATCTGTGTTTATCTGTCCTTCTCTCCATGAGAAGAGATGCTGGAAATGTCACTCTCTTCCCAAACAGCAGCAGTCCCTAGAATCTCTGCACATATTCAAAACCTGAAATTAGCAGTGCAACCTCAACAAGTACATACTAGTTCAACAGAGGGAAGGATCAGAGGGCCCTGGAGTTGTCAAGAAAACCTTCACTGTAGGCATATGACATGAGCTGGTGCTTACAGGATTAGGTTGCAAGGAGTTCACATCATGCCCCGTCCCAGGAGGGGACTTCATGCAGTACAGATCAGCGTTTGTAACACTCACAAGCTAACACACCAAACTGTTCGAAAAGGGAATTGGAGCTACCATTTAAACAGGCCCAGAAGGGTCCTCAGCACTATGGGTCCATTCACACTTCAGTTCAAATAAAACTGAACTCTAAATTCTCCAAGTAAACTTCATCACCTCTCAAACACGTATCCCTTCAACAAATCGTGGCATATTCCCTGAGTTATGAAATATTTAGAAGGTGCTAAAGGGCCTGGAGGAAGATATTCAATTGCAAAGTCCTCAGCATCTCCCTGCTCTGGGGCCCTATAATCACAGGAATTCTAATATTTGGCTTTTGACTAGGACTTTCCATGCAAGGTATCCAGAAACACGTCACGCTTCTGTCTTACAATAATTCTTACTGGAATTCTGCATTTTCAAAATGTTCCTGGAAGTCTTCCTGGTCCTCTAAAACATCTGCTCAGGTTCTGCTCCCAAAGTGCTCACTGATGTGATCCTTGAACCTCAGGGTGCCTGAACCATTAGAGTCGCTTTACATTAAAGTAATATAAACACCCCCTCTGTTATCTGTGGGTTCATATCTGCGGATCCGATAGACCACATATGGAAAATATTTGAAAATGAAAAAAAAAAAAAATACCTGGAGTGAACATACACAGTTTTTTCTTATTCTCTAAACACTAAAACTATTCACGTGGCATTTACATTGTGCAGGTATACGTAATCCAGAGACGATTTAAAGTATACAAGAGAATGTATGTAGGTCATATGCAAATGCTGCATCATTTTATATAAGGCCTTGAGCATTTCAGACTTGGGTATTCTATGGGGTCCTGGAGCCAATTCCTTGTGAAGACCAAGGGACACCTGTGTTTCCGATAGGTCATGTTTTAAATACCAACACATTTGCTGGGATGGGTAACACAGCATAAGTCTATAGAGTACTCTGTCGGATCTAGGATAACCTCTTTAAAAGTAGATATCAATGTATTAAACAAATGAAAACAATGTAAATAAAGTTAGGCTTACACTGGGGAGAAGGAAAAGAAAAGGATGAAGTTCCAGACCATGTAAAGTGAAAGTATGGGACTGTTGTCACACAGTAGCTAGGTGACGTCCCAGGAAGCTCCAAGATGACCAACCAAGGAAAAAGTGAGGGTCCCCAAACCCAAGCTGAGCCTATCAACCACATGTAAAGATAGAGCTGCCCTACCTGCTCAGAGCAGCCATTTGAAAAATAATGGAGCTAGAAGTTACATCACATCTCATTGTTCTTAGCAAGAATTTTAGGAAATGTATGAGTTTTTGTTATAAAACAAGACTGAGCGAAAGTGAGTTCTGATTCTTTTATCATCTTTTAAATCCCTGCCATTTGTAGAGCAGAGGTTACAGCAGAAATATCCATTCTGAAATTATTTCCAACCACAATTCATCTACACATGCTCTCTCCTCCCTTTCCAATCCTCTCTTCCTTCCTACTGGAAGTAGGTAGCATCTTCAACATGTAAAGACTCAGATCTACTTGTCCCCTCTGCAGCGTCCTCAGCATGGCCCCTCAAGCTGCCTGCCCCCCAGCATGGGTCCCCGGCCCCCTCCCTGTCCGTCCTCTGGGACAGCAGCAGCTGGTTCCCTTCTGATAACTCGCCAGGCACAAGCTGTCTTCTACCAACCACTGGGCTGATGGCTCTGAGCCTTTTACCCTCACAAAGATGCACGCTTTCAAACACATTCGCCATTCCCAAAATCTCTCTCTTACCCAGACTCTGTTTCTCTCGGGTCATCTGTATCTCTGTCAGTTTAATAAAGTAAAGCAGACATGTTCTATTGAAGATTTGTTAAAGTGATTATTCCTGTACCCAATGACTCTCAGTAATAGTTGTTTTCACTCTAAATAAAAAACATCCCTAAATTCTGTGTTTTTCATTCCACGTTGTGTGTCCTAACTCTTAGCATCTTCTTTTGAAAATATTAATCATGGTTTTCCTCTCCGGACTTCTTATTAATTTTCTGCATCTAAAATTTTCATGAAAAGACAAAACTACAACTTTCTTCTAGAATTGGATATTTTCAGTCAAGTCACTTGCTTCACATGGGGAACCCGGAATAACAAAAACTGTGTTTGGCTCTCTTTCAAAAGAAATATCGTTTTCCTGCTCCTGTGGCTGCCAGTTCCTCAAGGCAAGCATTGATCGCCAGAGATCTGTGAAGTTTCTACATCTCAGTTACTTATTTTACGGCTTAAGGGAAGGAATCTTTCTAAATTATCCAGCACTACCTGATAAATTTAGATAAATTACTGTCATTTCTTCATTAGAGTCATTCTCTAGGACCAAGTTATTCACCTCTTCCTAGCACTTTCATACTTTGCCTTGAATACAAAAGTTAATAGGATAACTCCTATGGACAAAAACATCTTCTTTTCTTCCTTTTTAAATCAGTATACTTCCTTGTCTTCCTGTGCTGTATTTAGCTAAAACTAAATATTCCTTTCTTAAAAAACCATCAAATTGAATGTGCCATAATGTGAGTGGAAGGCACATTCAACTAAGTCAAAACACCTGTGTTCTATTCCAGACTTGGCCTCTAATTTTGCAATTTTTCTACTTCTTCAGTGCTCAGTTTCCTCATTAGTAAAATTAACAAGTCAAGCTATATGATTTCTACACTCATTCGTACACTCATGAATAATAACTTCATTATTCATTCATTGAATATTTAATTTCATTGAGAACCTACTATATGCCAGGCACTGAGCTAGGCATGAGATGTATATATATAAAATGCCGTGAACTCCATGAACTCATAGTGCATGAGAGTGACATATAAACAAGAATTCACAGAGGAAGAGCTTGAGAGATACAAGGCAGGAAATCCCAGCTTTTCCTGGGAAGGGACGGAGGAGTACCAAAGTGCTGATAGCTGGATGGGGCATGTGATTAAGAAGTAGCCCAGCAATCCAATAGGTCAGGATAAGCCATTGTGGGTGTGTGGGAGGGTACAAATAGAGAGAAGAGAATGTGCAGCAAAATAATACACTGTTAATCCCATTGGCCTTTCCAAAAGTGGAGGTACAAAATGGAATGGCATGCTTGGGACTAGGAAGAAGTTTAGATTAGCTGGAATTCAGTGCATAATTGGTGTTACACTTTATATCTAGATGCCTCCTAAAGCCTCATGTGCGGGCCAGGGATTTAGTTCAATGGCGCAGTGCCTGCCTGGCAAGCATGAGGTCCTGAGTTCAATTCCCAGTACCAAGAAAAAAAAAAAAAAAAGCTTCATTTTGAGAGGTGATTGGATCATGGGCATGTGCTCAGTGGATCAGTCCTAAATTGATGTTGGAAAGCAAGCCAGGTGGAAGGATGTGAGTCGCTGGAGGTATGACCTAGAAGGGTCTATCTCCCTTCCTCCTCACACTCTGCTTCCTGCCACCATACCATGAGCTGTTTCTCCTCTGCCATGCTACCCTGCATTGGAGCCAGCCACCTATGGACTGAAATGTCCACAAAGTGTGACCCAAAATAAACCTTTCTTCCTTACAGTTGTGAGTGTCAGGTATTGTGTCTCAGCAAGGAGAAAGTAACTAGGACAGTTAGGAAGCACAATGGGAAAGAACAAAGGTTTGAAAATGCAATCATACTGGCAGCAGGGTGTGGCTGGATTGTGGGAGATGGTCTGGAGGTAGAAACATCATTTGGAATTCTCCTTCAAGATCCTAAGCAAAAGAGAGGAAGTACCCAAAATAAGGGACTAACAGAGGGATGAGGAGGAGGAAGCATAATGGGAGATACTGCTGAGGTATAATTGACCAATAAATATGGTTGGGGACTGAGAGAAAGGAACTGGGAAACCATTTGGTTGATGATTCTACTAGTATGGCACATGCAGTAAAAGGAGCAGTTACGCTCAGAGGCAAGGTACAATGTTTGGTTAGGGACATGCAGTGTTCTCAAATGTCCTTAGGACATGTAAATAGGAATTTCCAGGAGGTAGTCAAACAGTGAGGTCTGGAGTTTGCTAAATAGGTCAAGACTTGGAGGTTAGTGTGGACATCGATCATAGCCTGTGGAGTCTAGTTGAAGATGTCATATTACGAAACTGAATGTATAGAGCCAGAACGAAGGAAAGTCAAGAATGGAAGCAAATATGAGTTTTAATTGTTTTAGGTGACATTTGAAAATCTAATTATAGCTATGGGCCATCTTTCTCTCCAGAAAACAATGGTCTCACAAATTTTAGCATGGAATTTAAGGGATTCCCTGACTCCATGGTTCAAGGATCCCAAGTTAAGGAAAGGGAGGAAAACAACCAATTTCCATTTATCCATTTTGCTAGTATAAGTCATAATCATTCCATGAAAACTAAAACTCAACAAACGAGACCCTAAAATTTTTTTCCTTGCTATTAAGGAGGAAATCCTTTTCCTGCTACTCTCTTGGTGAAGAGAGAATTTTAGTTCCATAGCTAAGGAAGGCTTGACTCATTTGGACATGACTCTGAAGCACTAGATCATCTAATCAGACACCTATTTCAAGTGATATCAAAAACAAAATTTCAGGAAGAGAAAGGTTTTGGCATTGGCTCTTGGGGTTGACTGTAATGGCCCAGACAGGCCATCTGCCCCAAGTCTGGAACCTGAGCCTTGGCTGATGTCCAGTTATCAAAGAATGATTCACCTGCTTGTGCCTCTGTTCTTCCTCCTGACCCACTTCATTTCCTGTCCAAGTCCTTTCCTCTTTATATAATGTCACCTTGACCCTCTAGGACAGGAAAGAATCCGATAGCTACTTCTTTCTAGGCTGAGCCCTGTTTTCTTGTTTACCCCCGACCCCACCTCCCTGTGGGGTCACAAGATCAGGTTCTTTCTAGAGGTCACTATGTTCATAGGAAGCAGCAATACCTCCACCCCCAACAGGACTTGGAAGCAGACAGATTACTGGGAAGAGCCCAGACAGGAACTGATTTTTCTTATCTAAATTATGGGCTCTATGAAAGTTATAAATTTGAATTACAAGGAAGTCATCCTTTTCAAAGCACGAATGGGAAATGATGGAGGTTTGTATCCCTCCTTATCACCCTTCCTTAATACTAAGCCATCCCACCTTGAAGGGACAGACACACTAGCGACTTGCCTTGCCAGTTTCTCTACAGACTATCATCTTTCATCATTTACATCTGAGGCTGAAAACCACTGCACCTTCCCCCACTCTTGCCTGCACCCTTGAAGGAAGTGACACCGGTTTTAAATGCACCAATTAGTATTTGAGTGGAGACATGAATCTCCTTTTTATAGACTGCATTCATTGCTACATTCTCTTGAGTGTAACTAGAGCTCTATGTCACTTCCCTCCATCCACTATACAGTAATACAGTGGTACCTCGGTTCACAAACTCAATTATTCCACAGTTCTGGGGAAGATGGCCATATTGATGTTCGTCACCAGAGGCGGAGTTTGTGAAAAAAACAAAATTTTGCCTCTCGCATGAACACGAACTCAGCCATCTTCCCCAGAACTGTGGAATGAATTAAGTTTGTGAACTGAGGTACCACTGTACTCTGAACTATGAATATTTTCTGTAAGTTTCTAGAAAATGGTCTTACGATGTGACATAAGACAAGTCTTGTTCAGAGACTTTTTAAATGTTAAACTAAAAAGAATTTTTTTCCATTTGTTCTCAAGTTCCCTTTTTCAGTTTGCAAAAGCAGGCAGAGAAGGCAACCTTTCATACTATGAGTTTTCGAAGGAAGAGGACTACTATATCCAGTTCGTGCCTGGATGTCCCCCCAGAGCCTCATGCGGTCCTGGTGAGGGTGGGCTTTTTGGAGGCGGCTGAATCTAGAGTTTGTGATTGATTCATGGTCCCATCCTGCAATTAAGAGTGTGAGTGCTTCACCCGTCCTAGGGAGGGTACCCTGCATTCAATATAAGGGACAGAAAGAAGCTTGTCTCTGCTTCTCTCTCCTCTCTCTCCTTGCTTTTGCTGTCTTCTGCCGCCATGAACTGTTGTCCATCTGCCATGTGCCACCCTGCCTTGGAGTCAGCCAGTTATGGACTGAAACCTCCACAAAGTGTGAGCTAAATAAACCTTTCCTCCCTAAACTTTGGGCATTGGGTATTTTGTCTCAGCAACAAAAGTAACTAAGACAACTACCATAACCATTTACTCAATGAAAAGGCATTTCTGGGGCCCTAATTCTAAGTCTAGCACTGCTCAGGGGATATCATAAAGTACAGTCCAAGAGAGAGGCAATGGAGCCAGCACACCTCTCCAAGCCTCAGTCTTTTCAGCTACAAAATGGTGATACTGTCTACCTCACAATGTTCTTGAAGGATGCTGTTGGCAAAGCCCCAGCCAAGGTTTGATTTCTCTGTATTTAAGTTCTTTGTACGTTTCTTTATAACACTACAATGGCAATTATATTACTATTTATATAGTTATTTTGAAATATTTACCTTCCCCATAATATCAATGTCTTAGGAAGAATAATCTCCATCTTATTTTATATCCTCATACTGCCAAACAATTGGTAAGACCTTAGTAAATGTTTGTTGAATGAATAAGTGAGGTTTTTGAAAATGTTAACTATATATAAGGCTAAAATGTGAACCCTCATGTATTATCTTGTTTGATTATGTAGTAAACTGTAAGATGGGATTCATTATCATTTCATACACTGAAGTATTAAAAAAGGCTTGTTAATAAGTTGCAAAGTCAAGACTCTAGTCCACATTTTCTGACTTCGAGCTTTTATATGCTTTTTTAAATTGGAGCAAATTGCTTTTTTGAGTGCTTTTCCATTATTCAGCTACATCTCCTTAATTACACAAATGCTATAATAAAACATCAATAACCAGGGCGTGTGAGATGGCTCAGCGGCGTAAGCGCCTGCCTGGCAAGCGCGAGGGCCCAAGTTCGACTCCCGGAACCCACATACGAAAACAATAACCAGGGCCGGTGATATCGCTCAGCGGCACGGGTGCCTAGTGGCGCGCGAGGTCCTGAGGTCAACCCCCCGGTACCCACAAAAAAAATAAAATTAAATTTAAAAAAACATCAATAACCAATATGGAAAAAGAAAGATGCAGGGAAAACACTATAGGAAATTATTTTTGTCAATAATGTCCCCATCCAGTCAAAACACAAATTCATATTATAAGTAGTTTGCTCCCCACTGTTTTATTGCTTTGTTGTTCATTTCATTCAGATTCCCCCAGCCAGGGGCACTCAGGACACTGTGTGCCTTTGGCCGGAGCCTTGTGCCACATTCCAAAGTGAAACACGGTGAGAAAAACTGCATCAGGTTTTCCTGTCCTGCCCACGTCACACCTCGCCTAGATAATTCCCCACTCCCAGTGCACCAGAGTCTTCCAGAAAACATGCGATACCACATCCCCAGGAATGCAGGCAGATCAGAAGCTCTAACCTTTTCCAATTTCTAAATTTCTTAAAATCAAACTGTTTAATATTTGTCCCTGACAATTATAATCTGGATGTTGACTGGTAAGGTCTTAGGTATGCAGGTGTTAGGTATATCTGTAACCTATCCAAAGAAAATAATAAAATACATTAAAGGTCCATATTTCCCAAAGGCAACTGAGATTTCCTTTTGAAACTAACTGAAATTTCTGCAGAGGCGTTAATAAGGATGTTGAGAACAACATTACTTGACTCTGTCTTTACGATTTCCAGGGCAAAAAATTTTTCAGAAGTGCCAGGTTTCATGAGCTCATTTTTCATATAGTTCATTTTTATCCTCTGGACAGACACCGAGAATTGTAAAATGAATAAACAAAATGTTCATACATTCCACACATAGATTCCATACAGATATAAATCTATGAGAGTTATGGAACAATATTCAGCAATAAAAATAACCTACTGGCATATGCTGTCACATGGATAAATCTCAAAAACAATGCACTATCAAAAAAGGGGAGCCATAAAATACTACAGATTTTATGGTTCCATTTAGATGAAATGTCCGAAGAAGGCAAACTTACAGAGATAAAAGCAGATCAGTGGTTCCCTACAGTAGGAATGGGAGTGAGTCCTTTCTACAAGCATCGGCCTGCTTTTATCCATGTGACAGCATATGCCAGCAGGTTATTTTTATTGCTGAATATTTTGCCCAGATCAGTTTGCCTCACTAATGCTCCCATATCACTTTGAATATGACTCTATTTTAGTGTTTGTCATAACATACTGTCCTTGTATCTCACTAGATTAAAATCCTCAAAGGCACACCTGTGTCTTATTCACTGTTCTCCCCGCAGTCCCAGCACACTGCCTTCCACAAGGGGTGTTCACAGAGAGTCTCCAGGATGAATGAATCTAATAAAACTAGCAAAAGGCTAACAAATAAGTTTTTATAAATAAAATAATTATGTAGTGGAATGAATGTATGAGAACAACTACATGGTTAGCAAGACACTTTAGGGAAAGAATGCTCTCACTGGAACATTTTTATCAGATTTTATTCTCCATACCCAGGTATGTATTTCTGTAAAGCAGGTGCTTGTGTTAATGTACAATATACTACACAGGCCAATAGCATCCAAAAGAATCATTATCACAGGAAGCCCTCTAATGACTATCACGGCAGAGAAACATCCACAAATCCTTCAGTAACACTCACGCCAGACTTCACCCCGGACATTACGTTATGTCAAATAGAAGTATAGAACTTGCCATATGTAGTGTTTTTCATCCTCACTGTTCTTTTTGTCTGTAACTGTTGCCACTGGTTTTGCAAATGAGTGATGTCTGGTGATAACATGTTATAAAATCATTTTTCTTTAAAAATTAAAGACACCCTACCAATATTATAGAATGTTGAAATCTGACAGGATACTCTATAATTAGAGAGAGTATGATTTTGGAACAATTGTAATAAAATATACCAAATAAATAACGTGACAAACCAAGCCTGTGAAACTTACTTACTGTACATACCTCTTTTAACTCAACATCCCACTTTTCATAGGACGTCTGAACTCTAATGACCAACAGGGAACTAATAAAAGAGGAAAAGGAAAGGAGAGAGACCACATCCATTACTGATACCTCCATGAAGCTAATTTCTATTAAATGAGAAATACATTAAGAAAAGATAATGTATCGATTAAATAAGTTACCACTAGCTATTCCATCACTGTCAAACAGCTAGAAAGCTAGACTTTTTAAACTGACATAGATCTGCCATGAATACACAACAGGGGAAATGGCTACATTCCAGCGTCTGCCATGTGGTGACACCTTCTTGAAAGCAAAGATAAGGAACAAGAGAAATTATTGTGGACTTTTATACTAGATAGTAAGAGGATGTTTACTTCCACTCACCTTAATGACTATGTATCAGAAGTTCCTCAATATTTGACCTAAAGTAAACAGACTTTCTTATGATTTATTTTCCTACACTGCAGTTTTTCATGAAGACTCCATTGAGTCTGAACTCTTATAGTAAGACAGGATTGGTCCTGAGGCAACAGGAGAGCTCAAATGCCCAGGTGGGAAGATAACACAACCCCTTGTTCAAACATACTTCTCCTAAGTGGTCCACAGTGGTAGCAGGGGAGAAAATGATGTCTATTAGAGAGTCACAACCTGCTAAAGTTAAACTAAATTTAATAAAGGGCATAGGGAAGGACTTAAGGGAATGCTTAAAAAACTTTCTTTAACCCAACAATGAACTCTACTCGTTGGTTATATGTGTAAGTAGCAAAATTGTGGGAAAATCTACAATATTTGGGAGACTTTTTAAATTTTCTAAAGTAAAATGATGAGTGTACATTGAATATACCCTGAAATGTAATTAAATGATTCACTGTTCAATCTGTATTTCAAGGTATATGTAATTTCCATGCTTCTTTTCCTAAATGTTATGAGTGTGTGGCATATATTACATTTTAATAAATATTAGTTTGCTTCCTTCTTGTGACATTAAAAATAATGCATTTTAATATATCTACTGAGTTTTTATTGGCCCAAGATTTTACTAATAGTAGAGAAGATGATGGATTAAAAAAACTACTTATTTTCAAGGAGTTATATTTTTCTATGTAGATAGAGTCATGCACTAGCCCCTATAATCACTAATCTGCCTTTGGTCTTGGAACTCATGTCCTCATTATTCAAACAATAAATTTATATGAAATAAAGGTGGTCCCCAGCCTTGGATGGTTACACTTACAATTTTTTTAACTTTACTATTTTATGGAAGGGGCACATTCAATAGAAATTGCACCTTGAATTCTGGGTTTTGACCTTTTCCTGGGCTAGTGATATGCTGTACTAGTATTCTCTCGTGATGCTGGGAAGTAGCGCTGAGCTCGGCAGAAGCAATGAGACGCAGGACCCAGCAGCCACAGGATCACGTGGAGGACCCTAATACTTCACAGTGCACTGGGTAACCGGCCATGGTGTTCGGTAGTCTAGCTGAATTAAGTACATTTTTCACTTATGATATTTCCAGCTTATGATGGATTTATCAGGCTGTGACCTCATCACAAGTTAAGAGAATCTGCAATTTTTGTTTATCTTCATTTTTCTTTTTCATGAGTGTTTTATTTTCTTTACCTTTTTAAATTTCCTCTTTGACTGCCCTTCTAAGCTGACACTCTTGTGCCTGCATTTTTTATAACTCGTCTTCATTCACTGAGTCTTGCTCTTTTAACTCCAAGGCTCAGAGGCAATGGGAATATAAGAATATGCTCAAGTATCTTAGATTTAAGAGCCTGAGACTGGTAAGGAAAGCACAGGTAAAATGAGAGTATCTCTGGGGTGCAATTTAGGAAGCTATCTGAGCAGCGTTGTTCCCACTCCCACTCCAGGCTCTGTCTGGGCCCGTTCCAATTCTCAGCATTTACACAATGCCCGACATATCATCCATTGCAATAAATCATCATTGAGTGAAGAAAGGAACAAATATATTCCTTATGATGTCTACTGGTTTGCTCCACCCAGAGAACCATTCAGCTACAGCATTACTTATTTTCCTTCAAATAGCGCCTATTAAATGGCATCCAGGTGCTCAAAAGACTGTAAGAATGTCGAAAGATAAATGCCAACCTGAAGTGCTTCTCCTGGACTATTGAATCAAATAAACAATCTGAATTCTTCCTTTTGACAAACACCAAATTATGAGACTCTCATTTAAACTCCTGAAAATAATGGTCTTTTCTCAACATGAAAATATTGAAAGTCTCACATAAGTTTTTCATGAGTGTTTCTTAGGCACCGTTTTCCTAGCCAGTGTCACTCAGTACCGTACACGCAGAGGATTTTAAAGTCTCTGTGATATTCCTTAAAGCGTCAATGGGTGAGGGGCAGGAAAAGAGGTGCGAGGGAGTGAGCGACAAGTCTCCACATAAACCTTCCTTTCAGTTCAAGCATGAAAAGGGAGATAAAAAGCCAACTGCAGACATACTGTACTCAGCAGGAGCCAAGAGCTACCTTGAAGATTGGCAGTTCCAAAAGGCATCAACAGGAATCCTTTTGGTAATTACCAGTTCGGAAATGTCATCCCATTGATTGTGACAGACATAAACCAGCTGCGCTTTGTTGAGGAAGAACAGAGGCCAGGCCTGAGCGGGAACAAACAGTGGGCCAGCTGCAGCCTGCACCCTTCCTCCTCCCCCTAGAACTCTCCTGTTTCATACTTGCCAAATGCTGAAGCAATTAATCACACAGCAGAAGTGGATCTAAAATGTCTGAAATTGCCTGTTGAAGATTAACTGAATCTATCATATTTCCAGCCTGATTGGGAAGGAGGGAAGAGCGCCTTTTTATTGCAGAAAGATTCTCGGTCAAATTAATTGTTAAGCTCTCAAGCCAGTCGTTCCAATTCCAACTGGAATGTAGAGAATCTTTTGGCCAGAAATCTTTATTCTTGAGAGAGAGACAGAAACAAGACATAGATATTTGCCTTTATGAATCAAGCCAACCCAGGTGTCCTTGTAGTCTAAACAACCATAGAAGAGTAATTTTTAATTTATTCTGCCTATTGTTGGTATAACACAGCTCCACTGCACCAACACCTACCCCTCCTGAGAGAACAGTTTCAGCCCCTGTCAGGGTCACAGGCCATCAGCCTCAACCTCAGGGCCTCTCGCTGGGCCTTTAGTACTCTCAGCAGCCTGAAACAGCCACTGCCTGGGGAAGCCATGCTGTTGGCTTCGAGAACAATCAGCTGCTGGCCTGCAGCTCCCTCCACAATGCGTGAGGCAGAAGGCTTCTGGCAAAGGCAGCCTGATGTGTGGGTGAGGGGCATGGGCATCTGCCCCAAATGCACCACCGATCTGCAACCCCAACTGGCAGGTCTTGCACTCACCCAAGGTATATTTATATGCTTGTATCAGCCCTGTATTTCAGTACCCCAGATCCAGGGCTTCTGGGAAGCCCTGGGAGAGGAGAATAACCATGTCTCCTTTGAACCCTGCCAGATTGGCACATTTGACTCTGCCTGTGTATTCCTTTACACGCACTGACTGCAGGATCTGAGGCAAGTTTACTTGTATCTATTCTGTTTGTTTATATAACAACATATAACTCCTGTCAAAAATGTTGCCGTTATTTTTATTTTTAAAATTTTTATTTACATAAATACCTTCTTCATAACATAATTTCTAAATAACACCGAATACATATATTATCTATCCCTTAAATAGAACAAAATACCTACAGTTTCTTACATGGATAGAAAGCCCGATATACATTGGAAAGTGAGAAAAAAGCAACTGCAGAACGTTTTGTAAGAGTCCATCTCCTGAAAAATTGTCATAATACATACATATGAAATATAGAAAATAATTTGAAAAACATGTAATAAATTGTTGACAGCAACTGTCTAGGAAAAGATTATTGGGAACTTGTGTTTTTTATATTTTGTATTTCATGTCTTGATTTTTTATCACAGATTTTGGTCACTGGCAAAAAATTAATATAAAATATATATACACAGTGGAATATTATTCAGCCATAAGGAAGAATGAGTCCTTTTATTTGGAGCAAAATGGATGGAACCGGAGGACATCATGTTAGATGAAATAAGCCAGACACATAAAACCAAGTACAGTATTCTATGTGGAAGCTAAAAAAAAAAAAAAAAAGTTAGACCTGAATGTAGAAAAGTGATTATTAGAGATTGGGAATGAGGGGTCAGAGGGATAAAGAGAGGCTGGATTTGAACACTGTATGCATGTGTTGAAATATCACACTCAACCTCATTAATATGTGCAACAAATACACATTAATCAAAAATGACATATATGCATATCTATATTTGTACACACACATAGTGAAACCAATCATTAGTTGTGATTTGAGAACAGAGAAAACATAAGCCCTGCATGCCTTGCACTCAAACTGTGGTGCCCAGGGTACCAACTGTAGCATCATCACCTGAGTGCTCGCTAGAAAAGCAGGATCTCTGGCCCCAACCCATGGCTACGTTCACGCTCGTGTTAAAGTGAGAAAGCACTAACCGCCCATGCTAAATGTTGCCTCCTGCACCTGGTGCATGTAATTCCTTTTCACAATAAAAACTAAGATTTAAAATTTACAAAAATGTGTATAGTTACTGTACTTACCTGGTAGGGGAAAAATGTGTGCAGTTACTTTATGTTATAATTTGAACTAAAGAATGAACAGGTTTTTGTTAAGAACCAATTTTCAGCCATTCAGTGGCAATGTACTAGGCTTGCTCTGAATGCCATGGGTTGCCTTCTTTACTGGTGAGAGAAGTCAAGTTTAAGTCCTCAGGTGCACAGAATAAATAAAAGAAACCAATAATAAACAACCAGATGCGGAAATACGTAAAATTGGTAAAGTACAAGGTAAAAATATAAGGTAAGGACCCACACCTAATCAAAAGCATGTTAGTTGTCTTTCTTGGCTAAATGAAGAATATCCAATAATGTCTTTGCATATCTTAATGATTTTTTTGTCACTCTTAGGTAAAGATTTTGAAGGAACAAACTCAAGACCAGTGGTGGCGAACCTATGGCCCCCTGTGTCAGCACACAAGCCAAGTTGCCCCCGCCAAGGTTTGACAAATTACCAGCATGCAACAACAACAAAGATCCCACTGATTGTCCAAAAGCATGCCAAATGCAAACTTTTACTGTTCGTAAAAAGCTGCCTGTATCACTGAAAGCTCTGTTGTGTTTTTCTTTTAAGAAAAAAGATGTTAATGTATGAGTTTTTTTCTAAACTAAAACCTCAGTATTCAGGGCAGTGTTGGCAATTTGTGATAAATAAGTGGGTTTGGGGTTGGAGTTTGGGCACTAAGTCTCTGCAAGGTTCACCCTCACTGCTCTAGCCTTAATTCTGGCCCCCAAAGAAGAGTAAGTTGGGTATAAAAACAAAAAAGAATTGGGGATGAGAAAGTAGCAATATCATCTTGCACTTGTGATATTGAAAACAACAACAAAGAACAATGGCTATAGCCGATGTTAGATGAGTTCATAAAATGAATACAGTTCCATTGGTATGAAAATAAACCACATAGGGGCTAGAGATGTAGTACAGTGGTAAAACACTTGCCTAGCATGCATAAGGCCCTGGATTCAATCCCCAGCACAGAAAATAAACCACATGGTGTGTATATCTGCTCATAGTGCAGACTGAAAGAGAACAGAAAGGGTGCAATATTTTTTTTAAGAAAGGGGGGAAGGAAGAAGGAAAGGAAAGAAAGGGAAAGGAAAGGAAAGAGGAAAGGAAAGAAAGGAAAGGAAAGGAAAGGAAAGGAAAGGAAAGGAAAGGAAAGGAAAGGAAAGGAAAGGAAAGGAAAGGGAGAAGAAAAGATGTGTATGGCTTGAAAGAGAGCTCACTGGGAACCTAAAATTTTAAAGGATCATTAACAAATGATGATACCATGAGCACATTATCAAAGGGCTATGACACTCCCTTTCAATATACTTATATTTGATTTTTTGGCTCATGTGAAGACAGAAATGATATTTGCAAATGAAATTTCCATTTCATTAAAGCTTATTCTAGTATGTTGAAGATGTACCACTCTTTGGGAGAGTTTAATCTCCGTGCTCCCTTGGGGGGGACTTGCATCCTAGCAATAAGAGAAAATGACACACTATGCTGGTCATTCTCTGAAGGAGGAAAATAAAAGGCTGGATAAAAAGGTGCTTTGATATACTATTACATGCATGTCTTTGGTGGACTGCCCTGGAGGCTGGGGAAAGAGGGGATGCACTGACCATTGAAGAATCAGGGGTTAGTCGTGCCTACAATCCTAGACTCTGCCCACACATCTGGAACATTTCAATAAAGGTCCTGGAGATAAGATTGACAGCTTCATGTCAGACACAATTAAAGGAAGGAGGGTTTCAGTCCCCGATATGTAAGATGAAAGTAAAGGAGGACAAAAGCAGAAATAATGGTAGCTCTTCAGATGAAAGTGAATAGGACAGAGATATTAGTGAAGTAAACAAGGGAAACCCAGCAGTCACTACCCTTTGAACCCATCCATGTCTCGACAACCCTTGCTGACATTCTGGCACTCAAATCTGAAGAAATATCTTAGCAGAATCTTCCATCAGGGCTTCTAGTCTTTATTAATACTTGTCATTTCTAAAGAGCATTAGCGCAGCTTGTTAGTCGATCTGCAGAAAACCTAAATGAAAATTCATGGATAGCACATTTTACACGTGCTTCTAACACATAGCTATTTCTTTAAAAGATTGAAATAGCTTCCAACTTAATGGGTAAAAGATGCTGTAACATTAAAATTATTTAATACCTGCTCTACTTCACTTGAATTTAACTTTCAATTTAAATCTTTGAATTTTTCAAACCAGGGCTATCTGACTTTTAACAATGGAATTCAATGAACTGTGTACAGTCTATCTTTCAAGTAAAGATTTGAAGTGATTTGCAGCAGAAAATATGCATAATAGAATTAATAAAATGTAAATTTAAAGAAAAATTAGAAGCAGGACAAAGATAAGACCATTCTATGCCTTATAAATTTTCAATATTACTGTAAAGGAGTTGTAAACATTACCCAGGTCTTCTTGGTAGAATATAATTGTTCTCATTTTCAGAAAAAATATTAAAGATTTACCTATAAAATGATGTAAGGGAAAATCATGTGTTGTTTATGTCCTTTTGTTATTATGGATAAGGCAGGGTCAGCACTGCTTATACCTCTCCGAGGGTATTCCATGGGCCAGCAACTTGGCATCACCAGGAAACTGGTTAGAAATGCAAAGTCTTAGGCCTCACCCAGTATTGCTCAATCAAAAGCTGCATCTTAACAAGACCCTAAGTGACCTCTGTGCATACAAAAACTTGAGAAACACAGGTCTGTAACACTAATCTTCCAGCAAAATGCAGTTTCTCAGGACAGAAACTAGCTTGTTTTCTTTTTTCCATAACACCAAGCACATTAGAGAAAATATAGGGGTTAAATTTTTAAATGAATGAACAATCATAAAAGGTATAATAATTAGACCAACAGGACCAAAGTTTAGGACCAAAGTCATTCATACAGTTCAAAATTTTGTGTGTATTACACATTTAATAATGAGATTATTTTAGTACAGTAATAGTAATAACAAGACTAAGTTATTTCTTAATTGTGGTGAGTATCAACAACCACGTTTTATTATCTTATTCTCAACTCTATGAAGCAGTATAATTCTCATTTACAAATGAGGAAAGTGAGATTTGAAATTAAACAAATTATCCAAGTCGAGTATATGAAAATGATATAAGCACAGACTAATTACGAAGACCATATTTTTAGATACAATTGTCTAACTAGAGAGTTTCTGACCCCTAGGTTTCTGAGTGATGTAAAACTCCAGGGCCACATACTGAGACCAGGAGCTTGGAAAACTTACAGTGGATCAAATGATCGAATGTGATCAAAGTTGGTAACTTGGTAGCCGTATATTTTTTAACAATTATAGCTATGCCTGTGATTTTATACAGTCACAAAAATATGCTTATATTTTATTTTTGTGATGCTGTAGAATCATAGGCATAGTTCCACAAATTTAAAATGTATAGTCTAGTACCAACAGAGATAAGAAATAAATGAATTGGATGATAGGAAATGACAAGAAAATATATGTATTACAATCGTCCAAACTAAAAAAGAGTTCATGAATGTTTATCCCCATGGATGTGACTATGTATAAACTTTCCCTGTTTCCCTGCAACAACAGTTGTTAAGTGTAATGAATCCTCTCTACAGCTAGAGAAACTGAGGCTCCAATAAGTCAACGCAAAACAAGAGCCTCTTCAAGTGAGGTATAGACTCATTGTTAAAACAGGTATGGTTATCAGGATTCTCCACACTTTTATTTCCTGTTGGGAGAAAATGTAAAGAAAGACGATATCATATGTCTACATGCATAGACATATGTATAACATATATATCTATATGCATAGGTGTAGGCTATGTGTATAATGAATGTTCCACAATGAATGGAATGTGAAGGTGGAAAGTTACATGAAAGGTGGGGGCCAGTGATCTGCAAAGGAGAAGAGGGTTCATTCCTCCTTCAAGACCAGAATTTTGTTTTATTCTTCATACTATCCCCAGTCCCTAGCACCGACTTAGAACTTAGAAGATGTTCCAAACTGTACCTGTCATTGCATAAGCATCTACAGGGGGCTTAGCTAGTAGGTAGTAAAAAATTACCTGTTGAAACTTTGTAATTAGACTTAACTGGAACATGAACACCAGTCTTACTAGTTCTGTGATTTTAGATAGTTGTTTCCCCTCTCAAATCCTTAATTTCCTTACCTGTAAAATAAACATAATAATACTAACCTCATGAAGTTACAAGCATTAAGTGAGTGTATAAAATTGCTTAGCATGGTCCATAGCACACTAAGTGTCCAATAAATGTAGCTAGAGAGGTCTGCTTTCCAGTGAGATTACATCCAGCCTGTTTTTATTATGACAGCTTAGCCTATGATTTTTCAGATGTATAGACCAGAAAGAACCATGAGTGCCTGCTTTTTAATGCTAAGTCATGACCATGGCCAAGCCCTTGCCTATGTCTAGTCTTCTACATGTATAATTCACAGAGGAGCTTTCTTTAAAATAAGATGTTGAGCTGTCTGAGCATCTTTCTCAATCTGGAAGCATCTTTCTGTCAACCTTTCACACAACCCTAAGTGGATTCTCCATCTAAACAAAGAGGAAGACCCTACAGTGGAGCTAAGATCACAATAGGTCAAAATTTCCCTCTTCATTTGGGAGGAGGAACTATTTATTCCATTTGCCCTGCTTAGTTAAGCCACTCAAATCAACTACCTTACATTTGGATTTTCTTGAAATTTGGTGTCTTTGAGTTCTAATATTCTTTATCCAGGCCCTTGCAGGGTGGGTACATCTAATAGAGAAATTACCTGGAAGCTTAGACTTACCATTGCATACTTTCATGGATGATGAAAACAAGAGGAGATAGACCCCATGCCTCAAAAAAGGAAGAATTAAGTGCTGCAGGATGGCAGTGTCTCTGAGGTCATTCTGAGTGTGACAGTTGTGATGTTGACCAGCGGCAGGACTGTGCAGCGGTTAGCAGGAGTTGAACAGCCATGTTTGCCTCCGGTTTGTTTTTTATATGGCTCACAAGCTGAGATGGGGTTTTACATTCTGAAGAATCGTAAGAGCGGAATCAGGAGAAGCAACAGCAGTGGCAGAAAGCGTATGTGCTCTGTGAAACCTACAATATTAAACACTTGGCCCTTCACAGAAACTGTTAGCTAACCTGTGATTACTCTTCGGAGCTGCACTGTCTCAGATCAAGTCATATTAGCACATCTTACCAGCTAACACTCAGCTGTGAAATTCAGTTTCTTCATCTTTAAAATGAGAAAACAGTAATTACCTGTGCCTGGCACAAAATAAATCCCCATTTAAATGTTTGCTTTCATTACTTACGTTGAGGCAAAGAAAGACAGATAAGTGAAATTGGTTTAAATGTAATTTTTCTTATTCATCTTCTATTCTTATTCATCATATTATTTCCAGTACTTGGCACATAGGAAACAGTAAGTATTTAATGAGTTAGTTGGTACTAGATTCTTACATTTGGGGAATGTATTTTTTCAGTAGTTTCAGGTTCCAAATTAAAAATTACCAGTTGGATAAACAAATAAGTGAAAGTATTAAAAATAAATAAAGTTTTTACATATAAATGATCTTCCAAAAAGAAAATTATGAGAAAAAAAGATGAGAAATTGAGGAGGAAATTTTTTGATTAAAAGAAACTTAACAAATGTCAACCAACACAATGTATAAATAGTTTATGGTTTCAAAGCAAACAAGACTCCTTTTTTTAAAAAAGTTACTTCTAAAATAACTGGAGGGCCGCTGAGATGGCTCAATGGCCTAAGCGCCTGCCTGGCAAGCGCGATGGCCTGAGTTCGACTCCCGGAACCCACATACGAAAAAAGGGCCGGTGATATCGCTCAGTGGCACGGGAGCCTGCTGGCAGGCAAGGTCCTGAGGTCGACCCCCAGTACACACAAAAAAATAAAATAAAATAACTGGAAATTTGAACATGGAATGGATATTTAATACACCAAGGAATTAATCTTTAGGTCTAATAATGTATTACTATTATGTTAAAAAGAAACACTCCTAATTATTTAGAGATACAAACTGAAACATTTATAAAAGATATCATTTTCTTCAAGATAATATGGTTATAAATAAATAATCAGATCTATTAAATAAGGAGAAAAGCAAGTCCCCCATGCAGAGAAATGCCAAGCAATTTCTGTAGATTTCCCTCGAGGAGAAGCATAAATAAAGAAAGGGAAAACTGGGCACAGTCACTTCCCTATGGGGTAGAGGGCAGGGGGCAGAGTAACTTTACAGTGGAAAACCTGGCGAATGTTATTTCAGCCCGGTGACCAGGCCAACCCCAGCAGGCATCTGTCTGTTGATAGTACATGCCCTGGAATGACCTGGCAAAAACAGCACTGACCCTCTGTGCTTTTCCACCATATTTCCAGTCTCACAGCATGAAGAAAACATCGGACAAATAATAATATGAGGTGTTCGAAAATGATGTGACTAAGACTCCTCAAAACTTTCAAGGTCCTCAAAAACAAGGAAAGTCTGAAAGACCATCACAGCCAAAACAACTAAATGTAATGTACTCTCCTGGATAGGCTCCTGGAACAGAAAAGGGGCTCTAGGCCAGAACTGAAGAAATCTAACTATAGACTTTAGTTAATACTAAAGTATCACTGTGTTCATTATTTGTAACAATTGCCTCCTATTAATGTGAGTTATAGGCAAAACTGAGTTTGAGGGTATATAAAAGCCCTCTGTACTATCTTCTCCATTTTGTTATAAATCTAAAATATCTTTAAATAAATTAATTAAAAATAGGGGAAAGATAATCAACATGGGAACTGATGAACAAGATTTGAAACAGAATTAATAATTATTCAAACCAGATTGTGGATATAGAGAGGTTTGTTATGCTGCTATGTCTAGTAAATATGCTTGAAAATTTCCATTTAAAAGGTTTAGAAAAATAAACACCTTTTAATAAGAAAATACGGTTCTCTACTACATTGACCTCACAGTACTAATTAGATATTAGTAACATTACTAACCACCAAGAAAGTTTAGAAATAGAAATTTGGCTTCAACATACCAATTTAATGTAAAGTACCATTGGTTTACTGGACAGTCTTGTGTAATATTTATAACTACTACAGATAGCAGACACCTGTGATCTTTATTGAAATAGATTTGTATATCTGTATAAATTTACACATGACATGTATTTATTTCTAAATGTATAAATCATGCTGTTTAAATTGTTCCATATTATTATTCCTGAATAGAGTCACTTTTTGTTACTTAAGATTACTGCATTTGCTAACTCCATCCGTTAATCTTGGAATCAAGGCTGTGTCAATGAATTGCTGAGTGTCTGTAGTTTAATAAACACCACAAAATCCCCAACTCATATGTTTTACCTGCTTTGTTACATAATGAATAGATATGTAATTTTTCATTAAAGTCAAGCACACGTTAGAATGATGGTACTTGTTTAAGTCTTGAAAAACAATCATTCGACAAAGAAAAATGTTCTTCTCTCATACACAATTCATTTTATAAGATACTAACTAGTCAAACAACCTAAGTGCAATAAAATAATATTTAGTAGAAGGACACCTTATAATAATGACAGAAGTGAGTAAGCCATCTCCAAAATAGGAAGATGCAGCGATGGAGGTTAAATCCAAACTCACAGAATTGTTGAGTGACAAAGCCAGATACATAAACACAAGACTGAATGACGCTAAAGCCCATGGTTTTGCATTATATCAGCTGCCTCACTTTTGAAATATTCTACAAAGACCCAAACTGAAACATCTAAACTGGTCCACCTCCCTATAATCAGCTTCCTCTCTCCTATAAATCAGCAGGTCAACACTAGTGTTTTGACAATTACACCAAGTTCGAAGACAAACTTTGGTTTTCTTTTTCCTCAATTCTATTGCACAGCTCATTTTTCCTTACATTTATCAAGATACTACAATCATCCTTATTGCTTTCCTATCTGATCTTCAAACAACTATTTTCACATTTTCACCTGCTGCACTGTTGCCATGGACACAGTTATGGGGGTTTATGGAGTTACTGTATTGAGTTTCATTCTTACAGCACAACAGAATTTTGTCATTATTCATGAAATGTGCCACACTGGTGATGTGTGAAATAAGCATTTGAAAGCAAGGTGATCATATTTAAGAAAGGGCCTTCAATAAGAATTATTCAAGCTTTGCAAAACCTGTTCTTTCTTAATGCTAAGAGGTGTCCTGATTATAGGACAGCATGCTTTAAAATTTACTCAGTCATTCCAAACCTCATCTCTTTCATTCATATATTCAGTCAGGTAGATGAGACACAGCCCCAGAAAAGGTACAGAAAACATTGGTCGCAAATACGCAAATAACACCTTCAGCAAACTGCTTTGTCTCCACCACTTTTCTGAAAGGACAATAACACTTCACACCTGCTCAGTGAAGGATGTGATGAAAGAGCGAATGAGATGATGCCTGTAAGTCTTGGAAGCTTTCCGAACCAAAACTACCGAATGCAGACTTTTTCCCAGGTAACACTGTAACAAGCTGCATTATTTCAGTGGCCACCGAGAAGATTCTTTCTTTTGCCGTGAAGTCATTGGTGTGGCTTCTACTTGTGAAGGCCACTATCCTGCCCGGGTCTCAGTAACACGCAGAGTTCTTGGGAACGCCGCATTCTGATGCTGCCATTAATCTTCAGCACTTTTTCGAAGCTCTTCATGCTTTAGCTTCACTGACAAAAGCCCTAACAGAGATCTCCTACAGAATAAACATCAGCGAAAGAATAATTGCAATGCCCTTTACAAAAACAACTGTTATGACTATTTAGAGAGAGTCAGCAGTGTACAAACTTGTCCCCACTTGCTAAGAGACCCAGGAGGTGTTTTGGAGAGCTACCCTCACTCACACAGTAGACAGGCTCCCGGCCGGGCTCATGACAGGTCTTGTCATGATTCAGCTGGAGCCTCTGGTAAATATCCACCTGTCTATTACTCATTAATAGAGAGAGACAGGATGTCAGCTGTTTCCGTGACTTGGAGAAACACAGGCCTTTCCCACCTCCCGGCCTACTCTCAAAGTAACATTAGAAACAATAAGGCAGACAAAGATAAAAAGGGCAGGAAGATGCAATGTCAAAAATAGAAATAAATCACCATTGTCTGATTGCAGCCTTTAACTTGCTTTACAGGTTTTCATAACTTACCTTTAGCAGTTTGGTCATCTTCTTAGAAAACGGGGAAAAATTGTTTCCAAATTTACTCACATATTAGAAAAATTTATTCTGCTAATGCTGATGGATATTATGATCTTTGTTGCTTATTGACTGACCATCATTACTGATATTTTGATTATACAACTGGGGCTCACTCCTGTTTGGGCAGTAAATAATTTATATGTCATAATACGTTTATGTAAGGGAGATAACATTGCTTCCTGTCTTAAGTTTTAATCCCAGAAAATGTTTCCTGGGTCCATTACACCACCAGTGATTGTACCAAAAACAAACAAAAAATTATAATTCAGTCACTCAACACAATAAGTTATTTCTCATTCATCTAACAGTCCAGGGCAAGTCTCTCATCACTGGAGCAGCCAAGGACCCAAGCTCCATTTACTTACAGCTCAGCCATCCATTAGATCTTTGGCAGCTTCCGCACTCAGGAGTGAAAGGGGCAGGGAGCATGAAGAAGGCACAGCACTGACCCCACACATCCTGAAAGTGACACACATAATAGATGTGGCCAATCGCGTACATGGAAGAAAGGCAACTTAGACAGGCAGTCCTGGCTGGGTAGACTCTGCCTAAAGACTCGACACCCTGGAAAAGGAGCATAAATTCTGGGGGACAGCAAGTTACCTCTGCCACAAGTCCAAACCTGTAGGGATAAGACACACAGAGAAATCTATTCCCAAATGCCTCCCCAGTTCATTGGAGAATGTCTGAAATTTTAGAGCTGCTCATCAATTTAAGACTTTATAAAGGCAAACTTTCTTCCAACTGTTGAGTTACTTACCCTTTCTCTATAGGAAAACCTGTGTAAGGTGAAAGGGGCACTAGAGGGAGAAAGCCTGAGGATATAAGGAAAAGAGGAGGAGTAGGGGTTCCACAACCCCTTCCGCTGAAGCCACCTCAAACCTGTACCCAGAACCCTGGGACGCCCTTGGACATTCTCCTCTCCTGTGTCCACTACGGGACAAATTCTGACCCTGGCAGTGAAAAACTAAAGATGCAAAGCTCAATAACCCTCTAAATTCATGGCCAGTCATGGCTCTGGCTCTGTGCCCAAGATCAGCACACAGCCTTTTGTTCACAGCTGTGGCAAAGCCTCTGTTGAAACACTTCCCATAACCAGTTCCTTTCCTCCTTCTCTGCAAAATGACTTGACTTTGTACAACAGCTTCATGTACATCAGTCTCATACACTCTTCAGAACAAATCACCAGTACAGTAGGCATCATTATTCCCTTTACAAAAATAAAGTAACAGAATCATGGGGAGGCCGAGAACAGACTGATGTTAGTGCAACCATTACATGGCAAAGTCAGGACCTGAAGTCAGACCTTTCATTCCCCAGCCAGTATTCTCTCCATGACAAGATACCGCCCTACTAGAAATGCCTCTTCCTCTAGGCCTGGATCTGGGGCTCTGTTTGCGAACACAGTCCTCTTGTCCCATCTCTGTCTAGAGTAAATTCCTTTGATGCCTTTAGCCCATAGGTAATTATGAATCATAACAGTACACCAAGCACTTGATTCATGACAAAACAAACGTGTTGCTTTCCTGAGGTTAGTCTACTCACCAACAAATAAATGATTATTTTGCGTAATGAGCATGGCAAAGGGAAGAATGCAATGAGAAGAAAAGGATGGTCCTGCAGACGTGGGAATCCCTGGAGAAAGAAAGCTTGACAGTAAAAGGGGGAAAGGAAGCTAGTGTGAGTAAAGTGTGATAGAGGGCAAAGTAGAGAGGAGTTTGGAGAACTAGGCAGGCCCAGTCATGGAGGACCTTGCGTTTTATCTGATTTGAAGCTGAGATGCATTGAGGGGTTTTCAGAAGGAGAGTAATGTGATCACATTCATTAAAAGATAAATCTCCCTGTGCTATGGAGGCCAGAGAGGAAGAGGAAATGGTAGAGATGATGGATGGATGGACGGATGGATGGATGATGGCAGAGATACTTCAGTGGCTTGGGGACAAGTGGCCCAGGGACACTGCTAGAATAGGGCCAGTGGTAGACAGAAAGAAGAAAATGCAGAGTTGAAATGTATTTTAGTGGTAGGGATGATAGGACTTGCCAAAGTATTAGCTTTGAAAAACAAAAGAAAGGGAAATATTAAGTTTGTCCTTTCAGACTTTTGGCATTGGCAACAGGCTTCTGAAGGTGGTGTCTTTTTTGAGAGCTCAGCCATTCTGATGTTAAACCTGTCTAAATATTTGAATTGGTAAGGGGTGGGACTCTATCCACTTTATAATGATCACATTTTTTCAATTCAAAGATGCCTTTTACTCCATAATTTCATGTTTCTGAAATCACGAGGTATCTCACAGTCAGTATCAAAGGGAACCTCCGAAGAACTGAGCTGTGACAATATTGTCATCATGGTAATAAATATGTGAACTAGGGGCAGTGGAAGGCATCTGTTCATCAGATTGTCATTTGCACAGCACATGGTGCATCTTAACATGTTTTACTTGTTTTCATAAAGAATACACTATAAATCATCTTGGAAATAATAAGATATTGTGCATGCAGAAAAATAAAGCTGGAGGTTACAAATTTACTATAAATGAAGTACATATTTGACTCTGGAAAACAGATTTTTTTTTTTACTAATAAACAATGAGCTAGTGTTTTCCAGGCTCTAAAAATTAAAGTTAGCCACAAGAAGATAAGCTAGGGCTGGAAGCAGAGAGGAAGGAGTGGCTGGAAGAGCTGTTATTGAGATACACATACACGTTTCACCTGTCATTTACCACACACTGTATTCAAAGCAAAGCAAATTGTTCCATGCCCAGGAGTTTATTATAGCATTTTTCATGATAGGAAAGGTTAACTTGGGTCACTCAGACACTAGACATCTGACTAAAACATCCAAGTGACTTTCAAAGGAGCTGTTTGAATTCTAGTGAGATGAAATTCAATTAATTGTTATCAGATGATACATTTCACTTGCACTCTGATTTTTCTCTGCTTTAACAAGAGGAAAAGAAAGAGCATTTGACTGCTTTGTTGGGGGAGGGGGAGGTACCTCCAGCGCTGAGGAAGGCTAAATAGACACAGTGTGTCTGACATCTAGGTGCTGTCCACTAGGCAATCCCGCGTGACAAAGAAAGAGAGAAGCAATTCTTTGGATTCTGAGAGTTGGACACACCCTGATCCCTGGGAATGTGACCAGAGCTGGAAAAAGGCAGCTAGCCTAGGCTGAGAGGCAACAGCTAGCACTGAGAAATAGGATTTTTGGTTATGCATAGCACTGATATAAGAACCAACTGGACAAACTATGCTGACCCATACCAAGAGCTAGGTGTGGAAATAAATGCAGCGCAGCCAAATGAGAACGGGTAAAGTTATTTATTTGGAGATTGCTAGAGCAAGTTGCCATTGCTTGCATTTCTCAATTCGAAGATACCTTTTCCCCCTATAATCTAATATTTCTAAAATACAGATAATCTCAAGTGACCAGCCATCATCCCTTCCCTTTAAGCAAAGAATCAAAGGCAGGAGAAGAATGAGAACACTTTAGAGTGAAAACAAGATGAGGCTTCAGGGAAGTGCTAATTGGAGACTATGGGCTTGGGGCAGTTGTAGGCAGGCTAACTAGAAGCAGGCATCCTAGATGATCAGTTACAATAAAACACCTGCTGACAATAAAACAGAAGCAGTACAGTCAGGCCTTCTTTGCCTTTCCTCCTTCGAATACCTGGCTAAATAATTTGCAAAATGGTGCGGCAAAGAATTTTTGCTTTCTGTATACATTCTGTACTCTTGATTTCTCAGTACCTTTGGAGAGTTTTTAGTTCATCAAATCCCCTCCTCAGATTCTATTTAAATGACATTAACATTTGTTCACTGGGAATAGGACTGATTTTATCAACTTACTTAACAAGGGCTATGCAATTTGAGACAGACTGTGGGAAAAATCTTGGCTCAATGGATAGTACTATATCCCTGTTTCTCTTCTCTAGGCCAGAAAGTCAGAGAGATAAGTCCCTGAATTCACACGAGTTACTTTCCCTGCCCTGGCTACACACTGCGTGGCAGATGGCCGAGTGTGGTCTAATGTTCTTTAGTAACTTAAGTGTGGGATGGAACCAAAGCCAAGTTATTATCTTCATGATTTTTTCTTGATCAGAGTAACAGCCTTGAAACTCATGACCCCATTCTTACGCAGTGAAATGTCTTTTTTAAGGAAAAAAAATGCCTGATTGCATTATTTCTTCTTTGTCATGGTATATGGACTTTGTAAGTTCAGTTACTACTTCTATTTTGTCTTAGGTGCATATTTACATATTTTCAAATAGTCATCATCAATCCTTTTGCTGAACTTTTTCCAGTCACCACTTGGTAATAGATTCCTCAAGAAGATTCCTCCTCTCGGAGATCCTTCGAGAAGTGATGAGAACAGAATTTCTAAGTCCTTGCATGTTGAGAATGCATTTTATAACCTCACTATTTGACAGACACCTTGGTTAGATGACAAATCCATGGATTTCACTTTTTTTTCACTTCATGTGCTCTCCTATTTTCTGCTTTGTGAGTTTACAAAAGTCTAATGCCTGTCTAATTCTTTTGACCTTGAAAGTTATTTGAAGATTTACCTGAAGGCCATGAAGATTTAATCTTAATCTTTAAAATCTGAGAACTTATTGAAAAGCTATTTGTAGCTGTATAAATGAATAATATCATCAGAAATGATTCTGGCTTCATTTCCGGTCCTCTTCCTTCCCTCCTTCCTTCCTTTCTGCCAGTCTGTCTTGACACTTTCTCAATTATAGCGCAGCCCAGTTCTCTTACTGAAGGACAATCCCTTGTGCCTGCTGGCTCTGTGCTCTTGATTCTGTTCCCCGAGTCATCCTTCCTTTTCTGTAAGAAGTAGCCTGAGTCTGCAGAAGAGAGGTTTTCTGAACTTGTTCCTGCTGGCACGAAATTGGAAATCCAAAGTCCTCTTTCCATTTTGTGCTGGCTCTGCCCCCTTCAGTCCAAACGAGTACAAACAGATTTTTAACTTGCCAATATAAAAAGCTAAGACAGATGGAAATAAATTAAAAGTGCACTAAACACTTACATAAAGAAGGAATTAAGGAAATAAACAGTTTTAGGCTCTGGTCCCAGGCACACTGGGTCAAATCCACAATCTGCCACCTTCTAGCTCTGCAAATGTGGGCTCATATGAATTTTCTTCATTTTAGTGTTATACTAAAATGTAGATGAGGGACATAAAAGGGTAAACATTTAAAATACTTTCAGGATCTGCTACATAGTGAAAACTAAATACATGTTAGTGATTGCCAAATGGTTGTTATGCCTTCCTGTGTTGCATTTATGTTCAGCAGAGTAGGAGCAAATTAACAAAAAATGATCAGCGACAAGAATTGAGCAAAGAAGAAAGAACTACAAGCTATTTAGTCATTTTGACCAACATTTTTAAAAATAAATAACAAGTAGTGATAAACTCTTGAAAATGTTATCTTGTTTTGTTTTACTTCTCAAGTAAAAATGGAACGTGGTTTAACGAAAAAATATTGACCAGAAGTCAGAGGCTTATTTTTTCTTACTGGCTCCTCCTCTTACCAGTAGTCAGTAGAAGTGAGTAACTTACAAGCTCTGAGGTTGTTTCTGTAGAAACATGCAGAATAAGAATAATATATGTATCCTGTTCTCTCTCCATGGTTATTGTCTGTCCTAGTTACATTCTCGTTGCTGAGACAAAATACCCAACACCCAAAGTTAAAGGAGGAAAGGTTTATCTGGCTCACAGTTTGTAGAGGTTGCAGTCATAGCTGGCTGGCTCCAAGGCAGGGTGGCACATGGCAGAGGGGCATCGCAGAAGACAAGCAGCAATACGCAACAAGCGACAAGCCACGATCACAGTGTTCTGTCCTTTATATCCTACCCAAACTACTCAGCTTTAGGGCGGGTAGCACTCACACCCTTAACCCTAGCATCACACTGTGAATCAATCCCAGCACCACATCCTCGATCCCAGCAGCACAAGCCCTAGATATAGCCGCCTCCGAAAAGCCCCATCTATGACCACATGAGGCTTTGGGAGGACATCTAGATGCAAGCTATAATATCATCACTATCAAATGAGATAATGAGACTATCAAAAAATTTTCTGATCACCCACCATGTGCCAGGCACTCAGTATACATGATTTCGTTCAGACCTCTCAAAAACCCCGTGAGGGAAGAATTACTTTGAGCAACGTGCATGTAAAGGAACAGAGACTCAGTTTACATAACTCGTTCTGAGTTACTTTTAAATGGTAGAGCCGGATATGCTACACTTGATCTTAGCCAAAAGGCCGAGAAGCGATTAGAGCCGGATATGAATCTAGATGTTACCTAGATGAATCTAGATTGAAACGGAGAGGCTTCATTATCAGAACTAAAAGATCACTTCCACCTAATCAGCAGGAATGACTTACTGCCCTGTCCTACAGGGACCACCTACTAAAAGTCAAAAATAAACCTTTGGATTCATGAAAGGCTAAACCTGCAGATGGGAGTAAAAGACCTGGCTTCAGGGGATAATAAACTGGAAAAACATAACAAGCCCAAATGGGGCATGGTAGCACACACCTGTAATCCCAGCACCCTGGGAGGCTGAGGCAGGAAGAACACAAGTTCAAGCCCAGCTTGGGCAACTTAGTGATATAGAAAGATCCTGTCTCAAAATTTTTAAAAAATATAAATAAAAAGGGCAGGAGATACAGCTTAATGTGAAGACCCTCAGTTCAATCTCCAGTAGGGAAAAAAAAAAAAAGCCCATAGCTTTCATCAAGTTTACTTCACATCACTTCATAAATTCATAGAAGTTCCCGCCTGCTCTAACCTCATTCCAACTGCCTGTAATGCTTTTTCTCTTTGCAACCGCTCTCTGAGGGCAGTGGGAGTTGAGCATGCTGGTGTGTTTGCAAATGGATTCTTTTCTTCAGGGAACATGTGGCTGGTGTTCACTCAGAGTTCACGTTGGAGATGAGACCCCAGGTTTTAGGTCCAACTGGGTCCTGCAGGATTCAACCCATGTTCCTGGGGCTCTGGTTTCTGGGGGCCCTCTCACTGACATAAAATGCAAATTCATCACCCGATTCCCTTTTAACACTGAGAATTGCCATCACCGAGAAAGAAGTATTGAGGATGCACCATTACGTCTCCCCAGCAGATAAAAACTTTCATGTTGACTCCTGCCTGAGGTTGAGCCTAAACCTGCTGCTCGATCCACAAACATGCAGGGAAGGACTTTACACAGTTCTGTCCCCACTTCTCACTTCCTCCCCTCCAGTGCGCCTGTGTCAGTGATCTATCTCTCCTCACTCCACCTCCAGAGTTTGGCAGGAACTGCCATCTTGTTTCATGTCCAGAACCGATATGATATATCTTCATGCTGAAAACTGTTTCCAAATAGGGACTCTGGAAAGTGCCTTTACTTCAGAATCTCTTAACTCAGGATAAGGTTTGTTCTACAAACCACTGCAAAGTTTTGGACTTTGGATTATGGAAACTATTTGTAATCTGCTCTAGTTATCAAAAAAAGCAAAATAAGGTAACTTATCTTAGAATGTACAAACTGAGAAAATAATGTACCAGCTGGGGTGAACAAACAAAATGGCTAACAGTTTCTCGAAGGGGTTAAAACTGAGCCAGGAGCAATTACACTCACAGAGAAAGAAGAGATGTGATTAGTAAGGAGGATTTGCATTTATTTCTCTGATATAATTCAAGTTTAATTAAAATATCCATTGGTCATATTTATATTGATCATATAGTAAAGAGAAAAAGAAAGTACTATGCATCCTCATCTGAACATCTAGTATAGAGTGAGAATACTCCTAAAATATTTACTGATGCTTAAAGATCAATTAATCACAGCAATTCTTATTATCATAGAACATATCAAAACAAAGGGGAGAGAGGAGGGGAAAAAGATGGCGGATGAGTAAGAAGCAGGCAGCGAAACTCTCTCTAAAAGTTACCGTTGGAACACGGGAATATAGCGACCGGGAAAGCGCAGGAGGGGGGGGAGATGCCTCCCTGGAACCCAGAAAAGTTCTGAAGCGCAATCTGGGACCCCCGGCACCAGTGAAGGGTGATTTCCAACAAAGAAGAAGGAGCAGACCGCGTGCGCACCTTCTACCATCCCAGGAATCGCAGCGCGACAGAAGCTCAATTCTAGGGACACACAGTCACAGCTGGCGCCCAGGGAGCCCCCACGGAGGATCCTGAGACAGCGGCGAGGCGGGGGAGCGGCGGAGAACTGCGCTGGCCGGCGGTGAGTGTCTCTCAGCCACAGCTGCCCCGCGCCAGAGAGCGACCGGCCGGGCGCCATTGTGGGGGGTGTGGCGAAACTCAGAGTGGCGCGAAAGAAAAACAGCGCTGGACACTCACGCTCCGGACAGGGCAGCGCGGGGCCTCTCAGGCCCACGAAAGTGTGCTGAGGTCAGCAGGCGAACGAGACTGGTCTCTCAGCCACACCTGTCCCGCGCCAGACAGCGACTGGCCCGGCGCCATTGTGGGGGGCGTGGTGAAAATCAGAGTGGCGGGAAACCAGTGCAGGGAACCCGTGCTCCGGACAGCGCGCTGCGCCTCTCAGGCCCAGGGATAGTGAAAGGGCACTGAGAGTGGCAGGCGAGCTAGACTGGTCTCTGCCTGAAAGTACGGGCCTCTGCTCACCGCCCGCCAGAGGGCCGCTCCTGGCTTACTGGGACCGACCTGCACAGAACAGGACTCTGTCACCACACGGTGCATGCCTACAGCAGAGTCAACACCTGGAACTGATTCTTTTTATTTATTTATTTTTTTTTTATTTTTATTTTTTTGTCACTCATTTGTTTTTTGTTCTGGCGAAGGGTTTTTTTTTTTTTTTTGGTGGGGTTTTATTTTTGTTTTGTCTGTTTTATTGTTTTTATCTTCGTTTTTGTTTCTGTATGTGTATTTGCTCTTTCCTTCATTATTCTCTCTGGTTTTTTATATGAGTGTAAACAGCGCCTCTAACTTCTTTGTGATTGTGGTTGTGATCTGTTCTTCCTTTTATCCCTTCCTTCTCTTTTTACCACCAGTCCTCTGCACCAGTGTCCCAATTTTAGTGGGATCCATCTTGGTCCTCTAACCTTACATCTAATTCCTTCCTATTCTCCCAACACTCTATTTCCTCCTTAACTCATTTTAAATTTAAACTCCTCAGGGAAAAATTGACATACATAGGACTTGTATACTGCATATAATTTTTCTGGTGTGTTTTAGATTTTGTTATATAACCGCAACTCTATACAGCTAAAAGTGGTAAATAACTGGTTAGCTCAGTCTGTCATTTTCTAGGCTGTGTTTGATGTTTTAGTTAACATTATAGCCAAATGTGGAATAATTGCTCTAAACATTTTTCCTTCCTGATATTTCGTGATTGAGATTGACTAAGGGACACAGAAAATACAGTGGCACAGTACCAAAGAATCAAGGACTGGACCAAAAAGGTAGCAACTTCGCATACCCAACGAATTGAAGAGGTAGGATCTGGCAGAAAGCTCAAAACCCAAAAGCAAGCTCCACTTGGAAGATACTGCAGAGAAGTAGTCATCTTCTAAAGATCTTAAACACTAGCAAAAAAGTAACCTACCATAGGTAATTTGCAAACATCACCCCAGGAATTAAAAAAAGAAAAAATGAGACGACACTTAAACAAGATGCAACCCCACACACCCAATTCACCAAAGGCAAACCTAGGGGGCAATGAGGTGGGACAATCCGAAAGCCACCCACCTGGCCTATCTGAAGTGGTAACAACAAAGCAACTGAATGAGGCTCTGGAAAAAATTAAAACAGAAATAATCTCACAGATAACTGCAGAGATAATGACCACAATGAAGACCATGCTTAAGGACACTATAGCTGATACAGACAAAAAAAATAGATGAGCTTAAGAAAATGATAGAAACCATGAATGCTCAGCATAGGAAAGAAATGGAATCCATAAGGCAGATTCAAGCAGATATCCAAGAGAACAAAAATTCCATTGAAAGTATTTGTAGCAGATTAAGCCAATGCGAGGACAGGATCTCAGATATAGAAGACAGGCTTGCAATTAGTGATCATGAAAAGGAAGAATTCTTAAAAACAGCAAGGGATGGGCCGGTGAGATGGCTCAGCAGCTTAAGTGCCTGCCCGGCAAGCGCGAGGGCCTGAGTTCGACTCCCGGAACCCACATACGAAAAAGGGGCCGGTGATATCGCTCAGCGGCACGGGTGCCTGCTGGCGCTCAAGGTCCTGAGGTCGACCCCCCGGTACCCACAAAAAAAAAAAAAAAAAACAGCAAGGGACCATGAAAAATCAATTCAGCAGCTGCTAGATGACTCAAAGATAAACAACTTAAGAATAATTGGAATAAATGAAAAAGCAGGAGATAGCATCAATGACATTAAAACCTTGTTCAAAGACATAATCAGGGAGAACTTTCCTGGAAGAGAAAAGGAATTTGATGCCCCTATAAGTGAAGCTTTTAGAACACCAACTAGACATGATCAAAAAAAAACTTCAGCCAGACATATTATAGTCAAGATCCCAGAAATTCAACAGAAGGGCAGAATCTTAAAAGCTGTTAGGGAGAAGAGACAAATCACCTATAAAGGAAAACCCATCAGAATCACAGCTGACTTTTCAGCACAAACCCTCAAGGCAAGAAGAGCTTGGAATGATGTATTTCAAGCTCTAAAGGAAAATAATTTTCAACCCAGATTGATGTACCCTGCAAAACTATCTTTCAAAATTGATGGAGAAATAAAATACTTTCATGACAAAGAACATCTGAGAAAATTTATGACCACCAAACCAGCACTCCAAAATCTTCTGAAGGACATTCTAGAAAGAGATAGGAACCCCAACAGAAGGAATCCACCAGGCAGGGCAGATAATTAAATAGCAGGAAAGGGGAAAAACAAAGAGTGGGAACCAACAACAGGAAAATATCATGACAAGTATAAGTCAATACATATCAGTTTTAACCATCAATGTTAACGGTCTCAATTCACCAATCAAAAGGCACAGACTGGTGAAATGGATCAAGAAGCAAGATCCAACAATATGCTGTATACAAGAAACACATTTAATTCAGAAAGAAATTCATAGACTGAAAGTCAAAGGATGGAAAACAATACTCCATGCCACAGGAACCCAGAAAAAAGCAGGGGTAGCTATTCTTTTTGCAGACAAAGTGAACTTCAAGCCAAGAAGGATTCAGAGAGATAAAGACGGTCATTACATCCTTGTAAAGGGAACAATCCAACAGGAAGAGATAACGATCATAAATATATATGCGTCAAATACCAATGCACCCAGCTATATAAAACAAGTACTAAAGGACATGAAAAATCAAATAAGCACTAATACAATTATATTGGGAGATCTCAATACTCCACTGTCACAAAAAGACAGATCAACTGGACAGAAAATCAATAATGAAATAGTAGAACTGAACCAAACTTTTGAACAAATGGACTTAGTAGATGTCTACAGAGTGTTCCATCCCACAACATCAGAATACACATTTTTCTCAGCTGCACATGGGACGTTCTCCAAAATAGACCACATACTAGCTCATAAAACCTGCTTAAGTAAATGCAAAGGAATTGAAATTATCCCATGCATATTATCAGACCATAGTGCAATGAAATTGGAAATCAATGGCAAAAGATCTCACAAAAACTCCCTAAACACATGGAAATTAAACAGCACCCTCCTGAACAAACAATGGGTCACAGATGAAATTAAAGAAGAAATTAGACACTTTCTACAACTGAATGATAATGACAGTACAACATACCAGAACTTATGGGATACAATGAAAGCAGTCCTAAGAGGGAAATTTATAGCATTAAATACTTATATTAGGAAAATAGAGCAAGCGCAAATAAACAACTTAAGGGTGAACCTCGAGCTTCTAGAAAAAGAAGAGCAGGTTAAGCCAAAAGCCCGTACAAGGGAGGAAATTATAAAGATCAGAGCAGAAATTAACGTATTGGAGACTAAAAAAACAATACAAAGAATCAATGAAGCAAAAGTTGGTTCTTTGAAAGAATAAATAAGATTGACAAACCCTTATCCAACCTTATTAAAAAAAGAAAAGAAAAGACTCAAATCCATGCAATTGAAAATGAAAAGGGTGATATCACGACAGACCCTGCAGAAATCCAGAAGATCATCTATACCTATTTTGAAAATTTATATTCTACTAAGATGGAAAATGCAGAAGAAATGGACAGATTCCTAGATTCGTATGAATTACCAAAGCTGAATCAAGAAGATTTAAAAATCCTAAATAAACCAATATCAACCAATGAAATTGAAGATGTAATTAAAAACCTCCCAACAAAGAAAAGCCCAGGCCCTGATGGATTCACTGCCGAATTCTACAAGAAATTTAGAGAAGACCTAACGCCACTACTTCTCAAACTTTTCAATGAAATTGAAAGGGAAGCAATACTCCCAAATTCATTCCTGGAAGCAAGCATTACCCTGATACCAAAACCAGAGAAGGACCCAATTAAGAAAGAGAACTACAGGCCAATCTCCCTAATGAACATAGATGCAAAAATCCTTAATAAGATACTGGCAAACAGAATCCAACAAATCATCAAGAAGATTATACACCATGACCAAGTTGGATTCATCCCAGGGATGCAGGGATGGTTCAACATACGTAAATCAATAAATGTAATACAGCATATTAACAGAACCAAAGACAAAAATCACATGATCATCTCAATAGATGCAGAAAAAGCTTTTGACAAAGTCCAGCACCTTTTCATGATAAAAACCCTACAGAAAATTGGAATAGAGGGTCTTTATCTCAATCTGGTAAAAGCTATCTATGACAAACCAACAGCCAATATTATACTAAATGGCCAAAAACTGAAAGCCTTCCCTCTAAAATCAGGAACAAGACAAGGATGTCTACTGTCCCCATAAAACTATGTTTTATTCAACAAAGTTCTGGAAACTTTAGCCAGAGCAATTAGACAAGAGAAAGAAATAAAAGGAATAATGATTGGAAAGGAAGAAGTTAAATTATCATTATTTGCAGATGACATGATACTCTACACAGAAGACCCCAAAAACTCCACTAAAAAACTGCTAGATTTAATAAGCAAATTCAGTAGTGTAGCTGGATACAAAGTCAATACTCAAAAGTCAATAGCCTTCCTGTACACAAATAACAAACTTACTGAAAGAGAAATTATGGAAACAATACCTTTCACAATAACATCCAAAAAAATGAAATACCTAGGAATCAACCTCACAAAGGATGTAAAAGACCTCTATACTGAAAACTACAGTACTCTGAAAAAGGAGATTGAAGAGGATATCAGAAAATGGAAAGATATCCTTTGCTCCTGGATAGGAAGAACCAATATAGTGAAAATGGCCATACTTCCAAAATTGTTATACAGATTTAATGCAATTCCAATCAAAATTCCAACAGCATATCTCACAGAATTAGAGAAAACAATCCTAAAATTCATTTGGAATCAGAAGAGACCTAGAATAGCAAAGGCAATTCTGGGCAACAAATGCAAGGCAGGGGGCATCACAATCCCTGACTTGAAATTATACTATAAAGCTACTGTGATAAAAACAGTGTGGTACTGGCAAAAAAACACACCTGAAGATCAATGGAACAGATTAGAAGATGCTGAAACAACCCCAGACATACTAAGCCACCTTATCTTTGACAAAGGTGCCAAACACATTCGCTGGAAGAAAGATAGCCTCTTTAATAAATGGTGCTGGAAAAACTGGCTCTACACATGCCGAACATTAAAACTAGACCCATATCTTTCACCATGCACTAAACTAAATTCAAAATGGATCAGAGATCTAAATATTAAAACAGAAACACTAAATCTGCTGGAAGGTAGGATAGGTAAAACCCTTGGAGACATTGGTGTAGGCAAAAACTTTATGAATAAAAACTCAACCGCACGGGAACTATCCCAAAGAATCAATAACTGGGATCTCATCTTATTAAAAAGCTTTTGCACAGCAAGAGAAACCACCAACAGAGTGAAGAGACAACCCACAATGTGGGAAAAAATGTTTGCCAGCTGTTCCTCAGACAAAGGATTACTATCGAGAACATATAAAGAACTCAAAAAAATCAGACCTCCCAAATTTAAAGACCCACTCCAAAAATGGGCATCTGAGATGAATACACATTTCTCAGATGAAGAAATACTAATGGCAAATAAATATACAAAAAAATGTGCAACATCACTAGTCATTCAAGAGATGCAAATTAAAACAACACTGAGATACCATCTCACCCCAGAAAGAATGGCTACTATAAAGAAATCAACTAATAACAAATGCTGGAGGGACTGTGGGGAAAAAGGAACTCTTCTTCACTGTTGGTGGGAGTGTCGACTGGTACAGCCACTGTGGAAGTCAGTGTGGAGATTCCTCAAAAAACTAGGGTTGGAGGTCCCATTTGACCCAGCTATTCCCCTTCTGGGCATCTTCCCAGAAGAATTAAAAACATCGTACCACAGTGATATATGTGCACCCATGTTTATAGCAGCACAATTTGTAATAGCCAGATCTTGGAAACAACCCAAATGCCCATCAACTGAGGAATGGATAAGAAAGATGTGGTATTTTTATACAATGGAGTGCTATTCAGCCATAAAGAAGGATAAACTGGAGACTTTTATAGGTAAATGGATGCAACTCGAGAAAATACTCATAAGTGAAATATACCAGAAGCACATGTGTAAGCATCGTATTGTCTCTCTAGTATGAGAAACTGAAAGAGTAAATAAGATCCAAAATGTACAATAGACATGGTGAATCAAAAAGAAACTGGTCAAAAGGAAAGAGAGACTGGAATAGGGAAAAGAAAGAAGGGAAAGGGAAAAAAATTGTATATGTGTATATATATATATATATATATATATATATATATATATATATATATATGATGGTTAAGATAGATACACTACCAATTTTACTTAGTTCATTGAAGAGTAAGGTTTGTGCCAATAATGTTTGGACAATTGAATGCTAATGTCTGGTATCCTGAATAACTAACTTAAAGATAGTAATACGTAATGTATTAACCATTGTTACCCTCCTATTATGTTGTTTTGAAAATTTGTCCTTCTTTTGATTTGTTTTGTTTTTTTCTTCTCTTTAAAATAAAAAATAAAAATAAAAAAAAATAAAAAAAATAAAAAGAAAACAAAGGGGAGAAGAATAGAACAGTTGTGTTCTAAAGACTAGGTAGAGGAAAACTCTAACTTCGAAGACAGCATGCGAGGCAGACATCGTCAGTAAAGATTACACTTAAATTTTGTTTAATATAGAAAAATGCATTTATCCTAATTATATATTTTTAATAGGGGATGCTGACGCATTGTTACCACTCAGTTTGGAAATGTGGGAATACAAACTCTAATAGAAACCTTCTGGCTTCTTTTCAGTTCCTAACACATACTCTAGAGTTCACGCTATGGTTATCAGGAGAAATCTATGAAAAATAAAGCTGAACAGAGCTGCAGACCAGCAACAGGCTTAACCTTGTCAAGCTGGGATGAAGCCGGAAGTGCTATGTGAGACTGACTGACAGAAATGAAAACCCACGGAGGAAACACACTGAAAACATAAACGGTGAAGTTGAGAGGATTGTACGCTACCATAGCCAAGATCAGAGAAAACTGATATATGCATTATGTGTTCTGGCAAACTGGTAAGTTCTGGAGCCCTTTTTCACCTTTCTGCAATGCCATTTATATAATCCTGATGGAGGGCAATGAGAGTCATGTGGAGAGATAGCATTTCTAATTGTACAAATTACACTCCTGATGTCCTAATCCAAGGTTATTACAGTTTAACAGTTGTACACCAGGCTGTAGAGGGAGAAAAGAGATTTAGACTACAGCAAAATTCTTTTATTTAGTCTCCTTTAAAATACTATACTCTTTTAAAATTGTGGTAAAATATGCACAACAAAATTTACCATCTTAACCATTTTTAAGGCATGTTAAGTACAATCCATTGTTTTGCAAACAATCTCCAGAACTCTTTTCTCCTTGCAGAACTGAAACTCTATACCTATAAAACAACTTCCCGTCTTCTGCTTCCAGCTCTTGGCAACCACCATTCTACTTTTTATCTTTATGAATCTGACTACTCTAGATACCTCATGTAAGTATTTGTCTTTCTGTGACTGGTTTGTTGCACTTAGCATACTGTCTTCAAGTTTCATCCATGTTGTAGCATGTGTCAGAATTTCCCTCTATTTAGGGCTGCATAATATTCTGCTATATGTATACCTCGCATTGTGTTTACCCATTTGTCTATCACTGGATGCTTGGGTTGCTTCCATCTTTTGGCTATTGTGAATAATGCTACTACAGAGTTGTCTTTCTTTCTTTCTTTCTTTCTTTTATTTTGTGGGTACCGGGGGTCGACCTCAGGACCTCGCACGCTGGCAGGCGCCCGTGCCGCTGAGCGATATCACCGGCCCTTTTTTTTGTATGTGGGTTCTGGGAGTTGAACTCGGGCCCTCGCGCTTGCCAGGCAGGCACTTACGCTGCTGAGCCATCTCGCCAGCCCAGAGTTGTCTTTCTGCTTTAATTCTGTGTTTAACTATATCTCAAGACATACATTCATGAACAAACTGCAATATCAAATTGCTCACATTCATACTAACTGGGAAAATTGAGTAACATGAAAACACTAACACAAAAATGTCACATGCCTTTCTGCTAAACTATTAATTATAATAATCTCCAAATATTATATCCCATGCTCGGAAACTTTTCTTGTTTGTGATTTTTGTTATTATTTATTTTAATGAAAGTTTCAGTCATACCATTTAAAATCATTCATTAAGGCAACTAATATGCACCAGTACCTGTTGCTCTTGTCTGTATGAGAGCTTGTGATACTGAGAAGAAAAGAAACCTAATTAACTTCCTCAGAAAAAAGAGAGACGTATCACAATAGTGGCCATTATATCCTGAGCTCATTGAGAATAAGTAAGTAGATTTAAAAACTTTTTCAATATAAGGACACAAAGGAAAAAAGATAAATATATGATTGGAAAAGTCTCAACATTCAGTGACCAAGCATTTTAAAATGGCAAATTAACATGAAAACAAATACTCATATTACATTATCCTGAAAACAATTGTTGGAATATGATTACTATTTTCTATGTGAGGAAAGGACACGCCAAAAGTGGGCAAAGGGCAAACTGCTATAGCAGTGATCCTTACCCTTTTTGGCATCAAGGACCCGTTTTGTGGAAGACAATTTTTCCATAGACTGGGGGTGGGGATGGGGTGGATGGTTTTTCTTAGTTCTTTTTCTTATCAGTATATGTTTATAATACATAATAATTGCATTCCCCAGAGCTAGCATCACTGCCTCAGCTCCATCTCAGATCATCAGGCATTAGATTCTCATAAGAAGCACCCGACCTAGATCCCTCATGTGCGCAGTTCACAGTGGGGTTCACACTCCTATGAGAATCTAACGCCACTGCTAGCTAATCTGACAGGAGGGGCAGTTCAGGTGGTAATTTGAGCCATGGGAATTGGCAGAAAATACAGATGAAGTTTTCCTGGTTTGCCTTCCATTCACCTCCTGCTGTGTAGCCAGTTCCTAACAGACCACAACCTGTAGAGGGTGTTGAGGACCCTTTTGCTATGGGACTCAGAAACAACAATCAAGTTAGCTTCAAAATTACTCCAGTTTTAGTAGACTGAATTGTATTTTTGTGGCACCTAAAACTGATGATAATAAAACCAATAAAAAGATTGTTTAAAAAAAACTACTATTAAGATATAAATCAAATGATTATATTTGGGGTCAAGAGACTACTCTCTAAGTGAAACAGAAACATGGATTTGGTTATCTCTTGAAGCACAAACCTGATTATGTTATTATTTGTTCAAGGAGGTACAGACTCCACAGTTTTCATTTCAGTGGAAGTGTCTCATTGACACTGACGAATGTATATATAAACCTGAAATTCTAAAATCCTACTTAAGGGAAGGAAGAGAAACGCATTATTAACAATATCTTTTCTGTATTAGGCACGGTATTAGCTACCCTTCAGTCTATTCTCATTTAAACCTTGTAGCAATTCTGCAAGGAGGCAAAATTGCTCCATTTTACAGATGAAGAAACAGGAGCTCGAGAAACTATGTAACTTGCCCCAGGTCATGGAGCTAGTGCGTAACAAAGCAGGACCGAGGACTCAGGTCTGTCTGAATTTCAAATCCATGCTCCCTCCTTTACTGTGAGCTTAATTTTAGAAATTCCCTAGTATCACTATGCTAGATGGTTCTATTTCAAATGTCTGTATTATTTTTAGCCATATCAGAAGCATTTTCTCAAATGCTTTTCAAAGTTTTGAACTAATGAAGCCATGAGACCCTAATAAATAATCGTTGCTAAAGAAAAGATGTAAGATTGAACTGCATGTACAGTATTTTCCAGACAGTTTCGTGGTTCTAAGTTATCGACTAATCTAGACTGGTGTTTGAGGTTTCTTTCGCATGTATGTACAGCTTGTCATGTCACAGAATCACGAGATATGTCAATCCTCTCCTTTTGTCAATATCATCTTTTACATTAAAAGACTGAGACATTTGTGGGATAAACAAAGTACTAACCGAATGAATGCACAAATACAAAAAAAAAAAAAAAGGCAAAAAAAACAGGCACACTGTCTACCACAGGGGTTTTAGAAGAGCCAGGGGTCCCATTTCAGGACTCACGTCTAGAATCCAGGAAACACAATTCTAAGATTTACCAGATCTTTGAAACAGGAAAACTGAGAAATAGTCAAGCAAAATCAACTCACCATATCCTTTTTGGAAAGTTCAATAGCTTTGCAGATTCTTGCCTATTGAAAGGTAATCATACTCTCTTCCTGCCTAAATCTTAAAGGTGGTGAATTTCTGGTACTTTACATGGTGCTATTGCATGCTAAGCAGATGGTCCACATATTGCTTGAGTTTTTTCTAGTTTATAATTTCCCCAATTCATCTGTAGGCACTTAGCATGCTATTAGCACCTGTGCTACCTACATCTCAACCTCATAATACCTTAGTCCCTACTAACTACCCCTGTGGAGAGAGTCATTATTCTCATAGGAAGCTAGAATGTGTCTGAGAACGTCTTGTGAGACTTTTTGAGGCTCTAAAATTTTACCCAGCCCCTATCTTTCACCCATCTGATATTTTGATAATTACTGATGAAGAAGAATTGCCCAAATCTTGGGCAAAGGCATAATGTATGAACTTTGAAGAATTATGTCCCAGCCTGGGTGTTATGGTTTGTGTCTAGATGTCCTCCCAAAACCTCATGTGGTCATAGGGCTTTTTCTGAGGTGGTTGAATCTAGAGTTTGTGATTGATGCTTAGTGCAATCCTGGGATTACGGGTGCTGGGATTAAGGGTGGGTGACTGCTGGATCTCTCCACTGATTGGATTTCCCCTGCCCTAATCCTTGTAGACTGGAAACAATATAAGGGACAGAAAGAGGCTTGTCTCTCTCTCTTTTGTTGCTTTTGGTGTCTTCCACCACCATGAACTGTGGCCTCTCTGCCATGTGCCAGCCTTGGACCCAGCTGATTATGGACTGAAACTTCTACAAACTGTGAGCTAAATAAACCTTTCCTCCTTTAACCTTGGTTGTCAGGTATTTAGTCTCAGCAACAAGAGAAATGTAACTAAAACACTGGGAGAAGGGGAATATGTCAGCATCTAGTGGAAGAGATCAATGCCAGAAATGCTAGAAAAGGCTCAGAGTTATCCTGATACATACAGCTTCCTGAGATCTATTCCAATGGCTCCCTAGCTTTTAGATTTGGTTGACTAGTAAAATGTAAAAGAAATTCCTAAAAAAATAAATATTCCAAATTAATAGTTCAAATCTGGGCATGATGGTGCATACCTATAATCCCAGCTACTCAACCGGCTGAGGTACGAGGACTGCAAGTTCAAACCCAGCCTGGGTAACTTAGTGACTTAGCAAGATCCTGTCTCAAAATAAAAGGGCTGAGGATGTAACTCAATGGTGGAGCACTTGCCTAGCATGTGCAAGGCCCTTTGATCCTCAGTACTGAGGCAGGAGATTAGGGCATGGCACACTAGCTAGGGATGGGGCATGACCTGCCAATCATAGAGTTCCAGGACACATGAGCAGCACATATCCTGAAGCCCTGCACTTGGAACCAATCAGAGATTGCTATCTTGAATTCTTCTTGAGAAGCTGAGCAGGTTTGTGATAGGACGGGCTAGACCTGACGTCAGCCTGAGGAGCGGGAGATACAAACATGGCCACCATTGAACTCTTGGCCACTGTGCTCTCTGTCTCTCACAGTGGTCTGCTCTCACCCTGAACAGCGTACTTCTTTTCCTACTTATTTGCCAGGAACAAATTAGAACCTCTCAAGGGGCTCACACACATAGGCTCCATTTTACCCACTTTCTATCATATGTAATCAGCACCTAACTAGTTATAAAACAAGCTCCTTTCTTTCCTGTCACATGGTTTTCACTACACCCAGAAAGAAAGGACAGGCATCATTATGTCCATTTCAGAGAGAAGCAAGTTCAGGCACTAGGTGAGTCAATGTGTTGATCAAGGCAACATGACCAGGAAATGGCAGAATCAAAAGTAAAGCCTTACAAAGCTAGTGTTTAGAAATTTTATAACAATTTATAATGTATATTTTCCCTGTTAAATCTAAAACTAAATAAAATATTTTGTGTGTCTTAGAGGGTTTTAACTTTTTTCATAATTTTACTGTATTCTAAAAATTATCAATTCACAGAATTTGAAAATTGAAGAAAAAGAAACAAAGGCTTCACCACAAAAAAGGGTACTGTTGAACTCTAAGATTCTTCACAAAAGTAAATCAACATCCAGGCTCCACATGCATGGGTGAATATAAGTATATATTAGGAATCTGACACACCACTTCATAATACATTATAAATAATTAAATATTTACAGAATATGAGAATTTTCTGAGCAGCTTACCAAAGCAGAATACAATGCACAAATTGCTAAAGACTGTACTTTAAAATAGAAAAGCCAAGGACTGCATCCAAAAAAAAATCAAGGTTAATCAAATCAAGAACAGAAGAGGAGCTCAACATTCATAGTTCCTTCTTCATGGACAGAATAAGCCATGCCCGTGTGCAACCACAGCCCCGCACTGACCTCGTCACATGTCCTGAGTCACTGACCTTCTGTCCTGGAGAGAACATTCCATGCTTTTCCCATCGCCTTGGGTCACTCTTAGGTCAGAAACAAGCACCAAGGGAGTCCCTGGTGCCTAGCTGAATGACAAAACTGCTTAAGAGCAGTCTTGAAGAACTGGGTTTAGATAATATCTGAATTTAGGCTCAGTATAACTTGCAACATTAACATGAGATTATTTTTTAGGCAATAAATGGCGTGCTGTAGTTTTTGTCTATTGTAAAGTGTCCTTTAAAGCCATGATGTTTATAATAGAACTGCCTTGAATGTTCTAAGTGCGAATTGCTTCATATTCAGGTTTCTTTTCATTGCCTTAATTTTCATGTAATTATAATCCTTTGTTCCACCCCAAGTAGCACTTTCCCTTCCTTGGTATTTAGACACCCAAGTAATTGCAGATGGTTATCAAGGCCTATCTTTGCTGTCTCTAAGCCAAAGCGAACCTATTTAATGTCTTAACCTGGCCTCCCAAGTCAGTCCCTTCCAACCCCCCTCCCCATCATCTTCTTGACTTCTTGTCTGAACTTTTTCCAAGAAAATGTCTACATCTTTCCTGGTCTCAGGCTTCCAGAACAAATGTGGTTTTCAGGTGCCATTTCATTAGAATCACTTCCCCACCTTCGGGTAAATCCCTTGAATTCTTTATATCCCTTTGGTCTTTTTTCTCTCTTCCTATATCCAGGGTGGGTCCAAGGTATTTCACTGCCCAAGGCTTTTATGCCATATAATTGGATTCATTTCAGAAGGGCTCATACTTTCTATCCTCACCCTTCTTTGCTTTTGAATTATAGATAAACTGCTAACTTATCTGGCTGCAAAAGAGCATAAATAATTACAAAGTTTTATAGTACTGGGAAAGGTCACAGACTCTGGGATATGGATTTGTCAAATCTGGCAATTCACTTAATTACTATGAGCCTCGATGCCCTCATCTTTAGAAGTAGATGCAATTCACTTGGGGGGGAATCAGGCCAAGGCGCCCCTGTGCCGTGGGTTCCTATATAAGCAAGCTCAGTGAACGGTTAACTGAAACGTAAGTTCAACCAATCACAAGCTGCCAATTAACCTCTACCTAGGGGCATGTCATTGGAATGATCCAAAAAAGGTCCCTGCTCCACTTAACCAATCAAGTATTTTATTTGATTTGTTTCCACATTCGCCAAAGGAAAGCCTTCCCCTCGAGGCCCTCCTGCAGAGCCTCGAACAGCACGCAGTTTGGAGATGCCCCATTCAGGAAACACTATCTGCTCAAACAAGTGCTTTAAAACTTTAATGTGCCTAACTTAATCTTTTAACGTAGAAAGAAAGATGCAAATATAAGGAAAATATATAAAGTAAGGGATTTTAGTTATTGTTCTGCTATAATAATGCAGTGCTAGAGAAAAACAGTAACATAACAAAAGGTCTTGCAAAGGTTAATGCTTCTTATGAAAGAAAACCTCTTGTTTTCTCCTTCAAAAGTCTCAATTCAAACATTAATTTATATTAAGGCTCTACTCCATAGTGGGCATTCTTTCAGATGCTAGGTTGAAATATATAAACGTCTTGCTCTTTACATTATGTGATGCCATTTTATAATGCTATTTATGCTATTTGAAATCAGCATTTACCTCAAAAAATAAACACTTTTATTTATTAAATGTTGATATTTTAGAACAGTATATACAACCCTCTTTTACTTTACTTACATTCTTGGTTACTGGGGTAATTTCTATTCAAATTGTTTAGCATGGTAGCAGAAAAAACCCCAAAAAGGTGGCACAGATATTGGATCAATCATCTAATGGTGAGGTAACTAGTAAACAGATTGTCAAATAAGATCAGAAATAGCAGTGTATGTGTTGTGGTTTAAATATGCTTTGTCCCCTCCAAAGGCTTCTGTTGATATCTAACCCTGCTGTGAAATAGTAATAGGATGGAAACTATCAGATTTGGTGTTTAGAGGTGGTGCCTTTGGGGATTAATTAGGATTAGATAGAGTCATCAGGGAAGGGCTCCCATGATTGAACCTCTGGCATTACAGGGAGAGAGAGAGGGACCAGTGGACACTCACACTTACACAAGCATTCTCCCTGTCTCTTGGCATATGATGCCCTGCACCACCTTAGGATTCTGCCAGCAAGAAGACCACCATAAGATGCGACCTCAACCTTGGACTCCTAGAAAAGTAAACCAAAATAAACCTCTTTCCTGTATAAAGTATGCAGCTTCATGAGTTTTGATATAGTAAGGAAAAAAAAAGAGACTCCATAAGTATGCTACATATCTTTATCTAATAAAAATTGAGGTATATATTAGTCTTGACAAAGAAAGAATGATAATGTAATAATCATGCTGCTTTTTAAAGCTCTAATTCTGCGGTGTAAATTGATGGACAAGTTTTCTCTACGGTAAATTAGCATAGAGTGATAACGCCAGATTGCAAATTCAAGTGGCCAGTGTTCCTCTCCAAAAACATAACATCCCAAAAGATGTTAATATATGGTCAACTCTTGATTTTTAGGCAGTGGATAACTCATTTGAGCACCATTAGGTAGTAACAAATTCACCCTAGTTAAGCCTTAATGCTTAAGCATGGGAGTTCCAAACAGAAAGCAATTCCCAAGCATCAATTAATTTTAATAAGAGCAGCTCTTTGTAGACTGCTCAATTTTCATAAGTTTTTCTAACTGTCAAAGTACATTATATTAATTGTTTCAATATAAAAATAGTAAGGTTTAGAAGATATTTCCGAATCAGTGACATAATGTAATACGTATCTCTCCTACTGCTTATTTGGTAATTTCATTTTATTACATCTAAAATTTCAATATTTTTCTATGACAAAATTACCAATTATTAATTCATGAACCATTCCAGAAATAATAAATACTATATTTAAGGAAAAACAATGACATATGCTATGCCAAGAAACTTTTAAAACAAAAGAATAATTTAAAATAATAGATATTAACATCACATTAAAGGAAATTATTGTCCTAAGGGTAGTAGAGCAATTTTTTTTTGTCCATGTGCTAATATTTCTAGTTCAAAACTTCTTTTCACTTCTTTCTTCTGCTCAGCTCTAATGCCTTGCAAGCTGGATAATTTTTCTAGTAGCACTCAGTTCTCAAAAAGCTCAAAGCCCCAAACCTTCATATCTATTGGGGATGGTGTCAAAGACAAAGAGGAACTCAATTTCATAACGTTTATCTCATTTTTTTCTACTTAGAAATGAGAAGCATTTAAAAATAGAGTTAGAATAAGGAAAAAACTAGTTGTTTTAGAGAACATAAAAATATTAAGGACATTTATAATTCAATATTTTTACCTTACACTCATTTTTCTTAAAACAAACAAACAGGAAAAGCTTGAAAAGAAACACAATAAAAGACGTAAGATCAAAAATGAAGTTACAAAATAAAAACTAGTAACTGAGGTGAAAGAAAATATTTCAACTGTAAGTGTCAACATAATAGTAAAAATTTATCTGTGAAAATAGTAAAATAGGAAACATAATCACCTGTGTTGGTCCTTTGAACTTAAAGGTTAAAATCATAAAACACATGAATTTCTTGGCTAAAACAGTAAAGATAATTTATATTTTTACATTGTGGGGCTCAATAGCTAACATTCTTAACAATTTCCCAACAACTATAGAAGTCCTTTTTAAATGATCCTTCTACCATGACCCCTCTTTTTCAAACAACATATTGTACAGGTAAAAATTGAGTCTGATAGAAGTATTTACCAATTCCATCCCAATTGAAAAAATACAATGCATTCCATATACCTAAGCAAAATCCCCCAAAATGACTATGATCAGGTATCTGCTGTTTTTATTTCCCTCTTTTCCTATGATCACTACTATGACAATTAAGGTTAAAAAAAAAAAAAAAAAGTGGCTACGTCTTGGTAGCCCTGTAACTACAGAAGTGGTTATTACCAGTGATTGACAACATCGCCCTCATTATTGCTGACCCATCAATATTCAAGTCAGGGCTGCCTCATATCAACAAAGGTGATGTCTTTGCTAAGACCTCCATATCTGCAGAACGACTGGCACCAGAGATGACAAATGGCAACTCAGTGAATGAAGATTTTATTTGAGAGTGTTTCTTAAGGCTGTTATATTCCCCCCTTACCCTAAAACATGTGGACTAAGCTAGAAGATAAGATGCTATTGACAGGATTATCAGCCCTCTCTCTCTCTAAACTCTTGTCTTTCAACCAAATGAGGGCATCTTGCTTTCTCTTCAGAGGGTACTTTCTCAAGAGCCTTCTGAGCATTTATTGAAAGAGATTCTCCCGAAGAACTGTCCCAACCATCCTCAGACTTACACCTCTGAACCTTTGACCTCTTCCCATTTATATCTCCCCAGGAACATCGTATCTCCAACATAAATATTCCCATCTCCACCCAAAACTAACTCTTTCCCAACCTTTGTTATCTTGGCAAAAGGCACCTGTATCTATTCAGCTGATCAAGCCAAAAATGTAGAAGTCAACTGTAAATCTGTTGCCCTTATCCCCTACATCTCTTTCTCCAGCAGGTTGTAACAGCATTATGTGCAAACATTCATATTTTTGTGAGAGCCTCCTAGTTCCTTTCCCACTTCCACTTCTGTCTCCATGCTGTCTGTTCCCCACATAGTAATCAGAGTGACCTTGGGACAAGGAATCTCGCTGTGTGAGAATCCAACTCCTTATCCCAGCCTATAAATCTCAATATGATCCAGCCCTCTCTGCCTGTGCTATTAATTTGCTGATGTATAATAAATCACTCCAGTACTTGGTGACTTTGAAACAGCATTTTTAATCTCGTGGTTTCTGTCAGTAAGGATTCATGGGTGAGCTAGTTGGGTCCTCCGTTTCAGGGTTTCTCTCAGGCCACATCCAAGGCATTAGCCAGAGAAGCAAGTCATCTCTGAGCTAGACGGGGGAAGACCGTCTTCCAAGCTCACTCACACCGTAGTTGGTGGGCTTTACTCCATTAAAGGCAGTTAGTCTAAGGATATCAGTTACTCACTAGTTACTGGTCAAAGGCCACTCTAGTTACTTACTACATGGATCACTCCAGAGGGCAGCTCAGAACACTGCAGCTTGCTTCACCAGAGGGAGTGAGCCAAAAAGAGCCAGAGAGAAAGAGACAGAGAACTCAATCAAAAAGTCAGCTTTTGGGCCGGTGAGATAGCTCAGCGACATAAGCACCTGCCTGGCAAGCACAAGGTCCTGAGTTCGACTCCCCGTACCCACATTAAAAAAAAAAAAATCAGCTTTTCACAACCTAATTTCAGGATGACGTTTCTTCACTTTTCTCATATGCTATCTGTTAGAAAGAAGTAAGTCTGGCCCACATGCAAGGGAAGGGAACAGGACAAGAGCATGAACACCAGGAGGTAGAATCGCTCGGAGCCGTGTCACGAGCTGCCATCACAGCTCCTCTTGAACTTCGATGGCTCTTGCTTTTGTGCTCCAGCCTCCCCACACCCCATCCTTTGAACACACTGAGCTTAACTTTACCTTAGGATGTTCGCCATAGCTATTCCTGCCTGGAAACCTGGCTCCAGATCTTCATAGGACTGACTTCCTCTGGAGAGTCCCTATCTGTTCAGGTATCACTCCCTTTCCCTGAACACACCAACTAAAGCTGTGAGCCACCCTCCACCCGCTCTATCCCTTTACCCTGTTTTGTTTAGGACTTGAGACCAAGTTGTCAAAACACTCGGTCCTTCCTGATTCTTCTGGGAGTATCCCCCCAAAGAACAAAATAACCTGAAAAACACTTTGGACCAGCCAAGTTAAGGGACAGGTCATCAAATGTGTTCCCTGAAGTTGTAAAGTATCAAACATGTTAAGAGCAGTCAATGTGTCCTCATTTCTACTGGCGTATGATGCTCACCCCGACTTCTGATGCAGACATGGGACTTGCTTTGGCCCTCTGCAGATACACAGCAAGAGACAAGAATCTAGCACATACATTCAGGATTCTTTTTACTGAGTTAAATATCTGCACAAAAATAAGATTAATTTATCGCTAACATTTAATTTTCCTTTCATCCCCAAATACAGTCAGTGTTTATATATATATTCATATAAAAACAGAAGAAGAGAACTGTTGGCCTATGTGCTGCAAATAGGAAGAATTTCAATTAAGTCTCTCAGGTATAATGTATAACATTTTAAATTACATCTCTGAGAAGCAGGCACTCTTCAAACTTCAAGACATGAGGAATCAAGAAAGTCTGGGTAGCTGTAAGAGGAAGTTCTTAATTTCATAGCAAGTCAGAGCATGCAGAGAACTTAGAGTTATTTCATAAGATTTGCACAGTGGCTCCTTCCAAACCAAAAGGGGTATTTGGCCATGATCTGTGTATTTCTCCAGACAAAGACACTGTGATTCTAGCACATGCCCAACATTGATAAGGATGTTTTTATTCACTGGGCATTTAATTTCAAAAAGGTTCAGGTTTCATCTGCAGAATGTAAGATTTGATTTAAACAAGTAAATACATATTTGCCTAGGTTGCTCTTTTTGTGTGTGTGTGTGGGTGGGTGGGTACCAGGGGTCAACCTCAGGACCTCACGTGCCAGCAGGCGCCCGTGCCGCTGAGCGACATCACCGGCCCCTTTTTCGTATGTGGGTCCCGGGAGTCGAACTCGGGCCCTCGCGCTTGCCAGACAGGCGCTTATGCCGCTGAGCCATCTCACCGGCCTTAGGTTGCTCTTTTTGAATGCTGGCGTGAGAACGAGGCTGCTCACAAATGGGAATGTGCTGCTTGCCTTGGTGATACCTAAACTGGGTGACCTCACCATCACTACTGGGGAACTGAGGCCACAAAAAAAGTGTGCTAATCCTTAGGAAGCAGACTGCCACAGGATATACTCGGAGAATTGCAAACATCACTGGGAAACAGCGAGGACTGTTTTCGTTGGTGTTTAGTTTTCCTTCCCAGCCAAGTCCCTTACAATAAAAAGCAGATTTTGTGCTGCTATGATTCGTCTACTCACTCAAACTTTCAGGACCAACTATACACAAGACTTCCTGAGAGCAACATTGCTTTGTTTTCCATTATAATTTCAGCTGCAAAATTCAGGGGACCAAATCTAAAGACAAAAAAAAAATAGAAAAGAAATTACATTTTTTAGTATTTCTTAATGATAAATTTCTCCTGAGAAAGAAAAGCAAACATTTCATAGTTAAAAAACAAAAACTGAGCTGAGCATGGTGGTGTACACCTGTAATCCCAGCATTCTGGGAAGCTGAGGCAGGAGGATTACAAGTTCGAGCCCAGCCTGGGCAATTCAGCAATTTAGGGAGACCCTATCTCAAAATAAAAGGTGTAAAATCCTGGAATGTAGCTCAGTGCAAAGGCCCTGAGTTGAAACTACAGTACTGAAAATACACACACACACACACACACACACACACACAATCCTGGGAGGGAAAGCGGAAAGTATATTCTGTCCTTTGATAGAGGTCAAAATATCAACTAAGGATTTTCCTATGTTAGATCTCAAATTCAATTTAATTCTAACAATAATACATGTATATTTTAATTAGATAAACTAAAGGAAAAAAGCAAATAAAATTTAAAGTAAAACAGCAAAAGTACAAAATTTCTGAAATAATAGTAATAGACAAGGGAGACTGACCCTACTTTATATTAAATCAATTATAAAGTTACACTTTTACAAATAGTATGGTATTAGCATATGCAAATGAAGATAGATCAACAGAATGAAATGTAAATTGGGGAAATAAATGCAAAGGTGTTCAATAGTTAATAAAAGTGAAACCTCAAACCAGGTGCAGTGACATGTACCTGTATTCCCAGCTACTCAGGAAGCTGAGACAGGAAGATTGCTTGAACCCAGGAGTTCAAGGCCACCCTGGACACCAAAATGAGACTAAATAAATGAATGTATGTGTGTGAAGCTTTAAATCGGCTGGTAAAAGAGTATTCAACAAAACGTATGGGCACAAGGGGGTAGCCACCTTGGATTCCTTACTGCATAACTTTCATTAAAGAGATACCAGATGGTCAAATATTTAAACATAAAATAAAACATTAGGAAAAAAAGCATTGAAAAAATTTAATCTTTGAGCAGAAAAGTTCTTTCTAATAGTCCTACAAAATTCAGTCATTCTGCCAGGTGTTGTGGCGCATGCCTGTAGTTTTAGCACTTGGGATGCGTAGGCAGGAGGACCCCTGCAAGTTCAAGGCCAGCTTGAACTACATAGCAAGACCCTGTTTCAAAAAGGAAAAAGAAAAAAAATTCATTTTTTGTGTAAAAAAAAAAAAAATACTGTCAATATATCAAGACCAAATGAAAAATAGCTTTTGCAAAAAGTGCCAATAAAGTCTAATTTTTCTAATATTGGAGCTTCTTAGGTATCAATACAAAAAAATCAAGAAGTAAAGGATAGAAACAGACAAGTCACAGAAAAATAATATAAACATCTTTTTAAAATTTGAAAAGATCTTCAATGGAAAAATAATTTTTAAACACTAAGTAAAACTTTCTGAGCTTCTGTTTCTCTTCTATGTGATTGGAAAAGACCAAAATTTTGATAATATACTGTGATGGCAAACACAGAGACCTGGATACTACATCGCTACTGATGGAAGTATAAATGGTCCAGCTTCTGTCGAAAACAATTGGTAACATCTATCAAAACTTAAATGTACATACTTCTGACCCATATGTTCCACCTCCTGGAATTTATCCTATAGGTATATTTGTAAATGTGCAAAATGATATTTTTCAACTTTTATTATTTAGTAGTACATGTTTGCAGTATATAGTTACACTCTTCATGAAGAATTAGTACATGTATATAACACATCTTAATTCTTTTCCTATCCCCTTCTCTTTGTCTCCTTCCCCCTTCCGTCCATCTCTTTGTCCCCTTCCCTTTTGCAAAAGATCTATCTCCTATTTCTTATTATCTAACTCTTATTTTGCTCTTTATTTATATTTTGGTTTTCTCATACAAAATATTTAAGCATATGAGTCGATTTATTTCACTTAACATTATGGTGTCAAGGTGCACTCATTTTCCAACAGAAAACTCAAGTTTATCCTTCTTTATGGCAGAGTAGTATTACATTGTACCTAAAAACCACATTTTCTTTATCCACTTATCTGTTGATGGACAGAAAAATCTTCACTGCAGCAGTGTTTGTATTACCAAAAACTTTAAAATTTCCATGCATAGGATATTTTATTAAATAAGTGACAAAACATGTAAACCACAGCAAACACTCTTGCTTGTTTTCTGTTTTACTAACAAACCAATTTTGTTGATCTGTTCCCCAGCCCCACGAGATTAATTTTGAAGTGTTTACGTCAATGATGGTTGTTATGGTTTAGACCTAAAATGGTCCCCAAAGCCTCATGTGACTGGATTATAGGGGTCTATAGCTGGCTTGCTGTTAGGAGGTAGGGCATGGTTAGAGGTGGGTCACTGGAGGCGTGACCTGGAAGTGTATATCTCCCACCCCAGCTTGTCCCTCCTCTCTGCTTCCTGGCCACCATGACATGAGCAGCTTTCCTCCACCAGACCCTTCCACAATGCTGTTTCTACATTTGAATTTGCCAACCATGGACTGAAACTTCTGAAACTGTGAGCCAAAATAAAGCTCTCCTTTATGTTACAGTATCATATATTTTTCTCCAGTGACAAGAAAGAGACTAAGACATCAGTCATTCCATTCTCCTCATTAAACTGTAAAATATCCAGACCCCTGCCTCAGGAGGAACTGAGTGGCTGGGGAATAAGACCAAGAAGGAAATTTATTTTTCACTAAATATCCTTTTGAGTTCTTTGCATTTAGTCACATGGACAAGTATGCATGAAAAAAAATATTTTTTAAACAGTGTCATTATACATTTTTAATTTAAAAACAAGCATAATAAATAAATTGTTGTAGGTTTTTAAGGCAGTAGTAGAAATAAAACTTAAACCTATAGTACTCTATAGCATGAGCCTCAGTAAATTCCAACCTTTTTAGATACATGGTTTACTGTTATTTAACATCATTTCTTACTTAGTGAATATAGAAGGCAGTTTAGATTTTTAGAGGCCAGTCACTATAATCAGGCACACAAGTTCCAAATCTGCCTGTGTCTTAGTTCGTTTGTGTTGCTCTAGCAAAATATCTGAGACTGCTGTGTGGTGATGCACACCTGTAATCCCAGCACTCAGAAGCTGAGGCTGGAGGGTTGCCATGAGTTCAAGGCCGGTCTGGGCTACCTAGTGAGCTCAAGGGCAGGCAGCCTGGAATACATAGCAAGACACTCTCTCAAAAAAAAAAAAAAAATAATAATAATAATAATAATAATAAATCTGAGACTGTGTATTTGTAAAGAACAGAAATGTGCTTTTCAGGTTTCTGGAAGCTTCATCCAATCTCAAGTCATCAGCAGGTTCAGTTGTCCGGTGAAAAATAATTGGCATCCAAGATGGCGCCTGGATGCTGCATCCTCCATATGAGAAAATGCTGTGTTTTCACAGGGCTCAAAAGCAAAAGAGTGGAGCCACTCCAGCAAGGCCTTTTCCCAAAGGCACTCTTCCATTCAGGGGGAGGAGCCCTCGTGACCTGTCACCTCCCATAGGCCTCCCTTTCCAGTACTTCATCTTAGTGATTAGGCTTCAGTGTGAATTTCAGAGACGACACCACATTCAAACCGCAGCAGTCTCAGCTGCCTTTTGTCAGTCGTGTGACTTTAGACAGGTAATATAATTATCTGAACCTCAGTTTATTTACATCAAAATGAAACCTCAGGGTTATGAGACTTCTGATAGTTTAAATGAAATAATTGAGATAAACCACTTAGCCCTGTGCCAGGCTTTAATATGTGCTCTAGGGGAGGTTGTTAGTCAGAATATGCTCGTTTAGTTAATGCAGACTTAAATGAATTTTGGGGTCAATACTTGGGGAATTTTCCAGCATACCTTGAAATAGAAACATTGCACTTCAGTCATAAAACTAAGACTAGGATAACTCCTGCTGAATTAGCAAATGAAGAATATTCCAGGCTGTGTTGCACTGTGATTTTTACCTGAATGCTGAAATTACCTAGAAAGTTTTGATAGCTACAGTTTTTACAGTGGAAGCCTGGACTCCACCTTCAGAAATCTGATTTAATGGTTCAGGCTGCAGAACAGACATCTAAATTTATTAACTTCCTTAGGTAAGTCTAATGTGCAGCCAAGGTTGAGAACACTAGACCCTTTACTAAAGTCATCTGTTTATAAATAAATCTTAGATGTTATCATGTTGGTAGTGACTTTGAGGGCTTATTCGTCCCCTTATAAATGAGAAGTTTCAGCAGGGCTTTATTTCCTTTTGTTTGTTTTTCATTTTTTCATCTTCCTTTTAGTTTCCCTAAGTGCCTTGAAGAATTTTATCATCACTGTTAACTGATGGACTCAATTTCCTAATTCATAGGTGGATAATAATATAGGGTTGTTGACATAATAAGATCATATGGATTAAAACGACTATAAAATGTAAATCATTTTTCAAATGTTTATCAGTATGATTATGAAAATAAAGATTATGATATGAAAACTTCATGCAACATATTAAATTGAGTCTATACAACAATTACATAGCATTGCTTATTTAGAATAGCATAATTTCCCTATGTCTATCCTTCTTGTTTGTCTAATCTATCAGACTCCACATCCCTATCTAAAAATTAACCCAATTACCTTTATTCTCAACACTACTTATAGGACTAAAATTTGTCATCTAAACTCAAAACAGGTATGTCACTGTTGACATACTCCTTTTCTCCAGTGTCCGCTTTACCAGGGGGATAAAAGGGACTGCTCATTCATTCATTCTGCAGGGATGTGCTAAGACCTTGCCAGGTGTCAAGCGCTGGCAGGATCTGTGCTTAATGAAACAACCAGGACAGGCACAGATCGAGCTTAAGTCTAGCAGAGATATGCGATAGATATCACAGCTGGGGAAGATGGCAGTCGTTAGCAGGGACCTCACACAGTCCAGGGTTAGAAAAAGCCACCTTGAGGAAAGTGAAGCTTATGGAATTATCCACCCCAGGTAGAGCTGGACAGGGTTAAAGCCCAGGCATGAGAAACAGGAAGATTGGGGTGAGAGAGAGAGTAACAGAAAGATGTTCAGTGCAGCTGGAGAGAGGGAAGTAGTGAGAGAAGAGGCTAGAAAGGCAAACAGTAGCCTTAAGCCTTGGGACCCCTCTCAAGAGATTTGGATTTTATACTAAAGGCATTGACAAATCAGTACCAGATTTGAAATAGCAGAGCACACAAGCAGATTTCTAGGGTTCTTGTTTGTTCTCTTGCCCTTGTTTGGTTGCAGTGGGGAGGAGTGTTTGTGGTGAGGATGCAGGAGCAAGGATCCTTCATGCCGCACCCCTAAAAACAAGTGTTTGTGACCAGATCTTGTGATTAATGAAGTTGGAGAGATACAGAAGGGAATGATTTTGTAAAACACAAATCTGATAGTGCCACTCCCATAATTGAAACTCTTCAAACTTTTCCCATTGTTCTTAGAACAAAATTTCAGAATTCATAACCTGGCTTAAAGGGCCCCTTGTACTCTGATTTCCCCTCTTTATTACTTCAGACACATGTAACCTGCCTAGAAAATTAACATAGGACTCAACTAGTTGGTTCATTTCCATGTTCTGATAGCAATAAATTAGTGGAGCGGGTGATTTAAGAGATATTTAGGAAGTCAAATAAATAGGATTTGGAGGGGAGAAGGATAGAGAGACTTCAAGGATGAAACAGAAGTTTATGCTTGAATAACTGGTCAGTTTGGGGAACAACGGGAGAAGATGCAGAAAAGATGGTACAATGTGGCTTTGGTGGAGTTTGAGGTGGTTGCAAGTTATCCAAGGGAAGACGCTAATAGGCAACTGGTTACAAGTACTTAACACCTGCCAGATTCTGGACTAGAAAGTTTCCCACATATTCTCATGTAATTAACTAAAGCCAAGTGTAAAAAGAAACAATTAACTATATGACCTAATTTTAAAGTAGGCTCTACATAAATTATGTTAATATAGACATTATGAATAGCCCCACACCTATTCATCTGGGGAAATGAGCAATTTATCTTGAGGAGTTAAAAAGTGCCTGATGGTTTGAGTCACTTCATTTCCAAAGTACCCCTATAGCACAATTATGGGAAGACGTAAAGAACAAAACAAGTGTAAATGAGTTGGTGAATAACTTTATTTCCATGGAGCAGTTTTAGCTTGTCCTGCTCTTTTATATGAATAATTATGGAGCCAGATCATTTTAAATAAGCCCACTAGGGGTAAAGGGGGAAATATCCTACCACTCCTACGTCTAAAAACCCTCCTCACTTCATATTACTTTCTGAACCAGTTTCCCTAAGGGTTCCCCTTTCCTGCTTTTGGCAAGGTATGAAAAAGTCAAAATTTTCAAGTATTTCTTCCTCATAATTTTTCTTTTTTTTTTTTTTTTTTGTGGGTACCGGGGGTCGAACTCAGGACTTCACACTTGCCAGGCAGGCGCTTATGCCGCTGAGCCATCTGAGAGGCCCTCTTCCTCATAGTTTTGGTACTCTATGCATTTTTCTATGTGCCCAGGTGCAACATTCTGCATTTAAATACACGTTTCCCGAGCATCCTTCAAACCTGCAGACTCAGCTCCTTAGCACCAAAGCGAGGATCTGTGCTCTGAAACATCTGAGAACAATGTCTGTTAAGGTAAGTTCTGCAGCCGAGTACATGGGAATCAACAGAAGTGTTTTCTTAAAACGCGTACTTACATCCATTCCGCCAGGTCACCCACGCATTTCATAAGGCGGGGCCCAGGAATCTGCACTTTTAACAGTCACCCAGCTGATCTTCATGCACACTAAAGTTTGAAAATTTGAATGATTTGTTTAAAAGATAGATAATTCTCATGATGTATTTTCTCATCAAAAATAGTATGGAATCTCTTCTCATAGAAAAGTAATATACTGTAACAATGAATACATTAAATAAAGATTTAAATCTTCATGTTAAAACAAGAAATTGCTATGAAAAAAGGGGTTTTAAAAGATTTTACTGACCTACTGCCACTAAAGTACAGATATTTTGCATGCACCTGTTAAATATTAGATAAGTATTCAATGACTACAAATAAAAATTCGCTAATTAAAGGTAAACTTAACTAAAGATGGGCACTTTACCTTGAAGATGAGAGGAGGAAAGATACACATTACAAAGTAATTCTTAGGTTATGAGGCTTTTACTTCTGGATTTCATGGCTGATTTTTCCTGTTTGCCTCTCAGTAAATGCCTTTCGATGACTTTTCTTGAAAGACAAAACAGAATTGATTCACTGAATTAAACTCTCAATTTTTGGCCACAAACCTTCATTCATTGTTTTAACATTTACATTATTACTCATAGAAAAATTATATTGTCTATATATATTGATATTACAGTAGAACTTTATAATATCACATACATAGAAACAACATAATTTTTACATTTTATGTTTCATATAATTTTTAAAATAACTCAAATAGTGATATTGCAGAGGGTTAAAACTCTTATTTTCCAAGATTTATCTATTTATAAATACTGTTGTTTGAAAGAAGCTGAACAAATGGAAATGTATTAGACTAGACTTCCACTTATTGTGTATAATATGAATTTCTCAAATTTGAAAAGGGGAAGAAAAAAATCATTTGTGTAAACATTTTTTATTTTTACAGAGCTGCAGCCTTTTTATTAAAATTCAGATACTAACAGGTTAATTTTTAAGTACTTCTCTTTTGCAAAATAAGTAGACAATTCTATTATCCGTCAATTAAACATAGGTAAGAAGTAACAGACAGTGAACAGAAGAGAGATACATATTATGCATGCAAAGAAAATTAAAACTTGGGATGTTGGAAGGGTGTACTTTGATGTACAAAAGAATCATTGTTAATGTGGGACAAAACCTCCCCAGTATGGAACAGAGATAAAAAGGAGGGAGTTTCTAGCAGATCAGGGTCAACTGAGATATGTGAATAACATAAATGCTATTAATCTAGTACCAAATGAATCACGGGAGTTCAGTAGGGTATGGTTATGTGGCAGAGTTCATGGCAGGAGTGTTTTATGTCACTTTGTATTAGATAATGAGCATATTCATCAAGATTCCTAAATACCATCCAAACTGGCATAGAAGAAGCTTTAAGGAGCTTGAGAGAACAAATCAAAGAACTAGATCTGAGGCCCAGAAAGGTAATAGGGATGTTCAAACAGTGCAGTAAGTTTCGGTACTTGCAGGCATCCATACAATCTCACTCTGCAGGAAATAGCGTGAGAACGGATTTCTTAGTTGGATTGCTAGCAGCTTATTATGTCTAATGTCGCCTCACTCATTATGCCCTCGTTAATAGTCAGAAAAAACACAGACAGTATTACCTTAAAAGACTAGAAAACATGGAGTTTTTTCTTCTGCTTCTTCTGACTCATTTAAAATACAAAATGAACTGTGTCTCCTTTCATTAGGAAGCTATAAAATTACTAAATAAGTATAATTCTTTGTTCTCAGATTCAAATCTGCGTAAATGTTCGAGACTCCTTTAGTCTAAGTCCTGCAGTACAAATATATTAAAAAATTCTATACCCATACCTTTTACAATTAGGAGGAACTGAAAAAAAAAGAAAAGGACATGGAAAGAAGAAATTGAGAAGAAAAAAGGAAGATTGGTAACTGGTAACAGTAGACTAGTTTAAAAGGGGGAAAAGGAAAAATAAATGAGAAAGTGAAAATATGGATATAATACAAGACTCATTTTTTAATAGCAGACTAGAAATACTCTTTTCACTAATGGATTGCTTTTCCACCAATCCAATGGGCCAATGAGCCTTACTGAACATCTTAAAGAGCAAGCATCCTAGAAGTTTGGACCGTGAATGACAATTTAATTTGAATGAAGCTGGAAACAGATACTGAGTTCCTAGGACTTAGGCCCTATTTCAACCTCATTCATTCACTTATTGAACAAATATTAAATGGCCCAAATGTACAAGGTATTGAAGATTCTGTAGTAAACGAGACAGTCGTAATTCCTGCCCACATAAAACTTATTGAGATTGATGTGTATGGCTACTGTAGGATGAATGGCATTCTTCAAAAATTGATGTCAGAACTTAATAATATGATCTTTTTTGGAAATATTTTTCTTTGTAAATGTAACTAGGTAAGGACCTTTAAGTGGTCCTGGATTTAATCCAATGACTAGTATCCTAATAAGAGGAGAAGGCACAAGAGATGCAAAGAAGGAAGTGATGGGAAGACAGGAGCAGAGAGTGGAGGGATGCGTCTACAAACCAAGGCACACCGAGGATCGCTGGCAGCCCGCCGAGGAAAAGGGAAAATCCTGGGTGGTTTTTCTTGAGCCTCCAAAAGCATCAACCTTGACAACAGCTTGATTTCAGACTTTCTGGCCTCTAAAACTGGTACATAATAAATTTCTATGGTTTCAAGCCACCAAGTTTGTTATGGCAGTGAGAGACAACTAATACAGTGGTGAAGTAAGCTTCCACAAAAACCAACACCCAGGCTGGTGACTCCCTCGTCACAGAGCGCCACTGAGCCTGTGAGTGGCTCAAGGAAACACAGATGTGGATGTGGCACTGTTTTACAAAATACTCAACAAAGGGACCAAAGAACGAGTACGGGCTCATTAACAGATTAGGGCTGGCAGCAACTTTGAGAGCAGCTCGAGTCTTACTCATTTCACAGCTGGAGAAACTGACGTGATCTGTCTTTTGGCTCCCTTTCTTATTTGCCTCAAGAGATCCAGATGGTCTGTCCTATCTCAGGCAGGAAGTCTCCATCTGGCCGACACCCTGAATAATTCAGCTTTCAGCTGGACTCTCGGAGAGGAATTTCTTACCAGTAAGATGGGAACCTAAAAATGCATTTCTTCAGCAGTTATTCTTGAGCACCTACCCTGTCACAATGGATGAAGCAAACAGTATGAACTCAAGTCCTTAGAAATGCGTGCACAATACCAGATATAAGACCTGTTTCATTAAACTATAGGTAAAATCAAACAAGTATATTTTCATCCCTTGGGTTAAAACTAAAAGTTCAAAACAAGGCAGAAGAGAAACAAAACCTGTCTTAGTCTTTTCTGGCTGCTATAACAGAAAACCTGAGATTGGGTGACTTATAAACAGCAGAGATTCATTTCAAAGATTTTTGACTTCTTCAAATTTTTTACTACTTTCATGGTTCTTCAAGGCCGTTATTAAGTAGGGTGTACACAGTTCTGGAGGTTGGGAAGTCCCAGATCAAGCTGGCAGATTTGGCATCTGTTGAGGGCCTGTTTCCCTTTGCTCACATGGTGGAAGGAGCAAAGGATCTTTTTTATAAGGGCACTAATCCTGTTAAGGGATTAGCTATGATCTCATATTAATTACAAGTGTTCTGCCCTTATGACCTAATCACACCCTGAACACCCCACCTCCTCACACTGTGCCATTTGAGGTTAAAACTTCAACAAATGAATTTTTAGGGGATGTAAACATTCAGTTCATTGCAAAACTGTAGGACATTTCCATCTGTGGTGCTTAAAACAAGGGCAGGACTTACCTTTCTGGCTTATAGCAGACTAATTCTCCAACTAGTCCTAGAAAAATAGAAGCAAACACACACATATACACAAGACCCTCTTTAATGGCCTTGAAGAACCATGCAAGTGGTCAAAAATTTGGACAAGTCAAGATCTTTGAAAGGACAAAAATTAATCAAACCCAGGTAGAGAGGATAAGAGGCTGGGCAGAAAGTAGCTATGCGATGCTCTTGAGGATAGAGAAATAAAACTTGGAGCTCAAACAAAACTGCCAAGGGAGCTGTAATGAGTGAAGCCAAGATCCTAGAATGACCAAAAAAAAGAAAAAATAAATAAACCCATAGGAAAATAGGCCTGATATTTCAAGCTGCTTTTCCTTCTAAGATAGTCACCATTTGTTTCTGGTTCAGCCCAAGAAATAGAGAAGCTGATCCCGAAGTATTTGCTAAGAAGCTGAAACACTAAGCCAAACTATCGGCATTCTCACTGTGCCGGGGAGATTGAAAATAAAAACAGAGTTCAGGAAATAACTGCCAACATGGAGGTGCCCAAGTAAACACTCCAGAGCTCCATCTGGGACTTCCTATACCCTAGAAGTAAGGCAAACCCAACAGAGTGAAGTCTTGAAGACTGACATACAGCTTCACATCAGCTTGCTCCCTGACTGGGTTAAGGTGATGTTCTATACCAGCGGTGGGGTACCCGCAGCATGCGTACTGCAGCAGGCCCTCTGTTATCCCTGAAAGCTCTAAAAGGTTCCCCACCACCGTTACACCAACTGCCTTACGGAAAATACCTACCATTCTCTCTGAAGCAGAAGCACCAGCTAGACTTTCTAGTTTTTCACACACAGTGTCTACTCTTCCATGGAAGATTATCAGACACATCTAGAGAGAATTCTAGAAGTAGAAAAAAATCCATACTATGGGGCCGGTGAGATGGCTCAGCAGCATAAGTGCCTGCCTGGCAAGCGCAAGGGCCCGAGTTCGACTCCTGGAACCCACATACGAAAAAAGGGCCGGTGATATCACTCAGCGGCACTGGCGCCTCCTGGCACGTGAGGTCCTGAGGTCGACCCCCAGTACCCACAAAAAAAAAAAAAAAAAAAATCCATACTAAATCATACCCACTAGTGATACAGATATTGAAATAAAAAGATCCAAACTTTAAAACAAAGGCACATTCTCCACCACCAGCTCAAGATAGTTCATGAAGGATCAGAGACAAATGTGCAACACATGAAACTACGAGGGGACCTGGCTAGGAATCTTGGTGACTCAGGAATGGGCTTTTCCTCCGAAGGCTATTGTTCTGTGAGAGCTGTTTGCAATAGGAAAGAGCTGTGAAGCTTGCCTAGAGGTTCATTTCTTTTCCTTACAGTCACTGTTCAAGTGAAACCCGGACCTCTCAAAACTCCTGGAATATTGGTTTGTTACACAGTACTTGACTTTTTAAATAAAGCTAGGCCCTGTAGTAAGGTAAAGAATAAGGGACTCAGAACATCACCAGTAAGTTTCCTGTGAATTGAGATGGCCATCAGATGCTGACACAGACTATGATGAAAAGAGAAATGGTGTTTCCACATAGATTTAGTTAATATTCCTTTATTGTTTTTTCTCAAAGGTTATGGTGAACATGGGACAGTTACATATTAAAGAATTAATAAAATTCAAACAATCCTCCCCATTACCTAATTCAGTTCCTTACTTTGGTCCCTTCCCTCTTGCTTCTTTCCTTGCATCTCTCTGTGGTCACTGCATTTCCTTCCGTTCCTCTAAGATGTCTTAACAAGCTACACGCATTCTCCTATCTTCAACTAAATCTGAGAATGATGAGATAAGAGTTTCTGGAGCCAAGATCAGCATGAAGGAGACTGCAGAGGTCCTCATCCACCTCCCCTGGCAGTATTAAAAACCCTGAGAATGAAGGAAAAGTTCGGAGCCTGACAAGTGCCTCCACGGAGAAGGAACCATTCGCTCCCCAGTGACTGGGCCTAGGGCAGGCTTTGCTCTGGTCCATTTGTATGAAGCACATATTTCCAGGCTGAAAAAGGAGAGAGGTTTTGCCCTGTCTATTGCTTCCCATAATTACTTTTAGCAGTGAAGCAGTTAATGCAGTATTCCTCCTCTTGGCTAAGAGTTTTCATTTTTTATTGGCACCATTTTATCCCTGGAGACAATAGCAGATTGTTTCTGGTGTGCGCAGAAGGATCTTGTTCTGGCAGGCAGGGTTCCAGTCAACAAGCTTCACATCCTCTGCAAAGAACGTGCGTGTGCCTTGTTCAAACCTGACTTTCAAGTATCTTTCATAAAGACAGTCATCCGAATCACAACCTGCAAGGTGTTAGGAACTTGCACAAAACTGAAACCAAAAATAGTCTGAAGGAAATGCGAGGTTAGAAGCAAACACAAAAGGGTCAGAAAAGGAGGCCACTACTGAAATCCTTGGGCCCAAATGCTCAGACCCAGATTCTGTTCACATTGCCTGATTAGCAGAAGTCTTTCTTTTCCTCGTACCTCTGCCCTGCTCAACAGCCTTCAAACGGCTATATTTCAAACGGCTATATTGGGTAATCGTAACCACAGCAATCAGCCAGATGAGCAGCTTTCCTGGCAGGAAGGGAAGGAATTTAAAGCAATTCAGAATTCCCTACTTGTGCCTGAGGGTCCATCAGCCATCTAAACCCCCTTACTCCCAGGCCATAATTCCTCCTCCACCAGCTGCTGCTTCACCATCCCTCCGACCCAGGAAGAAAGTACCATGTACATGGCCTCTATGAGAGGCTTCCTTTGGAGACAAGAAATCTGAACTAAGAGAAACAATTATTAAGATCTTGGTACAGCATAGTTCATAAAGCACAGAGCATTTTGGTCAATCATATCTCGAAAACATTGTGAAGACAAAGTTTAAAGATAAGGAAACAAACTCATCAAGGTAAAGGAACTTATCAGAGGTCACACAATTGGCAAATGACAAAAGCTGGTTATTAAAATCAGCTTTCCAGGGGAGAAAAGACAAATCTCCTATGCAGCAAAATGCCAAATAAGTTATGGAGGTACTGTTCCTTCAAGGAGGTGAAACATAACCCTCAACTTCAAATGGGAGCTATCCATTAGGACTTCCTTCCATGGGCTGGGAGGTAACTCAGTAGCAGGGTGCTTGCCTGGCATCCGTGAGCCCCCAGGGTCAGGTCCCAGCACCATAAGATGTTTAAAAATAGGACTTCCTTCCAAAAGTTGCAGTGAGGAATGGGGAGTGATGTCACAGTGGAGAAATCTGATAAGCACTACCTCAGGGAAGTAATCAAGGTCAACATCGACAGTAATCTTTCACGTTGATAGTATGCACCCCTTTTGATAAGAATGGCACTTTAAAGGGCCAGTGAGATGGCTCAGCAGCATAAGCACCTGCCTGGCAAGCGCAAGGTCCTGAGTTCGACTCCCGGTACCCACATAAAGGGAAAAAAAAGGGCCGGTGATATCGCTCAGCGGCACAGGCACCTATCGGCGAGGTCCTGAGTTTGACCCCTGGTACCCACAAAAAAAGAAAAGAAAAAAGAACAGCACTTTATTTCTGTGGTCTTCCTCCTGAAAAACTATAGCCTCAATCTAATTATGAGATAAACATCAGACACATTCCAGTCGAGAGAGATCCTTCACAAACCCTGCCCAGTACTGACAAGGACTGCGAAGCTCATCAGAGACTACTTCGCCACAAAGCATGAGAAAACGCAACAGCCAAGAGAAGCCTAAGAGGACACAGTGACCAAATGTGGTTAATCCATTTAGAACCATGGGTGGGGGAATGACCAGTTACATCCTGACTTTTTTCTTTAGACTTACAAGAACATTTACAAGAATAGAAATAAAAGAATGCTATCATTGATTTGTATTCAATCACCTAAAAGAACTCAAGATACTCTAAAGCATAGGAAAAAAAAACATTAACAAAGCCCAACAATAATTGGCAAGTAGTATTTTCTACAGGTGGCCAAATTTAATATCTATGCCACCCACATGTTCTTTTCATAAAGTGACCTTAGCACACTGCCATCAGAGTCCATTGCTTTCTTCTCTTCAACCTTTCGGGACCTGTGACTGTCCCAGTTGATAGAATGTTGCAAACATGAAGCTGCATGATTTCTGAGGCCAGGTCACTCGAGGCAATATGGCTTCTGCCTTAAATTTGGACCCTGAACTAGGGTGGGACCGGCAACTCCTGTAGGCTCCTATTTACTTAAGTTGATTGGTATGTGGGCTCCTGGCTTTGCTTGTAAGGTGGAAACGAGGTATGTGGCTAAGAGGCAGAGGTTTTATTTTTGGTGAGCCAAGGCTTCTAAGAAGAAGAGGAGAGACCCAAAATGAGGGTAGGCTTTGTTGGGCACACAGGCCTGAGTCTCTCGGAGAGAGGAGATTGAGAAATGGGAAGAGTCGAGCTCTTGAAAGATCTGGTGAGGCTCTCAGCTCAGTCATGGCTCTTTCAGGGACCAGAAAGTAAAAGAGCAATCAACAAGACTTGAAGGATATGGTAACCATGTTGATTACTTTTCACTGAATTAATACAAAGTTGGGGGGGGGTAAAATATGCAAAATATAAAATTTACCATTTTAACCATTTTTAAGTGTACATTTCAGTGGCACTAAATGCATTTATGATGTTGTAAAACCATCACTACCATACATCCCCAGAAGTTTTTCATCATCTCAAACTGCAATTCTGTGCCCATTAAGCAACAATTCTCCATTCCCCGTCCTTTTAGCTCCTAATACCCACTTTTCTTACCCTTTTCTTGCAGCTATAATGAAATACCACAGATTGAGTACTTTGCAAGAAAAGAAGTTTATTTCTCACAGTTATGGAGATTGGTAAGTCCAAGGTCTAGACACCAACAGCTTCAGTGTCTGGTGAAGGCTGCTTTCCACTTGTAATATAGCTCCTTCTTGTCACATCCTCACAAAGCAAAAAGCAGGAGAGTGAAAAGTGACTAGTGCATATAGGACTGCAAGTGTTTTTGTGTCACTGATTGTGATTCTTTAGGGGATACACCCAGTGGCAGAATTATCTTGAAGGATTGCTCTCTTGGATCACTTGATTCCAAAGTTCCCTCGATTTCCTGGCACCTCCAAAATTTGCTTAAATTCGCCAAGAAAAACCTGATCCTGGGATCCATGCTGCCTTCTTAGTCCTTGCTATAGGCAGGTCCATGGACTTAGTCCTTGCTATAGGCAGCTGAGCTGCAGATTGGCTGTAGTACAAAAGTTATGTCTCCAGCCTCAGCTGGGCTCACAGTACTGCCCACAAATTCTTCCATAATTTTAGAATTCCATCACCCACACCTTCAATGGCTGTTCCAAACCACCACCCCACTCCTCAATGCCTAAACCTTTCTGGGCCCTCTTCTCTCAACAACCTGGTCTCTGAGCAACTAAGCCAGTCCCTTGAGATCCAGCCCACTTCTGAGAGATGGGCATTAAGCCCCTGTGAGGGCGAGCATCCATAACATAATTACCACCCACCAGGTCCCATCTCCTGAAGGTTCCACCAGCTCTCAACACACTCAATTTGGGGACTAAGCCTCTAACACCTAGAACTTTCAGGAATGACCATATCCAAACCATAGCAGTCAGTAAGTATATTACAGCTTGCAAAAGTGTCTCTTGCAAATGCAAAACTATAGACGTGGAGCAAGTGCCAGCTCACTTCTACAAGCTCTTCTACATCCACACCCATCTATCTCTCCTTCATTCATGCAAGGGAATGACTGTGTTCCTCTTCAAGCTCCAGCTGCTTCTCTCCACTGGACCCTCACACTATTGCCCATTGTTCTTACAAGAAATTCGATTCACCGAGAGACTCCTGTCTCCACAGGAGGAGCCGTGGGAGTGTCATATTATCGTGTGAGAGCTCCCCTGGCCTTCAGCTCTCACATGAGGGCTTCCTCGTCTGTCCCCATTTAAGTCTCCAAGCTGTTCTCTCACTACACTGCCTATGACTTTCTTCTCCCTTAAAGTTAAAAGCTCAAGTTTTAACATGCATTTCTTTGTCCCACTTTCATATCATTGCTCAGACTGGTTTTTTCCCTCTGTAATTCCTTTTCTCTCCTCTCATCCCATTAAAAAAAGAAAGTAAAAATCTATGCACTGTCAGAGGATATGTTTATTTTTATAATGACTTTTGGCTTTAAATGGGCATATCATGTGATCAAGTTAAACACATTTGCTCCATTTATAACTACCACCATTCCTCAACCCCTGTTTTTTATGGTATTTCTTCAATTCTGTAGTCTTGCATAAGAATGCCTGTGGTTTCATACTACTGACAATAGCATCATTCAGTCCAGAAGCTCTGATCTGAATTTAAGGTAAAGGGTATGTATCAAAAATTTCTCTTGAATAATAAAATTTTTTTTCTCTTGCCACTCTCAGTAAATACGACTTCTATAGTAATACGTAACACATCTGCTTACAAGTTGTTTTAATGTCACTAATAGATGTCAGACAATCTAAATATTTAGGATGTTTATAATAATGGTCTTTTGATTATTAGTAATTACAGAATTATCATGCATAATATAATTCTTTTGATTTGCTCAAATTATTTGACAATATAAATCTTTCCTTGAAGACTTCATATAGATGAATCCTGACTTCAATGTTTTTTGCTCATGATAATATTTGGAGGGAAAAAAGCTAAAGTCTAAACTCAAAGCTAGTTTTTAAAATAATTTAACATTGTTCATAGGGAAGATATTGCCTTATGGAAACTTCATCCTCCTGAGTATCTTGTGAAATTCTTTTCTAAGTTTTATTTTTCCAAAGTCACAATGAAAAACAGAACATTTAGTTTACTACCTCAGTGCCCAAATCTACTGTAGTGCCAGCAATTTTCATTAGTAAGCAGCAGAAATTATAGGGACTTTCTTTTCACAGACATCTGCTCTACCCTAGTTTCTACAGGATTCTGTACAGTAGTTATTGAATAAGGCATATTTCAAATATAAGGGTTTTTGAAGATATTCTATAAAGATGTTCTATAAGATGTTCTATAAAGAACATCTCTATAAAAATATTAATAATTTTAGTATTCTCCATAGTTTTCCATGAAAACTGGCAAGCCAGTAGTTTGTGAAGTTTTATACTTCACAGTTCTCAACCTAATAGCATCTATGTTCTTTTTTTATCATTACATTACATCATTACATTCATCCTTACCTCTTACATCATTTAATCTTCACTTTAATCCTGTCGTATAGTAAGTGCCCTCTCCCCTCACTTACGCCATCTCCTTCTGAGAGAATCATATGTGGTCCACATTTTGGGAAGCCATATCATTCTATCTTGTTAGCCTAAGTTTGATCTTTTACATTGTGTTGCCAGTGATTGGTTTAGAAAAGAGATGTAAGGAGAAGTTTCTGAGGGACTCTGGAGAAAGTCTTTAAATACACCTGGAAGTAACTTCTCTCTTTTCCTGCCTCTGGACACTTTAGTACATAGGACAAAATCAGACTGTAAGAATTTAAGTGTTGGGGCCAAAACTCATACATTCATAGGAGTAAAAACCAGAAGAGAGAAATACATATATATACATACAAATATATATATAAGTGTATAAAATAACATGCTTTATGGATCCCTAATGCCTCAACCAAAACTACAAAGCTACACACACACACACACACACACACACAAAGATACACACTACAAAGCTATATACCTCAACCAAAGAAAACCTGATGCAGAAAAAAATCAAGGGATGAGCTACAGCCATGCATCAAAGAGGCTGAATCTCAGTGTTGAGTGGAAAAGCCACCTCAGATAAATGCATGTAGGATGGTTGCATTTATATAAAGTTCAAAACCATACAAAACTAAAAAACTTATCTTATGTATTCAGACACCGAAAACCTCCAAAGAAAATTAAGAAGATTGCTATGGTTTGAATGTATTCCTTTCAAAATGCAGGTGTTGCCCATGTGACGATACTCCTAGAACTCCAGTGGTGGTTCCCCACCCCAGCTGTGGCTCAGTGGGGCCCATATGTGGCTTAAACCATCACACTGGAGGGTGTAAACCGTAACCTTGGCAACATTTACATGGTGCTAACTCTAAAGACTTGCAGAGTGCTTTCTTCCTCCACCTGGACTCCAAAGATTACCCAGGCAGCCTTGCAGCCAAGGCAGAGGGCTGCTGCAGGGGTGTAGCCACTGTCCTACCATTGTAGGACAATGGTAGTGGAGTCATATGGGCAGGTTTTCTCTTGACATCCCAGACCTGAAGAGCCCCCAGTAAGCAACATCATACTCGGACAGCCGCAGACCTTTAAGCCAACCTAGTAGAGCTGAGGGATGGGTGACACCATGTAAAGCTATGCAGACAGGGTCCTACGAAATCTTGAAGGCCCAACTGTCACCCCAATATATCTGCAAAGAGGGCCATGGAAAGAAAATTATTCTGAATCCTCAAGATTTTTAATGACTTCTGCCTTGTTGGGTTTTGGACTTACTTGAAACTGTTACTCCCTTTCTCTTTTCCATTTTCCATTTTGGAGTGGGACTGTCAAACCTCTGCCTGTCCCACCATTGTATTTTGAAAGCACATAATTTGTTCAGTGTCACAAGCTCAGAACTGCAAGGCAACTTGCCTCAGGATAGGTCATGCCTTCAGTCTCAATATCTGATCAAGCTCTTGAGCTCTGTGGTTGCTGAACTGAGTTAAGACTTTTAGGGATATTAGGATGGGATGAATACATTTTGTATGTGAGAAGGATGTGAATTTGGGGGGATCATGGATGGACTATTATGGTTTTAATATGCATGTCACCTCCAAATTTCAAGCATTTTTTAGTGTTATTGCATAGGTAGGACCTTGAAGAGGTGATTAAGCCACCAGGGTTCCTTCACCTTGTGAGTGGGATTAGGTGCCTTTATAGTGGAAAGTGATAATTATTTGTGCTTCTGTCTTCCGTCATGGAGAACACTGCAAAAGTCACTCATCAGACCAAACAAATCTCTTAATCCTGGACTTTGCAGCCTCCAGAACTGATATGAAAATAAATGTCTGTTCTTTATAAATTACCTTCTCTGTGTAGCAGCACCAAGCAAGACAGAGGCCAAATTTTATAAAGAAAATCAAGGGGCCGGTGAGATGGCTCAGCGGCTTAAGCGCCTGCCCGGCAACCGCGAGGGCCCGAGTTCGACTCCCGGAACCCACATACGAAAAAGGGGCCGGTGATATCGCTCAGCGGCACAGGCGCCTGCTGGCGCGCAAGGTCCTGAGGTCGACCCCCGGTACCCACAAAAAAAAAAAAAAAAAAGAAAATCAAGATGATAAATACAAAGTACAGGAGAAGTTCCCTTGTGATGCAGATGGAAGGAAGGATTGAGGAGGATCCACAGGTCCTCCAGCTGTTCTCAAGCTCAGTGATAGGGGATAGGTGCTCATTTGTCCTTGGTGGTGGTGTTTTGTTTGTTTGTTTGTGCATTGCATCATGTTCAATATTTAATAAAAAGTAACAAAGAAACTGGTCATGGTGGTGTACACCTGTAAGCCCAGCCACTGGGGAGTTTGAGGGAGAAGAATCACAAGCTCAAGCCTGGGCAACGTGGTGAGACTCTTGTCCCAAAATAAAATTTTAAGAGAGGTTAGGGGAAGTAGTTCAGTGCTTTCTGGGTTCAATGCCTACTATGAAAGAAGGAAGAAAGGGAGGGAGGGAGGGAAACACCTAAGGAAGAAAAAGTAAGTGTGAAGTGAGCAATTAAGTCTGCCGAATACTTAGAAATTAGAATATTTTTATTTAAAGACAGTTGCGTTAACTCTGTAAGGAGGATAAGGCCATGTACTTTTAACTGAGGTGTGATCAGATTCGAGATCAAGGCAACTCACAATTTTTTGTTGGTAACTGGTCATGATGAGATAAGTAGGCCTTTAGCATAAGATCTTATGGTTGTCTTGCTAGGAATTAAGCTGTGCTTACTGTTTGCAGTACCTGTGGATGTCAGAGGCTACGATTTTCTCTAGTGCTCTTGTTTTTGTCTATTTTTTTTTATTTCTCTAGATATTCCTTCTTAAATAAGGTCAAAGAAATAACACAACAGAGACCCAGTATTTAGGATACACACTTTCTCACCAAGAGGGGAGGGGGGAAGCACAGTTCTAATCTATTGGCTTTTTTGAATCAAAATCCTTACTTAAACTTAGTTTTACGTTACAATATTTTTTCTCTGCAAACAAAACTATAATAACAGCACTGACATTTGTTTCTCAGAGCAAATTGAGATAAGAATAGGAAGCCAGGCATGGAGGTGCACACTGTAATTGCAGCAATTGGAAGACTGAGGCAGAAGAATCACAGTAAGTTCAAGGCCAGCCTGAACTACCTAAGGGAGACCCTGCCTCAAAAAAAAAAAAAAAAAAAGGACCCCCCCGGGTTAAACTTTTATATGTGAATATTTTAAAGTATTAATTCTGTTTGAACATGTCAGTTTCTCATATATTTTTTCAAATAGGTCCTTAGGCTAATAACTATATACAGACATTGAAACTTACAGACTACAAATTCAGCTTATAAGAAATATTTATTTTGCACTACCAAAATGAACTTAGTTCTTTAAATTTCATTCCACTGATGACATAAATGACAATCCTGCACACTTTCCTCAGGCAATTCAGACTGCTTCCCTCATTCTCTGTTTCTTGAGGATGACATCTAATATGCAGAACTATAATATCTGGACATTGGGAGTGGGGATCAAAGGGCATCTGGGCCGTTATCATCTGTTCATGCCGCCATTTGTTGGTGGTCTTCATGCTCACTGGTCCCTTGTGTGGGATGTCTATCCATGCTGACACCTACCAATGGCCATAGTCTCATCTAGTCTTCCATCTAAACACCTGGAAAATTCCTCTGGGTCACCCTTGTGCCAACCTTGGGGCTCTGCAGGCCCAATAGCCTTTTCTGCCTGCTTATATGACCATTAAGGACTCCTGCATTCTTTTTTTTTTTTTGTGGGTACCGGGGGGTCAACCTCAGGACCTCGCGCGCCAACAGGCACCCGTGCCGCTGAGCGATATCACCGGCCCCTTTTTCGTATGTGGGGTCCGGGAGTCGAACTCGGGCTCTCGCGCTTGCAAGGCAGGCGCTTACGCCACTGAGCCATCTCACCGGCCCCAGGACTCCTGCATTCTTAAGCATGCACATGGGGTCCTTCATTCCCTCATCATCCCATCTTCTAACTATGCTTCTCCCTCTCTACTCTTTTTTCTTCCAAACTGAGATAACTTAATCTAATCCAGATAGGTGGGCCACCACCTGTCCAATATTCTTCTATGCCTCTAGTTTGTAGTATAGTTTTACACCTTTCTGTTCTCCAGAGTTCTAATTTTTGACACTAATTTTCTTATAACTCAAAAAAAAACCCTTTTTCTTCAACTACTATTCTTGCCCTGGATGTCAAGTGTGTATTTAAGAACTCGAAACTCAACACTAATTTTTCGCCTTTGCATTGCTGTTATAATAATCATATACTGAGAATTGTTAGTACCACTTTTTTGTTGCCTAATTGGGGAGCATTTGGCAGAGGGTCCCAGGAAAGACCAAGGAAGAAAGAATGGATTACTATTCTAGGCAGTTATATCATTGCACTAAAGAATGTTTATAGTTTTGATATTTGATTTCAAAATAAGTATGGCATTAAAAGTATAAGATATTTTCAACTCATTGTAAATAAGCGACATTTATTAATTATGTATCAATGAACAGCATACCTCATGATACACTGAGCCATGTTTATTTTGGGAGTTGATGTTGACATGTATTGAGGATCCTTATTAAGAGTAATGATAGAGTAATAATATTATTAAGGATAATTATATTAATAAATATATTTCTTAAACATATTTACAGTGGAACAATTACATCCAACAAAAACCCAAAGTCACAGTTTGACTTGGCCAACTTACCTGGCTATACAGAAATGGATCAGAACTGCGAGGTACCCTGGACATGAGTCCCAGCCTCAGCTCTTTCTGTTAAAGAGACAGTTGCAGTTTGTGCTCATCGCAGGGAGATGAAAATTACAATCTGCATATATTCCACCCAGGCTGCAAGAACCCAGCATTTCAAAGTAGTTTATTCCAGAGCCTCCCTGCCATTTCTGTATGTCAGGTTGCTCTCTCTTATTCTGGTTTCCAGACCCAGATGACCTGAGTCACCTCAGCATAGTAGTCTTTCCTTACGGAAAAACTTGATGGAAAAACATGGCAGCTACAAGTTGTCAACTCATCTCTCCTTGCCGTGTAGCCAAACTGAAAGGGGCGTGGGTTCATTTGTGTTTTGTTCTAACTATCAAGGAATGGCTGTTCCATCCCCAGGCCTCCTGCACTCATTAGTCTTCTTCTCACATTCTGTCTGTCAAATGAGAATTTTATAAGAGACATAACACAGGAGGCAGCGCTGGATGGTGACTCACCCTACTGTGAAACTCAGCCGGACCATGAGGACCCCTTGAGCTGACTCAAGAGCCATGATTAGAATCTTCATTCTTTTGGCTACTGTTGAAAGCACTAACGTCACGTTCAATCCGGTTTACAGCCCATGATTTACCACTGTTGGACAATGACTGTATTCACTATTTTATTTTCATGTATGAGGCTGCCATGAACATCTTTATAGAGTATTTTTTCTTCTGTTGAATTTTTTCCATGTGATAAATTCCCATAAATGAAATTATTAAAACTATCACAAATGATAATTATGACAATTGCATAAAAATGAGATTTAGGATAAAACACTATTACAAAAAAAAAAAAGAGAGAGAGAATACAAGTTTGCCTGAAAAATAACAATAACTGTGCATGTGGTCAAGGCTTGGAAGGAATATGTCAAAATAAAAATTGCATGAACATAATGGAATTATACATGGTTTCTTTTTTCTCTCAAAATTTATAAAATGTTAAATTTTGATGGAATTATTAAAAGACCATTGACATTTTCTAATTATAAGAGCATGTTAGTTTCTCACTGAAAATTATTATTCTTATTCTTTAAAGAGTAAATGGAAAAAGAATGGCTTTTTGTCAGAGCCTCACAGCTATTTAATGACATACTGTACTTGCATTGTTTGCTAGAGGTTTCAATAGTTGAAAGTACGTAAAGGACAAAACCAAAAAGAAACAGTACCGCATTTTTACTACACTGCTCTTTCTCATAAATATGTACATTTGGGGGTTTTAATAAAGGCTGATATACTAATTAAACAGAAGAAGAATATTCCCATTTTTAGTTCTCCAAGATTTTAATTCTCACCTTGTATATAAATTCCAGAAGAAAGATAAACAATTGGATGGAAACAATATTAAAGGTTGTGTCTTTTCTTTAGGTGGACAAGTTAGTATTTCCTTTAATTGTAAAATTACCTTAAAAGATTGCTAAAACCCGTTAATGTTTTCTAGTTGTTTACTTTAAATCAAAATATAACAGACCCTAACTCTTTCTTCTTTTGTTTCCAAGTTTCATTATGTCACATTATCTTTTTTTCAACAATCAGGCAGCTTCTTAAAAAGAAGCTTTTGTCTTACATTGAAAAACTTCCACACAGGCTAAAGCAGATGTTTTTTTTTTAAAAAAAATCAATGTCTAATTCATTTCACTCTGATATCACAGTACACAAATACTTTAGACTACTACTGAGAATGCTATATTTTTAAAATTCTTCTCTTTAACAAATTGGCTTCTGAATTTATTGTGTGTGAGAAAGAAACAGAGAGACGGAGACAGGGAGATAGGAGAGTCCCACTTTGGTAAAATACAACAGGGGAAAATACAAGGAAAGGGAGGTTGCAAGAAAAAAGGCAACTGACATTCTCCATCAGCTTGTATTTGCTAATCTGGGAGTCTTGCAAATAGGTCACTCATTAAAAGTTTATGTGGTGAATTCAGGAAGGTCGATCCTGAGGAGAAAACAGTAAAGGTTTTATGGACCATTCTGGGTGGGCATAAGCAACAAGTAGAACCCAAAGCATACATACACCATTTCTCTTTCACATACTCATCTAGCTATTCAGTAAGTATTCAGTTATTACTTATTCTTAAGCAAACACATCAAAATTTTTTTCTTTTTTCCTCAGGAATCAAGAGAAGAAAAACTTGGTTACACACTTAAAATCCTTCATTCCTCATATCCCTTTTACAGATATGTGTATGCTGAAGAGTGCCAGGCCTGGAGATGAGGAGGATGGAGAAGAAATTACTTAAGGAATTAGCAGGACAGTTTCTTTTCCTTTCTTAAGAATGTCATCTTTTTTATTTTTAAAAACTTTTCAAATCCCTTTACATATCTGTGGAACAGTCAGCAACAATGTATACTAGAAATGGAAATGTGCTTAAGATTTTTAAAAGCAGTTTTAATTTTTACTCACATAGGTAACTAATAGATGTACATGTACTTAGTAAAACATAAAAACTCTCACTAATAAAAACTAAAAATACTCCATTTGAGAATCTTACTAGCTTTGTTTTCCTAGCATTTCCAGAATACTTTCCAAATATAATTTCCTATAATTTCCAGGTCCCATTTGCATCTGGACGCTTTAATCTCATAATTCAAGACCTCCTCGTGGTTCTCCAGTTCTCTGGATGATCTTGTTCCCTTCATTTCACTGTCAAGAGGGCTCTCTGTTCTGTTTAGCATAGCATCAAGCATAGGGCATAATAATTACAAGGATTTATATACTGAACTCTGGTAACATTCCTAAAAGACACTGCAACAAATAATGAACAGCTATACTTAACATTTTCTCCAAACTAAGTCATTTATAATATTAAATACTTCTAAAGTCCCCTGACTATTTATTGAATTTTTCCCTTGGTTTAGATTTTTAGTAACTGCACAAATGATATCCTTGTTGTATATTTTGGTTTGAAACTTGGTCATTTCATATCATATTATGAAGCTGGGCATGGTGATGTATGCCTGTATTCCCAGCACTCAGGAGGCTGAGGCAGGAGGATCATCGAGAGCTTGAGGCCAGTCTGGGCTACATAGTGGGTTTAAGAACAGCCTGAACTACAGTGAGACCCTGTCTCAAAACACAAACAAACAAACAAACAAACAAATCATATTATGTTATGAGACTTCAATGTTATTTGAACCTTCTGTTCTGCTTTTTCCATCAGAGGAAGGAGGTTGCTAATTCAGTCACTGCCAAGTAGGGGTAGAAGCCCCGGGTTCCCACTTGGCTTACACTGATGCCTGAGGTGGGCCCTCCTCTTATGGCTGGAGAAGGAAGGTGCTCCATCTCCCTGCATGGTCTCCACTGACCCCAGGAAAAGGCTGACTTTGTTCTTGCTGGCAGTGCTGAAAATCCTGGCTCCCCATTAGGCCCCCTTGGTTACCCAAGTTCAAGTTCCCTGCTTGGCCTCTCGCCTCAGCAGTGGGTCTGGGTGCTGCTCATAGCCTGGCAGGCTTTCCCTTTTATTGGTGGAGGTGGGGATGAGGCCAAGTTTTTTCCATGTTGCTTCCCTGCATTAGAATGATTTGTCTAAAAGCTTTTATCTTGTTTGTCCACCCCTTCTCTGGTCCTTTGAGTAGAGAGCTCAGAGTTTTCCTGGGGTCCATGGTGTTTGACATTTCTGGATTTCTGGCTTCTTCAGTTCCAAGTCTGGGTTAAGTGAGGCCAAAGAAAACTCAAAGAACTCACCTCACCCTGGTGTTGTTCCTCAGATGCCCAGTTCCCTAGCCAGTCTGCTGCCTTCTCTCTCCTTCCTGGTACCTCACTGAGTTTGTTTTATATGTGATATCTAGGATTCTTAGTTGTGTTTAGTAGTAAGTAGAAAAAGTACATCTATTCCATCTTCCTAGGTGCAGAAGTTCTTAGTTGAAATCCTTCAACCAATCTTATTTTACCTAGAACATAATCTGAGGAAACAAAACCATTACTTTACTCTCAAATTCCATTTAATTTTAAGCCAAAATACTTGGCTTTCAAATCAGTTTTGATAAAAAGTGTGAATGTCCATCCTATGAGTGACTATAACTGAACCGTGGAGTGAAGGGTTGACTGCAGAGAGGTACATCAACTCTTTCTATGCCCTAGGAGTTTTAGAATGGGACTCAGAGAGATTTCATAGGTTAGATTCCCTCAAGTTCATCATGTCAGGTCAAGTGAACAGATGAGTTGGGCACTAGTAAATGACCATGATGAGCCCAGGTGGAATGAATGGAAGAAAATAATCTGATGAAGGAACAAGAATAAAGAAGACATCCAGGGAGAAAAGACAAGAAATAATGGCGTTCCAGAGAGCTTGTGTAAATGTTTCTGATTTGGCTTTTGATTTTTTTCATTGCTAGTTGCAGATCTTTATACATACAAGCAACATGCCCTACCCTCTGGTTTCATGAATCAGATCCCCTATATCTTTGTAATAACATGAGTACATTTCCACTATTTGCAGAAGTTTATGAATCTTGCATAGAAGATCTCTACACAGGACATGGATGAGCATGGGCCTCTGCTGCTGCTACTGCAACTTTCCATATGGAACGTGCTTCTCATGATGGTTGCCAGAGTCACTTTACCCTAATACTGGCATGATATCCCTTCTTTTTATGTGCTTGACTGCTTTCTTTACTCCCCCACCTGACTCTCATTTTGTTTGCCTTTGCTTGTTTTCTCTATTGTTCTGCAGCATAGTTATTGAATTTTGACAAAGGACACATAACTGCATAAGAGTTGATCAAAACTGCTAAAGAAGATAAGCTGAAAATAGAAATAACCATAACACATGCTAAAAAGCAATGCAGCCAAAAAAATAAAAATAAAATGCCCGACAGATAGACTGACTATTCACCAGCTTAAATCCAAACAACTACGCAGAAATTATACAATGAAGAAGTTATTGGTTCAGCTGGGTAAAGCTTTGAGGGGTCACCACGTCACTTTTGAAAGGATAACTTGACATCTTTTGAGCCTTCTACTTACAAACCAGCTAGTTTCTGTTTCATGATCTTGCAAAAGGAAAAACCCTCTTCTAAAAGACTTCAAATGTGAGTTCGGATAGTTTCCACTTGAGTTCTTTATGTGGAAGGTGGTTAATGGGAGAGATACTCAACAGTATATCTAATTAGATGAATATTGCAAGTCTCTGAGGATCCCAGTAATAATAGCCCCTTTCTTTCTCACCAGAAAGATGCACCAATAAGTAATCCCACAAAGCAGTGCACATGAAGAACCAAAATATCAGTAACTTCATTACTGATAAAACTAGATTAGAGGAAATTGCTTAGCTGAATCAACTCTGGTTCTGGGCACCCAGGTTCCCTACCCAGAACTGGGAATTGCTTCCCAGGGTAGGGGCAGAACAAAGCCTGTGCTGGAGAACAGAGCACAACTGGAACTCCTGTGAGCTGTTAGCTCCCCAGAGGAAGAAGAGAAGCTGAGCAGAGCATACCCAGCTATTTACATTTCAAATTTACCCATCAAATAAATGACTCCCGTGGGGAAGAGCTAATAAAGAGGTGGAGGGAGGTCAGGAGTTTCACTAATTACATTCCTTCCACTGGAGGGAACATCAAAAGTGGGGGTGGGGTGGGGGAGGAGCCGTCTTCCAGCAGTACACTCAGCCTTCACAAACACAATGACTCTAGTTCACAGATGCATACGACATCAACATTATGAGAAATATTTCCCTAGAATTTGAGGACCCAAAGATTTGCCAATGTATAGGAACTGCCGAAAACTTGTATTATCAGTGATTTCTCCTCCAGGGCCTTTCCAGAATGTTTTATATTTGGGCTGTACTCTTGATTCAGACAATGATAAACTAGGTTTGTATTAACAAGGAAATGGTGAGAGAGGGAGGATGGAAGAAGGAAGAAAGAGCACTAAGGGAAATGGAGGGGAGGGGAGGAAAAGGGTAATTCTTGTTAACAAGGACATATAAATATAGTCTAACTTCTTTTTTATATCTCAAGTCCTGCACTGAGTGGAAAAAATACTTTCCAAATCTGGAAGCTTAACAGGCAAAAAGAATATCTCTGATGGACTGTATTACATTTTCTTTCCCTAATTATTCTCTGTGCAAAAATTACTTTGTCAAGCTAGGCGTAGTGGTGTACGCCTGTAATCCCAGCACTTGGGAGGCTGAGGCAGGAGGATCGCTGTGAGTTCGAGGCTATTCTGGGCTACAAAGTGAGTTCAAGTCCAGCCTGAACTACAGAGTGAGATCCTGCCTCAAAAAGACCAAAAAAAGAAAAAAAAAAAAAATTGCTTTGTCTGAGAGAACAAGTTTGGCTTGGGGAAATGTGTTAATTTTTTAGCATATGTGTGCTATTCATAATGATTACATTCCTTGTGGATACCTGATATGCATACCTAATGCATCTCAACTCTTTTTTATACCCTTCCCCCACTCCCATCCCTCTCCTTACATTTATTGGCCCCCTTCCCATTTGCAAAAGATCTACTTCCTTGTTTTCTATTATCTACCTTTTATTTTGCTCATTATATTTTGGGTTTCTCATGTAAGAGAAAGCATGCAATACTGTGTGTCTGATTTACTTTAGTTAACACTAAAGTCTCAAGGTGCATCCATTTTCCTACAAATGAATAATTTATTTTTCTTTATGGCAGAGTAGTACTCCATTGTGTATATATTCTTTATCTGTTCGTCTGTTGATGGGCATATAGGTCGCGTCCACGATTTAGCTATTATGAAGTGTGTCATAAACATGCGTATGCATGTGTCACTAATATGATGTCTTTAATTCTTTAGGAAAGATACCTAGAAGAGGAATACCTGGCTTGAATAGAATTTCTAGTTTCAGTTTTTTGAGGAATCTCCATACTGATTTCCATAATGGTTGTACTAGTTTACTTTTCCACCAGATATATAACTCCTCTCCCACTTACCAGATTTGTTATTTGATTTCATGATGATGACCATTCTTTCTGGAGGTGGAATGTCAGTGTTATAATTTCCATTTCTCTAACAGTCAGAGATGTTGGACATTTTTTCATAGAATAATCAAATTCAGTAGTGTAGCAGGATATAGAATCAACACACAAAAATCAATAGTGTTCTTGTACACCAATAAGGAACTCCCCAAAAAAGAAACTAGGAAAATATCATTCATAATAGCATCAATAAAAATTAAATACTTAAGAATTAACCTAACCAAAGAAGTGGAAGACTTCTACAACAAAAATTACAGTACACTGAAAAAGGAAGTCAAAGAGGACATCAGGAAATGTAAAGACATCCTGTTCCTGGATAGGCAGAAACCACATTGTCAAAATGGCCATATTTCCAAAACAGAAATGTGTATTTCTAACTAACATTAAGGGAGGAGTGAAGGAAGCAGTGATCATACCAAATGCATCCTAGGGATGTCGCTATGCCCGTCTTTCCTGGTGCTGACAAATCCGTGAACACCAGGGTCATTTATTCTGCACTAAAGTACCGGAGGCTGAAGGGGCTTCCTTGGGGCTGAAGGAAGCAGAGACTGAAGCTGGGGCTTGGGGAGAGACTATACAAACAGTGGGGTCTAGGCCCAGAATTCTCCTTGATTCGGAAGAAGAATCAGACTTAGTTTCATTTCTGAAAATAAAAACCACGAACGTGCACTTGGGAGCTGGGCTACTATTTCACCTGACTTTTCCTGCTTGCTGTTTCACCAAACAGAAGTTTGAAAATGGCACACATTTCCCCTGGCAAGGTTTTGTTGATGGTCAGGGTAGGTAGCACTGAATGATTGTTGAGATAGCTGTTGAACTGTGGCTGCTGACACACTGATTAAGTCCATTTTTAGGGGCAATTGGGAAGTTAGTCACCTTGTGGGACTCACAGCTGGAGAATAAAGAGAATGAAGGGTAAGAGTCAAACATATAAACACACACACTGCCACTTTAGTGAGTTCACTAACAATCAATAAACCAGGTGAAAGGTGTCTGAATGGCCAGTAACCCCTGTGGGAAATAAGACTTGTAGCTCTTCTTTTCCACGTTTGTGGCTTCCGATGGCCTGAGCAGCTCTCCTGTCAATTTTAGGGGAAAGGATTGCTATAAACCTAGAAGAATCAAGCCCAACACTTTCCACGTCACTGTAAGCCACTCGCTCTGCCACTGCAGATGTTAACAGCACTATGAACTGTGTTATCAGTACACAGTGCATGCTACCGGAACTGCAGGCCTGCATCCTGCTTCAGCTCCAGACATCACACTTGAGCTCAAGTGCAAAGAACTTGGGAGGAGAAGCAGGACATGGTTCTGAATTTCATAACCTTGACTCACTAGCTAAGGGATGTCCAGAGAGACGCGAAACATCATTCCAGGTGTGCGGTGGATTAACTAGTTATCAGCTTGTAACACTCAGCTGAACTGAGTCAGCGTGGTTCTGGGTGTGGAAGGCCCACCCGAGGATTGTTGCCAACAGCATAAAAAGAGAACTGGAGGGGAAGATGGTGTGTGCTGTTGATTCTCCTGCAGAAGCTGTTACGCTGGCTTTCCTGATATGAACTCGGCTGTTCTCATCCTCGGAGGAGGAGCTTGTAACCTCGCTATTGCTGATGGCTGCGGTTCTTTTCCGGGAGCTCTGGTCCTTGAGCATCACTTCCTGGCTCCAGTGCAGATCCCTCAGCCTGCTGGCACAGATCCTTCACCCCACTGGCGCAGACTTTCTAGCTTCCACCACTGACCTTTGGGCCTTCCCAGTGCAGATCCTTGGTACAGACTTGCATGAGACATTGTTGTGGGCTCTAGGCCTCCGTTTGGACTCATGGAGGACAATGCCATGGCTCTAGGCCTTGAGCTGGACTTGTGCATGGGATCCAGGCCTTCAGCTGAATTCTTTGGGTCTCCAGTGCGTGGACCAATCTCTTGCGCTTTTCTGCATTTGATTTTTTGGGTGAATATTATAAAATAATCCTATAAATTGTGTCCTGTATTAAATCTGTTCCCTTGCAAATCCTGACTACTACAGGGTGTGTCTGCAAGGGGGCCTCCATGCTTCCTGAAGAGACTCGCATTTGAATTGGAAGGCTGAGTGCCTGCATTCACATGGGTAGGCATCACTTAGCTAAGACACCTGTCTTCTGTACTCAGAGACCCTGGGTCTTGACCTTTGGACTTCAGGACTTAACACTAGTGCCACCGCACACCACAGCTCAGCATTCAGACTGGGAACTACAGTAAGTCTCCGACTCACGAACATCTGACTTTTGGACTTTCACAGACATGAACAGACCTCGAATTACGAACATTTGTGGATGCGAACAAACAGAGGCAGTAGCTCATGCGTGTGCTGGACGTTGTCACGGTTGTGCTGCTGTGTGCTCAGTGTACAGTGTGATAGTGGATAGTAGTACAGTGCTCAGTCAGAGCCCCGGATGTTCAGAAGCAACAGGAAGAGCAGTGGTGATGTGGAGAAAGTGCTAGGAAGTGCAAAGCAATATATATTGCATATTTGTGTCAAAGTTGTGTAAGACTATGTCAGATTTACGAACGAACCACACTTACAATGTCCTCCCTGAATGGAACTCGTTCCTAAATTAGGGACTTCACTGTACATCAGCTCCGCTGGGACTCACACTGAATTACACCACAGGCCACCCAGGTTCTCTAGTGTACAGACTGCAGATGGGGGCCTTCCGGGCCTCCAGAATCATGTAAGAGCCAATCTCATAAATCTCTAGATAAATATGAGATATAATTGAAAACTACACTGAATGTTTAAATTTTTCAAAAAAATTATTAATAGTAAATTACATTGCCGTTAATCTACCTCAAAAGTACTCCATCTTGCTTCAAACACACTTATCCCATCATTCTTGTCACCTTTGAAGCAGTTCTACACGTCCTCCTGCATGAGTGTCTTTAGTTGTACTGTAGTGGCTAGCTCGATGTGATAAACTGATGCGTTTACCTTTCGTGGTCATTTTGACTTTGGGAAGGAGCAGGATGTCACACAGTGCCAGATCCAGTAAATAAGGTAAATACAAACACACTGTGATGTTTTTACAAGCCTGCCCTTCTGCTGGATCGTACTCAGCAGCAGTCACCATATTTTTTATCATATCTAATAAAGACACTTGTACATGCACAGATCTATTACTTCTGTTTCTCCAGAGAATCCTATCATAGAGGGGATCAAATGCCTATAGGATTAGCCAGAGAACAGTGACTGCCACATCTTGGGATGCAACTTTGTTCCTAAAAAGGGTGGGGATTCATTTTGATGGCAGAATCATTTTGTTCTTCTATAAGCCTACTTGGGCTGGATTTTCTTGTCAACCTGAGCCCTTTCCTCCTACAACACGGGTCCAGAGAACTTCTTACCACAATGGAGTTATAAGATCATAAAATCGGTCATTTAAATGCTATAAGTATTGGATTTTGGAATAGTCCATCTCCCAAAGGCTTTTAAAGCACCTTCATGTAGGACCAAGAATATTTTCAGTAGAAATAAGCTGTGTTTGCAGGAGTAAACAAGAACTGTCTCCTGTACTACAAAAAAAAAAAAAAAAAAAAAGGTAGACTTTTGAAGACAATGTAGCTAGATTTCTCTGTTATATGAAGCCACAAGTTTGAAGATGACTTTATGGAACACAAATTTATTTATTTTTGGTACTGGGAATCGAACTCACGACCTCGCGCTTGCCAGGTGCTGTTCCCGAGCTATATCCTCAACCCCTAGAACACAAATTTAGAGTAAAAAAATTATGTGGAAAAAGTATGTAAGAGAATGTAGTAAGTTAACAGTGGTTAATTCAGGAGAGGGAGATGGAATTGGGAGACAGGTGAACGGACATTCTATTTCCCTTTTGAAAAGAAATCCATCTTTGAAAATAAATCCAAGGTTAACCCATGATTACAGGAGAAAGCTAGTGAAGTAAATTATCCTAGAGTCATGAAAGAACCTGCCTACCAACTGATTTCCTGATCACCACCCCTAACCAGAATTTCAGTGCACTGGCTGCGTAAGCAAAAGAAACGAGTCACTAGTCATAAAGTAATGCCATAATCCACAGCGAAACTCAAGGCCTGGTCTTAGGACCCTCCGAGCTTCCGTCTAGAGAGCCTTGTGCAAGCTTCCTCTGTTCCTACCAGGTGGAAGCTAGAATGTTTTATTGCCTGGTGATAAAGCATTTAATTGTGTCCCTTAAAATTAGATGTCACCTAGGCCATTTTTAATTCCACTTGCAGCAAAGAAGATATGAGGAGCAAACACCAGGTTACTGTGATCCTATTCTAACCTCCCTTTTCAAGGAGCTTGCAGACCCAGTGGCCCGCACCAAGCAGAACTTGTTTCAGGTTCTGGAGACAGCTGCTACGCCTGGTAGGATGGCCTAGGCAGGAAACACAAAAAGGATGTTATAATGATGGCTACTTTTTTTTTCTTTCCATAAATCTCATGTACAGACTGTGCTTCCTGATAAACAGGTGAGGACACTGAGGCTTCAGATGGGTCGAGGGTTCAGTAGCTCTCCAACCCATCTTCTCTGTTACACAAAGGTGCCTCTCTCAATCCACGAGGCTCCTCAGGGATACAGAAAGAAGTTGGTCAGTAGAAATCATATTTGTTAAGGGAAGAAAAACCAACTATATGAAACAGTACTCCAATTCTGATTGCTTTACAGGATTACAGAGAAAATAACTGCCATCTCCACAAAACAGTTCCACTGTTGCAATGCACCAGTAATATGGCCTTACAGAGCTGTATTGTGGCACAAAGGCATTAAAGCCAGAGGGTCCTCATTTAGAGGTCAGAAAGCAGGAACTCGGGAAATGTTTGTTAACCCTTTAAGATCTTAATTTACATGTCTTTTCCCTTCCCTGCAACAAATCTTACATACACATGTTCTAATACTTTCAATTTTCTATCACATGAATGTGAGGGGCCAGCTATAAGAAGGTACAATGATGAGAAAGGAACTCACAGTACCACCAGGTGAAAATTCCAGAACCTCAAACTCTGGAAAGACATGCACTGTCATTAGAGATTTATTGCACTGGAACTTGTTAACTTCCCAAAACTTCTTACTGAGTAGCAATCACTGGCCATTGTCATTCAAACAAGAATCCATCTGTTTAGTTCTCATAGGATTAGAGAAATACATGGTTCAGATGCCTTTTAAAAGTTCAAAACACTCATGTGTCAATCAAAAAACTTTTTTTTTTAATTTTATTTTAAAGAGAAGAAAAAACAAAACAAATCAAAAGAAGAACAAATTTTCAAAACAACATAATAGGAGGGTAACAATGGTTAATACATTGCGTATTACTATCTTTAAGTTAGTTATTCAGGACACCAGACATTAGCATTCAATTATGCAAACATTATTGGCACAAACCTTACTCTTCAATGAACTAAGTAAAAATCGTAGTGTATCTATCTTAACCATCTTATATATATATATATACAATTTTTTTTCCCTTTCCCTTCTTTCTTTTCCCTATTCCAGTCTCTCTTTCCTTTTGACCAGTTTCTTTTTGATTCACCATGTCTATTGTACATTTTGGATCTTATTTACTCTTTCAGTTTCTCATACTAGAGAGACAATACGATGCTTACACATGTGCTTCTGGTTTATTTCACTTATGAGTATTTTCTCGAGTTGCATCCATTTACCTATAAAAGTCTCCACTTTATCCTTCTTCATGGCTGAATAGTACTCCATTGTATAAAAATACCACATCTTTCTTATCCATTCCTCAGTTGATGGGCATTTGGGTTGTTTCCAAGATCTGGCTATTACAAATTGTGCTGCTATAAACATGGGTGCACATATATCGCTGTGGTATGATGTTTTTAATTCTTCTGGGAAGATGCCCAGAAGGGGAATAGCTGGGTCAAATGGGACCTCCAACCCTAGCTTTTTTGAGGAATCTCCACACTGACTTCCACAGTGGCTGTACCAGTCGACACTCCCACCAACAGTGGAAAAGGGTTCCTTTTTCCCCACAGCCCCTCCAGCATTTGTTATTAGTTGATTTCTTTATAGTAGCCATTCTTTCTGGGGTGAGATGGTATCTCAGTGTTGTTTTAATTTGCATCTCTCGAATGACTAGTGATGTTGCACATTTTTTTGTATATTTATTTGCCATTAGTATTTCTTCATCTGAGAAATGTGTATTCATCTCAGATGCCCATTTTTGGAGTGGGTCTTTAAATTTGGGAGGTCTGATTTTTTTGAGTTCTTTATATGTTCTCGATAGTAAACCTTTGTCTGAGGAACAGCTGGCAAACATTTTTTCCCACGTTGTGGGTTGTCTCTTCAGTCTGTTGGTGGTTTCTCTTGCTGTGCAAAAGCTTTTTAATAAGATGAGATCCCAGTTATTGATTCTTTGGGATAGTTCCCGTGCGGTTGAGTTTTTATTCATAAAGTCTTTGCCTACACCAATGTCTCCAAGGGTTTTACCTATCCTACCTTCCAGCAGATTTAATGTTTCTGTTTTAATATTTAGATCTCTGATCCATTTTGAATTTAGTTTAGTGCATGGTGAAAGATATGGGTCTAGTTTTAATCTTCGGCATGTGTAGAGCCAGTTTTTCCAGCACCATTTATTAAAGAGGCTTTCTTCCAGCGAATGTGTTTGGCACCTTTGTCAAAGATAAGGTGGCTTAGTATGTCTGGGGTTGTTTCAGCATCTTCTAATCTGTTCCATTGATCTTCAGGTCTGTTTTTTTGCCAGTACCACACTGTTTTTATCACAGTAGCTTTATAGTATAATTTCAAGTCAGGGATTGTGATGCCCCCTGCCTTGCCTTTGTTGCCCAGAATTGCCTTTGCTATTCTAGGTCTCTTCTGATTCCAAATGAATTTTAGGATTAAAAAACTTTTTTTTTTAAATGGAGGAAAAATCATGTTTCAAAATTGGCACAAAATATAAATTTAAAATTATGTATTTTTTTCTTTTTGTGGTACTGGTCATTAAACATTAAACTCATGGTCTTCACACTGACCTATATCCCCAGCCCCTTTTAAAATGTTTTTGAGAAAAGGTTCTGCTAAGTCACCAAGTTGCCTGGCTTGAAATTTCAATCTTCCTGCCTCAGCCTATCAAAGTACTGAGATTACAGGCATGTGCTGTCACACCTGGATTTTTTTTTTCGTGGGTACCGGGGGTCGACCTCAGGACCTCGCACACCAGCAGGTGCCTGTGCCGCTGAGCGATATCACCGGCCCTTTTTTCATATGTGGGTTCCGGGAGTCAAACTCGGGCCCTCGTGCTTGCCAGGCAGGCGCTTACGCCGCTGAGCCATCTCACCGGCCCCAACACCTGGATTTTGATTAAATACTTCTAAACATTTCTTTTAAATTTTCATAGCTCTCAATGAACTATTCTGACATCCTCCCCTAGTGTGTACATCATTTTAACAATTTGGATATGGGAAGTGACACTTCACATCCCATCACTACTTACTAGGGTGAGTAGTCACCAGTGCTCGGTAGCAATGAAGAATCTTTAGGTTATCTCTCTGAAAGAATAAATTGGAATTAAAATTGTACAGCCCGAAGTACATAGATTGCTTGAGAGTTAAGCTTAACTGTCAACTTGTCTGGCTTGAGAGCAGTTAGGGGATTAGTAAAGCACAATTCTGGGTGTGTATCATAACCTTCAATACACAGTATGGTTCTTGGTTCCTTCCTCTTTGTCACTGCTCCTCTGCTCAGCTTCCTGGCTGCCACGAATTAAGCATCTTCGTTCCACTGTGACCCTCCACCATGATGTTTCTGCCTTGGAGCCAGCCAACCACAGACTGAGTCCCCTAAAACTGTGAGCTAAATCAAACCTCTCCTTTGTTAAGTTAAGAGAGTCGGCATTACGTCTCAGTGACAGGAAAGCTGGTGAGTGCCATTACAAAGTCAGACCAAATCACTACGCCGGGATTCAGATGGCTGAAAACCCAAACTTGATGGAAAAGGAAATATATAAATATATTTATACACAAATAAATTATTTATAATATTATAAATATATATTATAAACATTATAAATATACAAATATATTTATATATAAATTATATATTTATATATTTAATAATTATATATTTATGTATGAATATATTTATATGTACATATATAAATATATATAAGCACAAGGAATTATGCACATGTACTGGTCTCTTACCTCTGAAGGGTTAGTACTTTCTAAGGTTATTTGCTACTTTCCATGCTCTACAGGTAGTTTGTGAACTTTGAGAAAACTTCTGTTTTACCTGCTGACTTTACCAAAGTCATACTTTGGTAAACCTGAGAGAAAATAAACTATGCCTCTTCTGTGTCGCCGATGGTAAAGTGGTGATTTAACTACAATGAACACACACAAAAGGAGTGGCAGAGTAATAAAGCGGTTCTTCCAAGACTCTGGAAACGCAAAGTGTGATTTTTGTCTTGCTATCACCTCAGATGTTAAGGAGTTAATGACCCATCTCTTCCCTGTTTAGGTAATGGGTTTAGAGTTTTTAAAAAATGGTCATCAATAAAATAAGATTTTTTTTTAAGCAGACAGCTCAACCTCCCAAAACAAAAACAAAAATTTAGAAAAAAAAATGAGATCTATGTTGAAAACATCAAAAAAGTAAAACAAGCAAATATGCTGAATTCAAAAATAAACATTTTCTTTTTAACTTTTAAAAAGTATGGAATGATTTTTTCTCTTTTAATAACTTGAAGTTTTTGTACTTTAGATGGTATTAAACACAAGCACAGACAGGTCTGATGTGTGGTGACCACTGATCTTTTGCAAAAAAGAAATGAGCACAAATTATTTTCAGGAAGTTGACTGTCTTTGCATTTATTAAAACAAAACTGCAATGTATCTCTTAACAACTGTGACAAATTCAATGATGTCGCGCGCTCTAACCTAATTCCACACCAGAGCTGTTTCACCTCAAAGCTTAAAGAGTGTACCACATAAACATGTCCGTGAAGCCAACGTGGTAATAATCTATTTTGAAACTTAAAGTGCTTTTCAAAAGGATGCACCACAGGTTCACACTTCCACATCTATACAATTTTATTAACAAATAAAATACACTGCCAGCATGTCTTATATATGGGTAAGGGCATTTCTGTAATAATTAATGGCACAGTATCATCTAACAGTTGAACTTTATCAAGAGTGAGGTTTTAAAAAATAGTAATAAGATACTATTTCATATAAATATTTGAATTAAATAACTAATAAACAATTAAAATAACATTTAATAGCAGTCTTTTTTTTTTTTTTTTTGGTGGGTACCAGGGGTCGAACTCGGGCCCTTGCGCTTGCCAGGCAGGCGCTTACACCGCTGAGCCATCTCATCGGCCCTTAATAGCAGTTTTAAAATGTAAAATTGGGCCAGTGATATAGCTCAGCGGCATAGGCACCTGCCTGGCAAGTGCAAGGTCCTGAGTTCGACTCTCAGTACCCGCATATAAAAATAAATAAAAATAAAATAAAATAAAATGTAAAATTGTTTATAATTGGAATCATTCATTAAGCTGGAATCATTCAAAAACAACTCCTACTTAAAAAAAATTACTAAATCTCTTCAGGAAAGACCGTGACCACAGTAACTGGCTCTCATCCCTACCCTAGTTCCTTCTCTCAAAGGGCAGTAAGTTAAGACAGTCAGTTTTCAGTATGGTGAAAATCATATTCCGGATGGTCATATAACTTATCCTCCAAATCTGGACACTTTTTGAAAGTGAGGTACTTATCAAAGCTAAGAAAATAGGAATAACCAGGACAGTTTTGAACATACACAGGATTTTGTATTTTACGTCAGTTAAGTACAATATCAGGTTCACTCTCATTATTTTTGTGCTTTTTGAGCCAGTAAATGTCAGTTGGAAAACAATTATATTAAGAAACCCTGAATTTTTCTCCAGTGAAATATTATGAACTCCACTTTTCCGGTTATGAGGATTAACTGAAAAAAATTTTTTTTTGTTTTTTGAAACAGTCTTGCTGGGTATTCCAGATGGGCCTTGAACTCACTATGTAGCCCAGCCTGGCCTCAAAATCGCAGCAATCCTCCTGCCTCAGCCTCCCAAGTGCTGGAATTACAGGTATGCACCATCATGCCTGGCTTGATTATTGTTTAAAGGTTAAAATTTATGAACAACTTTAAAGGCATGTCTAAAATGGAATATAAGATGTCAAGGCTGGAGGTTAGTATTTTTCTATTAAGCAGAAATTTTCACTTTAACTTAGTGCAATAGGATTTATACATTAATTTTAAATTTCTAAAATCTATCCTGAACATATATAGAAAAGCATTTTTTCTCAAAATATTTATTGTACAACTACATAAAAATGGATTACCCTAGCCATAACTACCTTATTCAAATAGAAATTCAAGACACTGTTGCATTAAATTCCAAGTCCCAGTTCACATTCACTCAAAAATGTTCAGATAGTCAAGTAAGAGTACTGATTTTCAATCTTTAAGGTGAAGTGCAAAGGTGGTCAAGCATCCCCAAACAGTTGTTCACACTCACAGAAAATGAAAGGAAGTGTGCAGGATTGGATAAATCTGGAAGAGAATGCTAAGTTTTTGGAAATAACATTTTAATGCCTCTGCTTGAATGAAGAGATTAAAGGCTACCACTGAATTACACTAATCACAGCAGCTTAGGTAACTTATACATGTGAACTTCACAGATTTAGGGAAAAAAGAGCAAAGTTCTGATGTTGGGACAAAAGTACACACTCATCTTCAGAAACCAAGTATAAATACTATAAAAATTAAGATTTTAATATACTGATGTTTGATAGCTGAGCTTCCTAAGAATTAAAAATTAACATGTATCAAAGCTTAATTTCATTTAAAATTTATTAAAAGAACAAAATACAGGTCTATAGGAAATGAGTAGGAGATAGAGAAGCTATCCAGCATGAGTATGGATATGTTATTAGTACAGTCTAATTTTAATTCATGTCCCAATTAGGCAACTAAATTAAATATTTTGTTTTCTTTACCCCATGATCTTGTTTTACTTCAAGGGGTATAACACAAGTTTAATCAACAATAAAAATTCTACACAGGAGAGTACAATGAATGAAGGAAAATAAAATATAGGAGGCTCAATTAGCAAACAAAACTTATGTTTTATTTGTCAAAGAGAATGAAAAAATTAGAAAATACAAAGAAATACGAAAGAGGTTATAAAGCATAGTAAATTTTATTTTTTTTAAGAAATGAAAGTGTCCCTGAATATTTAGGTGTAACTTTTAGTAGTAGTCAGTCTCTAATAAACAATCAATTTTAAATGTTCCATATAGCTGTATTAAATGATTTTTAAGTTTAAGAGATAATGTTATCCCCATCATTTTTAATACTGGCATTCAAAAGCAAAGATATAACTGTGGGGAAAAAAGAGACAAAAAATGATTTGCAAGATGCAAACTGTAGTACTTACGAATGTAAAGCATATTCCAGTTGTAATAATGATTACACTCTCACCACACGTATACACATCCAGACCCCTATATTCCACACACATTTTTCAGAACTTGAAAATAGTTATTTCGCATATCTCAGTTCAGATTATGATTTTTTACAAATTAATCCTATAATCATAAAGCAAGAAGCTATTAATAGAATAAGATTTTATTTGCTAAGCTTAACAAACATCTAAAGAAAAATTATTACAGTGATACCGAAAGATATTTTATTGGCTTTTTAAGAGACAAATGTAAATGAGAATATCTTATTTGGAAAATTAATTTTTAAAATTGTCTTAAATGAAATAAATATAATATCTAATACAATCTCTTCCAGTAAGAATCTCTAAGATGGGTAATCCTACATATCAAGCTTCTCATTTGAAAATCCCTAAAACTAGCATGTCCCTTAAAAATTTTTTTTCTTATAAGGGACATTTGGTATACCCACATTTTCTTAAAATTTGTCCTAAAACTCTAACACTCAAATTTTCTGTATGTATTTAGTTCACTTAACTTTAAAATTAATGAAAAGGTAATCTGACACAATTTCTAAGAAAACAATGTAAAAAGTAATTTATGCATGGTTATTTACAATGTTTTCCTAAGTAATATCATATTTAAAATTTTGAAAAATCCTTTCAAACAATCAACACTGCAGTTTCAATAAAATTTATATATAACAAAGAATATTTCATGTGTAGAATTACTAGATGAATCTAAGAGTCAGAAACTAAAGCATCTGACGTGGTTAGTAACTTCATTTTTATTATACTTACAGTCAAGTTAGAAGTCAGTGGCATATACATGCTGGAAGACTCTGTCACTCAATTCTTTCAATTATATCAAATACTGATTAGCCAAATGTTACTGGACTTTACTCCTACAACTTTACAGTTTCAAGTATATGCAAATTCTTAAAATGGGTACATATGCAAATGTGCAAACCAAATAACATATAAATAATTAAAGAACAGAAATGGCTTTTAAGCATAACCACCCTGCCATTTAATTTTGAAGCTCCATCTTTTCTTCAGTAATTTTTCTTCTCTTAGTAGTCTTCTATCCCATTAAAGTTGTAGATTTACAGATGACAAATTTCACATTGGTATAAGAAAGGAATGTCGGGTTGATGCAATCTAGAGACAAAGAAAGAATTAATATTAAAATGTAGTAAGTTGCACTTACCCAAATTAGAGTACAATAAAATCCACCTTATAGCAGTACTACATGAAATATGTAAGTTCTTTTGATAAATATAAAGCAGTATACATCAGAACATATTTTAAAGCGTAAAACTTCTATAAGAGATTATCATCTAGGAAATATTTATATTTTAATTCTTCAAAATGCAAAATGATAATCACTACTCACAGAATATCATTCAGATTAGTAAAATTACTTTGTCTTTTCTCTTAGTAATACTGACAAATCTTAGTAACACCACTTGCAAAGATACTTTACTGGTTAAAAAGAAAACATCTCTAAGGGTAATGGGATCTTAATGGAATGCTTGAAGTGATATTTTAATACGAACCAGAAACAAAATTGTATCCACATACTCTTCAGCAGACATAGTAAATTATATATGCTTATGAATAACCCATATAAGTTATAAATAAAATTTAAGCAACCAGATCACAAACCGCACAAATCTATTTATTAAAAAAAATTACAATCATCCTTCAATCCATAGGGACTGTTCCAGAACCTCCTCTGAATACCAAAATCCTCAGCTGCTCAGTACCTGATATAAGACAGTGTATTATTTGCATATAACCTACATGCATCACCCTGCATTCTTCTAAGTCATCTCTAGATTACATGTAATAGTTAATACAATTTAAATGCTACTAAATAGTTGTTACGCCATATTGTTTAGGGAACAATAAAAAGGGGGAAAAGTCTACACGTTCAGCACAGATGTCATTTTTCTTTTTCATATATTTTCAATCCATGGCTAGTTAAAAACACAGATGTAGAATCCAAGTGCTTACTGTGCTTAAATTATACTAACCTTGAAATGTCTTACAATCAGAAATAAAGTGTTTCAGTAGACACTTTACTTATGAGTTCTAATACTTTAAAGTTTAAATCATTTATAGATATGAAGTATATAATACTTGCTTTGAAAACAGAATAGAGAATAAACATACGAGGTTTCATTACGTGAAGATACTCCTGGCTGGTAAGTAAGCAAATGCTATGACTATCCACACAGTCTCCAGACACTTGCTGGGTAACTAGTCAGACAGCCTGTGCTCGTTCCTTTATTTCCTTATTCATTCAACAGGTAGCCTTCATTACTAGTACAAAGTACCATGCATTATGAAAACAGTAACAGGGGCTGGTGATATAGCTCAGCAGCATAAGTGCCTGCCTTGCAAGCGCGACATCCTGAGTTCGATTCCCGGTACCCACATATTAAAAAAAAAAAAGAAAAGAAAAAAAGAAAACAGCAACAGAGCTATTTTCTCCACACTTATTCCTTGATCCAGACTGTTAAAATGACAGCATGACAAATTGTTTTTCAAAACATATTTTTTTCACCAGATGTTTATGTGGATTTCACATTGTTTTATACAAAATGCATATCCTTTCTGTGTAAGTACTTTGACATATTTTGTTTTTCAAGCCTTCATACTTTGTGCCGGTGGTTACTTCAAACACATCCTGTAGTCAGTTTTTAAAAAGAAGTTAAAAAGAGTGATTTAAAGTTTTAGTTTACTCACATATTTTAAAATTGAAATTTATGAAATTCAATTTAAAATGTTTTAAAGTTATCTAAAAAGGCTTACAACTTACTAAATTTCGGTAAGCTATTAACAGCATGAAAATATATTAAATATGCTAACTTTGAGTAAAAGTTATGAGTAAACATTAAGCATTTAATATTGTGAATTAAATGAGCATACATAAAGGAAATAAACAGTCAATATAATAGCATTTACCTCTATAATAAGAAGAAATATCTTGTTCTATGAGCAGCTGCCATACTTTCAGACATGTTTCTGACTTTTAGATAATTAACAAAGCCTCTGAAGAAAAGAAGAAGGCCTGAAAAAATTAAAATAATACAGCATATTATGTTCTTACGCAGAAAAGGGTAGATGCTAGATAAATTTAAAGCAAGTATAAATAAGACCCTTTGAGCTTAAGGAAATTAATTTGCAGGATTCCATTTATTTTACAAAATGATAACTTCATCAATTTACTGCCATCCACTCTTTCAATTTAAGTCTCAATGTACCAAAATCAAAGTAAATCCAACTCTGAAAATCCAGCATTACATAAAAATATACAACTGTTAAACCAAAACATTTTAATAGAAAAAAATATATATGCATTTGTTAAGTGATTCCTATAAATAGTGAAGCCATCTAATGCATTTTACTTATTCAACTTATATCAAACTTTTTAATTAATATAACTAATGATCAAACAAAAAATATTTATTCATATAAAATATTCAAAAGAAAATATATGCATATAGTTGTCAGCAATTATTGGGGAAAAAACACTAAGCCTGTCTAGCAATATCAAGGGCTTGTGATCTGTGCAATCCATATTTGAAGATCTATGCCTTTTGTATATTTATTTTTAAAATTATGAATTCTTATTTTCAAGTAATAATGAGAAACTAATGTAAGATAAAAAGACAAAATCAGGAAAGAAGACTGGGCAGGCAGTAACTGCGGTGATTTCTTAACGATTAGATATCTGAGGTACCTATCACAGTCTTCTCTTCTGTAAAATAATATTTTAAAATAATAAACATTTACATCAGGTATTTTTAATAATTTTAACGCACTGGTTATGAAAAGCTTCAAAGTTTTAGATGAAAAATAATACAATGCATATGCAGAAAAGCACTGTCATTATTAGTATATGCCTTTAAAATATTAAGCATACAACTCTTATGCAAAAAACTTACTAACTCCAGTAAACATATAAACAGAAAATGGTACAGGACAAAAACAAAAACAGAAGCTATGTGTATGTGCAACTTTTTTCACTAGGAAGAAAAATGTCTGTGAATTTATAATACAAAATCCAAAATCAAATTTGTACCCCAAACACATGACAGTAATCAAAACACTAAAAACAGGGAGTATGTTTGTAATAAACCAGAAAGACAGAAGAAATGTACCCATAATGATTTAAACAGCGGCATTAATTTCAGCTAAATCCAATCCCATCTGCTTCCTATATCCAAGTCTCTCCATTCATGACTTCCTCTTTCTAAATTCTATCCTCATGCCCTTCCAGATGCTGTTCAAAGATAATGGTATTGTTTCCAAAATGTAAAAGTATTACTGAAAAATGTAAACCAAAATTACTTGTGAGACCCCTTCTTTTGCCTATGAAGCTGTTATTTCTAAGACATTTTTTTCTGCTCATAAATTTTTAAAATTAAGCCTATTTTCATATCTAAAACCCAGTCACTCAGTGGATGTTGCTTCTCAGCATTCTATAATATACTCAACATTCTTCTGAGTATACGAGAGCAATGTTTTTTATTATTGATTAAATTTTCACATTCCTAAGTAAAATGCTAGATTAATGGTTCTGATGGGGAAGTCTGATATGAGCTATACCCCATAGTTATCTTCCTAAGATTCTCCTGAATTGTTAATAATGTACATAGCAAGTAAATATACTCAACTTATATGTTTAAATACCTAATATAATTTTTTCATCTTTAGGTAAGCACATATAATTCAGGCAATCAGAATATAATTAACAACATGAAACAGACTTAATTAACCCTTACAAAAGTCTGACTTCCTAACACACTTACAACACTTGAGTAATTGCACTATCATTATTAGAGAAAGAATTTGGTGACCACCAAGAATTTGTTTTCCCCGAAACGCCTTAAGATCCAAAAGCATTACTTAAAAACTCAAGGAGAAGACTGCCACCTACTGAAATGCTACTACTACTTTCTGATGCAATTATTTTCAGTAGAAACAAACCACATTCTTCATATCAATAAACAAACATATTTGAAAGATGTATTAAAAATATTAATGTGATTTTTAAGAGTAAATTATCATACATATAAGTTGAAAACCCATAAAATTTATCAACATTAATAAAAATATGCCTTATAAAACAACACAACAGAAGTACATTGATCATTAGGCATGAAGCCCTTTCATATACCTGGCTGATTAATGATTAGTGCAGTGCACATTTCAAAAGCAGAAAGAATGTCTCCATGATCCAAAAAAGAATGGACAGCATGCCCAAACTATCCTATGTGCAAACTAAATCTTCATATCCTAAGATTATGAAAAGAAATTATGCATGTATATTTTCAAGATAAATAATGAAGGCAATTGTTTTTAATTACATAAAAATATTTAAATAAAATGCTATAGCATTCCATTATCATTCAACCACTGATTTTTTAATATTGCCAGCTTCTGCATTTTAAATCTTAGAAATCTGGAATGCTAAGAAGAATTAATTGAAAAGCTAAGATAAATGTTTATACAAGAGAATTTTACACCAGGAAAATTATTTCCACATAATTGTAACAGGATTTATACCTTGTAATTTTAGGAAGTACCAATGCTAAACTAAAATTAGTTAAACTGAAATGAGGCAGGAGGATCGCTGCGAGTTCGAGGCCAGCCTGGGCTACAAAGTGGGAGTTCTAGGCCAGCCTAAGCTGCATAGTTAAACCCTGTCCCAAAAACACAAAAAAAAAAAAAAAAACAAAACTGAAATGTAGTAAGAACAAACTTACCAAGTACAAGAAAGATCCACCAAAGCCAATACTGTCCATTGAAATATCCAGTAAAATAATCAGAAAACTATGGAGTGAACATAAATATATTAACCATATTTATATTCCTAAATTTAAAAATTGTATATTATCATAATTTACCTTATCAGTTTTACACTTAAAAATAGCACAAAGATGAAATCAAAGAAAACATACTTAATGATTTACATTAATAATACACATATATAATTTGAAAAAATCTTATGCAGTAGCAAACAAACATATAAAATAGTTTATAAACAAAAACAGGTCAAACTGCTCGCAAGAAAGAAAAGCAAATGCTACATATCTGAAGCAAACATTTTCCCATTACAAAGTTCACGTCAGTCCTTTCTTCACAGTCTCTCAAAGCCACAACGACCATCCCAAATACACTACAGCAACCCGCTGCTTTAGATAGTAACACCAAAAGCCACATTAGTTTAATCTTATCAGATGGGGATGTTTTGGTGACCCCTATAAAGAAGAGCTTTTGACCTTCTGTACACCCCCTACTGTTAATCACTGCCAAAAATACTAGGCACATAAAGACCGCCAATTCACTGGAGTCTTTTTATTTTCCAACTAGATGCACTCTGATTCAGTCCCCAACAGTGAGCTGAGAACAGCTAAATGAACCTTGAAGCGGCCCTTCGACAGTTCCTATTAGTGGCTGTGGCAGACAGTTTTACATTCCCTGTGATGTGGGAACACGAATGAGCAGATGGAAAGCAGGATTTGATGGCACAAGACACAGGCGTCTTTTCCTTGATTAGACTGTAGACATCACACTTAAGTTTAAGAAGTTTTTTTTAAAAATCAATCTATTTTTCTTCAGAGTTATTTCACATAATTCTTTACTATTCCTTGTCCATCTACTTAGTACCTAAATAATGCCCCCAGAATTATTTTCTAAAACTACTGAAAAAGAACTTTTTTTTTACTTTTCCACTGCTCTCCAAACTAAATCTTATTGAACTAAAAATAATTTTGTTGAATGCAGATTTGTGCTTGATCAGAAATTAAAAGTATTTCAAATTTTGGATGTAAGTATTTCCAACTATGTGTTAGTAATTTCCATAAAAACTTTAAAAGCATATAGTTTTGCTAATAACAAAAGTACAAATTACAAATAATGTCATCATTTGAGAGCAAACCAACTAAAGATTAAAGTTTTTAAAGTATTTTCTCTGAATTTATTTTTAATTAATAAAGAAACCATAATCTACACTCTTAGCTTAGTTTCATAAAATGCAAAGATTTAAAATTTCAATGTACTATTAAAGATGTAAATCTTACACCTTTTAAAAATGTACAATGAGAGAGAACTTGAAAATTAGAAAATTATAGCTTATAAACTAGAATTGTATTACGCTACTTTTTAATAAAATGATTAACAATTAGAAATATAAGGTTTTCATAAAGGTCTTAAGAGGCTGTAAGAACAAAGAATGAAAAACCAAAACAATACATTTTTAACTTTCTGTATATGGTACCTAATAAGAGTCAATGAGAAAATCAGGAAGTATCCTTCTTCACCAAAAATATTTACCATAAAGCTATTTTCTTTTGTCTCAAATGAAGAATATATAATTATCTTCACCTTGAAGTCAAAGCGACTCATTATTTAAAAAAGATAAGTAAGCTTGGGCTCATTACTCATTACCAAAAATGTTTTAAAATACTAAGATCACGGGGCTGAGCCAAGTTATTGTCTTGTTTAGAAGTGGACCACGCTGACTGGCCAATCACTGGCTCTAGAAATCAAGTTTTGGAAAATAAACTACCCAACGTTAAGAATTTATCTGCCTTTATTTTACTAATAATATGCTAGTATTTTATTGTTTCTACCCTGTCTTTCAAAAAGAATGTATTAATTTTCAATAAAACATGCACGCAATTTTTTACTAGACAAGGCCTTTATAAACATAGTTTAAAGTATAGTAAAAGACATATTAGAATAAAACACTACATAGAAAAACATGATATTCCTTTTTTATTATTACAGTGAAACTGATGAAGAATCAGAAACACCTAAGTATTACCAGCAAAGTTCTAAACTATTTTAAGTTTTTAATTATTTTTGCCTCAAAGGAAAATAAAATAATTATAATGGGGGTTCAAGAAGTGAGATACACTAGACGCATTTTTAAACAAACAATTAAAAACACCAAAAGCCTTAGGCAGAAGTAATACCGGAATACTGGGCTAAAGATATTTAAACAAAATCTGAGATTCATGGCAGCTCAGAAAAAAAAAAGTAGTATGACTTATAAAATACTTACCAACTAATAAATGAAAACAACAGACTTTTAGGAGGAAACACTTCTCTTAGCACTAAACTCCAAAAGGAATTTATGGATTAGAGCATTACAGTAAAAGTTAAGGTACCGTGTAGCTGAGGTAGTACAGATAGGACAGGCATTGAAATGAGACCAAGGTAAATTCTAATCCGTGTGCAAACTGTGGGGCTTTAAGCAAGTTAATAGGTTATTTTTATCCCCAATTCCATCATTGATAAATGGTGGAATCACTGCCACCATCAAAGATATAGACTGGTTTAAAGAATTTGGTGTTTGTAATAAACCTGAACACAGTCGATGAATAACGGTTATTATTCTATACAAGAAATTTTAAAAAATCCTTTTCACATAAATTCTCAGTACATATTAACAGGTTGATATTAGCCTTAACTGAGCAAATACATACAAAGAAAAACTAAATCAAACAATGTTAATATATACCTTACAAAACTGAGAAACTCCAGGCTTTGATTTTTAAGTTCTTCATCTTATCACACTAATCAGTTTTGACTACTAGACCATCTAACCCCTTTTCAACTTGGCATTCCAGGAGGGAATCAGGCTCTAAGACCCTGAAGGCATAGCTTATACATAATAGGTTAACTTCCTTTTTTGCATCTACAACGACATTAACAATTTGCCAACTTTAGGAGGATTGAGAAAGTAGTTTTCAAATATTCATTGTTCTGTGATTTAGATGAGCAATGCCATTTTATAATAGGAATTGATTCTATTAATATCGTAACTAAGGTTGGACATACCTAGCTCCAACTCTTCTGAGATTTTTCTAGTAATAACTTCTGCCAGGGCAGGGACTAACATCTTTGTCTTTGTATATTCTACAACACCTAACAGACATATGCTCATGGAGGAAACTCACTATTCATTTTTAGAAATAAAATTCAAAAAAGAAATTTCCAGGGACAGTTCTTACAATAGCTCAGATTTTAATCATCTTAGAAGAAACCAGTCCACAGGTCCCACCAATAATCAATGGAGGAGCAGCCAAAACCTGTAATCTGGTCTGAATGAATGTAGGGTCTGATAAGATTATTGAAACATTGAGAAGCTATAAAATAAATTTTACAATAATAAATAAATGCATTATATCCACAGTATTACTATTTCTGTAATAGTTACCTTTTATCCAAATGAATAATATAGATCCATTATCAAAGTGTCTGAAGAATTTAAGAGATGCCAATATATTATACCTGTGACTGTATTGAAAACTTTTGAAGGATTGAGCTCATTTAAGTAAAAGTCAAAGTTTAAGTAAATATAACTTGTAGAATTTATTATATATTTTAATTTATTAATCATATAATAGCATTGAAAATGTGTGGGTAACTTTTCAGAAGACTTAGTAAAATAATGAACAAATAAAGCCACTCTTAATCATTCCCCTTGCCTAGACATCATTCTAAAAAACTAGAACAAATATTTGTGAAAAGAAGCCCAAAAGGCAAGAGGCAAGGTAAAGTCAAGGTTAGGGAATGATTATGATAATGGCACTAATGCCTATGTCTTTTTTACAGGAAACTATTGAGCCTAGGAAAGTTGTTGAGATGGGAAAAGAAAAGGCTGTTTCCCTGTTCACCTAAACATCACCTTCTAAGTGGTAAGGCAGATGGCAATTTTGGGGACAACAAACAAATGAGAAAGCTTAGAAATAATATAATGGAAAAAAGATGAGTTCTGATAACCACTTCATAGGCTCCTGCTATTACTTCTGAGCTCTGTTACCAAAAAAGAACGTTTAAGCTCAGAATTTATACAACAACAGAAATTTCAGTTTTTACCTGCTTTTAGTCGTACCCATACTGCATCAAAATAGTAGCAGCCGTGATTTCCCAAGGACATATACCTGTGCAGTGACTGGGCAAGACTCTTTACTTTGCACACCTCATTCAAACCCTGCGAGGCAGCCTACTGGAAGAAACTAATGCTCAGAACGATTAAATAAATTAAAGTGAGAATACAGATACAAAAAACATGAAGTTCAAATTAATTTTTTCTGATTGCAAAGTTTTTTCCACTATAATAACAACCTCTCAAACATACTTATAAAATGTTCACACCCCTAAGATCATTATAATAAAGTGTATAATTATAAGCCTTGAATGGCATTCATGTGCATAAAATGAACATTTATGAATCACGCAGAAAATTCCATACCTTTTTATTTTAGAGATAATAGAGATATATCCTATTAAGACACTCACCCTCACAATAAGGATCCATTTGATCAATGAAAGGCCAAATCCACAGATAGCACCATACCTTCCGGCTATAGTATTGGTGATACAGAAGGATAAACAAAATCCAAGCCAGTTGAATATAAATGCCACTAAAAGCAAGAGAAACAGTTCTTTCAAAGGTCATAACATGGAAAGTAATATAGACATAATATTAACCAGCAAAGGCGAACCCTTTAGAGTTTTCAATGATAACAGCCAGCTGCAACATGCATGCCATACATTCGCCAACACTGATATTAACGATGCTTCACTGCTTAAACAGTAGTTTCTTTTCTTTTAACTCTACCAGTTAAACCTTCTTTACAGACTGCAGTTTACCTGTGTAAATGTATTAGTTGCTTATTATACATCTACAGATGGGTAAGAGTGGTTTCTTGTCAGTTTGGTCAGCAGGAATCAATTTGTTAGAGCTTATCACCAGTAAGTCAAAGAACAGTTTTAAGCCAGCTAAAAACCAGACCACACTGTAGCTTCCATGTTCTCCCACCCTAAAGCTTCAGTCAGCCTAAGTAACCAGCCAAAAAGTTGGCTTAAAAAAAAAAAGGTATAAGAAAACAATAAAACATAACACTTCACAACAAATATTTTATGGGCATCTTAAGGTATAGTCATAATTCTTAGATGTTACTTTTCTGTATTCACTTATAATCTGTAACCCCATCTAAGAGCTATATTAAGATACAGCGTCACATGGACAGATAAGGCTCCGAAGTATTGTTTTTCTATATGCGTGGGGTCTATGCAAACCTTTCAGGAACTGTAACTTTTGACTTGTATACGGTAGGCTCTCTAAACAATTTACGGAATAAAGATGCTCAACTTCATAATCATTAGAGAAATGCATATTAAAACCATCATTAGATATCACATTACCAATTAGTCTAAAATAAAAAATCTGTCAACACCAATTGTTAATCTCATGTACTGCTGCTGAGAATGCAAAATGGTACAGCCACTGTGGACACAGTTTGGCAATTTCTTACAAGTCAGATTTACATTTTAAAACATTTCTAAATTTTTTAAAGTTACAAATAATGTAGTTTCTCTTTCTGATACGCTCAAGTCTAAAATGGGAATGATACAAGTGATTAATTATAACAACAGCATGCTGACATGAAGATTCTCATGCACATGGTACAAATGAACTTTGGAAGAGAAGTTTTCTAAACAGACCCGAACACAGTTCACTACATTTTAAAGCACTAGAATTCAAAGCTGTTTCCATAGATTGTCAATTATACTTTGAATTAAATCTTAATCTAGAGTTTAATTAACTGATGAACAATTAGATTCTATTCCACTGTCTTAAACATTTTCTTAAAATTAAGATCAGAGATATTCAGGTTAGGCATGTACATCAAATACTTTGTGATAACACTTTAAATCTTATGAAAAGCAAAAACACTATTAAAGGATACATAATTTCTTCCTTTACAATTTCTGAACAAGAACAAGTACTTGCATTATCAACTTTAAATGCAAATTCTTTTAGGTTACATACGGTAAAAGAATGAAACAGACATTGAAAATAAAGGGAAAAATAAATCCTATAATAAGTGTTAAATAAATATTATAGCATTCAATGTGTTTTTATTTGTGGAAATACAACCTCAAATGTTCAAGGAAACTATTTCTATGGGGCCGGTGAGATGGCTCAGCAGCATAAGCGCCTGCCTGGCAAGCGCAACGTCTGACTCCCGGTACCCACATATGAAAAAAGGGCCGGTGATATCGCTCAGCGGCGCCTGCTGGCGCGCGAGGTCCTGAGTTTGACCCCCGGTACCCACAGAAAAAAAAAAAAAAAAAGAAAGAAAGGAAGAAAAAAGAAAATTATTTCTAGACTTTTTACAACTGTATTCACTTAAGCATTAAAAATACAGCAAGTTGTAATTTGAAGAACAGTCACTAGAGGGCAGTAACTACAAATAAATCCATGCTTATCAAAGCAAGCTCAACTGACTGGCTCCTAAAAGAAAGGTACCCGAAAATAAAAGTAAAAAATACCATTTCACTCAGAATATTTTGCAGTATTTGTAGACTAGAAAGCATAAAAATAAGTTGCAAAAACATAATTTAATAAAAACTGAGTAAAATATTTTATATTAAATCTTTAAATATACTTGTATGCATATTAACACATGCCACTGACCAAAAATGAAGTCTGATGTGTCTAATTTATCAAGCATTTATAACATTTACATCAGTGAAATGTTTTCAACTCTAGAAAATAAGGATTAAAAAGAAGACTGGAGTTAAATGAAATAGAGAAATAATAACTAAGTTTGGAGACTAACAATTAGATGGTATCAAATAACATGCTTTTATTCCCAAGAAACATTTATTGATACCAAAAACAGTATAATGATTTAGATTATTTTCCAATTAGGATTTCTTAAAAGACACAACCATGAAAGCAAAATATGTGGGGAATGTGTTGCTGACACAAAGCATTACCAACTGAACTAAAACTAAGATAAAAAAATAAGGTTCACCAGCCTAATAGTACAAAATCATTTGTAACCAAAACACTCATTTCCTTCTTTTTCATTAAAAATTGCAACTAAGGGCCAGTGAGATGGCTCAGCAGCATAAGTGCCTACCTGGCAAGCGCAAGGTCCTGAGTTCGACTCCCAGTACCCACATAAAAAAAAAAATTGCAACTAAAACCAATTTAAGATTTAAATACTATGTACATATATTACTTGATTGGCAATTTGAATTTAATAAACGAGAAAAGAAAGATAGCTGCCTGCCCACCTCCCTTTCCCCACCTATGTTCTTCAGCATATGAAATAAAGAAGTAAAGCAAGACAGCATTTCAAAATGGGAGAAAAAGGTAAGTGAACTTCAGCTCAAAAATAACTCCACACATAAAGTATGACTTTTCTATTAAAAGATGAATGAGGGGCATGGTGGCACACGCCTGTAATCCTAGCACTTGGGAGGCTAAGCCAGGAGGATCACCACGAGTTTGAAGCCAGCCTGGGCTATACAGTGAGTTCAAGCCCAGCCTGGAATACACAGCAAGATCCCGTCTCAAAAAAAATGAATTTTGTAAGATGTTAAAAAGAATACTACTTAGGGCTTCTGACCTTCTAACTATGCACCATTCCTAGTGACACTGTTATGCTGCCCAGAATATCCTCTTTTCTTCCTGCTTAAGGGCACTCAAATGGAAGCCTTCTGCCCCAAAAGCAGGATTTATAGTTTCATTCTATATATTCCCAGAGGATGAGATGGACATCAGTACTGCAGCATTTCTCTTACAAAATCTTTATTTATATAGCTTTTAGTTGTCCATATCTAGCATAATGGCTGCAACACATAATTATCCAATAAGTGTTAAATAAAGGCTAGGATCTGTATTCATTAGTTCACTATCCTGAACAATTAATTTAAATAAAGTCAACACATGCTAATAATATTTTATTTATGATGTTATTTTTTGGCTTTTTGCATTTTTTATTTCTTTCAGTTTATTAGTATATGTGTGTAGTACATAATGTTCACATTCCTTATGGGGAGTTGGTGCATTCCTTTTTTCATTCCCTGTCCCTTCTCTCCCTGCCGTCTATCATCTCTTGACCCCCCTCCTTTTTCTGTACATGTCTGCAGTACATGTTTACACTCCTTTTGTGGAGCAGTGTGTGTATAGAACACACCCTAATTCCTTTTACCACCCCTTATCCTTTCCCTTCCCCTCCACCATCTCTTGAACCCCTTTCCCTTTGAGAACAACTGATCTCCCTACTTCCTATTATCTACCTTTTATCTTGCTTTTTATTATCATTCAGGGTTTCTCATAAAAGAGAAACCAATGTGATATTTAAGCTTGTGTGTCTAATTTATTTCACTTTATGGTCTCAAGGTGCATCCATTTTCCTACAAATGACTCATTTATCCTCCTTTATATGATGTTACTTTAAATGCACAATAGTGTAGAAAGATGACTTACTAAAAAACGCCAGCATGAAAATGCCATCGTTGCCCACTCTAAGCTGGTCTGCGTCACTGAAGTCATCTCTTGGTGGACACTCTTCCTCCTGATTCTGTAAAACATAATAGCAGATGAGCTCCCTAAACTAATTATGTTACCTTAAATGTAACAGTAAGAACTTCAATAAAATACAGTGTTCTCAACTTATATAGACAAAATTATATAATAAGTACAGTGTCTGGCACTAAGTATTCAAAAAACAGCAAGTTATTATTTTTCCATGGGCACCCCCTGAAAAGTGTAACTTTAACAGTAACACACAGAAAAAAGAAGTTGAGGGCCAGTGATATAGCTCAGCAGCATAAGCGCCTGCCTGGCAAGCGTGAGGTCCTGAGTTTGACTCCCGGTACCCGCATAATAAAAAAAAAAAAAAAGGAAGTTGAACATCAAACTTACAAAGTATCAAGAAGATAAATGTGACACTAGTGTCAAATGGAAAAACAGGAACAACCGGGTGAAATACAAATTTGTACAACCTCTGTGTTTTGCAATATGAAGATAAATATTTATATATTTATCTATAATAAAATAAAAACGTATATACCCACTGATCCAGTAGCTCCAGTTCTTGAAATACATTGTACAGATATATCAACATTACCACTTGTAAGAAATAATGTATTAAAGAGAATTCACTGCAGCAATTCTTTACAAAAGCAAACAAGTAGTAATTCATGGGTCTCCAATGCTTCCCCATGTCTTCCTGGCAGAGGTACTGGCTGCCTTTCTCTGGACATTTATATAGTGAAGAGCTTTGGAAGAGACTGTTTCCCTTCAGGACAAAGATAAGACATTCTCACCGACCATTAAAAAAAGATTTGGATTCTTCATAGTACTACGAAAAATAACGCTAAAACTCATATGGAAGCACAAAATAATTCTAAACAACAATAATAACAAAAAAACCCAAAAACAAATTAAAAAAAAATTGCTGGAGGTATCACAATACCTCATTTCAAAATATACTACAGAGTTGGGTGTGGTGGCGCATGCCTAGTATCCCAGCACTTGGGAGGCTGAGGCAGGAGGATCGTCACAAGTTTGAGGCCAGCCTAAACTATATAGCAAGATATTCTCTCAAAAGAAAACACACACACACACACGAAGAGCCACTGTAACAAAAACACTGGCATAAAAACAGACACATAGACCAATGGAATAGAACAGAAGACCTAAGAATAAACTCATATCTACAGCCATCTGATACTCAACAAAGGAGTAAAAGCATACATTGAAGAAAAGATAGTCTGTTCAACAAATGATGATGGGAAAACTGGACATCTACCTGTAGAAGACTGAAACTAGATCTCTCTCTTGCTTGCTCCACCAAAGTCAACTCAACATGGATCAAAGACTTTAATGTAAGATCTGAAACTCTGAAACCATTAGAGGAAAACAAGTAAAAGACTTTAAAATATAAGAACAGGCAATGGTCTCCTCAACAGAACTCCAGTAACTTAGGAAACAAATAGCAAGAACTGACAAATGGAACTGTATCAAATTAAACACAGGAAACAATCAGTGACTCAAGAGCCAGCCTACAGAATTAGAGAAAAACCTTGCTAGCTATTCATTTGACCAAGAATTAACATCTAGAATATATTAAGAACTCAAAAAACTTAATACCAAAATACAAGTAATTCCATCAGCAAATGAGCTGAGCAGGTACTGCTCAAAAGAACTATAAATTGTCAATAAATATATAGAAAAAATGTTTAATATCTTTAGCTGTCAGAAAAATGCAAACCAAAACTATACTGAGATTCCATCTTGCCCCAATAAGAATGGCTACTGTCAAAGAAAAACAACAATAACAAATGCTGGCAAGGATGCAGGGGAAAAGATACCTTACTTCTACACTGCTGATGGGAATATAAATTAGAAGGACCACTATGGAAAACAGTAAAGAGTTCCTCAAAAAACTAGAAATAGAATTACCATATGATCCATCTACACCACTTCTAGGTACCTTCCCAAGAGAATCAACCAATGTACTATAGAAACACCTGCATATTCACATCATTGTGGCACTATTCACAATAGCCAAGTTATAGAATCAGCCCAGATGCCCATCCACAGATGAACGGATAAAGGAAATGTGGATAATAATACAACAGAGCAGTGATAGCGAACCTTTTAGAGACAAGTGCCCAAACTGCAACTCAAAATCCACTTATTTATCACAAAGTGCCAACACTGCAATTAAACCTGAATACTAAGGTATTAGTTTAGAAAAAACAACTCATACACTAACATCTTTTGTGTTAAAAGAAAAAAAAAAAAACACGTGCCACAGGTTCGCCACCACTGTAGTAGAGTATTATTCAGCCATGAAGAACGAAAACATGTCATTTGCAGGAAAATGGATGGAACTAGAGATTGTCATGTTAAGCAAAGTAAGTTAAGCTTTCCTCAGATGTGGAATTCAGGGGAGAAGACGACATGAAAGCAGAAGGCAGACTTTTGGTGAAGGAGTGGGGACAAGAAAAGGGGGGAGAGGAAAGGGAGGTAAGAGAGATTAATAAGGAAAGTGAGTATGATCTGTCATAACGAAAGCCATTGGTTTGTATAATTAATCATACTTATAATTTTAAAGACAAGAGGAAAAGAGTCAGGATCCTTAAATTCGGGATTCCCCTACTTTTAACACAAGCAACTGCATGTGCGGTTATCACAGCCCTCTTTGTACTGCCCTATGGAAAATATTTACACAAAATTTTTAAAAAACAAAAGATGCTATCTGTGCAGCAGTGGGAACTGAGGCTCAGGGAACTGACAGGAATAAATGCTAATACCCTGGCTACTGGTTTTGCTGTCAATAATGAAGTCTTTATCTCTGACCCAAGCAGTCCCGTGTCTCCTACCAGAATCCAGGAAATTGACAAACTACTTATCAGTTAGCTCGCGAGTTAGGTAAAAACTTGGACTAGTGATAGTCCTTGATAGACTGGTGAAATAAATTATTGCACATGTATTCAATGAAACTCAAAAAGCAGTGTAAATGTTTAAAAGTGAAAAGAAAAAAGATAAAAGTCTAAGTGAAAACAGTTTCTACAGTCCAAAACCTTTTGTATACCAAAATAATAATGTATTATTTGCTTTTGAATATAAACAACTTCCATGAAAGTATATATAAAACCTGCACCACTGACTGCCTCTGATACTTGATAAATATTGCTGGAATACCCATTCTATACAAGACTTTGCTTCCTTGTCCTTTAAATACATCAGTGTACACAAAACAAACATGTACACCCTCTGGAACCTAAATTGTAGTTACAGGAATCAGACAACAAATAAGACATGATAGTTTTTATGTAATTATTAAAAGTGTAAATAGTATGCCACAAAAAGAAAACAAGAAAAATGGAGAGGGGAGGGCAGGGGAGAGAAAGGGAAAAGGAAAAGAAAGAGAAGGATAGAAAAGGAAAAGGAATAGAAGAAAAGGAAGTTGCTATGGGATTAGGTTACAATTTCAAACATGGTAGTCACGTAGAACTCACTGTAGTAGGACTCGAGCAAAAACTTAAAGGAGAGGGAAGAGAGCTATGCAGACACCTTATATAAAGTATCCAGGCAGAAGAATAAGTCAGAGGTAAGACCCTGTGACAGACCACACACGACACATTAGTAATAGCGAGGACACTATCCTGGCTGCACTAGACTGAACCCAAGTAAAAACAGGAAGAAATGAGGTCAGAGAAGTCCAGAGAGTCCCCTGAAGGATTCTGGATTTTACTGAGTGAAATGAAAGTTCTTACACAATTCTGAGCAGATGAATGACATGACCTGATTTATATATACATTACCTCCAGGTTACATATACACAATCTTACTTCAGTATTAATGTTTCAACTTTGTGAGGCTTAGTAAGAGAAGGTAATGCCTGGCCCAAGATCACACAATCAGAAAAGTCAAGGCCAAACTTGAATCCAGGACACTGGTGTACTTCCCTCTAAATCATAGTAGTCTCACTAAGTATACTGCTATCCTGAAAGAAAAAATCTTTCAAAACCATGTATGTTGTTCATTATGTGGGTAAAAAAATCTCTTAAAACTCTGCAATCATATATGCTAGGCAAACTTTATTTAGTAAATTTAATGATGCCAATGATTAAGCACATACTAATAAAATTTTATATACTTTCAGCCAGGTAGGGTGGCACTTGCCAGTAATCCCAGAACTCAGAAGGCTGAGGCAGGAGGATCACTGTGAGTTCAAGGCCAGCCTGAACTACATAGCGAGACTCTGTCTCAAAAAAAAAAAAAGTGGTGGGGGCGGAGATACAGCTCAGCAGCACAGTGCCTGCTAGGCAAGCGCAAGATCATGAGTTCGATTCCCGGTACCAAAAGAATATATACATATATACACACACACACACACACACACACAGTTTCAAATTAACTCTAGAAATAAACATTAAGGAATAGCACAAACAACAACAAAAAAGATTTTAAAAGCACTTAATATGATGACAAAAGTATAATATTTCATATTATTTTAAAACATCAATATAAAAATTTTATCAAAGTCTTTTACTTTTTAAAAAACAGAAGACTTACACACAGATATCTTTTACATTACTATTACTGGGAGGGAAAATCCACACATAAACATATGAAAATAATTCTTCCCTGGAGAGATATGGCCACTAAACTACAACTGTTATTAATTCTATGCAATTTCACTTGACCACTAAATAACAGGAAAATATTTATACAAAATGTTTAAAAAAAAAAGATGGTATTTGTGCAATAAATTCAACTACACTAAATATTGATTTATAAATCCTTAAATTTATAAAAGGCAACAAAATATTTTAAAACAAAAATCTGTAATAGAATATGAGGTATTCCCATGTTCTGAATTGCCTACACTGGCTAATGCAAAGAAAGCATTAACTTAACCAACTGTCCTTTATTAAATGCCAAGTATGTGCCAGGTAACAGCTAGGAGTTAGGAGCACAAAAATGAAGCCCCTGTCTGAGAGTCGCTCAGTTTACCAAGGTCCAGTTCTTATGTCGAAAGACAAATTAATGTAACAATTTCAAACAAGTCACAAAAATGAACCCTACTCACCTACAAGTTTTAAGATAACTCTGCCTGATGAATAAGCATGTTTTTCTAAAAGTTTTATTAAAGGAATGATTTAGAATTCAAATTTTTTCAAAGAAATACTAAAAATGAGTAGCACATTTCCATAAATCTAGCCATTCCACAAGATACACACAACCCCGCAGAACAGAAAAAGTACATGGTGTGTCAGGAGCTGCTGACCACCTTATCTATGTTATCCCACTGAGAGTAAATTTAAGAAATAGCATCCCTCTCTCATCCAGCTGAGACTCATTTATGACTGAATGTAGTCAATTGCTAATCAGACCAGGTTTGTTTTTTAATTTTAAAAATTTTTAACTAACCCAAAAAAGTACATATTTTTATGGTGTACAACACGAGGTTTTCAAATATTATACATTGCCAGACGTGGTGATATACACCTATATATCCCAGAACTTGGGAGGCTGAGGCAAGAGGACCACTGTTAGTTCAAGGGTAGCCTGGGCTACATAGTGAGACCCTGTTTCAAAAAACCAAAAAAAAAAAAAAAAGACCCCAAAGAAAGACATACGCACACCATAGAATGGCTAAATCAAGCTAATTTATGTATGTATTACCTTACATACTTATTTTCTGTGGTGAGAACACAAAATCTGCTCTCAGCTACTTTCAGCTTACAGACGGCTTTTGTAATCTGAACCAGGTTCGGATTCACAAGCAAACGTTCATACGCTCACACTTCGCAGAGGAGGGTGCTGGAGTTCGCCTTGACAGAAGCTACTTGCTTTACAGGTCTGTATTCCTTCTCTATGGTTCTCCCTCATAACACCTGAAATCTTTACTGACTGAGCTCTATTCATGCTACTGGCTTAAGAGACTTACTTTCCTTTCTAAAGAAAAACGCATCTAGAGTAAATCTCGGGGTTAGTATCTTTACCTCGCTTCCTCATCATTAGCTATTTGAAGTTTAGCTCTTGTGTACTTTGGAGAATGGCAGTGGGACAGGTATGAACTCATCTGGAAACACGTCTCCTCCTCAGAGGCTCTATCCCTGGGCTCCGGCTTCATGGTGGCAAGAGGACAATGCCATACAGGGAAGCATTCTTCTCTCCCTTGAGTTCTCACCTAATTCTAGCTTTCTTGGGTGAGGTAATTTTTTAAATATCTTTTTCCTGCACAAAATAGGATGAATCCAGGGATCTGAAATGACACTTCTCAAGTCTGAAATAAGAAAAAAAGAAAAAGCAAAATATTCTAGCCCTGCTTCCAGCCACACTAAAATGTAAATAATTTCACCTCGTACCTGCGGCAGGACGGCTTAAGATATGATCAAAAAATACGGTGATTTAAAATTTGAATTTATAGTAAAAGATACTTTGCCATTAATCTCCCTCAAGACATTTGTCCTCGCTTCGGACACACGTATCCTGTCATTCTTGCCACTTTGTAAAGCAGTTCTGGAAGTCCTTTTTCATGAGTGTTTTTAGTTGCCCTGTGATAGCTGCATCAATATCTTGAATTAATTCAAAACATTTTGACTTTTGGAAAGCGTCACAAGTTGCACTGTACCAGATCTAGTGAATAAGGTGGATGAGGACACACTGTAATGTTTTTAATTGACAGAAACTGCCATAAACATTTTGCACTGATTCAAGACATCAAAGTAGCCACAAAATGACACAAAATAGGACTGCCAGAACCACTTCAGAATGATGAGACACATGTGTTCCAAGTGGAGAGGAGTAATTTGAGGGAGGGTAATGGCAATGTATCCTTTACTGTAATAAATTTATTTTTAATTTAACCAATCATTGTAGTTTTTGGTCATACCCAAGCCATGTACACTGCTGTCTCTACATGACTGAGATAGCCACTCTCTCTACAAGAATAATGATATATATGTATCTCACTGACTCTCCCTAGTGCTAGGACATCATCATTACTCCAAATTTCTATGATGAGATATGATAAAAAGAAAATACATTACTGAAAAAAATTATGTGAAGGCTTTATAACTTTCTTCTCTACACATTTCAGCCTATCTTAACATCTTTCACAGAGTCACTAAACTGGCTATGTAATATATATAAAGCATGAATAGAAAAAAGATGACTCATGGCCATAGTGATAGTCCATAAATTCTAAATGATATACAGAGAAAGATAAATGTATGGCCAATGAAGAGATGAGTGGACTCGAGGTCCCAGTGAGAGAGAAGAACCAGCAGACTGGGATACCCACATTCGGTGACTTGGAGGAATGAGAGGTTAGTACGAAGATAAGTAAAATCAGAAGTCAGCAAGTAATAAATGTACTGGTAATGACAAGGTCTAGGATGAACGCAAGATGAAGTGGGATGGAGGTGACGATCAATAGAAGCAAGGAGGCCAAGGAACGGAGAAGCCAAGTTTAACAAGGAAAGCGCCACCTTGACCAAAAATAATGCACATCAGAAGTGGTAAAAAAAATGTACAGGCCTGGCAGTGCACACCTGTGATCAGAGCACTCGGCAGGCTGAGGCAGGAGCGTCACTGCAAGTTCAAGGCCAGCACGGGCTACAAAGTGAGTTCAAGGCCAGCCTGAACTGCATAGTGAAACCCTGTCTCAAAAAAGACACACACACACACACACACACACACACAAACACAGATTACAGGAAAACTACACTCTTATACCAGAGAACTCTTTTTGATGTTATTTTTTTCTTTTTGGTGGGTACCAGGGGTCGACCTCAGGACCTCGCGCGCCAACAGGCACCCGTGCCGCGGAGCGATATCACCGGCCCTTTTTTCGTATGTGGGTTCTGGGAGTCGAACTCGGGCCCTCACGCTTGCCAGGCAGGTGCTTATGCTGCTGAGCCACCTCCCCAGCCCTTGATGTTATAATAAATTTGTTAATATCAAAAGAAAGGTTAAAATTGTCTTACTCTCTGAGATGTTTCTGCTGCTGCAGCAGCCATTGCAGCAGCTTTAGCCTTTTCAGCTTCGTCATATGTAGGAAGAGAGGTAGCAACACTGTAGGGAGGTGGCACAGGATAAAACTCATTGTAAACTTCTGTATCTAAAGAGAAAGATTTAAAAAAAAGGATAATCATTAAAATAGCTATGACTATAATTTAATAATTTATAATATTATAAACTACAAAGTGTGGTAAAAATGTAGAATAAATGTTTACATTTTTAAAAACAGTTTATTACAGTGAAAGACACATTGCCATCAATCCTCCTCACTTCAAACACGCTCATCCCATCCTTCCTGCCACTTTCTGAAGCAGCTCTGGAAGTCCTCTTTAACAAATGAATGTCTTTACGAGGTGTGGTCAAAACTACAGTGGAGGCTGCTGCTGAATGCCATTCAACAACAGTACGAAGGGCTCATGAAAACATCACAAAGTGTCTTCATCCACCCTACTCACTGGACCTGGCACCATGCAACTTCTGGGTCTTCCCTAAAGTCAAAATGACCATGAAAGATAAACACTTTGAATTGATTCAGAACACCGAGGCAGCCAAAACAGCACGATTAAAGATACTTATGAAAGAGGACTTCCAGAACTGCTTCAAAAAGTGGCTAAAACAATGGGGTAAGTGTGTTTGAAGTGAGAAATATTTTGAGGGGGATTAATGGCAATGTGTCTTTTACTGTAACAAATAAAAAAAATTTAAACAGTCACCTCGTTTTTCCATCATTCTATTTAACACGTAAGTTACTATAACAATCTTATTTTAGTCTTAGAGTTTAGTCTTAAATCTTATTTAGTCTTATCTTAGTCTTTTTTATAAAGAGAAAAGACCGATAAATATCCAAAGGTGGATACATTTTTAAAAAGATCTCAAGAATGAGATTATGAAAAGGAGTTCCAGATAAGGAAGATCAGAATCCCACAATACACAAGCATGCTCTGTGTGTGTATCAGTCTGCACAAAGAAGTTAGTTTACCTGCCTACAATCTCAGTCACAAAAGTTCTTAAAATTCAGGAATAGTAACAACAAACATTCACACTTGTTAGATATGCTAGAACCACTGACACTACAAAAGGGAGATTCTATGTACCACAATGTTTGACATCACTGTTTCAATTTTCTCTATTGTAACTATAATATTTTTATATTTCCTATATCCATTTATAATTTTCTCCGTTTATCAAAATTTTTTGTATTTCCAAAACGAAAACACGTTTTACTATTCCTACTAACCATTTCATATACTGTACCACTTCTACACACATTAATCTTAGCAACTCCAAGGTGCAGCAAAATTAAGTTTCTTGCCTAGTATTAAGCAACAAGTGGCAGATCCCTGAGTTCCTCACCCCAATACTTCACCCTGATAACATAAAAAGGGTACTTTTCCAAAATGTGCTGATTGCAGCAACTGTTCTAATGTCTGAAGTAAACTCAGTATTTCTTTTTGCTGAAAGATTGTAGAATTTTTACTCTTTTCCACTCTTATATCTTTAGCTTCCATTTTTCTCATATCTACTCAGTTTATAAGATTTTCTATGAAGATTTCTCCCTCTCCAATTTTTGAAGTATTTTTGTTTTGTTTTGTTTTTTGTGGGTACCGGGGGTTGAACTCAGGACCTCGCACACCAGCAGGCGCCCATGCCACTGAGCGATATCACCGGCCCTTTTTTCGTATGTGGGTACCAGGAGTCGAACTCAGGACCTCATGCTTGCCAGGCAGGCGCTTATGCCGCTGAGCTATCTCACCAGCCTGAAGTATTTTTAAAATAAGAACTCCAGAAGTACAGAAAAACAGTAAGTACAGACTGCTTATTTTTAAAAAATAGAACTGTATTACTTATTTCTAATATAAGTAGCACAAATAAAGTTATACAGGGTCAGTTAGAATCACTGACATTTTAAAGGTAGATTCTATATACCACAATGTTTGATATTATGGTTTCAATCTTTACTATCATAACCATAGTATTTTTGTATTTTCTATATTAATTTATAATTTTATCTAGTAATACCACTCCAACTGCATTTGTAGGTGAACAGGTTTTAAGACAATTTTAATGCCATCAGTAGGAACTAAGACTCTCACAGATCATTTTTAATCTAATGATGAAAGTGATGGCAGCAGCTTATTACTGAATCTGACTTACCAGAAGACATTAGAGTCATAGACGCTTAGAAAACACTATCAATGTGTAAAAACACCACAGAAGGTCGAGTAAACAGACTTCTTGCAGTGCTAAGGCTACAATGGGAATAAAATCTAAGTGAAAACAATAGGTATGATTGAAATAATGCAATAACATTAAAAGTATACATTTTAAAATCTAGAACAATGATATTATCTAAGGAACAAGTACGTAAAAATTTTAAAGTCTTCAACACTCAATATAGAAAAAAATCCCCTCCACTAGTAGATGAAACCCGAGCAGCCCTAAATTGTTATAACTAATTTTTCTTCCACCCTGTAAAGTAGTGGTTCTCAAACAGAATCTGGAAGCTGGGCATGGTGGCAAATGCCTAAAATCCCAGCACTTGGGAGGCTGAGGCAGGAAGATTGCCATAAATTTGAGGCCAACCTGGGCTATATAGTGAGTTGAAAGGCCAGCCCGAACTACATAGCAAGACCCTGTCTCAGAAAACCAAAAAAAAAAAAAAAAAAAAAAAAAATCATACAGAATCTGGGTAGCTCCAGCTCCAATTCTCTTATACAAGCACTATGAAGCTGAACTTTCTAAATGAGCAAGGTTATTACTAGCAATTATGGGAAAAAGTCAAAGAGTATTCAAATACATTGTGAAATACTATTCAAATATCACATATGACTAGTGATGTTGTTTAGATCTATAAAAACAAGACATAAAATAACCTAATGGAAAATATAATCTTCATAGAAGAAAATATCAATAGTTTTCACTAAAAAGAAACCCAAAATTCTAGAACTATTCAGTTCTTGTGCTCAGTTAATCCCCAGCATTATAAAAACAAGCCAAAAAAAAAATCCAAAAAACAAAAAAAACTACACAAAACTTGGGCTCAATTAAAATCAAGAGTGACCATTTAGCAAATTTGTTAAAAAAAAAATAAAAAGACCAGTCTCCACAGAGGAGACTGCAGGAATAAGTGAACATTTAGACAACAAGTGCAACTGGTTTTTTATAGTTGAAATTTATCTAACTTTTTAAAATGATGTTATTTTATAATCATATTTCAAATCATAGAAAAATGGGAAGATTCTCAGAACATTTTTCATTGCAAAAACTCTCAATAAAATATTAACAAATCTAAATCTTGAAGAGATTAGAGCATGACATATCCATTTAATCCAGAATATACAGATGCATTAATTTAAAGAAATCTACTACAAAGATTTTCATTACAACAAAAATTAAAGGAGAAAAACCACTTGACTTTATAACCAGGTACAAAAAAATGAGTTCAGAGGGTTTCTGGTCTACTGAAGCCATTTATTAAAACATGGAAGACTGCAGAAAAAGGTCTGGTGAGAGGGTAAAAGGAAATAGGTAGCTGCAGTAGTTTCAAAAGTTAGTCTTCAAATTCTCTGAAACTATCATCAAATAGAGACTAAACCAGGCATGGTGGCACATGCCTATAATCCCAGCACTCAGGAGGCTGAGGTAGGAGGATCGTCATGAATTCAAGGCTAGCCTAGACTGCACAGTGAGACCCTGAGGATCGTCATGAATTCAAGGCTAGCCTAGACCCTGTCTCAAAACAAAACAAAACAAAACAAAACAAAAAAGTAGAGACTAATTTCTCTTCTTGGGGCCGGGATTATACGGTGGAAGTGACACTATGTAACTTTTTTTTTTTTTTATGTGGGTACCAGGAGTCGACCTCAGGACCTTGCGCTTGCCAGCAAGTGCTTGTGCCATTGAGCGATATCACCGGCCCTTTTTTTCCTTTACATGGATACCGGGAGTCGAACTCAGGACCTCGCGCTTGCCAGGCGCTTATGTGCTGAGCTATCTCACTGGCCCCACACTATGTAACTTTTGAGGCAATATCACCACAGGCTAGATGGCTCCCAGGTGGCTTTCTCTCAGAATGCTCTTCTTGGAATCCAGTCATCACTCATTGAGGAAGCCTAGGCCTGAAGAGGCCACATACAGGTGTTCTGGCTAACCGCTCCAGCTGAAGTTCTAACTGAAGCTAGAATCTGCCACCATACATGTGAGAAAGGGAGCCTTTGAGATGAAGGCCACCATCAGATGAAAAGCACGTGAGACTCTGGGGGAGAATAACACTCCAACAAATGTGAGAATGAATGATGGCCATTTTTACTCCGTGAAATTTGGAGTCATTTGTTACACAAAAATAGTAATGATATCCTCCAAAAGGTATCACAAATTTACTCTTAAAATTAGTATCTTCCACTTCTCAATCATAAGTATCATCAAGAAAACAATTCATTTTCTTTCTTCAAGATTATTATCAAATTCATTTTTATTTTGGCAGTGTGGGGAACTCAAACAGGGCCTCCCACTGAACTACATTTCCACTTCCAAATTGATTTTTTCTTTTTCAAATCTAAGGCAGCAAATTCATTATGCTGTATTCTGGAAACTTGGAAATAATGAAAAAAAATTTAGCACACAGTAAATATTGACAAGCAGGAAACCAACTGCTAAATCGTAAAGCCAAAGAAATAACTGATGGAAATTAAGATAAAAATTGTGCACGAGTGATTGCAGGTATAGCTCAGTGGTAGAGTGCTTGCCTAACATGCGCAAGGCCCTGGCTCCATCCTCAGCCAGCAAAAAAAAAAGCATGAAATTCTGTACTGAACAAGCACACTAATCAAATATTATATAAAAATAGAAGGAATATGCATTTATTAATTTAATTAGAATAACTCCATAAAGTTGATTTTCAGAACTGAATAAAAAATGTAAATAAACTTGATGAAAAAGCAATGAAGATCTTACATACTGCTAATGCAAAATGGTAACTAGAAAAAGTTGACATGAGTTTGAGAGAAATGACAATTACACAAGTAAGATGAAAATTTTTTTGTGGGGGGACAGTACAGCAGGGATGTGGGATAACCAGTTGTTCACAAGGAATAAAAGGCCACGAGGCAGCCAGAACCTCAGCATTTACTGATTGAGGAGGGGATTTGAGGAGGGGATTATCAGATGATTCAGAGGGCGGAGGTGCTCTTATGCTAAGAAGGATCTTGCCCTGGAGTGTCTTTGGTCTTAGTGGTCTTAGTCTTAGTGGGTAGGGGAGGATGCCCCACCCCTAAAGAGATAATGAGAAATCTCAAAAGGGTGATACCGATAATTCCAAGCCACCATTCCAAGCCACCATTAAGATGAAATATTCTAATGAAGAATTTTTTCTGTTAAAATGTTTTTCAGTAATTGATTTTTTAAATGTTCCATAATGAATACATAAAATAGAGAAGCTGCACTTTGAAGATAATCCTACAAATAAATAGTATACAAAATCGTAACAGTACACAAATCATCATAATGACTAAATCACCATTGCTGAGAAAATGCAAATTGTAGCCAGATAAATAACTAGGATTAGTTCTCTAGAGTGACCTGAATAGAGAAGATAACAGCATCAAACAGGAATCACTGCCTTGTATTCAGAATTACTACTGTGTGTACAACTGCAGGTAATATTTTGTATGTCCTTCATTCTGCTCACGTTTCTACCCACTCGTCATCATTAATACTGTTTATATTATAAAGATGTAGGCATGTGCACACATATGCAGACATGTATATATGTATATGTACAGTTGCATATTTATATGTGCATGTGTGTATGCACGCATAAAAATGTGTCAGTAGGTACTATATGTGTATTTATGCTTAACCGATTAATAGACTTGCTAATTGCACAAAACCATACTACAAAAAAAAAATGAACTAGAAAAGACATTCCGAGCTGTTTCACACCTGAAGTTGTAGGTACTTCCACGGTAATGCTACTGTAAGGTGGGGGAGAAGTATTGGTTTCAAGCGCTGGTGCTGAAGAAGCAGTCTGCACAACCTGTGGTGTGGAGTTCGAAGTGGATGGCTGCTCTACAGCAGGTGATTCTGAATTGTCCTCTTCATTGTGAAGCTAAGAGAACAAAGGAAACAGAAAAATTAATGTAATACTACTTAGTTTTTAATTAAAGCTAATTTTAAAAGATCATTTCAGGCAAAGGATCACCTTTTGACCAAACACAAAAATAATATTTAAAAGGACTAACAAAATTTTTAAAAGATGTAATCAGTCAGTAAGAAGTTTAGAATATTGATAATTTCTTTACAACAAAGATGAAGTTCAAAACTGCTTAAAGTTTTGACTCAAAATGCATTCATATTTGTGAAATCCTTTACTAGTTATTGCTCTACTGTACCTGAATCTATAATAATTGGAAATAAAATCTGAATTAATAAAGTGGAATAACAATGTATAAACATTCTAAAAATGTAGAGTACTCTAAATTTTCCCAAGTATAAAAAAAAATTTAAAGGGCCGGTGAGATGGCTCAGCGGCTTAAGCGCCTGCCCGGCAAGCGCGAGGGCCCAAGTTCGACTCCCGGATCCCACATACGAAAAAGGGGCCGGTGATATCGCTCAGCGGCATGGGCGCCTGCTGGCGCGCGAGGTCCTGAGGTCGACCCCCTGGTACCCACAAAAAAAAAAAAAAATTTAAAAAAGAAACAAACAATCAATCATGGAAGTACAGAAACTTGCCAAACAAAACAAAGATTAGGAAAGGTAAATTCGGAAGTTAAACCCAAGCGTTATAGCTGTAGACTTGTTATGGACCAGGCGGTGGAGAGAGGTAGGAGAGAGGGGAGGGGAATTAAATTAAATGGAATTAAACAAAGGGAGATGGGAGGAAGGGGAGGGAAATTAAACGGAATTAAATGGAATTAAACAGAAAGTAAAGGAACAGAAAGTAAAAAGATGTATTATGTCCACAAGGAATATAATCAATATGTACTGCTAACATCTATTAATAAAAATTTTAAAAAGAAATGATTACCCTTTAGCAATTGATAACAACTACAGGCATCAATACCACAAAAAGTGATTCATCAAGGAGGTAGTATAATTGATCCTTATTTCAAAAAGAGGCCTTATTAAAATACTTAAGTTACTTTTAAATTAGACTCTCATTTTGAAAAGCAACTACAGTTTGCAATATTATTCAATATTTATTATTTTAATTATTCTTGTTACTTTGAGCAATTCAATGTTAAAAACAATCCTTCAGTGAAATTTTGTCACAGAACTCATATGTACAAATTTTGAATGTTGTGATACAGCAAAACAAACACAGATTTTGGATGCAATATTCTGTTCTACCTTTTAGGAGCTATGATAAACTTATCTTCTCCATGCCTCAGTATTTACCTGTCAATTGTAAATGCAGTCAAAATCCTCATAGGTTTGCCAAATAATATCTGGACAGCATCTAGTATAACTAACAGAGAAGATATTTAATAAATACTTGTCTTCCCTTCTTCCCTTTTATTTAGTGTATTTTATTTCATGAATTCAAGACAGAAATTATGAGGTACCAAAATAAGCAGTCACTAACTTGCCTCTTGAGAAAAATACATACATATATATGTATATGCACTAAGCAAAATGGGTGGTAAACTTACTATTACCAAGCTATATGCCTATGTCTTGGTAAGCGATCACACTAGAAAAACTTTTTTTTGTTTTTTTTTGTGGGTACCGGGGGTTCGACATCAGGACCTCGTGCGCTAGCAGGTGCCCGTGCCGCTGAGCGATATCACCAGCCCTTTTTCGTATGTGGGTTCCGGGAGTCGAACTCGGGCCCTCGCGCTTGCTGGGCAGGCGCTTAAGCCGCTGAGCCATCTCACCGGCCCCTAGAAAAACATTTTTGTCAGTTAATGAATCATAACTTTTAACAGAACCATCATAAATATACCTAAATTATTTCTCAAGTTACTCAGACAACTTTTTCCACAGACATCATAGCACCAAGGTTTGATTAATAAAATCAAGTAACAAACTGAATTCTAAGTTCAAATAACCATAAATGCACTTTGTATGAGCCTTCCATTTACTTGTTGCACTTTTCAAAATAGGCACTAAATGACCACTCTCTTGACTGGCAATACTTTACATCTTATCACAAAGCACCTCCCACCCTTTCCCAGTAAAAGCTACCCAGGAGACTTCTTATCTAGTCATCTTTAATTCATTATAGTTTTAAGATCAAAAATGTCAGATGAGCAAGGTAAGATAAATAAAAGGACAGATATTTACTTGGCAGTATAAACAACTAAGTAACAATGAAGGCGTCAAAAACAGCCACTTATCCACTTCTATTAAAGCTGCAAATGTAGATATAATGAATTTTACTAAATAAAAAAACCTCCTATGACAACTCTCCTCCAGTTTCACACAAGGTAATACTCCTTATCGTATCAAATACAGTACATAAATGTACTCTCTACAATGACTAATTCATTTTAAAACCCGACAAAGTTTACTAAACTACAATGAAAAGAATAAGTACAGGCATTTTTACATATGATCTCTGAAATAAAGTTTGGAGCCTATAAAACATACCTAATTTATTGCCCTACCTACCACAGTTTTGTTTTTACAAGATTATGATATTACAGTGTACTTTTGTTATGCACCAACAGTAAAACCCACTAACTCAGTCAAGAGGCTCTACCCACACTAGATATAGCTTCCAATTTATTTTAAACGCAACATTCTACTTTTGACATCTTCGCAAGCAACGAAATTGTAATTGCCTTACTATAACTGCCTTTTAAATACATCCATACAAGGGTTCAAATCAAATTATATGTTTATCAAATCAGACAATGCCATTTGGGGATAATTTCCCTTAACTATGCTGTCCAATGCTTCTATTTTACATTCTTTAACAATTACCTAAACAGAAAAGCAGGGATGGGGGTGAGGAGGGACCAACACATACACGGTGATGAACCAGGCTTTGTGCCCTATCTATACATCTCAAAAGCAATCATTCTACCTCTTTCTACTACAAACCTCCCAGAAAAACTGGGCAGTATAGTGCCGCACATAAAAATGAAAACTTGTCTTTAATATACTGACCAAGGAGATAAGAAAAGTGGCATACTGAATGAGTCATAAATTTTTATCTAAAGGAAAATGGATGACAAGAAGGCTGCCTTAAAAGTATGAGTAGCTAGTCTCTACAGGTTACACTGCGTGTTTTTAATAACAAGAACACCATAAGCATGACAAGATTCTTTTTTTTATTTTTAAGTTTTGGCACCAGCAATCGAACTCAGGACCTTGAGCTTGGCGTTAGAATAGATTCTAACTGGAAGTCTAGCCTCCTGGTGTATACACTATTGCTTCTTCTAATTGGCATGTCTCCTACAGTATAGCTATTCATTCCATCTTAAGGTGATAAAATATTAATGTAGTAACTAGAAGCTTCGTTTTGTGAAGCCAGATACCTCACTGAATGTTTTCTAAAAGTACAAGGTGAGAATGTATAGATGTGCTCTGCTCAGCAAGCAGTACGCTACAAGCAGTACACAAGCCTGCCGGGTTGTGGCTGTTATTGGCCCAGTGACAATATGGCTTATTTTTTTAAATTTGTCCACTCATTTCTTTTCGGTTTTAATTTCAGCACTACAGCAAGAAAACAGTTGAAAAAAAATCATTAAAAAAAATTTTTTTAAAAAGGTACCTAAAAGGCTGATATATTTTGTATGCTACCATACTATGACTGTGCTTATGTTCTGTACCAAAGGGCAAAATTGGAAATAAGAACAGCTGCAATGAGATAAATTTTAGCTCAATTTTTAAAAACATGCTATCATTACAACTACCCATGGCACTATCCTTTTTTGTGAGTCAACAAATGCTTTTCTGTAGAGTTCAGATGATGACCTGGCAAGGCTGTGGCATAACTCAGGTAACCACGTACCCACTTTTCTCAGGACAACTTCCCGTTGTTCCAAGGACCCATTCAATTCATTTTTCCCATCACTTTCATTCTCAAAAATGTTCAAATTTCATAAGTTAAATGGTCAATCTAGCCAGGCGTGGTGGTGCACACCTGGAATCCCAGCGCTCGGAAGGCTGAGGCAGGAGGACTGCCCAAAGTTTGAGGCCAGCCTGGGCTACAAAGTGAGTTGAAGCCCAGCCTGAACTGCATAGTGAGACCCTGTCTGAAAAAAAAAAAAAAAAAAAAAAAAGTCAGTCTACAAGGAATGGAATTTCCCACTTCAGAAGGAAATTATACCATGACAAAGATTCCTTCTCTTTTTTTTTTTTTTTTTTGTGGGTACCAGGGGTCGACCTCAGGACCTCGCGCACCAGCAGGCGCCCGTGCCACTGAGTGATATCACCAGCCCTTTTTTCGTATGTGGGTTCCGGGAGTCGAACTCAGGTCCTCATGCTTGCCAGGCAGGCGCTTACACCACTGAGCCATCTCACCAGCCTCCTTCTAACTCTTAATGTTAATAAAACCAATAGAGGTTGATGTTAATAAAGATGTATGCTATTTTCTGATACTTTATGCTGCCTTATTTAACATATATTTTAGAGAAGAAAACAGATTTGGGTTGCAATAAAATCAAATGGCAGAGTCAAGCTATTCATCTAAGTTACCCAGGAAGAAAATGAGCTTTCTCATCTGTGCTCCTAAGTACTTGTATTTCATAATGCAGGTGCTATGAGATCCCCCCTGCTGCCTGAAGTGGGTAGTGTTGTAAACCAACAGCTCGGAAAAAGGGTTCCCAATGGACTATGTTGCTTATTAGCAAATGGAGCTCGATTTTCTACCAGTAAAACTGAATCAACAGAATTTTCTGTGTTCTCCCTCTCTTTCTCTTTCTGTTTCCCCCATCTCCCTCCCCCGCCCCCTATTAAACAAACAGGATTTTCTCAAATTCAGGTTTCTTTTCCAAATTTCTGTCCCATTAAATCTTTGCTACCTCTAGATACTTTTCTGCTCGTGGGAGCTAGCATATGATAAAGCAAACATAAGAACAATTAGGAAACAAATGTATAAGCAGCAAATTAATATTAATTTTAAGGGCTACAAGCAAATCGCATCATTCTCAGCTTCTTGTTTGGAATGTACACTAAAGTTTGGCATGGTTTTATATGTCATAATGTAACACAGGCATATTTTCTGCTAGTAAAAACATTTCTTATTGGTATGACAGAACCTGTTAGTATTTCATGGTGTTCCACAAAAAAGCAGCATGAGCCCCAGGCTCTCCATCATCAAACAAGTTTGCAAAATCAAGGGTCATCAGATATTTTTTACCAAGACAAAACTAAGTTGTCTTTTTTAAAAAAATAGAGGTTTCGATTTCATCTTAAAATTACTGTTGTCTGCTCATGGTACATCAAATAAAAAAATTGTAGGAGGTTATATCCAGTGTAACTGGCTTTTAAAACTAATAATGAGATATTACTGGTGTAAAACATAAGAGCAATCACAATTTCTGGAAGAAACAGTTGTAGGTAGAAGGAGATACTTTACTATTTGAATTTTTCACCTTAAATGTAAATTAACGAACTTTCGAATTTTTAATAAATAAAAGCAAAATCAATAAAATTAAACCTCTGATTTGGCATGTCTCAGAAACAAAAATGTTAAGATATATGCTATGTTCTATGATAAAAACTTTAACACAAAATATCACATATACCAGCTCCCTTGGACTTATATATATATGTAAGTTTTTGTTGAACTTATATATATATGTAAGTTTTTATCTTAATTGTCAATTTCACTGGATTAGGAGCCTCCTGGAGAGGTGACGGAATCAGGGGGCACTGTACTCATCGGTGGATCAATTCTCCAATGTTCAGAGCTGAACATGCCGTGAGGATGTGGGTCTGGGGCATCCCTCTGAGGGCAGATGCCCCACTGGCCTGCACTCTCCCCTGTGCTCTGCTTCCCAGACACCATGGCTGTGAGCAGCTGTGCTTCATGCCCTTTGGCCATGATGCTTCTCCCTTGGAGCCAACTAAATCCTCTGAAATGGGTTCAGAAAAATAGGTTGAGAAAAATCAACCTCTCATCCTTAAGTTGCAGTGACAGGTATTTCGTCCCAGCAATGGGAAGCTGACCAATACAAACTGTAACCAAATAAAAAGTATATTTATTTATTTATTTTGTGAGTACCGGGGGTCGAACTCAGGACCTCGCGTGCCAGCAGGTGCCCATGCCGCTGAGAGATATCACCAGCCTTTTTTTTGTATGTGGGTACCAGGAGTCGAACTCAGGACCTTGCGCTTGCCAGGCAAGCGCTTGCCAGGCAAGCGCTTATGCCGCTGAGCTATCTCACCGGCCCACAAAAAGTATATTTAAAGAGTGCAAATCAACCAGCATGGTGGTGCAGGCCTATGATCCCAGCTACATGGAGGCTAAGGCAGGAGGATCATAAGTCAGAGGCCAGCCTGTGTGACTTAGGGAGATCTTCTTTCAAAGTAAATAAAAGGGGCTGAGGGTGTCACTCAGTGGTACATCACCCGTGGCTCCAGGCCCCAGTATTGCAGGGAGGGCAAAAGCAAATCAGATATAGTATTTGTCTTTTTAAGGAAATGTAATGGAAGTGATTATTAATGGGGCAATGAAGTGATTAAAGAAAAGAAAATTAAATTTGTTTTGCCAGACCAGACTTGTTTTTCTGACATCAAGACTTGCGCATCCATTTGTCAGTTCAATTTTTAAAAAGACATCAAACAATAACAAAAAAGAGCTCAATTGAAGTTCAATTCTTTTTTTTTTTTTTTGTGGGTACCAGGGGGACGACCTCAGGACCTCGCGCGCCAACAGGCACCCGTGCCACTGAGCGATATCACCGGCCCCTTTTTCGTATGTGGGTTCCGGGAGTCGAACTCGGGCCCTCGCGCTTGCAAGGCAGGCGCTTACGCCGCTGAGCCATCTCACCGGCCCTGAAGTTCAATTCTTAATTCTACATATTGTTTAGATCTCAGCTTAAAATCAAGTTGTTAAGAAAGCCTTTGTAATCTCCCCAAAACAGAATAAATTTCTTTGATATACAGTGCAATCATAACCTTACCTGTTTATCAGAGCACTTAACATAATAGCACTTTATTTATGTAGTTATTGATTTACAATCTGTTTTCCCAGCTAAAGAAAGAGCTATACAAACATGAAGGTTTTATCTGTACTGGTAAACACTGTGAAAATAAAAGTGACCTCTAAAAGTACACTGATTTCAGCTTTGGTTAAATTTTTTTTTTTTTTTATTAAGTGTAAATCACCAGTCACAAGTAGCGTAAGGTGGAAAGGCTTGAGAGAGAGTAACCTTGCTAACTCAAGTACTTTGAAGCCTCTCACAGCTAGTTATTACTTTACTCTTCGTAAGTTAAAGGGAAGGTGTTGGAGAATATTTGCATCTCAAAGACCTCCAAGGAACAAAGAAGCCAAGCAGGTGGGGTAAAGGCCTTATATAAATTTCTGCTTTCAAAAGAACTACACCTCTGGTTAAATTCCTCTCACATGCTAAAACTGCAACATAAATATCCTTGATGCTAAGATTCCCTCCTTGGATGCAAAGTGCTCTATAGGGCATGCTAATTACCTGGCTTCTGTCCTTTAATTAAATGACATATGCTCCTTAAAACGTTAAGACAATATCAACAAAAAGATACTGTACAAAACTACATTTAGCTTATAAAATATGTAACGAAAAATTTGCCTACAATTATGCCTCTGTATCAACTGATCAATAGGATCTTAACGTGTGTGTGTGTGTGTGTGTGTGTGTGTGTGTGTGTGTGTGTGTGTTTTACTGAGGACTGAACCCAGGTCCTTGCAACTGAGCTACATCCCCAGTCGTTTTTTAAAATTTTGAGACATTAAGTCAATAAATTGGCCAGGCCTGGCCAGAATTTGTAATCCTCCTGCCTCAGCCTCCCAAAGTGTTGGGATTACAGGTTTGCATCACCACCTCCAGCTATTAATACAAATTATTAATAGCTTGCTGATCTCCTAATCCCATTCTTCTTCTCTTTCCCATACTTCCTTTTTTCTTCTTCTTTCTTTCGCTTCCCTCCCCTTCATCTTCTCCCTCTTCCCTGTGTATGCCCTGCTGGAATCCCCTGAAACTTCCTCTCATCTAGGGTGCTCTCCATTGAGCCACTGCTCCCTGCTGGCCTCTATTTGCCTCTTCATCCCACAATCCAGCTGACACAAATTTAGCATGAAAAGAACAGAATACATAGGGGCCGGTGAGATGGCTCAGCGGCGTAAGCGCCTGCCTGGCAAGCGGGAGAGCCCGAGTTCGACTCCCGGATCCCACATACGAAAAAAGGGGCCGGTGATATCGCTCAGCGGCACAGGTGCCTGCTGGCGCGCGAGGTCCTGAGGTCGACCCCCCGGTACCCACACACACACAAAAAAGAACAGAGTACATGCCATAAATGTGTATATATTTCACCAGGGGGAGGTTTTCACCATCACTCTCTGGTTTTATACCCACATATGCATTAACATATTTTAAATTTACTTTTATTTTATTTATTTGGGGGGGGTACCGGGAATGGAACTCAGGACTTTACACTTGCCAGGCAGGTGCTTGCCACTGAGCTATATCCCTGGCCCTAAATTTACTTTTAAAAGATGGCATTTTTTGAAATATGGTCACTAACTTGGGTTTGGGTCTCTCCACAATATCCTACTTCATGAATGCAAGCAGCTTTCAGAGATATATTTATTAGTGACTATGCTGTAGTTTTAGGCAATTAGGGTAGAAATTGTCTCCCTGAACTCCTTTCCATCCCTCTCACTTTATTATAAATTCACAGTATCTGGATAGGAATTCATCCACCACACTCCAGGATGAGCCGCTGATGGTCCACATCAGTCAGGATACTCCTCTGGCACAGCGCCATACTCCCATCTATCACTATGGCCCTCCTTACGGGTGGGGCACCCGGTCCAAGAAGAGGAATTAAAATAACCTAAGATAATCCACTCAGAGTGTCGCAAAACCGTGTGACCGAGGACAGGAAAAGAAGGAAAGCTGAAGAGTGATGAATTGCACAACAAGACTAAGGAAACACCCAGGTACTCTTTGGTACTCAGGTAAATTAACAGAGCTAATCTCCAAGCCAAACTTGCCTTCCATCAAATTATGTTTTATTAGAAATAACAATATAAGCCAATTCTAGTTAAGATTTCTTTTGTCAAATGGCTTGGGAACCAAAATTTAGAAACCCAAATTTCACATTTTTTTAAAAGGCATTTTAAGAGTCCCTATGGTTCTATTACTATTTTCTGTCTTTTATATAATCAGTAAATTCTATCATTGGATTTTAGCTTACTTTTTCCTCTTCATTGTGCCATATCCTATCTGGTGAACTTTTTAATTCACATCTTTTTCCATTCTAAAATTTTTATTTAGTTTATTCTTTATGTTTTCTATTTACTGATGAGATCCTCTGTTTTATCACTGGCCACAAGGTAATTTTACTTTGCTTCCTGGACATAGTTTAATGGCTGCTGTAACATCCATGTTTGGTAATTATAATAGGAGTCATCTTGGGGTTGGTAATCTCCTGATTGTGTTTTCCCTGAAAAATGATTTATATTTCCAGTATTTCCAGTAATTTGGGGTTTTGTTCTGGATTTGGATTGTTTTCTTTTGTCCTCTGGAGAATATTAATATTTTTGTTTTAGATTTATCTTGTAAGCTGAAATATACTGAAAGAAAATAAAAACGTTGGGGGACTGATACTATCTGACTTCACAATTTTCTAAAAGGTTGTGGTAATCAAAGCAGTATGATACTGGTGGGAAAAAAGAGACAAATAGATCAGTGGAACAGAACAGAGAATCTAGAAATAGGCCCGAATAACCAATTGGTTTTGCAAAAGCTACTCTCATACATTTTTTAAAAGCATTTAAAAGCATTTTAAATGATAATGTTTGAATTTATAAAATTATTTCAATCCTGAGTTTTCCAAATACTCTAACGCTGATTTTTACAAGTCAACATACTGGTATTCCATCTAATACAGGCACTGATGATATAATGATAACAATTTATAATAAAAGATTTTATTCCTTTTCTGTTCCCTCAATCAAATTAAATTAGACATTTTGACAGATTCTCCAGAAAGTTTCTTGATTTGCATGTATTACTAAAAACAAGTCATCAAATGTAGTAGCTGGCAAGTTTAAAAACTAAAATTGCCTGAAGAATATACAATAAAGGACCAATTTCAAACATTAAAGAATAGTAAAAATATCAAGAGTTCGCTGGACTTGGAATAAGCCCTCTTTCAGCAACAGAATCTGAACATTCAAGGGGTTTTAAAAGCAAAACTACCCAGACACAAAACTGAAAACAAGAGCTAGTAAATTCTAGTTGAAACTTCCTTCCAGAAGCACTCCACTGCCAATTAGGGAGGCTTCACCAGAGGAGGTGGAGGATCTAATTAGGGAGCCTGGCTTGAGGGTATTCCCGTCTCCCCAAACAGATCCTATGCCTCTGAAATTTCAGAAGTGTGCTTTCTTCATCTTGATGTCCTCTACAACAGATAATGGGAGTTTAGGGCACAGAATATGCTACTCGTCAAATACAGTGTCCTCTTGACTTCTCAGTTTTCCTCTTACCAAAAGGGGAGCTTATTCAAACAATGAATGTCGTTTTCACTAAACATCTCAAGATCAAGCACTGTATCACACTTCATAGCTATCTACACGTCTCACAGAACTTTACACAGGATAGAAACTTCAAATATTTACTGTAATCGGCTATATGCCCCCCAGATTTACCAAATTATATGGCAGTATGGTAGTCCAAAACCACAGTCACTGAATATGTATTCCACTAAACAAAAACATAAATTCTATCTCATATCACCCAAGTTTTTAGAAAAACTACATTAGAGATGACCATACTTACCACAACTGGACAAGACAGGCAGCAGTAAAGAAGGTCAAAAAATAATAATAAACACATAAATAAACCAGGCGTGGTGGCACATACCTATAATCCCAGCACGCAAGAGGCTGAGGCAGGAAGATTGCCTCAAGTTCAAGGCCAGCCTGGGCTACACAGTGAATTCAAAAGCAGCCTAAAGTACATAGCAAGACTCTATCTCAAAAAACCAAGTATCTGGGCTGGTGAGATGGCTCAGCGGCATAAGCGCCTGCCTGGCAAGCGCGAGGGCCCGAGTTCGACTCCTGGAACCCACATACGAAAAAAGGGCCGGTGATATCGCTCAGCGGCACGGGCGCCTGCTGGTGCGCGAGGTCCTGAGGTCGACCCCCGGTACCCACAAAAAAAAAAAAAAAAAAAACTCTAGCAACCAAACTTTATCGGACAAAACACATGAAACAATAGCACACAGGGAATAAAAATTTTCAATAAAAAGGAGAAAATGTTCCTAGTAATTAAAGTAAAATAGTATGTTGGGAAGGATGGACTTGGAGTTGACCTACTGCTAATAAGAATATAATTAATACAATCACCTTGAAGAACAAGTTGGCAATTCAGAGTAAAGTTTAAGATATGCACACCCAGTAATTCTACTTGTAGATGTCAACACTAGAAAAGTCTCACACTTGTGAGGTACATTAGGGCTGGGGCAAACTGGACAAACAACTGGGCAGAATGTGTCAAAGGTGATAAAAATCCGGAGGACATGAGCAGAATGCAGGACCCACAGCTGCTGAGCGTTGTACACAGAGCCGATCGGAAAGTCATATTTTCAGTCCTTCATTTGAATCTGGTGCTGTGTGCGGGACCAATCAGAAAAGAGCTATTTTCAATCTTTTATTTACATCTGGTGGGAAGCCAAGCGAGGGCAGTTTAAATCTGGCACCAGGACAACTGATTTTTTGATAGGACAACTGTCCCGATACCTTATTTGCATGAGGGAGTAGACCCCTTTCCATTATCCTTGGGGACATTGTCTGTTCACCAGCCCACTCTCGCTCTGAAGAGCACACCTCTTATTTGCCTTCAATAAATGTACACTTTCACTGATTTTTGTATGTCTTGTCCACTTCTTTGTTTAGGACATCAAGAACCTGGAAAGAATACCACAGATCCTTTATCTGACATTTGGACACAGAGAGACAGAAGAATGCTCAAGGTAGCACTACTCAGAATAGTGAGAAACTAAAAACAACTGTCTGGCCAGCAGGCAGTGAATAAATTATCATTCTATAATTTATGTAACAGGAATCAACAATTTAGGTGGATGAATTACATTTATGTTAATCATCATAGATAAATCCTAAAAACATACTAAGTGAACCAAGCCAGTTCAAACTGTAGAAAACAGAAAACCATTGTAACATATATTTTCATATAATCTAAACACATAGAAACACAAATATCATCATATAATCAGTTAAAGTAAAGCACAAAAACATTTGCAGATACAAATACAACTTCTGGATGTTAGAGGAAGGAAGAGAAAGAGAAGGCATGGAACTAAGGCTTAGCTCTTCTAAAGAGAAGAGGAGAGGAGAAAAGGAGGAGAGGGTAGAGATATTTTCAAACATGGAAAAATTTATGGAACACATAGCACCCATGTGTCCTTGAAATAAAAGTATTCCAAGATAAAACCTAGGCAATCAAAAAAGAAAATCAATCAAAATAAAAAAGCACAGGAACAGAAAAGCCAGGAGTGAAGAGCACCAAATCCATTTAAATATAGAAGCAAAGCTACATATACAGCTAATGACTAAGGAAGCTCTGGTAAACAGCAGTAGGGGGATGGAAAAAAAAAAAAAAAAAGAATCGAGTTATATCATGTACAGGTACAAATTCCCTATAATGAATGTGACCTTTATGTATACTTAAAATGTACCAATAAACTTAATTTTTAAAAAAGTAAAAACATAAACAGTATAAAAACAGAAATGGAGAACAGGCGTGTTGGTGCATGCCTGTAATCCCAGCACTCAGGAGGCTGAGGCAGGAGGATTACTGCCAGTTCAAGGCCAGCCTAGGTTAAACAATGAATTCAAGGCCAGCCTGAATTAGAGAGCAAGACCCTATCTCAAAAATACCAAAAAAGCTGGGCGTGGTGGTGCATGCCTGTAATCCCAGCACTCAGGAGGCTGACACAGGAAGACCATGGCAAGTTCAAGGCCAGCCTGGGCTCTAGTGATCTCAAGGCCAGTCCGAACTACATAGCAAGACCCTGTCTCAAAAAAATAAAATATAAAAACAGAACTGGAGAAATTAGAGTTAAGATAAAGTATTAGTATGATTCCATTTTTTTGCAGGAGACATTTAATCTGTAATATTTAAAATTTTAACATTGGACCAGGTGTGGTGGCACATGCCTGCAATTCCAGCACTCCAATGACTAAGCCAGGAGGATCACCACAAGTTCAAGGCCAGCCTAAAGTACACAGCAAGACCCTGTCTCAATTAACATGCAGTTTTCAAAATTATTCTAATTTCTTAACTCACTTTTATAAACTCTTAATTTTAGTGAACTCTTATACAACCTAAGAGTTCTGTGGTTAAAAAAAATTTTTTTTTAATTTGAACTAGAGTTCAGTAGTTCTTTAACGCTTTTTTCCCTTTGCTGTTAAATTCCAAATCAAACCTTGTATTTTTTTAAATAGCATTATCCCACTATTATGGAATTATTCCTGTCTGTATATGAGCACAAATCAGATGATATTCCTCAAATGTTAACATAGATTATTTCTAGTTGATAAGATTTGGGTGCCTAAGCTGTTTATTTCTTTGTATTCATACTGCCTGTATTTATTTATTTATTTGTTTGTTTTGTGGGTACTGGGGGTCGACCTCAAGACCTCGCGCAACAGCAGGCGCCCGTGCCGCTGAGCAATATCACCGGCCCTTTTTTCATATGCGGGTTCCAGGAGTTGAACTCAGGCCCTCGCGCTTGCCAGGCAGGCGCTTACGCCGCTGAGCCATCTCACCAGCCCCTACTGCCTGTATTTAAAAGAAAACAAAAGTATATATCACTCCCATAAAAATAAACGGGTCTTTACTAAAACAGTCACACACACCAGCTTAATAATTCCCATTTTAAGACTATACAGCACTAATCAGAGACTTAAACCAAGATTTCCTTTTTTTTTTTTTTTTTTTTTTGTGGGTACCGGGGGGTCGACCTCAGGACCTCGCGTGCCAACAGGCACCTGTGCCACTGAGCGATATCACCGATATCACCGGCCCCTTTTTCGTATGTGGGATCCGGGAGTCGAACTCGGGCCCTCGCGCTTGCAAGGCAGGTGCTTACGCCGCCGAGCCATCTCACCGGCCTCCAAGATTTCTTTATAAAACTGTTCATCACAATGTTAGAATAATATAAAGCTAGAAAAAGAGCATTCAATAATAGAATAGATGTGCTGTGTCAACATAATGGAACACTACATAGTCATTTTAAATAGTTATCTTAGAAGAACAGTTAACAATATAAAGAAATGTTCATGATTAAGGTGTAAAGGAAGTAAAGTTTTGTGGGGGTGGATGAATCATACATTACTTCAATTTTAAATAAAAATGTTAACAGTTTCAAAATGACTATTAATATACAAAATAGGTAGCATGATTGTTTGCAAGTTTTATATTTTTTAACTATTCTGTATTTTTCCATAAGTTTTCTGGAATAGGGACAAAAGTAAGAATATTGTTCTTTTTAATGTTGTAAACAACATGACAAGTTAAAGAGATTACTATCTGTACTAAAAGGAACAAGTTTGTGTAGGTTCAAAAACTGCCACTTGTGGGCTGGGAAGATAAGTAGTACAGCACATACCTTACACGTGTAAGGTCCTGGGTTCAATTCCCAGCAATACGAAAACAAAAGAAAAAACAAGCAAATAAACAAACAAAAACTTCACGTTACAAAAACTCACATTTGTAAAATTTCTTAGTGATACTAAACAAGATCATCACATATTACATCCACTTGACAACCTTTCATAATCATTGTCATCTTCAAAAGAAAAGAAGTCAGGTATACAAACACAGATATGATGTTTTTTATTTCCATTAATCACTTAACGGTACCAGTATATAATGTAATATAGCATGTATCCATTTTAGTGTGATGATTTCTAATGAAACTCAGTTTAAAGGTGAAATGGATTCATAAGAGCTTTTTGTCTCTTTTGCACTTATAACAAAATTATTCCTGCTGTGCCCTTTTGCCATAATCACATTAAATGAACCACATTGTATATTTGTTTTTTTTTTTTTTTTTTTGTGGGTACCGGGGGGACGACCTCAGGACCTCGCGCGCCAACAGGCACCCGTGCCGCTGAGCGATATCACCGGCCCCTTTTTGGTATGTGGGATCCGGGAGTCGAACTCGGGCCTTCGCACTTGCAAGGCAGGCGCTTACGCCGCTGAGCCATCTCACCGGCCCTGTATATTTGTTTACATAATCTAAAAAGGCATTTTGAGCTGGGTATAGTGGTGAATGCTTGTAATCCCAGCATTCTGGAAGGCTGAGGCAGGAGGATAACAAATTTGAGTCCAGCCAAGGCAACTCAGTGACTTAGCAAGATCCTGTCTCAAAATAAAGAATAAAAAGGGCTGGTAATATGGCTCAGTGTAACAGCCCTGGGTTCAATTCCCAGTACCTTGAATAAATGAATGAATAAAATTTAAAAGGCATTGTGTTTTCATAGTATTGTAGCGCTATCTATCCCTTAGAACTCCAATCGTAAGGGCCACACACTTAACACTGTACACAATATTCCACCTGCTTTATTCAACAATTCGGCTAACTACAGACTCAGACTTTCCACAGACAATTCTGTGAGTGAACTGCAGTAACAGTAACTGTCATGTTGGTCAGTTTTCTTTTGTTGCCGCCCTCTGCGTAAGCGTAAACAGTGCTTCTTCAATCCAAACTGACTCTGGAAATCAGATACTTTCACATTATCTAAATGCTACCTGGTAAGAAAGTGCCAAAATGATAGCAAGACATTACAAGGACAAGGGAAAACTCTTCTTACAGGTTTCTAATTAATAAGTGTACAAAAATGATGAAATTAGGAAATCACTATTTGACAACCACTATAGTTACAACTATTTCAGGCAAGAGGAACTAATAAACAGTGAGTGAAAATATAATAAGAATACAGGAAATTTGTGAAATATACTACAAAATGACTGACCTTAACCTTGCTAAAGCAGTCAGGAAAGGCAAAAAGATCAGAAAACTGTTGCAGATTTTAAAAAATAATAGTAATTCAGAGACCTGATTACTAACCATAATGTCTGCTCATAGATTAGATCACAACTCAAAAAAAAAAACCTAATTTTTTTTTTTTTACATAGTAGGAAAACTGGTTTATAAATTATGGTACTGTGGGGCCAGTGAGATGGTTTAGCGGCATAAGCACCTGCCTGGCAAGCGCGAGGTCCTGAGTTCAACTGCCGGAACCCACATAAAAGAAAAAAGGGCCGGTGATATCGTTCAGTGGCACAAGCGCTTGCTGGCAAGCACAAGGTCCTGAGGTTGACTGCCGGTACCCACATTAAAAAAAAAAAAAAAAATTATAGTACTGTGTTAATTATACATTTTGATCATTACACTATACTTACCTAAGAACTTTTTTTAGAAAGTACACACTGAAATATTTAGGTGCAAAGGGTCATCATGCCACCATTTACTTTCAAATGTTTCTGGAAAAAAGTGTATGCATGTGTATATATTTACATATAAAGAGAACATCGCAAAGCAAATATAATAGAACACTATTTGGGGAAACTGGGTGAATGATACACAGGAACTCTGAAGTGCTTTAGCCACACATTTCTGTAAATTTAAAACTACTTGAAATAAAGTTTTAAAATGGTAAGAAAAAAGAATATATTGTACAATTCACTTTATACCAATTCCCACTCTATCTCTAGAAACCATACCTGATCATTAATTCCTGTATACACTCAGTCAGATTATTTTATTATTTACAAAATCATCTCTCCACAGGTAATAGAAATCTACCACAGGCTGGATGGCACTACATCCCTCAAAGCACTATCAAACAGAATGTTAATCCTTCCATCTCTATCCCTTACCTGGGAAGACGACGATAAGGAGAATTTTCTTGGATTTCGTCAATTGTAGATTACAAACCTTCTTTCTAGTTCACACTGTCCACACAGTTGCCAGACCCTCTGCACCCTGCTCCTCAGCGGTATTTACAGCAGTCCAAATCCCTCCCAATAAAAAACACTGAGAAGCCAGCTCCCACTCCCTTGACCTTGACCCCTACCTACTTTACTACAAGACAGCTAAACCACATGAACACCTTAGCCATAAAACAGGAAGTACTGGTATCTGGGTGAGTGTCCTGTCAGCTCTCTATTGCCGTGACAGACCCCTTGGCCTGATCATCATTTATAAGTGCTTCTTCTCAAAAGCATTAAATTCATACATCTCAGTTTCTGGTAACAACCTCTTGGCCTCTGCCTTTCTCACTCCTTTACTTCTACTGAGTCTATTCTTTGGGCCCTCCATGTACTGCCACTTAGTTTCCCCTTCTAACTTATGTAGTCTGGACAATAAAATGAAGAATTTATATGACACTCACCAGCACCAATTCCCCAGTCCTCTTATCCTTGGCCGCAGCTACCCTCTCAACACCCAATCTGGGTCAAGCCTGTCTGCTGTCTTCTGCTGGAGGAAGGAAAACAAATCGAACAACTGTAGCTAGGTGCCATAGGAAGATAGTTGCCACCTCGTCAGGGCTGTCACAATTAGCTATCACCGTTGCAGGTGTTCCAGCGCCACCATTCTCCTTACCACGCTTCTGACTACGGAGGTTGTAGTCAAAATCTTTGCTTCCTACTTCACAGAAGAAAGTAAGCTTTCAACTAAAAACTCCTTCAACTTCTCTCCCCTAAAGTTCTCTTCCCCCACTAAGTTCTAAACTTAGCATCAGCATATATCCTAACATATTTTTCACTCCCAAATGTCAGAGAAATATAGAGAAGATCCTGCCTCTCAAAGGATTGCTTTTTCTTGCAATTATATTTCTCCTTCCTTTTCAACATTTACTTCTTTCTCTCTACCCACAAGCATATTTTATTCACACCATAATTTAAAAAGAAAAGAAAAGGAAAAAAACCCTGCTCCTGGCTATAAATAAGTTTTTTTCAAAGTATTTCCATCTCTCCCTTCTTATGTTCACTGACAAACATCCTGAAATGTAAAAAAGAAAAACGATACCTATCTACTCACATTCTCTGAATTCTCATTCTCATTTCCTCCCCAAACCATTACCATCTGGCTTTCACTTAAACACAGTAGTGCCTCGGTTCACAAACTTAATTCTTGCCACAATTCTGGTTGCACAATTCCTTCCACCAGGATCGTGGCAAGAATAAGTTCATGAACTGAGGTACCACTGCATCTTGCTAAGACTGATTGACCACACTGTTAAAGAAGCCTTCAATCCTCAGACTAGGTAAAATCTTCCATACATTCAACACACTGTGTTTTTTTTTTTTGTGGGTACCGGGGGTCGACCTCAGGACCTTGCGCGCCAGCAGGCACCTGTGCCGCTGAGCGAAATCACTGGCCCCTTTTTTCATATATGGGTTCCAGGAGTCGAACTCGGGGCCCTCGTGCTTGCCAGGCAGGCGCTTATGCCACTGAGCCATCTCACCGGCCCTTGACTGTGTTTTTAATTAGGTTTTATTGGGTTTTGAGACAAGGTCTCCTTATGTTGTTGCCCGGGCTGGCCTCAAACTTGGAATGCTCCTGCCTCAGCCTCTCAAACAGCTAGAATTATAGGCATGTGTCACTGCTCTAGTTAGGCTTTCTTTAGCTTCCACAGAACTATTCTGGTCTGGTTTTGCTCCTACTTTCTGGCCATTTATTCTGCATCTTAGCTAAAACTGAGTGCAGAGAAGTAGACACACACGGACTGGACTGAAGTCAGACGGTGTGTGATTGGTTTGATTTAGTTTCATCTGCAAGAGCATTAAAGCAAATAATTCCATGTAACAGTGTTAAAGTTACTGTTCCAAGCATTTGTCATTTTTAAAATTAGAATGATGTACTATGTTACTTGATTTCATGATTTTTTGTAGTTGTTTTGTTTTCTTTTTGTTTCACATCAGGTAGCTGCTAAATGAAAAACTTTAAAGAACATGATTTGGTGCCAGGAAATCTGAAGATATAGATCTAGCACCTACTAGCTGGATGACCTGGACTGGTTAACTTCTTTAAGCCTGATTTTTCTTTCCGTGATCCATGCATTTTCATCCAGTCGGTCAGTCAGTCTATCACCTCTCAGCCATTCAACACTTGTTAAATGTCTATTATGTTCCAGGTTTAAGTAGTTAAATTGGTGCAGAAAATAGGTGCAAATATCATTACATCAAATCCCTACAATTTGTAGCTTCTAACGACTACAAGGCAAGGCTATAAGACAATATAGCTACATCTGCAGCAAGGAGAATAAAGGCAAATAAAAGTTAGTCTATCACAGGTAATGCACAGAGCTAAGACCAGTAAGGACCACGCTTGAAACACTAACTCTCTTAGAAAGTTTCATTTTTCTCTCAGTACACACAGGGAAGCTAAAAGCAGATCCAAACATAACTAAATACAGTAACCAATTACTGAGGCATGCTGTTGTTGCTGATTCATTCAGGAAATAGCAAACGGCAACACACCATTACAGACAATAGTTGAAAGCTGATCTCCATCCTAGTGCTACATGCCAAAGCAAAAACACTCAAAAAGTTGCCTCAGCGGCATAAGCGCCTACATGGCAAGCGCGAGGTCCTGAGTTCAACTCCCGGTACCCACATAAAGGAAAAAAAGGTCCGGTGATATCGCTCAGTGGCACAAAAGGTCCTGAGGTTGACTCCCGGTACCCATGTTAAAAAAAAAAAAAAAGTTGGCTGACGAATCTACACACATAAACTGAGTAACTTCAGAATATGAGAAGATAAACACACAAATATATACTATCATTCCCTCTGTTTCTCTAATTTAGCAATCATGTATCCTTGTACTGATTCACCAAATCATAATTTTAATAATCTAGATTTTATAAAAGAGTTTTGGGTTCACAGCAAGTCAGCCTAAGGTATAGGCTTCCCATATAACCCCGGCCCCACACATACAAAGCTTCCTTCCCCCTTTATCAAGCTTCCCTACCAAACTGGTACATTTGTTACAACTGATGAAATTATAGTGATACATTATCATCCAAGTCCACAGGTTACATTAGCATTCACTCTTGCTGTGGACTCTGGCTTTTGAAAATGTAATGAGCACACGCCAGTAATCCCAGCACTCCGGAGGCTGCACAGGAGAATGGCTGCGAGTTTGAGGCCAGCCTGGGCTACAAAGTCAGTTCAAGGCCAGCCTGAACTGCATAGCAAGACCCTGACTCAAAAGGACACACACACACACACAAAATGTGATGCCATCTACCCATAGCTATAGTACCACACAGAGCAATTTCACTGCTCTAGAAGTCCCCTGTGCTCCACCTATTCATTCCTCCTTCCACCCTAACACCTGGCAAGCTCTGATCTTTTTATTGTCTCCATAGTCTCGCTTCCAGAATGTCATACAGCTGCAACCATACAGTATAGAAACTGGTCTGACAAGTTGCTTTTACTTAGAAATCTGCATTTATATTTCCCCCATGTCTTTTGATGTTTGGGTAGCTCATTTACATCTAGTTCTGATGACTATCCCATTGTCTGGATGTACCCACTGAAGGGCACCTTGGTTGCTTCACAGTTTTGGCAATTATGAACAGAGCTGCTATAAACATGTACATGCATGCTTTTGTGTGGACTATAAGTTTTCACCTCCTTTGGGATAAATAAGTACGAAGGGGCGTGACTGCTGGATTGTATGGTAAGAGTGTTTAGTTTTATAAGAAACCTTGAAATTAACTTCCAAAGCAGCTGTATCATTTTGCAATCCAACCAGCAGTGAATGAAAGTTCCTACTGTTCAGCACCTTCACCTGCATTTGTTATCAGTGTTCTGGACTTTGGTCATTCTAATAGACGTGTAGTGGTAACTCACCGTTTCAACCTGCAACTCAAAATATTGTGGAGGGCCGGTGATATGGCTCAGCAGCATAAGCACTTGCTGGCAAGTGCAAGGTCCTGAGTTCGACTCCTGGTACCCACATTAAAAAAAATATTGTGGAGTATCTTTTCATGTGCTTACTTGCCATCTGTATTTCTTCTTTGTTGAGTGTCTAATGAAGTCTTTTTTTTTTTTTTTCTCCCTTGAGATAGGGTTTTATTATCTTTCCCAGACTGGCCTCAAATTCCTAGGTTCAAACAATTCTCCTGCCTCAGCTTCCTGAGGAGCTGGGACCACCATACCTGGTTGGCCCATTTTTTTCTTTTTTTTAAATAAGGTTGTGCTTTTTTTTCTTTTAATTTTATTAGTACTTGTTTGCAGTACATAATATTTGCCTTCACCCCGAGGAGAAGGTACATACACTTAACATATCTCGAGTCCATTTCCCCTTTTCACCCACTTCTCTCTCTCCATCTCTACATCCCCTTTCCCCATTTTCATTATTATTGCTATTATTAATTTCTTTTTTAATGTTTGTGACTTACTGTTGCATTTTAAGAGTTGTTTGTATATTTTGGACAACAGTCCTTTTTATCACATATATTTTGCAAATATTGTCCCACTTTCCCAGGCTATGGCTTATCTCTTTATTCTTAGTATGGTTTGCAGAACAGATTTCTTTCATATTTACTTAAGTCTAACTTATCAATTCTTCCTTACATTAACTGTGCCTTTGATATTGTGTCTAAAAGTCATCACTAAATCCAAGCTTGCCTGGATTATTTTTCATGAGGTTATCAGTTCCAACATTGTATGTTAAAAAGACTATTTTTGCTCCATTATCATAAACAATTGATTATTATTTGGGCCTACTTTCTAAATTCTCTGTTCTGTTCCACAGATCTATTTGTCTATTTTTTCTTCACCAGTATCACAATGCTTTGATTACCACAGCTTTTTAGGAAGTCTTAAAGTCAGATAATACCAATCCCACAGCAGCAGCCAGCAGTTGTGTCCAGGAAGCAAAGCAAAGTGACCGTGTAACCAGTGATAAGACAGAGAATCTCATCAGTAAACAGAAAACACAAAGAATAAATCACGTAAAAATTTTAGAATGGAAAGAGATATGAAAAAATTCATTAGATAGGATCAACAGCACAATGAAGATAAGAAGGAAAACTAAAATCAAATGATAGAATTTACTGATCATATAAAAACAAAAAATAGGGTTAGAAAGTAATAGAGCCACAGGGACTTTTTTTTTTTTTTGTGGGTACTGGGGGTCGAACTCAAGACCTCATGTGCCAGCAGGCACCCATGCTGCTGAGCGATATCACCGGCCCTTTTTTCGTATGTGGGTACTGGGAGTCGAACTCAGGACCTCGCGCTTGCCAGGCAGGCACTTATGCTGCAGAGCTATCTTACCAGCCCGAGCCACAGGGACTCTTAAAATGCCTTTTTAAAAAAATGAAATTGGAACTTGAAGGAAATTAAAGATTAAGATAAGAAAAACTAATGGCATTAATACCTCAAATCAATGAGTAGTTTACAAATTCAATTCTGGTGAGGCCAAATCAGAATAAATTCAAAGAAAACAGTACATAGGAACATCATTATAAAACTACTAAAAATCAAAGATAAAGAAAAGTTACCAAAACCAACCTGAGAAAAAGAATATATACAGAGAAACAATGATTCAAATAATTATAGACTTCTTATCAGAAACCATGGCAATCAGAGGAAAATGGAATAGCTTTAAGAGCTGAAAGAAAAAAGGAAAAAAACTCAGCCAAAAATTCCACACTCAAAATTATATACTTCAGGAATGAGACAAAAGACATGTTCAGACAAACTAAGGCTAAGAGAATTGATTAGTTGCTGATCTGAACTTTAAGATATACTAAAGGAAGTAATTTAGGCTAAAAAAAGTCCTGATGACAAAGAAAACCTTGTTTCTCCAACAATGAATGGAGACATAGGGAAAATAGAAGTGAATGTAAAAGATTACTTTTATCTCTAAATTTTAAAAAATGTTATAAGACATGGTGGAGCACACTGTGATCCCAGCACTCGGAAGGCCGAGGCCAGAGAATCGCCCCAAGCTGAAGGCTAGCCTCAACTACAAAATGAGACCCTGTATAAAACATTAAAAACAAAAAAGTTACAATTTAAAAAATATAAGTGTCTTTTGGGGTTTTCAGTAGGACACATGAAAACTACAAGATCAAGATTAGCAGGAGGGGGCCGGTGAGATGGCTCAGTGGCGCAAGCGCCTGCCTGGCAAGTGCGAGGGCCCAAGTTCAACTCCCGGATCCCACATACGAAAATGGGGCCGGTGATATCGCTCAGCGGCACGGGCGCCTGCTGGTGCGCGAGGTCCTGAGGTCGACCCCCGGTACCCACAAAAAAAAAAAAAGATTAGCAGGGGGTAGGGAACACATTTATATGGCTACAAAGTTTTACATTTTATGAAATGATAAAAACATTAGTGTTAAATATCTCTACCTGACCTTTCACTGGTTATTGTAATCCTACAGAAACCTCAGATAGCTAAAAAGGCAACAGAAATATTAAAAGGACACTATACATTTTATTCCCAAAAATTAAGCCAAAAGATAACAGAAAGGGGAAGAAATAACAAGCAAGACAAAAAGAAAACAATGTAACAGTAGACATAAATCAATCACGTCAATAATTACATTAAATACAAACACTACGATGAAAAAGCAGAGGCTGTTAGAAAAAGAACTATATACTTCTAACAAAAGTCATAAAGGAATGGATAAATAAAATGTGGTATTTACACACAATGGAGTATTATTCTGCCATAAAGAAATATAAACTTCAGCCATTTTTAGGAAAATGGATGCACCTTGAGACCATAATATTAATACACGAAATAAATCAGATACACAAGCTTAAATGCTGCATAGTTTCTCTTCCATGAGAAATCCAAATTATAAATATAACAAAATAAAAGATAGATAATAGGAAGTAGGGAGACAGATCTTTCTCAGTTGGGAAGGAGATCAAGAGATGGAATGTGGGGAGGGACGTGGAGGGGAGGGAAAGGGGAAGAAAAAAGGAATTATGATGTGTTATGCACATGTACTATGGTAACTCCACACAAGGAATGTAAACATGTACTGTAAACACGTACTATAAGAAAAAAAGCATCATTTACAAAATATTTCAATCAGGAAAAAAAGCTGTTAGAGACCAGATAATTTCAGTTTATTCCAGGTTATTTCTCCCTTTGGAATTTAAATAACTGTCTTTTAGCTATAGGCATATCACTGCAAAAACAGAGTTGATAAGACCCACCTCACTTTACCAGGCAGACTGAGGGCTGGCTTAGCATACACTCTTAACCACCCAACTGCTATGGTCACATCTCTCCATTTCCTGGATGTGTGGGCTGTTTCCACATACACAGATTATCTTTGACCATGGAGGAACACTTGTGCCCTATTATGTCTTTGACTCATACCTAATTGCTTTGAGGAGGAAGAGAACAGGTAAAGTAGCTTAGTCTGTAGGGTCAGATGAAAGGAGTGTGGCGAACAGACTGGTAGCATTTAATTCCAAATTTAAAAAGGAAAAATAAAAATATCTGCATCATTAAAAAAAAGAGAGAGAGACATAAAGGACCTCCCAACAGGATGTAAGTAAAGCTATGCCATCCAAACAAAAAAAAATAAGGCGGCTAGAATGGCTATATTAATAGCAAATAAAATAAAGGAAAGAGCACTACAAGATGAAGTGGGATATCTCATAACAATGGAGCCTCAATATATAGGAGGCAAAAACTTGAGACAATTAAAGGAAGCTAATTCTACAATCATAGCAGATTTTAATACTCTTCCTTCATTAATTTATGGAAAACAAAACCAAAACTCAGTAAAGATGTGGAAAATCAGAATATTATGAACCAACTTGCTCTGACATTTATAGAACACTATATCCAACTGAAGAATATACATTCTTAAGTATATACAGTATGTCATCAACAATACATTAAGCATTAAAACAAGTCTCAAATTTCAAAACAAAAAAATCATATTAAGTGTGTTCCCACCCTCAAAAAGAATTAAGTAAGAAATAAATATGCAGGAAAAAAGTGTAAATCAGACACACTGCAAAATAATGTTCAAAAAGAAACCACAAGACAAACGTTAAACATTTTATCTAAGTAACAAAAATACAACGTATCAAAAGTTGCAGGACTGACTAAGTAAAAGAACTATTTACTTATACCTCTACTAAATGCTTATAACAGAAAAAAGTCTGAAGTCTAAGGTTCTACTATTAGAAGCTAGAAAACAAAAAGCAAAGTAAACCATAAAAGAACAAAGAAAACAGTAAATAAGTAAGGTACTGTACAAACAGAAATCAGTGAGCTAGAACATTGAGAAATTTAACAAAGCCAAAAGCATATTCTTTGAAAACCCAACAAAATTTACCAAAAAAATCATAGTTATTCAAATTAAAAAAAAAAAAATAAGGCAAATCAACATTATGAATGAAAAAGGAGTTGTCACCACATATCTTATTACACATGTTAAAACGATAACATTTTGGACTTTAGGCCTACAAACTCAATGTCTTACTCTTTTTTGAAATATCCTAGGTAATGCTTTCTTAGGAAACTACTAGAAAACACACTCCACCAAAATAAAGGTGTGAACCAAAACCAGAGAGACTAGCAATGTAAGAACTAAAGGAACCAAATAGCTAAAGGAAAAAGTCTCAGCATGTACATAAAGGAGGATGTTAAGTTCCAGGAAGAATGTCTTTAACAAAAAATGTACAAGAACTAATAATTATCTGACACATTTCACCATACAAAATATATACCTGAGAAGCAATTTTTTGAAAATCACTATAGGATATGCAAAGAACAATAGATACAAAGAAAACTAAAATGGAGGGCCGGTGACACAGCTCAGCGGCATAAGCGCCTGCCTGGCAAGCGCGAGGTCCTGAGTTCAACTCCCGGAACCCACATAAAGGAAAAAAAGGGCCGGTAACATCGTTCAGTGGCATGGGCGCCTGCTGGCGCGCAAGGTCCTGAGTTTGACACCCAGTACCCACCAAAAAAAAAAAAAAAACTAAAATGGAAATTAAGCATCTCCATAATTTATTTAAAAGGTGATGAAAGTTTATACCATACAAAGTACACCACAGTACTTGACTCAGTGATGAATCAATCTTTTCATGGTTATAAAATGTAAATACTAATCACTGATTAGCCACAACTCAAGTGGTTTTCAGACATTTCATCCTCACAATTCAAGACTGGTACCTGAACTAGCCTTAATTTATAAATGAGTAGACCATGGCATAGAGTAGTGGTGGCAAACCTATGACGCATGTTGTTTTTCTTAAGACAAAAGATGTTCATGTATGAGTTGTTTTTCCTAAGCTAAAACCTCAGTGTTCGGGCTTAATTGCAGCACTGGCACTTTGTGATAAGTGGGTTTGGGGTTGCAGTCTGGCACTCATCTCTACATCACTGGCACAGAGCAACTAGTTGCAAATCACAATGCTTAAGTGTGAGGTTACAATTTTAACCCAAGAGATGGGACTACAGGAATCACAATCTAGATAGAGAAAGCAGGATATGTAAGAAAGCAAAGTAAAATTAATAAATCAGCAAGTAACTGTATATGCACATGTTAAAAATATACAGTTGAATAAAGCAGCTAGAAGACTTAAATGTTGGTATTTGTTTTTGTGGTACTGGGGATTGAACCCAGGGCCTTCGCACTAAGTTATATCCCCAGCCCTTTACTAATTTTTTAGTGTCAGGGTGTCAGGTATTTTGGTACAGTGTCCAAGTCACAAAGTTGCCCAACCTGGGCTCAAACTTGTAGTCCTCCCACCTCTGCTTCCTAGAGTGCTGGGTTTACAGGCATGTGTCACTATGCCCAGCAAAGCTGTCTTCTTTTGTGGAGAAAAATTTGAAAGACAAAGGGCAAAAAAAAGAAGATGGATATTTCTCATTATTTGTCTTTTGGTACTAAAGCTTTTTCAGCTGTGTATAGGTACTACAACACTTCTTAAAATATGGTAGTTGTTATGGCTTGTATCTAGATGTCCCCCCAAAGCCTCATGTGGTCATAGGTGGGGATTTTTGAAGGTGGCAGGATTAGGATGTGTGAATATGAATTAAGGGGTGGATAAGGGAAGGCCCGGCCTGGGTGTGGTTGGCAACACCCAAAAGACTGGTAGCCTGGATGGGATACAAGATAGAAGCAGGCCTGCTGCTGCTGCTCACTGCTTTGGCTGCTGCTTCACAGTGGCAGCAGTGGTGGTGACAGTGGTGGCAGTAGTTATTGCTGCTGCTGCTGCCACCGCTGTTGCTCACTGCTTCGGCTGTGGCTGCTGCTGCTTGCTGCCACACCGTCTCCTGTCTGCTTGCTATGGACCATTTCTCCTCTGTGATGCCCCTGCCATGCCACCCAACCTTAGAGCCAGCCAATTATGAACTGAAATAAACCCTTCCTCCTTTAACTTGTGGGTGTCAGGTATTTTGTCTCAGCAACGAGAAAAGTTGACGGTGATTAAAGAAAACTTGCCTATGAGCTGAATCTAACCCAATAAAAGATCACTAAGTTTTGAGTTCCGTTTAATCAGCTGGGTTCACTTAGTTGCTAGATGACTACCAGACTCCTATGCTATACCACTCATGTTCCCAATGTGTAGCATCGCCATGAATAAAACAAAGTTAGTTATAATCAGAACTCTTATTTCTCAAGATCTTTGCTGTACTTTAATTCTTTTGATTGGTTTGCAAGTAATAAAACCTGTCCTCCAAGCTTCGTTGCATAACCTTGAACCAACTCTCCTTTAGTCTTTCATAAAATGAGAAAACTGTAGAAAATAACCACAACGGACTCTGCAACTTCCACAGTATCTACAATTTTGCCCTTTTCACGCAGAGATCTAGTACTCTAACCATGGTTACTATCTTGCAAATGCTAGCTACTGTTTAGAAAGCAAAAATACCAGAACCTATCCAAAAGATTCATTAGCAATATTCTAAAAGCAAAGTACATACCCTAATTACGGACATTACGAATGTCAATACTATACAGATTGAACAACACATTATTACCTTTCCAGCACAGAATTCTGTAATATCATACATCACCTCAAAAACATAAAATATTATCTCCATGCATATGCTCGGAACCATTCAGAAAAGGCATTCATTTATTTCCTCAGTGAATACTTGTTATGCACCCATAATAAAGAGGCCCAGAACAATGCAATATACTATTACAGCAAGACAGGTCTAAGTCCTATGTCCCACTGAGCTTACAATCATGTGTAGAAATACACACCATGAAATAAGGGCTATAAGAGATATTAAGTGCGCAGTGTGTAAAGCACACACAGAACTTGAAAGTGAAGAACAGAAAATGCAGTGGGTAGGCAGAGGATGAGGGAAAGTTTTCTGAAGAAAATAACATCTAAATATGATAAGAGGGCCGGTGAGATGGCTCAGTGGCGTACACACCTGCCTGGCAGGCTTGAGGGCCCAAGTTCGACTCCCGGAACCCACATACGAAAAAAGGGCCGGTGATATAGCTCAGTGGCACGGGCGCCTGCTGGCATGCGAGATCCTGAGTTCGACCCCCGGTACCCACAAAAAAAAAAAAAAAAAAGATAAGAATAAAGACTATAAATTAGTCCTGCAGGAAGGAGGAAGGAAAGAAAAATGGGAAATAAATAACTTTTCAACAGCCAGAGACAATGTCATTCCAGGGAGGGGTTGCCTGAATCTAGGACTCAGAAAACCAAGGGTTGGCTTCATTTCAGGGCTCCAAGTGCTACACTTCCACAGTGACTGGGTGAGGGACAGCCATGGGGCACATCTGTGATCAAGGAGCTGTGGTCAGGCTGGCAAGAGACCTCCAGAGGGGTTAAAGCTAAAGACTCAGGCACCACCCCCACAGCCAAAGGCCAGACCCAGACAGAATAGCGCTGGACTTGAAAGTTACAGAAATGGCACCCTCACCCTAATCCTACAGCCTTCTGGTGACTGCGTCCAGCATGGATCTGGGATCTGACTGCCTTCTTTATCTACCAGCCTGAGCAAGGACGCGTCTTGAATTGGACACTGCCCCAAAACTAAAGAAAACCATACGTTCGAAATCACATAAAAATTTCCTTTTTTTTCCCTTTCTCTTCGGTTTTTTCCTTTTTCTTTTTGTTTGTTAGGGTCTTTTTGTTTTTTTCTTAGTTTGTGCATTGTTTTTAGCTAGGTTTTGTTTTTTGGGTTTTGTTTTGTTGTTTTTTTCTCTTCTTCCCTTCCCTCCTTCACCAGTTTTCTGGGGCTTGTGAAGTCTTCCTTTGTCCTTCTACCTTGCTTCTTATCTCTTTTTCTTTTTTTCCTCTTCTCCCTTTTAATTTTTCTCCCTTTAATTATTATATCTTATTTTTACTCCCTATATAATTTCTTTTATCTTCTTTTTCTTACCAGTTTTTCTCTTTATCTAATTCTATAAACATCTTTCTACTCAGTAAGATCATTTGTAGCTCCCTCTTCCTTCTCATATCATAGAGTTTAAGGCTTCAAAGCTCTCTTGTGTTCCCCCATTTCCAAACGCTGTATCTAATAGTATAACCATAATGCTTTGTTAATTTTTTGATAGGTTAACTCTGTAAAATTACTGATGAATTCTATTCTACCATTCGCAGACATATAGCTGTCATATTTAGTACATATTAGGTGTAAGTCAATACTTGGACTGTCTTAATGTTATACCATAATTGTAGATTTCTTCTCTAAACTTAAGGGTGGTACATAATTGGTTCTTTTTTGGGGGGGCGGGAATCAAACTCAGAACCTCACGCTTGCCAGGCAGGCGCCATGCTGCTGAGCTATATCCCCAGCCTCATAATTGGTTCTTACAATATACTAATATCTAATTTGTCTTGGATGATACTACTGTAGTTGATTCACTTAATATTAATAGGGTTGCACAAATTTTGCTATTTCTCTGTAAGACAACACTCAGATTACCTTTGTCACATTAACGATACTACAGTATATTGCCAGAGACCGTGGTTGCTGGGCTAACTACACTGCATCCTCCCCTCCCAAAATGACTAAGGGGGTCAGATCTTGGGGCTGTGGCAAAGGATTATACTTAGCCATGCCCAAACGACATCACAGAAAAGCAACTGAAGAGATCTCTAAGCTAGCAACAAAGTCTTTAGACAATAAGCACCCACAAATCTCAGCACAAACAAAACAAATAAAAACAATGGCAACATGAGAAGACAAGGCAACAAAAATGCCTATCAAAACTCCCAACTCCCCCAAAGCCAATCCCAGGAGCACCTGAGGGGCAGAACAGCTATAAGGCACACACCCGAATTAGTCAAAAGGATAACAGAAGAGGTGAGAACAGCTCAAAGAGGTACTCAGCGGGATTAGAGATGTAACTAAACAGACAGTGGAAGTAATAACCAGAAAGATACAGGAGTTTCCAAAGACACTAATAAAAAGCTAGATGGGCTAAACAAAATGGTTCAGAAGATGAATGACCAGTTTACTAAAGAATTAGAATTCTTGGGCCAGTGAGATGGCTCAGTGCTGTAAGCGCCTGCCTGGCAAGCGCGAGGGCCCAAGTTCGACTCCTGGAACCCACATACAAGAAAAGGGCCGGTGATACCGCTCAGTGGCACGGGTGCCTGCTGGCACGCGAGGTCCTGAGGTCGACCCCCGGTACTTACAAAAAAAAAAAAAAAAAATTAGAATTCCTGAAAGGGTTTCAATCAGAAATTCAAGAGATTAAAAATCACACCGAAAGTATGGGCAGCAGAACCAACAAATATAAGGACAGAATTTCAGAACTAGAAAACAATGAATGATGCCTTCAAAGACCAACTACTCAAAGACACCTTAAAAACAAGAAAACATGAAAAATGTATCCAACATCTACTAGATGATGCAAGAATTATTGGAATAAGTTAAAAATCAGAAGATAACACAAAGGGCATATAAAAAACTTATTCTGAAATAATGGCAGAAAACTTTCCAAACACAGGAAAAGAAATAAAAAAGCGGGAAAAGAAAAAGAAAAAAAAAAAAGAAAGCCATATAGGACCCCAAATAGCCACAACCGAAAGACAATCTCTCCACTACATCATACTCAAAGTACCAGGAGTCCGTCACAGGGACAAAATCTTAAACGCTGTTAGAAAAAGGCAGAATCACATACAAAGGTAAACCCATTACAATTACACCAGACTTTTCTACACAAACCTTAACCACCACCAGGGCTTGGAGTAATGTATTCTAAGCCCCAAAAGACAAAAACCTCCAACCCCAACTTATGTATCCTACAAAACTTCCCTTTAAAATTGACAGAGAAGGTATTTCCTTGACAAAAAGCACCTCAAGAAATTCATGACCACCAAACTAGCATTACAAAAAATTCTTAAGGATATCCTAGAAAGAAACACTGAAGCCAACAATGCCAAATGTGAAAAAGAATGAATATATCTAGCAAGATAAGCAGCTAAGGAAAAGGGAAAAAGGGAAGTCAGCAACAGGAAAATAATACAATGACAGGAATAAGTCAACATCGTTCAGTAATAACTCTCTACATGAATGGTCTGAACTCCCCAATCAAAAGACACAGATTGGCAGAATGAATCAAGAATAAAAATTCAATAATACACAGCACACAAGAAACACATTTAATTCAAAAAGAAACTCACAGATTACAAATCAAAGGATGGGAAACAATATTTCACACAATGGGAATCCATAAAAAAAGCAGGAGTTGCTATCCTAACCTCCGACAAAGTAGATTTCAAGCCAAGATTGAAGGTTACTACATACTGGTTCAGGGAACAATTCAACAGAAAGAGTTAACAAATACAAATATATATTCACCAAATGCAGGTACACTCAAATTTATAAAATAAACACTAATGGACATGAAAAACCAGATAAACATCAATTAACCATAATAGAGAACACTGCAATACCCCACTGTCACAGATGGACAGATCAACTAGACAAAAAAAAAAAAAATCAACAAATATCAGAGTTGAACCAAACCTTCGAACAAATAGATTTAACAGATATCTAGAGTGTTCCATCCAGCATAACAGAATACACATTCTTCTCAGCAGCATATGGGACTTTCTCTAAAATACACCACATAATAGCCTATAAAGCATGCTTAAGTAAATGCAAAGAATCAAAATTATCCCATGCATATTATTGGATCATAGTACAATAAAACTAGAAATCAATGGTAAAAGACACCACAGAAACTATGCAAACACAAGGAAATTAATACCCTCTTGAATAATCAATGGGTCACATATGAAATTAAAGAAGAAATTAGAGAGTTTATACACTCAACCGATAATGTCAGTACAGCACACCAGAACCAATGGTACACAATGAAAGCAGTCCTAAGAAAGAGGTTTACAGCAGTGAATTCCCACATCAGAAAAATAGAGCAAGTTCAAATAAATAACCTAATGATGACCTCAAGGTCCTAAAAAAAAAAAAAAAAGAACAATCCAAGTTCACAGCTAGTACGAGGAAGGAAATTCTAAAAACCTGAGCAGAAATCAATGAAATTGAGACTAATAAACAATACTGTATAAGACTCACTTTGTCGGACTTATGAACAAATCCCACTCAGGAACCTTCTCCCAAAACAGAATTGGTTTGTATGTCGGGACTTACTGTACAAAGAATCAGTGAATCAAAGAGTTGGTTCTTCGAAAGATTAAACAAAATACACTCTTAGTCAATCTTATCAAAATAAGGAAAGACCCACATCCATGCAATTAGAAATGAAGAAATCACATTGGATTTTGCCAAAATCTAGAAATTATCAGCAGCCACTTTGAGAACCTGTATTCTAATAAATTGGAAAATTCAGAAGAAATGGATAAATTCTTAGATAGATATCAATTACCAAAGCTAAACCAAGAAAATATAAAAATAATGAATAATTCAATATCAGTCAATGAAATTGAAGAAGTTAAAAAAAAAAAAAAAAACTATCACCTAAGACAACCCCAAGTCCCAATGAATTCACTGGTGAATTCTGTAAGAACTTTAGAGAAGATCTAATGCCAATACTCCTCAAACTCTTTAATGAAATCAAAAGGGAAGCAGTACTCCCAAAGTCATTCATGGAAGCAAGCATTATTCTGATACCAAAACCAGAAAAGGACCCAACCAAAAAAGGGAAACTACAGGTCAATCTTTTTAATGAATGTAGAGGCAAAAAACCTCAATAAGATACCGACAAACGAAATGCAGCAAATCATCAAAAAGATGGTACATCATGACCAAGTAGGATTCATTCCAGGGATCCAGGGATGGTTCAACATACATAAAAGAATAAATGTAATACACCACATGAACAGAAGCAAAAACAAAACTCACATGATCATCTCAATAGACAGAGAAAAAGCATTTGACAAAATCCAATTTCTATTCATAATTTTATAAGATTTTTTTTTTTGTGGGTACCGGGGGGTCGATCTCAGGACCTCGCGTGCCAGCAGGTGCCCGTGCCACTGAGCGATATCACTGGCCCCTTTTTCGTATGTGGGTTCCGGGAGTCGAACTCGGGCCCTCGTGCTTGCTGGGCAGGCGCTTAAGCCGCTGAGCCATCTCACCTGCCCTCTATTCATAATTTTAAAAAAAACCTGAAGAAAATAGGAATGAAAGGTTTTTATTTCAATCTGATAAAAACCATCTATGACAAAGCAATAGCCAACATATTAAACAAAGAGAAGCTGAAAGCTTTCCCACTAAAATCAGGAACAAGTCAAGGATTTCCAATATCACCACTTCTGTTCAATATAGTTCTTGAAACATTAGCTAGAGCAATTAGACAAGAGAAAGACATAAAAGGGATATGGATAGGAAAAGAAGTTAAATTATCATTATTTGCAGATGACATGATCCTCTACATAGAAGATCCCAAAAACTCCTAGAATTAATAAGCAAATTCAGTAGTGTAGCTGGACACAAAATTGACAATCAAAAATCAATAGCGTTCCTGTTTCCTGTACACCAATAATAAACTCACCGAGAGAAAAATTAGGACAACAATACTTTTCACAATAGCATCAAGAAAAATTAAATACAAGGAATTAACCTAACCAAGAAAATGAAAGACCTCTACAGTAAAAACTATAGTACTCTGAAAAAGGAGACTGAAGAGGATATCAGAAAATAGAAAGACATCCCTTGTCCCTAGACAGGCAGAACCAATATAGTCAAAATGGTCCTACTTCCAAAACTATTACACAGCTTTAACAGAATCCCAATCAAAATAGCAATAGCATTCCTTACAGAACTAGAGAAAGCAATCCTAAAACTCATATGGAACCAGAAGAGACCTAGAATAGCAAAAGTAATTCTGGGCAAAAAGGGCAAGGAAACGGGCATCGCAATCCAGGACTTCAAGTTGTACTACAAAGCTATAGTGATTAAAAACAACATGTTATTGACAAAAAAACAAAACAGAAAAACAGACTTGTGGATCAATGGAACAGAATGGAGGATGCAGAAACAACCCCAAGCACACCCACCTACTTCATCTGACAAAGGGGCCAAATTCTTTCACTGGAAGAAAGATAGCCTCTTTAACAAATGGTGCTGGAAAAACTGGCTATCCACATGACAATAATTGACGCTTATTCGTCTGTCACCATACACTAAACTAAAATCAAAATAGATCTAAGATCTAAATGTCAGAATAGAAACAATCTGCTAGAAGACAAAATAGGTAAAATACTGTACTTGAAGACACAGGTATAGGCAAAGATTTTCTGAAGAAGGCAAAGATCCCCATCGTATAAGAAATAATACCAAAAATCAACAAATGGGACATCAAATTAAAAAGTTTCTGCATAGCAAAGGAAACCACAGAGTAAAGAGACAACCTACAGAATGGAAAAAAAATTTTGCCTGCTACCCCTCAAAGGACTAGTATCTAGAATATATAAAGAACTGAAAAAAATTAGACTCCCCCAAATTTGAAGACTCAATTAAAAAATGGGCATCTGAAATGAACAGACACTTCTTAGATAAAAAAAAGTACAAATGGCCAATAGATACATGAAAAAATGTTCACTATCACTGTCCATTCAAGAAATGCAAATGAAAACAACACCAAGATTCAATTTCACTCCAGAAAGAATGGCAATCATCAAGAAATCAACCAATAACAAATGCTGACAAGGTGCAGAGAAAAACCTACCCTTCTTCATTGTTGGTGGGAGTCTAAACTGGTACAAACACTATGGAAATCAATTTGGAGATTCCTCAGAAAACTAAAACAGAAATTCCATTTCACCTAGCTATTCCCCTTCTATTCCCAAGACGGTTAAAGACATCATACTACAGTGATGTACACATAGCCATGTTTATAGCAGCACAATTTATAATAGCTAAATCTTGGAAGCAATCTATACGTCCATCAACAGATGAATGAATAGAGAAATTGTGGTACTGTATTTAAACACAAAGGAGTACTATCCTGCCATAAAGAAAGACAAACTTGAATCATTTTAGCAAAATGGGTACACCTTGAGACCATAATGTTAAGTGAAATAAATCAAGCACACAAGCCTAAAAAATTCACGGTTTCTCTTATATGAGAAACTCAATATATAAAGTGAGATATAGAAATAAAGTATAATAGAAAAATGCAGATAATAGGAAAAAAGAGAGAAAAGTTATTGCAATCCATGAAGAATGTATCTAAAAGAATACCTTGATTTGGTATTATTGTCTTTTGTGTTTTATATTTTTTTGGCCTATTAATCTGTTGTTAATCTACATGCATGATAATTAACTTTATAAGGACTTATAAATAAATGAATCTGACACTGGCAAAAAATAAAAGGAGGGTTGGAAGGGAAGGGGAAAAAAGGGAACTGAGATGTGTTATGTGCACATACCAATTCCCCACAATAAATGTAATCATCACGTACTACAAACATGTACTAATAAAAAAAAAAAGCTGGAAGTGAAAAGCAAGCATGATTTGTGGTAGTGGTTAGAGAGGGCAGAGAACAAGGGTATTATTGTTCAAAGAATGGCTGAAGTATGTCAGAACAAACTAAGCAGGGGTGAGGTAAACAGAGATTCATGTTGCTCTGTAAAGGTTAAAAATGAAAACTTGAAAGAGCCTCAAGTGTTATTGCAAGCCTCTTCTCTTTTGGGGGAAAAAAAAATCACATAAAAAACATCTGATATAAATAAATGCTCTCTAGAGATGAGGAAAATATTCTACCAAACTCTATTAGATTTCTTCACTCAAATATCCAACAGACTACATGTCCAAAAACCCCCCAAATTAGTAAAGAGGTTAACACGATCACATTAAGATTCTTTTACATGATAAACTCCAGTTTATCTCCTCTTTCTCAAAGCCTCTGTCCAAGTAGCACAATTTCTTCACATAATGTTAAGGGTAATAAATACTGGAGAAACAGCACAGACAAACTAAAATACAGCACATTCCTGAAGTTTTAAAGTATTAAACTGTTCATGTTCCAACAAATCTTAAAAGTAAGCAAGTCAAAACCTTGAAATAATCTGATAGTAAATCTTAAACTATGGCATTTCCCTACTTGCATTTGGCATGGCTTTAACAAGAATTTTTACCCACACCTTAATTCCAGCTAAGTGATCAAACTTTTGAAAGAAGCCATAGCATGGCCTGAAAACAGACATAATGATGATTTACAATCACATGGCCAGCCTTAATCATAATGATCTTGTCAGTAAATTCACATTTAATAAATGTCTGCAGAATATCTCACAGTCACTAAAAGTCAAGTCAGGACTAGATTAAATACTATAGAAGGTATCTAAATTTCTAAAATAACATATCAACACACATAACCAACAGACAATGTTTTAGAATATAAATCAGATATTAAGGAAATAATAAGAAGATGGTTACTAAGAAATCAATATAAAATAGATGAGGAAAATCAAAGCAGTACCTATAACTTCACAGTCAGTGAAAGTAGGAATCAGGGACACTGCATTATGGCTGCATGTGTTACTTAAGGGAACACCAGAGAGAAAGGTGGGAGACAGAAATGCAAAGCTGGAAAAGAATGCAAAAAGCTACCACCAGTAGCACCACCTCAGAGTGCCCAAGTCTCAGTAGCAATGACAAAACAAATAAAAAACCATAAGCAAGGTCTTGAGCTAGGAATACTCTTTTATTCAAGCATCTTTACTGAGTGGCTACCATATGCCAGGTGAGGAAAGATGTAATAGTGAAAAACACACTCTGTTCTCATATAGCTCACATTCAAAGAAAGGAGAGAAGTAGGAATTAAATAAGCAAAGTACTGTATCTGAAATATCAGAGAAGTACTAAGTACCTTGGATAAAAACTAAATTAGAGAATTGGGAAAGGAATACTGTGAAAACGGTATGGTGATTCTACACACAGTGGTCAACAATGGCTTCAACGAAGTGACCATTCAGACAAATGGAAGAATCTACCAGACTTGAGAAATTTGTCTTTGCCATTCTCACAAGGAATTTTATACTCTACTCCACTATCCAATTATTTCCACTCTCGTTCTAGTGACAAACTAATGTGCTGCCTGATTACCAGGTACAAGTGAAGGATGCAAAACAACCTCAACACATTCTTAAAGATTTATTTATCAGCAATGGGGACCCATTATTGGGATTTAATACTCTGTGGTCACGGTCCTAAAATTCTTAATAATTGTATCTTTAAATATGAGTTTTATAAGTGAACTCCGATATGATTCTGAGGAGCATGTGCCAAGGACTGGGAACCTCAGTTCACGGTTTGCCTCCCCAGGAAGGGTTCTTAATCTGATCCCTGGCTCAGCTTGACCTTTCCATCTCCTCACAAACAGGGGCAAGGCAAGGCCATGGCCATCTCCAACCCAGGCTGGCATCACCATGGCAGACTCACTGACAAGTCAGAGAAGCAGCTTGCCTATGGCTGATTCAGGTAATGAGCATGACCTGACACGGAGACTACAATCCCTTTGAGGCTGTCTTTCTGCTATGAGCTGGGATAACCAACTACAGGAAGGGGAGATTGGCAGGCTCCTGCATTGTCTTTTGGGATTGGGTCGTGCAAATTACGTAGCTGGACATGATTGGTTTCATGAAACAAAAATTATCAACTGGACTTATAAATCAGCATTGTATTATTTTATCAAATTCAGCACAAAAGTTATTTCTGTATTTGCCCACTCTGCTGTTAAGCCATCCCTTTCAATTTGTTGCAGCCACATGGCTCCGCTCTTATTTCTTAAACTAACAAACTCATTTCTACCATAGGTCATATCACTCCTACAATCCCTATCAACTATAACTAGATTTTCATATTCCAAAAAAGTCTCAGCCTGACTGTCACCGAAGTAGATGGGGGTTCCAGAATATACTACAGAAGTACCTATCTACTGACGGGTCAAACTGATCCAAAGATAGACCATCAATTTCTTCCCTCCATGTAAGTGCATTCCTCTCCCCACTAAGAGATGGAGTTTACTCCCTCTCCCTTTGAATCCGGGGTGGACTTATAATTGCTTTAACCAATAAGAAACAGGGAAAATGATACTCTGAACTTTTAGGCCCGGGCCTCAAGAATAGTGGCAGCTTCCTGTTCCTGCTGTGCTGTCAGAAGCCAAGAGGGCATGTGAAGAAGACATACATGGAAAACAGATGCTCCAGTTCAGCTGCCCTCCCAGTGAGCAATCGCCATTAACTGCCAGCCAAGTAACTGAGCAGTCTGGAAGTTCCAACCAGGCAAGCCCCAGAATAGATGTAGCCCCAGCTTCCATCGTATGGAGCAGAAGGCTCTGCTGATCGCATTCAACCCATGGAGCCTTGAAAGATTAAAAATTGCTTGCATCTGGAGTAGTTTGTTACATAGAAATATAAAATTAAAACACCAAAGTCTGAATACCAGCTCCATCACATCTAGACCTACTATTAAACTTCTTTGTGCATGTTTTTCTCACTTGCAAAATGAGGAAAATAACATTATGTACTTCACAGAGCTGTTCTATAAGAGTTAAATGCTTTAATACACATAAAGCGCTTAGGAGAGTTCTCAGCACTTTTGTGACATAATACAAGTAATTATTGTTCTATTTCTATTATTGACAAAATTTATTATTTATTTCATCAACCTACTTTATTTTCTGCACACCACCTCCTATTATCTGAAATTATGCTTGCTTACTTATTTGCTTTCCTTCCACTAAAGTGAGAGCCATAGCCAAAACTTTATCCTATTTACCAGCACCTAAAATAGAACTTGGAGGGTAAGGATATTTTCTAAATTAATATATATTGAATGAATGAGATTGAGATTGTGGATCCTTGTTTCATAGTTAATCAATAATGATATCTAAAATTTGCTCCCTTATCATAAGTATAAATCTAACAAGGGACACTCAAACATAAAATAAGCTTATAAACTATTTTTATAGTATTTTCATGATATAACTCCAATGTACTGACTTATTATTATTCCATATACATTATACTATTATTAAAACAGGCATTGCTCAAATATGTTTAACAAAAGCTAGCAGTTGATTTGGTATTCTTTAGGGGTGTTGAAGAAACTGGATCATTCACGATTTTTCTTAAATGAGCTATACTCAATCAAATCAATGACACATTTAAAGTTATCATACATGCACAGAAATAGCAAGGGAAACTTTCGTCTAGGCTCTATTTTAAAAAAATTTACCATGGCAACACAAATGAACATATATTGGACTTCAAACTGTATACAGAACTTCCTATAGTTGGGTGTGGTGGCGCACACCTGTAATCCCATCACTCGGCAGGATGAGGCAGGAGGGCCACTGAAGAGTTCGAGGCCACCCTAGGCTACCTAGTGAAATCAAAGCCAGCCTGCACTACACAGTGAGACATTGTCTCAAAAAAAAAAAAAATCCTATAAACACATTTGAGTGTTGGTGTACAACTTGATAAACTACTCAGTATACAAAACATCTAAGTCTGAATTTGTTCAACTGTATTTTTTAAAAGTTTAAAGATGTATTTGAAAGATGAAATAAAAACCAAATATTCACAGAACCCTGAAGTACCATTAAGGAAAAGCATTAGCCTAGACAGTAGAAAGACACACAAACACATAATTTAGAACATAACAAGTTCTCTAATATTGTGATGCTCAACTTTGCCTTTGCCTTGATGTACATGACAGATGCAAGAAACTCTCCCTACATCCCTCTTTTAATTATAGATTCAAAAGGGTTTTTACATTTACGAATAGGATTTTATAAGGCAAACAAATGAGACCAGGACATTAGTAAGAAACACATGTAAAGTCAGGGAAGTAGGGGAGAATACACTGTGGCTGAGGAACTAATAGTAAGTGGGTCCTTCTAGGCTCTAACAATCAGTGCACAAAAACGAAGAGGACAGAGTGCTGAGACATGTCACTGTACAGATACAGAAAAGCCCATTCACGGAACTCAGATGCTGAAAATAGGAACATTCCACATCTGGTCGGTAAGTTTTACCTGTAAAGAACAGCAGCACAGACCGAATGTGTTTGCCCAAAATTTCTATTTGAAGTCTCAAGCCCCAAAGCGATTCCATTTGAAGGTGGGGCTTTCAAGAGCTAATCAAGTTTAGATGAGCTCATGATGATGGGGTCCCCAGGAAGCAACTGTCTTCATAAGAAGAGGAAGAAACCAGAATGTCCTCTTTCTCCACCAAGTGAGGACAAACCAAGAAATAGTCTACCTGCAAGCCAGAAGAGACCTCACCAGGGAGCCAAATTAGCCAGAATATTTATACTGAATTTCTGAACTTCCAAATTGTAGGAAATAAGTTCCTATTGTTTAAGCCACTCATCTATAGGACTTTTTTTTATAGCAGCCAAGCAGACTAAGACAGGCAGAATAATAAATATTTAAAGCTCTGTCGGCTCTGTATCAAATATTCAAATCTGCCATTGTAAATATATGGACATGGTTGTATTCCAATAAAACCTTATTTACAAACACAAGAGTTGGACTGTAACTTGCTGATCGCTATTCTGTATCTTGAAAGTGGTTTAGAATTACATGAGTACATAGGCATTTGCCAAAGTTAATCCAACAGGCCATGATTGGTGCATTTCACTCCAAGTCAATTTTAAACCAAAGAAAAAGAACAATAAATAAATATTAACCTCTAGGCTAATGATAACCATGTGGTTTTCAGGGAAGTACTGTACAATGAGATATACAATTTACTTTTAAAGTATCAAAAAAATAAGATGTATTGACAGATATACAAAAATATAAACATAACAAATCTAACAACTACAGAGTCTATAATTTGCTATGGTATTAAGAGTTAACTGCACATTCTTTCAACTTTTCTATATGTTTGAAAGTTTTAATAGTAAATGTTGTTAGATGCTGGGGGGGGGATTCAATAAGAGGCTACTGACAGTGTTTGAGCAAAGAAATAAAAATCAAATTTACATTATACAAATATGGCTCATGCAATGCAAACAATACACTGAAGGGTGGGCAGATAATGAAAGAGGTAGTAAGTAGCCATTTCATGACATGCAAAGAAAGCATCAATATTTAAAGTAAATAAAGTAAGTACAAAAAAAAAAAAAAAAAGAGTTTATAAGGTGTAGAAAAGCCAAAGACGTCAAGCAGAATGCTTCTTGATATCAGGAATAAGAAAGAAGTTTCAAGCAGAAAGTTACAGTGTCAACATTAACAGTTCAAGGAAGACAAGTACAACTAGAAACTATGAGTATGTAAGAGAAGTGGGGTGATAATGTAAGGCAGAACAAGTATGTAGATAAATTCAAAGGAAACACACGAAGATCTTGGGAACCAGGATGATCTAGATGAGAGAGTGACAACTAGAGAGAAACATAAAAGGCTGCAGTACTTTTTTAAAATGGAAAATGAAAGTAAATGACTGCACCTAAAGTAGCACCATACTGCATTATCTTATCCACAACATATACTACTGGGTGAGGAAATCTGCAGGTGGCCTGAATGTCCCCATTCTTGCTGAGTGTGTCATCTCCGAAGCTTTCCACTTCCTAATACTGAACTATATTGTGTATAAATTACATAGACAACAAAGAAGATCAAGACAACCACACCATGTACCTGCCCTCACAAAGACAGTTCAACAGCAAGTCTGTCCTTTGCTATAATGATGGCTGCTTGCCAAAAAACAAGACAAAACAAAACAAAACAGTGTTATACCCTTGGCTCTGAGTTCCCTGAGTTCCTCAGCTGTGACACATACCTACTCCTCCTGTCCCTCTGGGAGTTGGTAGTGAGGAAAACCTTGTCAAATATGCTGACGTTCACGTTGCTTGTTGTGCCATGAATAATATTACTCGTCTCTGACTTTGGAGTCTCCTGTTTTCTGCCAGCAATCTTGAAACACTAACAGACCAACTTATTAATTTGTAGAGTAGTTATCATCTGCCATCCTCTTATATGTTTTACATATATTACAGTATTTAATTCTCCTAATAATCCTAATAAGGTGGCACTAATATGAGGAAACAGATTTCAAGATACGAAGTAATTAAGACGCCTCAAGAACTGTAAACAGAACAACCTAAATCTAAACTCAGATGACTTTAAAACCTGTTTTGTGCTGGGAGTGGTGGCACACACCTATAATCCCAGCATTTGGAAGACTAAAGCAGGATTGCAAATTCCAGGCAAACCTAAGCTACTACACAGCAAGTTAAAGGCCAACTTGGACTACATAGCAAGACCTTGTCTCAAAAACACCAAAACCAAAAGCCTGTTTTGTTTTTATGGTGCTGGGGATCAAATCCAGGGCCTTGCACATTTGGACACACTTGAAGCACTTTGCCCCTGAGGTATATGCTCCCAGCCCCAAAATCAGTTTTTAATCATTGTCACGTTTCCTTCATAATTGACTTATCAAGGACAATTTTCATTCTCCATATACAAAAGCAAAGTATTCATATCTTCACAGTATGACTACTAAAAATTATGTTCCACAGAACATTAATATTTTGGAAATGTTGACATAAACTTATACACACACACACACACAAACCCTATGGTCAAAAATTAGGAAGAGCTAGTACAAAGAAATCCAAACCATTGTCATTACTACAGAATTTCTTATTATTTCAGTATACTAGTATGTGTCATAAATCTTCCAGAAACACCATTTGTCACCATTCTAGAATACAGTTTGGGAAACTGCTGTTAAAATGAATACTCCCAATTTAAAGTGTACACAGAATACCTTTTTAATCTTAGTAGTCAGCTTGGTGCAGGCACATGACACTTTAAAATAGAGAACATCCAAGTTAGAATGTGGTTTAAGAGCTTGCAAGGCAAGTTAACTACTTCATACCTTGGCAATATTGCTCTTTTCCTATGAGGCAAAATTTAATTTCCCATAACACAATGAAACTATATATTATGCTTAATATTTTCCAAATTTAGAATAACAGCCAAGAGATTCTGTAGCTCTACGTTGTTATCCACTGATCTACTTTGCAAAATTTGGATTTTTTTCAAAGAAGAGACATCAGAAAAAGCAGTTTCCAGATAAAGCTTGTCGGCTGGTTAATAGTAGTAAGTCAGTTTGATGGTTCTGGGCATCACTGCTAACTTTCCAGTATAGAGAAACAAATTTCAACTCTCTCAAAAAGTAATAAATGCCAGGCGTGGTGGCGCATGCCTGCAATCCCAGCACTCGGGAGGCTGAGGCAGGAGGATTACTGCAAGTTCAAGGCCAACCTAGGCTACAAAGTGAGTTCAAGGCCAGCCTGAATTGCATAGCAAAATCCTGTCTCAAAAAGACAAAAAAAAAAAAAAATAGATTAACATGGTGTATTATTTCATCTGCAAATATACCTGCCTATCTCCTAACTTAGTCATCTTAATTTAACACTCAACAACCAAAGACCTTTATTGTTCCAGTTTATTAATTATTCCAGTGTACAAAACAATAAAACTGGGCAAAAGGCAGTCATAAAACAGTTGACTTCATCATATAAGCCAGAGTTGCTGATTGTTATCTAGCTACAAAGTCTATTCAAAACTTAAATGCTGCTTCTGTAGCATATATCTAGATATAGTTATTAATTAAGCCATTCTCAACAAAACCAAGTTATTCTGGATAGCTGAAGTTACTATGTAATTAGATACTACAGAAATTAAAATGCAAATTTTAATCGTGCTAACATTCCCTATTTGTCTTACAAGAAAAACAAATTGATACCCTACCTAAAAAGGAAGATTTTAGAATGACTGGTTTTTAACCTGTGCTCTCAAGGTATGCCTCCACCCTTTCAAAGTCCATTCAGAGCATGGCTTTGGGGGGGGTGGGTTAATAAAATACAGATATTGTTCACCTATTCAAATGTTGTAGAGAAAAAATATCCCAAGAATGAAAGACCAAATTTCAACATTTCAGCAGCAAGCTTTTTGAAAAATAGTAAGTCATAATTAGTTACATCTATTTAAAGCAAAAATGACAATATAATTAAGTATTTAAGGTACAACTACATTAGTTAAAAATGTTTTTAGTGACTTGTGTATGAAAACATAGCTGACTCCAATAAGTCATAGCACCTAAAGAGAAAGAATTAATCACTAAGCAAAAGTACTGAAAGAGAAAGGATTCATATCAGCTCATGTCACTATGAAAAACAAGAACAGGAAATATTAGAAAAACAAAAAAGCATCACTGCTAATATTATTCAGCATTTATCTATTGCATTTTATTTTTGCTCACATTTACAAAACCAAGAATGGCTTTTTAAAAAAGAAACCAAAAGTGTATACACTGACATCTTCAAAAATACCTACTACATTGGCAGCAAAATTTTTTAAGCTGTTCTGAAAATATTGACAAAACACTTAGAGCAGTGATGGCGAACTTTTAGAGACTCAGTGCCCAAACTTGCAACCCAAAACCCACTTATTTATCACAAAATGCCAACACTGCAATTTAACCTGAATACTAAGTTTTTGTTTAGAGAAAACAACTCATACATTAACATCTTTGTCTTAAAAGAAAAACGCAGTTAACACCCATGTCATAGGTTCACCACCACTAATTGAGAGGTTTTAAAGGATGTAAATCAAATGACAATGGATGCATCGTGAGCTCCTGGAAAAATGAAAAATCACATAGACTGGGATCTCATTTTTCAGTATTCTTCATATTTGTCAAGATGCACTTAATAGAAATTCTTAGTTCACATTATATGTGCAAAAATACATGAAAGGTGAAATCTGAGACTAACATATTTACGTTTGTACAATTTTCCTAACTCTGAACTGCACCATCAGCAGTACATGTTTTTCTCCTCTCCCGCAAGTGTAACTAAATTATCACCTGAAAGTTTACAGATTAACATGCTATCCAGCTGTAAGAGAACAGTCAATTACACCGAGTCCATTTTAAAATAAGGCCTATAACAGGGATCTCCAACGACACCATCAGAATACACGAAGGAAAAATATAGAAGAAAAATTGACAAAGAAAATACAGAACAACACATTTCACTCATTTAAACAGTTAAAAGATTTATACGATTATGTTGTAAAAACCTATTAAATGACAACTAATTTTTCAAACAAGAGCAAAGTTTTTTCCGAATAAAACTCTTCCCCCTCTTGCCATGTGTACATATGTGTATGTATATGGATAAATGGATATACACGGGTATGGATTGGGGAAAAAAGAATGCAATCACTTTTAATACTAACATAATGAAAAAGGACAAAATGACCAGGTGAACGAGAGAAAAAGCAAGATCAGCACTACAGCTATTCTCTTCAGTTCCACAATTCCTAACCCACATTTTTCCCAAATTCACTTCCCACCCCATGTAGTGCTTACACCCGCCCCACCCAGTCTTCCACCCACCCCATTTATGACGGCAATCGCCTTCCTGACAGGTATGGGAACTTAGCCTCATCTGCAGTACAAAATCGATTGAAATGTCCCAGTGTGAGTGCGTCAGGAAATAAATGATAAGGTGAGAAATAAAATACAAGTAAGTTTTAAGGTGATGAGAGGGTGTTTTCAGTGGATGGTACACGGTGCGAGTGGGGCTAGGAAGAGGCTTGGGGCTAGAGGGCAGGGTGCTGGAGTCGGGAGCAAAGGTCCAACAGAAAAGGTGTGAGGCCGGAGGAGCTGAAATAATAACTAGCACGGCCCTCGGGAATAAGCTGAGGAACGCGACCCTGGGGTCCGGGAGGCGCGGAAGGCCGGAAACTCACCACCTGGTAGCGGCCAGTCCCGGGCTGGTGATGGTCCATCCTGCCGGGGTCGGGGTGCGGCTTCGGCGCGGGCAAGTCGCCTCGGCGCTCAGCAACCTCGGCCTCCCCGATTGGCGACGTCGTCGCCACAGCGCCCCTTCCGCCTCGGCTTCTGCCGCCGCGGTGGCCGGGCGGGGCCGCTTCACTTCCTGTCACTCCGGCAGGCTCCGCGGAGAGCTCCGCGTCGCTCGCCGCTCGCGGGGTAGGCTCCGGGGCGCCGCGCGCGTCACTGAGCATGCTCGGGCCGGCCGCGCATGCTCGCTGGCCCCGCCGGGCTTCCATCCGCGCCGCGGCTGGGAGGGTGTAGCTGGCAGGGAGGCGAAGGAAGAGTACGGCAGGTGCCGGGGAGTCGTGTAGGAGGGCAGTCGGTCGGGAGTGGGCGGTGGCAAAAGAAGCAGGAAAAAAAATCACCATCCTGGGTAGGTTTTTTTCTGTGTGCACCGCTTCGCGCCGGAACAAACGAGGGCGCAATCCCATTGCACAGAAACAGCATAGAAGAGAGAGGGGACGCATTTCTAGACTCCGAGACCAGGTCGCGATTTTACCCAGCGCTTCTCTTATTACTCAGGCAGCCTGGGACAGCGCGAGGAGGTCCCTGTCCGGGCCACTCCAGAAATGCTTCCTCGAAATCATTACTCAGATACGGGGTTTAATTGTTTTCGGATTATTTCTAGAGCCACTTCAGGTACACAGGAAAATTGAGACGGTACAGAGGCACCACAGGTACCCTGCGCTCCCACACGCGTCGCCCCCATCCTCCGCACTCTGCCGGTGCGTTGCCAGCAGCCCCCACTGGAGTGGTAACGTTCGTGGGGACTGAGGCCCCACCTTGACCCTCCAACCTCACGCTAAGGCCATGCTTTGCATCAGGGTTCATTCTTGGCGTCGAACCTTCTAAGGGTTCGGGCAAATTTATAATAACTGTCCACCATTGGAGTATTGTACGGAGTATTTTCACTGCCCTAAAAAAAAAATCCTCTGTGGGATAATTTTGTTAAAATTCTTTTTCTTCTTTCTTAGTAAGAATCCAACAGATTTTTTCAGACTTTCTCGTATGTCCTGCAAGGACAGAGGCCTTTAGAGTTCCAGGATGTAGAAAAGATAGAAAATAATGAAATGAGGCTGAGGCTAGGACTATTTTATAATACTCAAATCAAAAATGTCTGAGTGCTTGATAGGAATCACTTTGATGAAACATTGTGATACTATCTCAATGTCGGGCTAACCATACACGATCACAAGGCACACAGCGTGTTTCTGTAGCAAATAAGAGTATGGTAGGGCAGGAAAAAGTACTTTTTAACCCAAAGACCTACTTTTTATACCCTGACAACTATGATCCCACAAGATCCTACCCAGCTATCATTTTTAAGAAAGCCAAACCCCTTTTCGCTAAATCTTACAGTGGAGCGCACACACACCACCACCCTCACACCTCCCGCCAGGGGCCGAGGGAGAGGAGTCGAGCTCCACTCACTTTTTACTTCCCTCGTGAGTGTGCACAAGAGATTCCTGGAGTGAAGAATGCCCCTTGGATGGACCTAACCAGCTGATTTAAACATCAAGATACAGGAAAAAAGATATCATTGAGAGATCATGGACTAAAAATTTAAGACTTCCTGATAGTGGCATTTCTTTTGTTTTTCAAAGCATTAATCAGCTCTTCCTGTTTTTGCCATCTTGACACATTTAGTAATAGCACTGTTGGGCTAACAACCAGGCAATGGTAACCTCATACTTAAATTACCCTAAACCTGCTCTCTTGTGATCTAACAATGTTTTTGTGGTTAGGTTTGGTTCGGTTCAGTTCGATTCGGTTTGGTTGGAGACAGGGTTTTGCTTTGTAGCCCAGGCTGGCCTCAAACTCATGGCGATCCTTCTGCCTCAGCCTCCTGAGTCCTGGGATTACAGGCCTGCACAACCACTCCTGGCTCATAATGTATTTTGGATTATAAGATAATAAGTATATAATATCTTATTGGTATTATTGGTATAAGTACTCAGCCTCACAATATCACCTCCAAATGGAATTGCCTCTTAGTGATCAAAACAACAACCAGTGTTAGCAAAATAAAATTAGATTCCTAAGTCACTTATGGTCTATAAAGTTGATTTAGAGTTAAGTTTTACATGTGCTCATGATTTTATCAACGACTTATATGTTCATTTTTTCTCAGATAGACTACTTCTCAGAGAAGAGGCCATTTTTTATACCCAGCACTACACTGAGAACATAATGTTGAAAAACAGACCTGACCAAAAGTAGACTTTCTCAATCCTGTTAGTGTAACAAATTCATGTTCTCTGAACATTCTGCTATTCTAGCTGAGCAGGTGATAAAACTCAAAAGGAAAGCATGTTTTCAACGAGTGAGAGTGAAAAAGAGACAGAGTAGAACAATAATTTACAAGTATTTCTTAACCCAGGCACTATGCATGTGACATTTCATCCTCACCACAACTCTGTGATATAGTCATGATTGTAATCCCTGCTTAACAGGTGAAGAAGCTATTGCAGAGGGCCTCTGGAATTTTCCAATGCCAAATTACCAGTAAGTGGTGACAAGCACTGGATCCACTATATTAGGCATTATGCCATAATAAGCCCTCAAAAAAAAAAAAAGTTGAATAAAAGGAACCTTGTCTCTTTCCCCTTCCTGGCCACCTTAATTACCACCTTCTTCATCTATATGAAATAATAATTATCATCACCCCCAAAAGAGCCCATTCTGAGCTGCTTTTGCTGATCTCAACCCAGCCTTGTAACCTGTGATGGACCATCACAAGCACAGGTACTGAATTGTCCCCTTAGGAACAACTCCTTTGGGAGGAAATGGGAGTAACAATGTTCTTTGTCACTTTAGAGACCTTAAACAATATCCAGTGATATTTTTAATCCTTGATCTTTTGATAATTATTTAATGTGTTCAATAATTGTGTTAAACATAACTGTCACTTTATGTAGTTGATGTCTCGAATCCAAAATAATCCTCTATACACTGTTAGCCTTTTTTCATGTGGATATAAAGTATCTACAGCTTTCACACTAAAGAACAACTTCTGAAGTTCTGTGGAGTGATGGTTAAGGTCATGGGGAACCTCTTTTTATCTGGGACATACTTCCCATTGGGAACCACTCCCATCTTCGCCAAAGCAGCCTGTTCCCTCCAGAGGTAAACCAAGTTATCATCATCCACCACCTTCTCTCCTAACCAGGTACATTGAGCTGTACACACACACACACACACACACACACACACACACCAGGATGCTCTGTCAAGATTCCCTTAGAGGGCCATCCGCACAGGTCTAAACCACAGGTGGGCAAGTGCTCTAAATGTCTATGTCTTCACTGAGCTTTAGATTTTTTCAGTTCTACAGTATGGAACAGATTGCAGATCTTAAAAATTAAATGCAAGAATATGTAATTTATGTATATTTACCTAGAGAAAGACTGAAAAGAATGTACCTTCTCTACCTGAACATCTTTGTACCTAATTAAAATTCACTAGCCATCATTTTCTGAATATATAATTTCACAACAACCTGTTGCTTTACATTTTAGTGAATGAAAATTAGCACACTTCTTACTCTAAAGTTTTATCTTTATCACCATGTGTATGGCTTTTTAAAGTTTGTAGGCTTGAACCTCAATTTAGCTTTACATGATGTTCCTGGCATTTAACTGGCTCTGAGCTTCTTGTCATCTGTTCAGCTCTATAATTGTAAAAAGGAAACCTAAAATGAATAATTAGACAATTGAGTATCTCCTTCCCTGCCCTCTCTTTATTCTCTTCCATTATATCAGAACAATCTAAAATGCAACTCATGGTTTTCTGCAGTCAGAATTCAACTAAACAGAAGCAGTAGAAGATGTATATTAAGAAATGTTTTGCAATGAATTGGCTTGTATAGTTGGGAGGGCTGGGTAGGCAAGTCTAAAACCCATAGCTCAGCCACTGTAACTTTAGGACAGGAGCTGAAGCCTCTGGCACAGGCAGAATTTCTTCTTTAGGGAAACCTCTGTTCTGTGCTTACGTACATTTAATTGATTGAGTAAGCCCTACTCAGATCATAATGGATAATCTTTAAAGTCGACTCATTTTGGACTTCGATCATGTCTATAAAATACCATCATAGCAAAGCCTAGAATTGTTTTTGATTGAATAGTTGGGCAATAGCCTAGCCACACTGACACAGACTACTGATGTTACATGTTTATTTAAACACTATAAGCAAAAATTATCTCTATATAATAAAGATAAAAGATAAATAGAAAAGGAGGAAGAAACAGAAAGGGAGGAAGTAACAAAGTTAGACATTAAAATACAAATAATTTTTCTATACTTAAGTATTTCCTATTAGTTTCATCAGATATATGAAGGAGAAATCATCAGACAATAAGTAGAAAATGTTTGAATTCTGATACTGAGCTACTTTATGTCAGTCTTAACAATATTTATATTTAGCATTTTTCATTTTTTCCTTTTTTTGGTCCTAGGCAATAAATGTAAGCAAATCAATAGTCGCTTTTCCTTAGTGATTTCGTATTTGAAATTGTGTGGCTCATAAATTGTTAAAATGACTTTTGCTTTACCCTGAGTATAGAAGGCTGTTCTTTGACCATATTAAAGCAGGGTTTTATATGAAGTTGTCTCTTTTTTTTTTTCTCTGCAACCCAATCACTGTGATCATAGAAAAGGATTGATCCTGGATATTATGATAGGTTTCCCTTGACTAATGTGTGATCTTTGTGTAAGAAGACAAAACTCGTGTGTGTGTGTGTGTGTGTGTGTGTACATGTGTATCTGTGTGTAAAATACAAGGTGAGAAAAATGTCTCCTGTATGACAAGATTTTCTTAACATTTCAGTAAGCATTTGTTCTTTCCTTCACAACAGAAACTAGGCCTCATTTGTTAAACAGGGTGTGATGTCAGTTGACTGCTGTACCATTAACAGCATAATACAACTTCAACAATAAGGTCACCATTTTATTATATTATGGCCACCTCATTTAAGTACTGAGGAGAAAAGACATTTAATATCAGAAGAAAAGAACATGTTAATCAGATGGAATGACATGAAATGCTGCCTGTCCAGAACTAAGAAGAAATTCATATCTGTTTCCTCGCCTTAACATTCAAATAGGGAAAGGCCTATGGGCCAGACAAGCCAAACTAAGGAAAGGTAATGAGAAAAAGGAAATTCCTTTTACATCTGACAGTTATGTCCCAAGATAGATAAAATATTTATACTGCATCCCACTTACATTAATACGTAATTTTCATGAGATATCTATAAATTCTGCTAGTTAAGAATGATCACTGAAAAATCTGGCATAATTCTCCCAATAAAGATAAAGATACCAAGCTAAACTCTTCTTTCTCCAGACACTGATTCTTAAAAAGCATAAATGTTAAAAAAAATATGCATACACAAATATAGCACGCATAGTAGAAAATCAAACTTTGTTTTTTTGTTTGATTGGGTCAGGTGATTTGGCTAAATATAGTCCCTGGAAACTTCCTTGGAACTCAGTTGTCTAAAAAGAGAAATGTATGTTTTTTAATAGAGCCAAAATCTTAGCACTTGCTTACTTAACATAAAACTCTGAGACTACCCATACCAACAGCTTCATTTTGAAGACTTATAAACTGAGGGTCAGAGGGTAAATTCAGTCTTACAGATATCTGTGGTATCTGTTTTGTTCAACTGTGGTCACGTGTAAACAATCCACAGCACTCCATTGACTCTTACCTACTCATCCAACTAGAAACATCCCTCTAAAACAGTACGAATAAAAAATAGAGAACGTCAATTCATCATAAACTCAACTTGTCAAAAATTCTTTTGGAAATCCAGGAATTGTGGCACACACCTGTAATCCTACCTATGTGGGACGATGAGGCAGGAAGAAAGCAAGTTTGTGACCAGTCTGGGCAAATTAATGAGACCTTATCTCAAAATAAATATATAAATAAGGCTGGAGATGTAGCCCAGTGGTGCAGTACCTCTGGGTTCAATTCTCAGCACCACAAAAGAAATAAAAATTATTTTGGAAGAACAATGACAGGCAAATGTATTTCCACCAAAAAGGATAAATTCCAAGACAGTTACAAAGCCTTTCAGGAATTGCTACTTTGGAACAAATAAAACATCTACATTTTAAAGTACATAAAATGTGTTCTTTGAAAATACAGTAGATATCTGATATTACCTGTGTGCATTAAAACTTAAAAGCTGAACAATCCCAGCCCATACATACATTTCCATTCATATAAGTTTAGTATGTAAGAGCACCAAACAAATAAAGTGAATAAGATTCTATCTTAGCCCAGCCTCCATTTCTTTTTCTTTTTTTTTTTTTTTTTTTTTTTTTTTTTTTTTTTTTTTTTTTTTGAGACAGGGTCTCGCTATGCAGTTATGCAGTTCAGGCTGGACCTGAACTCATTTTGTAGCCCAGACTGGCCTTGAACTCACAGCAATCCTACTGCCTCAGCCTCCTGTGTGCTGGGATTATAGGCATGTGCCACCATGCCCAGCCCAGCCTCCATGTCTTGACCATAGGACTTAACCATGGGTCCTGAACTAACACAGCTTCACTGTCCAATAGAGAAGCCCCTAGCCACATACAACTATTTACATATAAATTAAATAATATTAAATGAGAGGGGTTGCAGAGAGGGGAGGGGAACAGAAAAAAAAGGAGGACTCAAGATATATCACGTACAGATTCAAATTCCCTAGGATAAGTGTGATCGTTATGTATGTCTAAATGGTACCAATAAACTTAATAAAAAATAATAAAATTAAAAACAAATAATATTAAAAATACATTTCCTTAGTCACCTTGGCCACATTTCAAGTGCTCAGTCACCCCAAGTGTCTGGTAGTTACAGTATTGGATACTGTAGATTTAGAACATCAGCATCATCACAGAAAGTTCCATTAGACGTCATTGTTCAACCAAACATTCCTTTAGTACTCACCTTCAATTACCCTCCTTTCTTTACTTCTTGAATTATCCAAATAATTTTGTAATAGGCTTTGTCCCAACTCTACCATCTTCTAGCAGTGTGTCCCCTGTGTAAGTAACTTAACCTCCTGGGCCAGTTTGTTCATCTTTAATATAAGAATCATCATTTCTTCCGTATCTGTCTCGCAGGTGGTTGTGACACTTAAATGAAAATGTGACACTTAAATGAAACCATACACATATGAAGGAGTATTATTTCTGGAGGCAGGTGGCACACTTCTGTAATTCTAACACTTGGAAGGCTGAGGCAGGAGGATCATGAATTCCAGGCCATCTGGGCTACAAAGCAAGTTCAAGGCCAGCCTGGGTTACATAGTGAGGCCCTGTCTAAAAGTACCACAAACTGAGTGACTTAAGAAAGAGAAATTTGCTGAGGATATAGCTCAGTGGTAGAGTGCTTGCCTAGCATGCATGAGGCCATGGGTTAAATCCCCAACACAAACAAACAAACAAATTTCAGTTCTGGAAGCTACAAATCCAAAATCAGAGTGTCTGCAGGTTGGTTCCTTCAAATCGCTGTAAGGAAGAATCTGTTTTATGGCCCTCCCGCAGTTCTGATGGTTTGCTTGCAATCTCTGGTGTCTAATGGCTTGCAAAAGTACCTCCTGACCTCTGTCTTTATCCTCACATGGCTCCCTCTGTGTGTGCTTGTCTGTTTCCATATTTTTCCAGTCCATAAAGTCACGAGTCATAGTGACCTTTAGCTATGCTGCCTGTTCACCTTTCAGTTTTTAATATGGACTTGCTTTTCTTCCTTCCAGCTCTGGCTGCAGTTTCATGTGTCTACTTTCAGTACCTAATATGGGTCCTGCATATAACAGGCCTTTATTATTAATTTGTTCACTAGAATTGGTTTAAGTTCCCATTCCATCACTATGTACAAATGACAATAATATTCATCTCATTTCTTTTAATTTCAACGAGGAAACGTTCTAGGAGTTAATGAAAGCATAATGCTTTGCAAATAAAGTTTAGAAAACCTCTAAAGTTCTCCATGAATTTCACCCTGACTTTTTTCTAAATGTAAACAGAGTTTTCTAAATTTTTCACAGATTTTGTTTTAATGTAGTTTTGAACATTTAGATCTCATCTCAGTACTAATCTTCCCATTTTCATTTATTATTGCAAATAAAGTCTCTTAAGATCCTAAACCAAGTATTGATTCTGTAGTGGACAAGGGCACTATTAAAGTTTTCATGGGTAACTTTTTATTATGATAATATACAAAAAATGGACCATTTTAACCATTTTAAGCGTATGTTTCAGTGGCATTAAGTACATTCACATTGTTTTGCGACCATCACCATCGTCCATCTCCAGAACTTTTTTATCATTCCCAAACTAAAACTCTGTACCAGCTGAAAGCTGTCTCCACATTCCCCTGTCCTCCTAGCTCCTGGCAACCACCTATCTACTTTTTGTCTATATGATTTTGACTTCAAAGCACTTCATATAAATAGGATCATAAATTTCTTTTCTTTTTTCACTTAGCATAAAATCCTCAAGATTTATCCTTGTTGCAATGTGTCAAAATTGTATTCCTTTTTGCTTGTAGTATATGTCAGAATTTTATTCCATGTTGTAGTATGTCAGGATTATTTACTTGGCTAAGCAATTTTTTTATTATATGTCAAATTTCTTTTATGCAGTCATCATGGCTAGATGTTACGTCGTTTCCCCCTGGGTTATTTTATTTAATCTTCACAACTACTGCCTCTGGAAAAACTGAATTTCAAAGCTGGCTCTTTCACTTAAATAACAGCTGACCTTGGCCAAATTGAATATTCTCTTTGTACTTTAATTTCCTCATTAAAAATGGAAATGACAATACCCACTTCATGGGACTAGAGTGAGGTTTCAATAAGACAACAAAATATCTAGTATAGAGCTGGCCATTTAGTCAGTATCTAGTAAATGGCAGCTAGCAATCACTCATATTGACAGCACAAAATTCAAAAGTCTTTTACATATCTCAGAAGACATCCAGACTAATGCCTGCAATATGCTTTTGCTTTATGAAAAGTCATCTTAGGTCAAATATATATGGCATATTCGAAAGATATTTTTGGCTGTGAACTACTAAAACTGGTTAAGGTAGACAGTAATCATTTTTGAAACATGTACTTTTTCTTCCACCCACAATCTATTTGCCAACCTCAAAGAGGTTAAAATATCAACTTCAAAAAGTTAGTTAGAATTAGTAAGGGATATCAATGATTTGTGTTTTTGGGGAAACATGTCTCAGTTTATCTGACAAAATAATATTTAAGGAATATAGACTTAATAGCATATTATAAATAAAAGCATCATCAGACTCAACTAAAACTAGAACCCAGAGCCTTCTAATTGTCATGATGAACATCTGGGAAATAAATGGCCCAAATTTTCAAGAAGTTTTAAAATGAATGTTTATAACAAACTAAATTTTCAGGAAGCTGAGGCAGGAGAATTGTCACAAGTTCAAGGCCAGCCTGGGCTACATAATGAGTTCAAGGCCAGCCTAAACTACAAAGTGAGAACCCGTCTCAAAAAAGAAAAATCAAAAAAACCAAAAAACAAAACTAAATTTAGCTAGGCATGGTGACATACATCTATAATCCCGCTACTTAGGGAGGCTGAGACAGTAGGACTGCAAATTTGAGGCTAGCCTGGGCAACTTAAGCGAGATGCTGTCTTAAAATAAAAGTTTAGAAAAAGGGCTGGTGGTGTAGCTTAGTGGCAGAGCTCTTGCCTAGCATGCATGAGCCCCTGGATTCAATCCCCAGTATCACACACACATACACAAAAACACTAAATTTAGATTGTCTGTGATATGAAATATCAATATAGAACTTTTATATATTATTTATATAATATATATTATATAAATATATTTATATAATATATTTTATACAATATATAAATATTAAAATATATATTTAAATAAATATATATTTAAAAATATTTTATGTATTATATAGATATAAATATATTTTTAAAATATATATTAAATCTATATTATTATATATTATATAAATATATATTGTATAAAATATTTTTATATATTCATATATTTACATTTGTTTATTTATTTTACATATTATTATATAAATAATATAAAGCACTTTTGCATACACTAATACAATTTATTTGATTTTAATTTAATTTAATTTTATTTTATTTTTGGTACTGGGGATTGAACCCAGAGCCTTCACATTGAACTAGACCCCCAAACCCCTCCACCATTTTTTTTGGCACAGAGTCTCTCTAAGTCACTAGGTTGCCCCAGCTACACTTGAAATAAAGATCCTTCTCCCTCACCCAGAGTGCCAGGATTACAGATGCCACCATGCCCAGCTTCACTTCATAATTTAATAGCTAGATTTTAATAATAAACATTTTTCTGATTAAAAAAATTTTGAACATACAAAAAGATAAAGGATTTATTTCTGGTCTATTTCTCTATACTTCAGTTCTTCATTAACAAATGATAATAATGTACCTACCTGATTGGATTGGCATAAGGGTTAAATGTGTTAATACATATAAAATACAGCAGTGCCTCAAGAACGTGATTTATTCTATAAATCTTCCTGTTATTATTATTTAAAATCCTTGGTATGATACTTTGAGTAATAAAATCTTGAAATAAGATAGATACAATAATTAACTACACTTAAAATCTGTATAGTTGTTATGGGGCAAATTGTATCCTTCTCAAATTCATATGACCCCCTGACCCCATGTGACTATAATTGAAGATAGGGCCATTAAGGGTAGTAAGGTTAAATGATATCATAAAGGTTGGGTCCTAATCAGATATTGGTGTCTTTTTAAAAAGAAAAAAGGTGTTGTTTGCCATAACAAAATACCATAGACTGGGTAGTTTAAACAACATGAATCTATTTTCTCCTAGTTCTGAAGGCAAGAAGTCCAAGATAAGGGGTCATAAGATTGCTGCGGGTGGGGCCTTTCTTCCCGGTTTACAGACAGCCACTCCTCACTGTGGCCTTTCTTCTGTGCAGTGAGTGGACAGAGGTCTCTGTCAGCCTGGCCTTGAACTCACTATGTAGCCCAGGCTGGCCTCAAACTCATGGCAATCTTCCTGCCTCAGCCCCCCAAGTGCTAGGATTACAGGCGTGTGCCACCATGCCCAGCTCTCAGTTTAAATATTAACATCAATATTTAAAGTCAAGTGGTTTCTCTACTAATCCCCAATTTTTCCATTTATGGCCTAAATTTTTTATTTTATTTATTTACTATTACTTGTCTAAGAGATACACAGTAAAGCCTTGGTTTATGAGCATAATTTATTCTGGAAACATGCTTATAATTCATAGCACTTGTACGTCAAAGCAAATTTCTCTATAAGAAATAATGGAAAGGGCTGGTGAGATGGCTCAGCGGTGTAAGCGCCTGCCTGGCAAGCGCGAGGGCCCGAGTTCGACTCCTGGAACCCACATACGAAAAAGGGCCGGTGATATCGCTCAGCGGCACGGGCGCCTGCTGGCGCGCGAGGTCCTGAGGTTGACCCCTGGTACCCACCAAAAAAAAAGAAATAATGGAAATACAGATGATTATCCCACGATCCAAAAATATTCATATAAAAATTATTATAATACTGTAATATAAAATAATAAAGAAAATACAAAATATAAAGAAAAATAAACAAATTTACCTGCAATTAACTTTGAAAACCTTCACGACTGGTGTGAGGGAGACAAGAGAGGGAGGGTTATTGTGCAGGACAGCTTTCACTATTACTAACAGAATCACTGCTATCTATTGGCTCAATGGAATCTTTTTCTTTTCATGCAACTTTAACAAGAAACCTACCCAGTGACACTTGCTTTTGCCTCCTTTTGAGGATGTTGCAGAAATGTGACATTGCGTTGTCACTAAACAGTTCATTGTTTACACTGCTACAGCTTTATTTGGGTGGTGCTTTTCTACAAAATTTTGCACTTTCCCACATTTGACACATCTCTCTACTCTCATTGAAGTGAGGGATTCCTCCACCTTTTTCTCCTCCTTTGCAGACAAGATCTCCTCCATAACCTCTTGCTGTTGAGAGAGACAGAGAGTGAGAAGGCAGAGGTGGGGGAAGAAACATTGGCTCAGTTGTGATCATATGACGTATATGACATACTATGAGTCACATACTACTAATATTGCAAGATATTGCTCATTATTAGAAATATTTGCTCATCTTGTGGAACACTCACAGAACAAGTTACTCACAACCCAAGGCTTTACTGTATATCTTTACTGAAAAACATAATTTGCCAGGTCTTCTAAAGAAAGGTACATAAACATATGAATGAAAATCAGTAAAATTTTAAATTTCATTCCTTAGTTGCAACAGTCACTCAACATACACTAGCCACTTGGTCACACTATTCAGCCCAGTAGACATACATGACTAATGGCTACCATGTTGGACAAAGCATATATAGAGCTTTTCCATTATTGCATAAAGTTCTGTTGGACAAAACTATACCATCTATCTGGACAGAGTGTCATGATTGGATTATGCACCAGTTCAAGAGTAGTGAGTTTTTGCCCCATTTTATAAAATTCATTATACAATATTTGGTCATTAAAAATTGTTTCTAGTGTGATCCAAACTTAATGTCACTTGAGAATTAAATCATCATCTATGGTAAACAATAATTGCAAAAAAGCAATATGGGACTGTGACATACAAGTCTTATTTCATATTTTATTCTTTCTGCGTTAAATGAAAAACTACTCAATGTACTCACCGGTGTAATTTTTTCAAATACTTAAGAGGTTAAACACAACTTTAAAACAAACTTTTTAAAATGAAAAATTACAATTTACTCAGAAATAGAGAAACTAGTGTCAAAAATCTTCATGAATCTATCACCCAGTTTAAACACTTATGAAAGACAGTCCTGTTTCATCTACAACCTGTCTCTTTTTGTCTCCTCCTCTCCTGGATTATTTTGAAGCAAATCTCAGACATAATGTTATTTTGTCTATAAATATTTTAATATGTGTTAGGGACTGATTATTTTTGTCTTCCCAAAATTTATATGTTGGAATGCGAACCATACCTAACATCATGTCAGGGTATCAGGTAATTAGGCCTTGAAAGAATCGAACCCTCATGAGTACCATAAATTTGTTATAAAAGGGGCCCCAGAGAGCTCTCTTGCTCTCTGTCAGCCATGTGAAGACACAAGAAATCATCAGTATGTAATGAGGAAGAATGCCCTCACCAAAAGCCAACCATGCAGGCACTTTTATTTTGGATTTCCAGCCTCTAGAACTGTGAGGTGGAAAAAATAATTCTGTTGTTTAAAGCACCCAGTTAACAGTATTTTGTTACAGCAAGCTGAACTAAGATATTATATATTGCTGAAAGGTTAGAACTTCCTTTTTAAATATAATCACAGTATCCATCATCATTGCTTGAAAAATAAAGTCCTAATGGAAGTTCCTAAAATTAACAAAAGTATAACTGTTAAACATGGCTTTTCAATATTTAAAAAAAGTCACTTAGATTTTCTAACTTTAACAATAAATTTCAAGGTTGAGACGTACATGTGAAAGTAGAAGCTCACTGATAACCGATTTTAGAAACACTATAGATCAATATTTAGGATATAAAGAGTACTATATTTTATTTATTATTTGTTAACAAGAACAAAAAAACACTTTATAAACAAAACTCATCAATAGAAACAAACCTACTTTAAGATTTTTACCAATAGTCCAAATAATCCTATTTAAAAAAAACCCCACCTCACACACATGTTGGAATCCTAACCATACCCAATATGGTTACACCTCAGCCCATTTAGATGGCTACTATAAACGCAAAACAGGGAAACAGAAATTAAAAATTGGAACCCTGTGAACTATTGCTAGGAATGTAAAATGTGGAAAATAGTTTGGCAGTTTCTCAAAAACTTAAAAATAGCATTACCATATGATCCAGCAACTTCAATTCTGGATATATACCCCAAAAAACTAAAAGCAGTATCTAAAAGAGACATTTGTATATCTATGTTCATAGCAGCATTATTCAAATAGCTAACACATTAAGCAAACCAAATGTTTATCATGAATGAATGGATAAGAAAAATATGGTATTTATGTACAATGTAGTATTATATATTCAGTCTTAAAAATGAAGGAAATTCTCACTTGCTACAAAATAGATGAACACTGAGGACATGATGCTAAGTGAAGTATGTCAGTCACAGAAAAGACAAATACTCTATGATTCTACTTATATAAGGTAATTAGAGTGTCAAGATCAAAGTAGAAGCATTATGATGGTTGCGTGGGCTTCAGGGAAGGGGAAATAAGGAGTTATTTAATGGTTATAGTGTTTTAGGTTTGTAAGACGAAGAGTTCTGGAGAAGGATGGTGATGATGATTTACAACAGTATCACTTAAAATGATTAAAATGGTAAATCTTATGTATATTTTATCAAAATAGAAAAAATTGGAGTGAAAAATGTTAATACTATCCTATTGGCATAGAAAAACAAACCTCGTGCATAAAGAGGGAGACAAGATAGACTAGTGGACATTTTGCACATGTGTGTACAAATCCAATATACATGCATAAGTGATCCCTACAACCTGTAGCAACAATATTTTTATATCTTTTTTTGTTTGTTTGCTTTTTTGATACAGGGTGTCATCATGTAATTCCGGCTGGTCTTGAACGCACTATGTAGCCCAGGCTGGCCTTGAACTCACGGCAATTTTCCTACATCAGCCTCCCAAGCACTGTCATTACAGGTGTGCACCACCATGCCCACCTTTTTCACATGATTTTTGCCTGGAGATTTTATCACATCTAGTTAGTCAGTGGAGAAAAAAGGTTAGTAGTAAAAATGATAATGAAAATACAGAAGACTGGTGATAAATATCTGCACTGGTGGGAGGAAATAAGGTATTTCACTCAGTAAGAGTGTCCTACTCACAGGGCAGAAGTAAGAGATGGATAATGGATTACAAACATTTGACCTACTTAGCACAGAGATTCAGAAACAAGGATGAATAGCGAAACATGCTATTATTCAAATTTGGTTCACTAGCTGGATTAGACGCCTAGGAAATTCATTAGCCATTGTAGGATGTTATAGGGAAGAGAAAGGTAAAGCAAAGGCCAGAGACCCCAGAGTACAAAACAAAACAAAAACAGAAAACAGCTGAATACAGACCCAGCTCATTTGTGTGAAATGTATCTGAGTTACACTTTATATTTTAATTTTTTAATCTTCATGCTTTTGTAAAATAAACTTATGAAATCTAAAATTTTGTCCACTTTTTAGTCTAATATTCTAAGTTTTTGGCAAATGCCTTTTAAAATTTTAAATTGTATCCCAACTTTCTTCCCTAGGAAATAATTTGTTCGCTCTTAAATATTTTTTAATTTTATCACTTAGTGGTTTATCCATACATTCTTTCTTTTTATGAGCACCTACAGCAATCTATTATAACTCCAGGGTATATAAATGTATCAGATATCCCATCTGTCCTCTGGGAACTCACTATCAATAGCAAGGGTAGCCAAGCACTCAGGTAATTCACATGTCTTAAAGGATAAGGAGAAATGAGGTTAAGCGCTGGGCTAAAGGTGTTCCAAATAGAAGGACCTTTAAGGTTGCACAAGTAAAACCTGGGAAACAAGAATGAGCAGGGCCTAGAGAAACTGCAGGTGCTTAAGTATTCTTGGAGGAAAAGATGATGAGTGATTTGGCTGCATGGTGAGGAGTGGCCACATAATTAAGAGCTCTGTTTGGCATGCTAAGGAATTTGGATTTTAGCCTGAAGGCAAGGAGAAGTCAGTTAATAACTCAAATTAGGAATGTGATACAGTAAAATGCGAATTTACAACAGTCAATCTGAGGTCAGGTAGAAGTATATTACAGACGATTAGAGGCACACAGAGCAACTGAGGAGAGCACCAGTGTGCCTGGCAGGAGTCATGTTTGCCTAATTCAAAGCAGAGACAATGTGCACTCAGAGGCAGAGACACAGACCAAAACAGTCCAGAGATCTAAGGAAACAGAACAGGCTAGACATAGGGAAGATCCTACCCCAGGGTTTAGGATGCCTGGAGAAGTATCCACTAGTAGTTTAAATACAATTTCTCAGGTAAAGCTAATGAGTAGCTACTTTGGGAACTCGCTAGTGCAGACTGGTTTTTAAAAAAACTTCAGTGTCAAAGCAAAAAGGAGAGGAGAGATGACAGAAAGCCAAGGGGTGGAGGGTTTTGATGAAACCCATCAGAGAGCCTTGATTGTCCTGAAGCAATCAAGATGCTAAAGACAGAACCAGCAGTGAATAAGGAGGTGGGGAGAGCAAGAAGAAAAGATGGGACTAAACTCTCAAGGAGCTGATATCCTGGAATTCACGTAGGGAAAAGACTCTCCACTAAGAGATGTTCTCAGTTTCTAAGACGGAAATAGAAGAAATGATAGAAACACAGGCAGACGGATGGGGAGGAAAGCATAGAGTCAGGAAATTTTACTCATCCTCTTCCATCTTTCCCCTTTTCATGGTGAATGAGGTGGAAAGTAGCTAGCAACTGTTCAGAGATAAATATAAGGTATTTGAGAATGGTTATGATCATGGAGAAGAAGAGGGAGCCCTTGAGAGAAAGAGAAAAGTCCTGCTGCCTCTTGGAGAGTCCTAGAGGTAGGAAATTGTGTATTCATACTGGTACCAATGGGCACAATTGCATGACTTTCTTTTATGAAAGATTTCCAGATTCAGCAAATAAAAACACAAGACATCCACCACATTTGAATTCCAGGGACTTTTTAGTATAGATGTGTCTTTATGTCTTACCCAATACTGAGGACATATTTAAGCGAAGAAATTATCCATTTGTTTTTTGAATTCAGATTTAACTGAGCATCATGTACTTTACCTGTCAATCCTATGTGAGAACTTGAAAAAATCAGATGTAAGGATTGTAACCTAATACTCAAAGTGAAGTTTTGAGATTACATGCAAACCACCTTTGTTGTTTAACATCTATTCCATTTAAAGCATGACTCGCTGTTAGCCACAGACAGGGCCATGAACACAAACTCATAACACGGCAACAATTACAAGCAAGACTGATCATGACTACTGAGTTGCTTCTTTCCTACTCACTCCTGTGCCATTGCTTGAGGCATACACCTCCGCCCCACTGCGGAATCAGAGTTTCCTGTCTTATTCTTCCCTGAACTTGATGGCATCTCACAGGAGAATTACATTTCCCTTCTATAAATCTCATCTCAATATTTAAATTCTCTCTTTTATATAAAAGGTAAGACTTTACAAGGGTACATTTGTCTTATTTTATGTCACATCACATTTTAGTTCTTAGGATCATAGGAGAAGCATGCCAATTAAAAGATCAGATTTTAGACAATTAGTGATGCAATTTTAACATGATCGGGCAAAGGCAAGAGTTGATCCTTATATATAGGCTGACTTCATCCTTTAAATACAAATTTGGAGATATTCTTATGATCCATAAATAGGCAGAATGACAAACTACACATACATATCTGTGTATATTTGTATACAAAATGTAAAACATAAATGACTGGCAACCTATCTTATTTTCAGAACTCAAAAGTCTCAGTTTTGTACCTTGAAGTGACTTACCTTCATAGAAACTTCAAGGAAACCTGTGTTCCACTGGCTCAGGCATATCAGGGCAAAAACAAAGCATAATTTTGGAGTCATGCTTTGATCAACTACAGCCTTCATTATAACGGCAGTCTTAGTGTCCTGATTTATAGTTACGAAAGAGACAAGCTGCCAAATCAATTTTGATTCTCTTCTTAAGAATAAAACTTGGCTTTTTTTTCCAGGTAGCGATATAACCAGCTGAAAGACTCCTCTTTGCAGCCTCCTTTATAGCTAGACATGGAAAAGAAAGGCTTTTAAGAGGACAGCCAGCTTGCATAAACCCTTTCTCACATTTCTACCTTTCTGTTGCTTCTTGCCTAGAGCTCAAGCATGTGACTGGAGCTCCAGCAGCAATCTTGGACCATAAGAAAACCTTGAGGATTGCAACCAGGGCTAGAACAGACACAGTAGAAGCCGGGTCTATGAAAACCAACGCACCATCCCATGAGATACAGACTACCTTCAATCTCGTTTTACTTCAGGGAAAAACTGTGAAAGATTCTGTTATTTGTGTTGTTTGTTACTAGCTGTCAAATGTAAATACTAACCAAAACAACTGTTTTTTTTGTGTGTGAATATAAGGAAACATGAACATTGGTTGAACAGCTTAACTTACTGAGTGCTTAATCTACACAAATCTATGTAATACTTTCTAAACATTATATCATTTAACTTTCACAATAATTCCATGAAGTGAATATAGGTATATATACGTATATATCTATATTTATATTATATATATTTCATTTTTTATATAAGGAAACTCAAGGCCTTGCAATCTTCATTGGTCCTTTCCTCACCTCTAGTTATTGGTATAGCTGTCACACGCAGTTGTGCAAGATTATGTAGTGGAAGGTTCTAGGGAGCTCTGTTCACAGCCATCTTCATCATGGATTTTATTATTTATCATCACAATTTTCTGGCTGATCAAAGAAAAATTTCACGAGAAAAGGTATTTTTAAAAATTTCACAAAGACACTCTGGGCTAATTGAAAGGCTGGTTACGTGCTTCTGCTCCCATCAAAAGACCCCAACAGTCTCATCCTCCCCAACCTCACTCCAGGCATAGCCTAACCTAACCCAACAAGCTCTGTCCCAGTGAGATTCAGTGTACTGGAATTAACACTTTCATGGGTCGAATCAATGAACTCCATAAACTAAGTCGTTATTTTTAAAAAATAGAAATTAGCCTATGTTCTTGGTTTTCTCTCTTGAATATTTAATTCTTAATTCAAGAGGGTGCGTGTGAGTTGAAGGTTAGGAAGAACTCTTAGTCAAATAATAGTAATTTTAAAATGATACTGTTGGCACATGCCTATAGACCCAACTACTTAGGAGGCTGAGGCAGGAGGATTCCTTAAGTTCCAGGTTCAAAGCCAAGCAGGGCAGCATAGTGAGTCCTTGTCTCTGAAAACACACACACGTACATGCATAAAAAACCAAATTACAGTACTCTTACTGTAATTCTTTGCCTATCTCCTTTTCATTTCCCAGACAAAAATACTTCTATCTTGGATGTTTTTTCTGTATTTATTATCTTATTTCTTTTTTTTTCAATTTTTATTTTTATGTATGTTTGCAGTACGTAATTGTTACATTCCTTGAGGGGAGTTGGCACATGTACATAATATGTCTTAATTCTTTCTTCATCCCCTTCCCCTCATCTCCATCTCTTGGTCCCCTACCCTTTTGCAAAAGATCTATCTCCTCATTTCCTATTACCTACCTTTTATTTTGCTCTTTATTTATATTTTGGGTTTTTCATGTAAGAGAAACCATGTGATATTTAAGCTTGTGTGTCTGACTTATTTCACTTCACATTATGGTCTCAAGATGCATCCATTTTCCTACAAATGACTCAAATTTATCCTTCTTTATGGCAAAGAAGTACTCCATTGTTTATCAAGACCACGTTTTCTTTATCCATTCACTGTCTCACAACCTGCTGAGAGGATTATGCCCTCAGCCCAGCAGTACCGGATGTAGGACAGCGGGCAGTGTTGGAGCTTACTACCATATTTCTAAATAATCTGTTTACTTGGTGCCTTGTTTATCAATTTCAAATATATTTACTAATATCTTGTTTTAGTAAACAAGAAGTTATATCTCTCACACCACCTGTGATAGTGAAATGTGTCAACTTGAATGAAAAACACCTAGCAGATTGATTTAGCACAGTTCTGGGTGTGTCTGAAAGACTGACTTATGGAAGACCCATCCTGGATGTGGGTGGCACCAACCAATAGGCTTATAGCCTGGATGGAGTAAAAAAGGAAAGGAGGAAGTCTCACTTTTCCTTCGGAGGAACTCCAGTCTTCACATTTGCCTTAGGATGTCCATCTCCAGGCTTCCAGCATAGACTCTTCACCCTTCCAGGACAGACTCTTTAGCCCTCCAGTGCAGATCCTTCAGTTTCTCAATGTAAACTCACTGTGGACTGCAGTGAGCTCCAGGTCTTGGAATTTTGACTGGATCCTCAAGCTCTCCAGTATGCAGACACCCCTTTTGCATTCTTCCATACCTGACTCTGTGGTTGGCCATTGTAAGCTTACCTTGCAAATCTTTTATGTTTTATATTTTATATTAAATCTGTTCCTCGAGTGAGCCCTAAATGATACACCACCAATCCCCCGTGTCAGTTCCTTCTCTCTCATTGCTGAGACAAAATACCTGACACTCAAAATTAAGGGAGGAAAGGTTTTTTTAGCTCACAGTTTGTGGAGGTTTCAGTCCATAATCAGCTGGCTTCAAGGCAGGGTGACCTGGCAGAGGGGCAACAGTTCAAGGCAGCAGAAGACAGCAAAAGCAGCAAGAGCAAAAAGTGGGGAGAGCAAGCCTCTTTTCCTCCCTTATATTGTATGCAGGCTACCTGCCCTAGGGCAGGTGTAGCACTCACACCATCTCTGTGCCCTCTTCTTGCACAGGCTCAGAATGTTTACAAAGTGAGGCCCCCTGCTGAGTTGCTTAGTTAAACTTCTAAACTTCTCAAGTTGACACAATGTATCAACCATTACACCCCCTTTCCTTACGTCTCCCAAGATATTTACATCACAATTTTTTAAGTCAGTATTCTTGCAGACATTTTCATTAGTAGCAAATATTGATCCTTCAGAGCCAAGTTGTTTCCTATAAAATATTGTTTTCCCCTGTATTAATAATTGCCACATGCTGTGATTTCTTACCATTAATAATTGCCTCATTTCTCAATGTCTTATAAGAAATTTTAAACATGTTCTATCATATCTCATATTTATTAATATGTCTCAAGGGCTCAACTTATCAGATAAACTCTCCCCCATCTTTCCAGTCCAATCTTCATTGATTGCTGTGTTTGTTACATAGCTGTCATATAGGATGTCCTTGAGGTATTACCATGGGACTTTCCTTTACTTTCAGCCTGTATTGGCTTCCTTCTCTCTTGTGGTCCCTGAATTTCTCTGTCATGGCCACTCTTCCATCTTGTGTAGCGTATTCTTCAGAAGTTTCCTATAAAAGTTATATGTTTGAATTCTTGTGTCTTAAATGTCTTTATTTAACTTCATACTTAACCATTGGTTTGTCCAGGAAAAAAGTCATTGTCTCATAAACTTTTGAAGTATGGCCTCAGTGCCCTGTAAGATGCTAAATGACTGCCAACAAGTCTGATACTCTGCCCATTATTATCCCCTTGCTTGTGAATGGATTTTACAGTCACTTGCAAAATTCTTTCATCCCTGATGTTCTGAAATTTGATTACAATATTCCTTGATGTGAATCTTTTCTCACTTGTTCTAGCTGATACTCAAAGGTTTCCTGCCAGTCTGAAGATGCCCCAGTTTCAAGAGGTTCTCTTGTTCTCTTTTTGTAGCACTCTTTTCTCCAAATATTCTCCAAGATTTACCACCAGGAGCTGTAACATTTTCTTTACTAATGTCTTTATCCTTCTCCTTTTCTCCTGTTTTTCTGGCAAATTTTCTTCTTTATCTTTCATGACATCTATCAAAGATTTTATTTTGTCTACTACTGTATATTCATTTTTGAGAACTCTTCTCTCAAAAAAACAAACTCCTCATTTTTAAGTTCATGCTGTCTTTATTTTTGTTTTCTTATGGATGTAAATTATGGGGAAGGTTAAGTATGCACAAGATACTGGTTTTTGGGGATCAGATCTAGAAAATATGTTTGGCAGCCTTTTTTTTTAAGAATTATTAGAACTGATATGCTAAAATACTTCTAAGAAGATCACCAGGGATAATGTAAAATGCACTTTTTCTCAAAATATCAGGGCTGACCTTGTCTAAATTTATAGAACAACATTTTTAAAATTCAAACAATATGTGGATTAGGTTACAGAAAACATTAGGCCCTCATGGACTGTAGAATGACTTCTTAAAAAATGAGATTAGTTTCCTATTATTTTATTATTTTTTTGTGTGTGTGGGTTCCGGGGGGTCGACCTCAGGACCTCGCGCGCCAGCAGGCGCCCGTGCCGCTGAGCGATATCACCGGCCCCTTTTTCGTATGTGGGATCCGTGAGTCGAACTCGGGCCCTCGCGCTTGCCAGGCAGGCGCTTAAGCCGCTGAGCCATCTCACCGGCCCCTAGTTTCCTATTATTGAGCCCTCACCAATAACAAACGATCCAGCCAGCTTTAATTTGTGTTCTAATTTTTCAGGCCACAGGATATTTTAGATGAAGAAATAACTCCTGTTGCTTCATAGAGATGATAGGCATTTGACAAGTTTTATGCTTTGAGAGGCTCCAACTACACAATAAGAATTAAGATCCACAAATTTCATTACACTCAATGATTTTTCTCAGTTTCTTCCTTGTTTATAGTTTTTCCTTGTAACAGGGTGAAACATATACTCTGTAGTTCTCTCAGGTTTTTGTTTTTTACGCCTTCCCTGCAAGACAAGCCAAGTAGCCAGAAATCTTTGTACCATATCCAACTGTCACATCAGCCTTAGATTGGCATCTGTCTTCCCCTACCCCCAAATGAACTGTATTAGTTTCACTTTATGAAGTTCTAGAACAGTTTGGGCCAGGATAAACATCATAACCTCACCCTCCCTCCAGCTGGTTGAATGTTGTTTTTAGCATAGGTGGAATTTCATTAATGTGACAATCAGAGGCAACTGGAGTGTTGAGAACAAGAGAGACAGTCCTTCCTCTGAAGACAAGGAGACTGCTGTGTGCTGACTACATAAACACAGCTCTTTGGCACTTCCTTTCTTGTGGAAGAGTCACTGCCCTGAGTCACGGCCTGTTGTTGCTAGCTGCTCGCTTGCTGGGTAGTGACACATTCTGCCCCCACCAACTCCCCACACACAGAGTTCTGGGGAATTGCCCAATTTTCAGCCCCGCTGAGGTGGTTTGTGATTCATCCTCTTTTCTATGACCTTTTTTTAAAAAAAGGGACAGTTGTTACCGCTACTCTGACTCTTTTTTTCTTGGTAATTTCTTTTGCTGGCCTTTTTACTTACCTGAACACATGCTATAATTAAATTCAAAATCATTAAATTTGTTTTGCATGCCATTTACATAAAACGGCTCTCTATTCTGCTTCACAGCTAAAAATATTTCCTTTCTGTTTGAGAAAACAGTGCAAGAGGATCTTATTTCCTATGAGACAGTCAAGATTATATTTCCTGGGCCGGTGAGATGGCTCAGCGGCATAAGTGCCTGCCTGGCAAGCGCAAGGTCCTGAGTTTGACCCCCAGTACCCACATTAAAAAAAAAAAAAAGGATTATGTTTCCCAATGTTATTAGTTATCTAAAATAGGGTACAGAGCTGCAATCCTGGGAGTTTTACAGAGGATCCGTAAAGCTATTCATAGCATTATATGTAATGCCTTTCTTGGAGCGAGAGGGATTGACAGTCCAAGCAAAACTGAAGCTTTCGTTCTTCACATGATTCTGCAGTGGTGTGTGATTTTTTAAAAAACTTAATTAAATATCTTCTATCTTTTAGAATTGAAAGCCTCCTTATCAGTATTTAAATTAGAATTATTTTGATACTTATTGGCATTTTAACCTCCCATAAGGTAGAGAACCCATGTAGATGGATTATGGAATATAAGCCTCTGTGTGTGTCTTTTAACTTCTACCACTCGCCCTGGAACCAACTGGAGAATTATAAGTAGCCCAGTTTTGTTGGAACATAAGGTGTGAAGGTGGGAATGACAGGAGTTGATGTAGGAGAGACAGCATTAAAAAGCTTAAATTTTCATCAGTTTATAGAATTTGCAATAGGTCTAGAGAGAGAAAGTCTGGGCATAATCTAATTTTAGGAAACCTAAGCTCTAAGTTAAATGATACTTCCTAAATTTAAGAAAGCATATTTCAAAAAGTTCAGAGGAAAACGTATGACTCCTATACAATTCAAGAGAGTGGAAAACTCCAGAAATATATTTCTCATTATATAATTCAATTACACGAGCAAGCACATTAATACTGAGTAGATATACTATTAGCTACTAGGGTGTAGTAAGCATAATATATACTAGCGTGTTAATTGCTTTAGTATATACGTGAGTGTTTGACTGAATAGAAAGATATCCACAGATACAATGGACTTCCATGTGAATGTTTGGTAATCTCACATTAAAAACTGTAGTTTTATTACCTACACACACACGTGCATGCACACACACACAGCCCTCCATTTCTGCAGGTTTTGCACCTGCACATTCAACCAACTAGGGATTCAAAATATTCAACCAACCATGGATCAAAAATATTTGAAAAGAAAAAAATCTTGTCTGCACTGAACATGTACAGACTTTTTTCTTATTGTTCCCAAAACAATAGAGTATAATAACTCTTTATACAGCATTTGTATTATATGAGGTACTCTAAGTAATCTGGAGATGATTTAAATTATAGGGAGGATGTACAGATAGATTTTACGCAAATACTATGCCACTTTATACAAGGGACTTGAGCATACACAGCTTTGGGTATCTGCAGGGATCCTGGAACCAAATCCTTCACGGATATCGAGGGATGTCGTCTATGTGTATAGACACAGGAAATGAAAGACACGTAACTAAGGAGGTGCAGTCTCAGGAGTCCTAAGGTACCAATGTGCCTAACAAAGGAACTAAGATTATTCTTAGATAATGTATGGAACCAGTTTCTTTTTCTTTCCTTCTTTCTTTCTTTCTTTCTTTCTTTCTTTCTTTCTTTCTTTCTTTCTTTCTTTCTTTCTTTCTTTCTTTCTCTTTCCTTTCCTTTCCTTTCCTTTCTTTTACTTTCTTTCTTCCTTTCTCTTTCTTTCTTCCCTCCATCCTCTCTCCCTCCACCCCTTCTTCCTTCCTTTCTGCCTTTAACAAAAAAGAAAAAGATGAAGGAGGGCTCCCAAGGGCAGGACCCGCGTGTGGTGTGATCAGCCCCAGGAAGGCCCAGCAGGCCTCCTGCACATTTTCAGACCCATCATTTTTGCATAACACCAATGAGTGCAGTGCCACTGTACACGGATAAAGCCAAACATTTTTATAGATCAGGTAGCAAGATGCTGTCTATGACACGGTAAAAATCCACATGTAACTAGAATCTGGATGGTGATACATAATATGTCATTTGTTTAAGGTAGTTCTAAAAGTCGTGAGTTAATTATCAGGAAGTTTTAGGTGGACATGGTGTATGTAAAAAGAGCAGCAATAGATCCAGATTTTGTGCAGCCTTAAGAACTATTTTTTTTTTTTGTGGGTACTGGGAGTTGAACTCAGGACCTCGTGCTTGCCAGGCAGGTGCTTATGCTGCTGAGCTATCTCACTGGCCCAAGAACTACTTTTAGAAGTGATGTAAGTCCTCGAGTTTCAGGTGGACATAGTGTAAGTAAGAAGAGCAGCAGTGGACCCAGATTTTGTGGGGCCTGAAACATTCAGTTTGAGAAGAGAGCCTTATTTAGAGAAAAATAAAAACTGACAAATTCCAAATTTTTGTGGTCCTTCTCAAGGTATCGGGAGGGGTTCAAGCAATGAAGGCATCCTGAAGGCTAAGTTTAAACATGCTTTTGCTCCAGTGAGGGACATTTACAAAACTATTGCCACCCACTATCTTAGTCCATTGGCTGCTGTAGGAAGATGCCTCAGCCTTGGTAGTTTATAAGCAACAGAAATTTATTTCTCACAGTTCTAGAGGCTGCGACATCCAAGATCCAGGGACCAGCACATTCAGCATCTGCTGAGGGCCCTCTATCTGAGTCACAAGTAGTGCTTTATAGTTGTGTCCCCACATAGGAGAAGAAGCAAGGCAGCTCTCTGAGGACTCTTTTACAAATGCATTAATCCCAGTCATTAGGATCCATTTGTGCAGCCCTATCATCTCCCAAAGGCCCTAAAATATAATACTGTCACTTTGATGATTAGGGGTCAACCTAATTTTGGGAGGACATAAACACTCAGACCATCACACCATCCAAACATATATCTTCTACAGGAACTGAGAACACACATTCTGTGCTCATCTGAGCCACAGAACATGGAAAAAAGATTTGAGTGCACCTTTCTCAATTCACCCAAGATTGTTACATAATTAGCATCACTCCAGATGCACGGAAGTTAATTTAGCGTATATGATGGATTCCTTAGTGTAAGAAGGTCTACTTATCTCATGCAACTAGTTGAGAAAGGCTTCTGTATTTTCATATCTTATTTCCCGCTGAAAATGTACCAATAGACGTTACTTAATAAAATATAAAAGATATGTATGTAAGAGTACCCATTTTTTACAGTCTCCAAAGTCAACTTCTGTAGGACTAATTCATTACCCTAGACTGTGTTCCCAGAAATAGTGCTCACTCAGATACATAGAGATAGATACGATCCTTTGGTTAGTACTGGAGGAGCAATACCAATCATTAAGACAAGAGGCAAAGATGAAGCCATAAACAGGAAGTGAAGATAAGCATCGGGATGTACAACGGTCAGGACTGATAATATCAAGTCTAAACATGGAGGAAATTTTGCAAACCTGTTTTTAACAAGTAGGTGCTAACTGCATGTCACAAACATGACCTTGACAACATATGTCCAGAATGATAACTCACCAAAAATGAATATTCCTAATTTCCTATACTAGTCTCATGTTTTCTTTCTAGGAGAACAATATTTTGATGGACATGCATGAAGTGAAATTTAGTAAATAGTAGAAACACAATTAAAGACAAATTTGCAAAGAACATGTCAATGAGGTCTGACCTGGGTAAGTACTACGTCACTCAGGGGAATGTATAGTTACAGAAAAGGCAACACTTAAAGATGAACCTCAGAGATGAGTAGACACTTCAGGTTGGACAAGGAAGGAGAAGGAGGCAAGTGTGAGCAATAGCTCGCATGTATATCAGTGCATTTGAGGGGATGTTAAATATAGATGCAAGACAGGAATAAAATGAACATTATCCAACATTCAGAACAGAAAAGAGGGCCAGTGAGATGGCTTAGCGGCGTACGCACCTGCCAGGCAAGCGCGAGGGTCCGAGTTTGACTCCCAGATCCCACGTACAAGAAAAGGGCCGGTGATATCGCTGAGGTCGATCCCTGGTACCCACAAAAAAAAAAAAAAAAGAACAGAAAAGATCATTTTGTAAATTTCTTAAGATTCTAAATCAGATTATTAAAGAATGCTTCAAGGTCTTCTGGTTCCCAGCATGGATTAACTTGAAAGAATTTAACACATCCTAAACTAATCTCTCCTAATTCCACACCTACCATTTGAGTGCTTGCAGATGGAGGGAGAAAGAAGGGCATTGGCTGTGGGATGGAATGAAAGGTAGTATAACATGACCTGGGAACTGAAGGGAGCAGTGGGGAGTCTTGCAATGGGAGATGCTAAGACCAGACGATTGTGGAAAGAAGAAAAATGTGTTAAGCTTCCAAAATATTAAAGTTACAAAAATTGAAGGCAGAATATGGTGTCAAAAATACAGGTTCAGGGTAGTAATAGCACATGCAAACACCTTGGGATCAAATAGAGGGAAAGGAAAAGAAATAGAAGATAGAGAAACTTATGCCTTAAAACACCTATATTAGTTACTTTCTGTTCACTGAGACACAATACCTGACAACTGCAACTTAAAGGAGGAGAGGTTTATTTTGGCTCATGGTTGCAGTCTATGGTCACCTGGATCAAAGACAGAATCAGCATGGCAGAGGAGGAGGAGGTGGAGGAGAGTTACTCACTCTATGGTGGCCAGGAAGCTGAGAGAGCAGTGGAGAAGGTGGGGGGTGGAGGGGGTAAAACCCTTCCAGATCACTCCTCAGTGACCCATCCCTTCTGACCAGACCCACAGCAAGTCAGCTATATTGCCCCCATAGTTCAGTCACCTTCCAAAAGCCTTGCCTATGAGCAGATAAGTCCTTTGGGGGACATTCTTTATTCAAGCCACAAAAACATCAGTTCTTAAAGTATGGTGCCCAGACAAGTATCACATAAAAATTTGTTGTTAGTGCAAGTTCTCCATCCTTGCTGACTGAATCAGAAACTCTCAGCATGAAACACTGTATGCCCACCAGATGATTCTGGTATGTGCTAAATTTTGAAAACTGCTTCCCTAAGGGGATCAGCTAAAGCTTGCATCTTAGTGTAATAAGAATAGGGAGCTCAGACTAACTCTAAGGACCAGTTTCTGTCTATTATATGTTAAAGGGTTCCTTTAATAAAAATAAAAAAATAAAAGCCATCCAAAATATTTGCATCATTTTTAGAATTCAGGGACCAATCACAGATCACAAATATTTTTGTTAAAAAGATCTTCTGCAGGAAATAATGTTATTTTTCCTAACCACTAGGAGTTAAAATGAGCTTTTAATAACTCTGAAAATAAAAGACCTGAAAAGAGAAAACATAGTGAACTTGCTGCTGATTCATTTGTACCAATGAGTAAAATTTATGAACCATCATCAATTTTCACTCCAGCAATTTTATCATTACTTTAGGCAATAATTTACATTGCTTCTTAAAACCTCAACACTAATTCAAATATTAAAGTCCCTTTCATGTATTTCACAATAGATAACATCAAACTCCACAGCACACTATCTTCTTGAGGACAGGAGCTTAGAGAGAACATTCAGAGTACTATAAATTAAAATGCAATCTGATTTAGGGCATTTTTTCTATCCAAGAAAATTCAATGAGCAATGTACAATTTACTTCATAAAAAAATATTCCTTTTCATAGAGTCCTATGATCTGATTATGTCCCCTCAAAAATCATATGCTGAAACTTAGTGGCCAATGGGATAATATTAAGAGAAAAGGGTTTGGGAGGTGACGAGTCACTAAGTCTTAAATAGGATTACTGCCCTTACAAAAGAGGCATGAGGAAGCTCTTTTGTCTGTTTTTTGCCTGTTTGCCTTTCCACATGTAGACACCTAGCCAGTGTCATCTCTGAAAAAAGGACCCTCACCAGACACTAAACCAACTAGCATTTTGTACTCAGATTTCTCAATCTCCAGAGCTGTGAGAAATAAATTTCTATTGCTAATAAATTTCTCAGATATTTTGTATACACTAAACACAAGTCGAAGAGTCAGAATCCAGTCAGGAGACAGAACCATACCAGTTATTAGAACAGGAAAACTTCCATATAAAGAATTGTTTGACAGAAGGTGGTCATTAACCAAAAGTATCGGGTATAAAACAGAGAAGTTACTACCTCTAGTCTGTGAAAACACAGACAGTAAAGGAACAAGTACCACAAAGAGGCTGACTGCTAACCCAGGCTTCTTCAGAAAGAAAATGCTAGCAGAGTAATACACTGCCTACTAGTGGTGAATGAGGTTGCCATAGAATAGGTTGTCACTGGTCTGCAGAAGAAGCCCCCCTTACCAGGAGGTAGAAGACTAGAGTTGCTCAGAAGTAGCTTCTGGGTGGAGAGATCATGGCCTCAGAATATGTCTACAACACATATGCCCATCTAGCTGCTGATATGCTCTGAATAACAGGCTCTAAGGACTGGAATCTGGGAGGAAAGTATTTTCCTGCTGCTACTGGCTTTCAGGGTCACACCAGTTCCCCCTACTGGCAAAGTCTACCATTCCGCCAGTGGGCAAGTGAACTGTTGACAGAGCCCAGCTCCAGTACTACCAAGGGTTATTATAAATGCTGTATTATAATGAATCATAGGCCTAATAAATGCTCTTTTATCTAAGGGCTAAACCATAAATTTAGCCTTCCCAAATATGAATACAAAACAATAAATGAGAGAAGAAAATCATTAGTATATACAAATAAATTTATACACATAGCAAGCAAGTAGAAAATATGCAAAGCTGTTACAATCTTTGTTTCTGTAGTTGGCCACAATTACCTTTCAATTTATAGAACCATTGTCTCCTCTTCTTCTGGAAGTAGTGCCTCCTAGAAACAATAAACTCCAAATCAGCAGAGCTCAAAATTTCTAAGATGGGAAGCAGAATTCAATAGGTGAGTTATTAAGTAATTCTGTAAGTCAGTTATTAGATAAGAGATTCTACTTCCTCATCTACCAGATGATTCCAACTGCCAGATGTTATGGTGGAAAGAGTGTCATATAATAGTCTCTTATTCAAAGTATATACTGTTGTCTTAGTTACTTTTCTCATTGCTGAGACAAAATACCTGACACCCAAAGTTAAAGGGGGACAGGTTTATTTAGTTTATAGAGGTTTCAGTCCATAATCGACTGGCTCCAAGGCAGGATAGCACATGGCAGAGGGGCAACAGTTCATGGTGGCAAAAGCAAAAGCAACCAGAGAGAGAGAGAGAGAGAGAGAACAAGCCTCTTTTTGTCCCTTATATTGTAAACAGGCTACCTGCCCTGGGGCGGGTGTAGCACTCACACCTTTAATCCCAGAACCCTTAATCCAAGCATTGCACTACGAATCAATCACACACTCTAGATTCATCTACCTCCAAAAAAGTCCCATCTAAAACTGCATTAGGCTTTGGGGGTACATCTAGACACAAACATTAACAACTGTATTCTGTAAGGCAGAACCCCTTATCTTCAAGATCCTACCCCCACCAAAGTGAATCATAATTGAGTTTTTCAGTAAGCTGTGTACTATTCAATTAGGCCAGCTCTTTCTAGGCATTCGATTTCATATATTTCTACATTCTTGCCATAAGAGAGGGCTTATATATTCGTCATTGGAGCACATATCGAAAATGGCTTAGATCCAGTGTGACTTGAACAACAGTAGAAAATTGACAATATGGATCATGACACACTTACAGAATGGGGAAATAGAAGTTGAACTGATATCTTGGATTAGAGAATGGGTGAATATCCATTTGCAGAATATTCACAAGTCAATGTTCCTGAGACTAATGGGTCTCGTGTACTGATGCAGAAGATTCTCTGTGGCCCATTAATGTATCACATTCCAATAAATAACATGGCTCATTATGCACAGAGGACATCCTCTTTAAATCTGTGGGTTCCACAGACTTAGAATGGATAAAAAAAATGAGAGTCAGGATATTAAAACATTAAGCAAATTTAAATTTGGGACTTAATTTAACAATGGTAAATCTAACATGGAATTGATACAAATACTAACAGACTTTACTATAGAATTAGACAAGTCGATATTAAAGTTCATATGGAAAAACAAAAAGGCAAGAAGATCCAGGAAAACAGTGAAAAAGAAAAATTTCCCAGAAGAACTATGCCTACCAGACACTAAAACAGTTCTTACTCTGGAACAGTTCTTACCTCTATAAAACTCTGTGAACCCATGTGTAGAGGTGCATGCCCATAATTCCGGCAGTCTGGGAGGCCGAGGCCGGAGAATCACAAGCTCAAGTCCAGCCTGGGCAAGTCAGCAATTTAGTGAGACTGACTCACGATAAAAATAAAAAGAAGTGAGATGAAGGCCTGAGTTCAATCCCTAGTTTCACACACACATATTCACAAAAGCTGTGTGGCTTTGGCACATGAATAGACAATTAAAATAGAATACAATTACCAGATTTTGACACAAGTATTGTAGATGAAATCTTAAAAACATTGGATTAAAGATGGATTTTTAATAAGTGGTGCTGAGGTAGCAGTTTCCAAGAAGACACAATTAGATTCATATCATATAACAAACAAAAATACACTCTAAATAGGTTAAGAATATTAGAAAGAAGTACATGTGAATTCCTCTTTACCCTTAGTATAATGACTCAAAATTCAAAGACAATAATAAAATGATAAATTTGACTATATAAAAATTAAAAATTTTTCATGAGCACAAAAACACACCATAAACAAAGTCAAAGTATACTGGCAAACTGGGAGAAATATTGATGACATATCACAAAGACAGATGGCTAATAAACTTAATACACTAACCCCCCTCAAAACTGAAGGACAGTGGCTAATGCAATACTTATTGGGACAATTATACCATTAAATATTCATATTAGAAAGGAAGTAAAGTCTCAAATCAATAATGCAAGTTTCCAATATAGGAAAAAGCTAAAGAAGAGAAAAGTAAACCCAAAGCAAGAACAATGAAGGAAATAATAAAAAAATCCAAATGCAGAGCCAGTGAGATGGCTCAGAGGCATAAGCACCTGCCTGACAGGTGCGAGGTCCTGAGTCCAACTCCCGGTACCCACATAAAAAAGGAAAAAAGGGCCGGTGATATCACTTAGCGGCACAAAAGCCTGCTGGCAAGTGCGAGGTCCTGAGTTTGACCCCTGGTACCCATAAAAAAAAAATCCAAATGCAGATTATTTCACTAGATAATTCTACCAAATATTAAAGAAGAAAGAACTGTAATTCTATTCAATCCATCTGACATACAAAAATCCTCAATAAAATCTTAGAAAAATTCCAACAATATATTTAAAAATTGGTGCTAATTCCAAGAATGAAGAACTGATTCAGTATGTAAAATTCAACCATTGTAATTCACCATATTAACAATCTAAAGCAGAATCGTCACACGATCTTTATAAATTGATGCAGAAGAGCATTTTACAACATTCAGCATCTATTTATAATTTTAAAAAACTCTCAAATAACTAGAATAAACAAGAACTTCCTCAACTTGATAAAGGGCTTCTACAAAAGTGTGTAGCTAACTTCCAACATGAACAGCCCAACACAACATCAAAAACACACACGAATACATATATTTGTTATAGTAAGATAGTGACATGAAGGCTTTTTGTAACAGATGTTGTGGATCACACATTTGCACACATAATACATAATGACAGTCATTCCTTTCTTTCCATTTCCTCAAGATGTTCTAGCATTGTCTTCTGATATGGTAATCTTTCTTTGTTAAAAAAAAAAAATAATAGAAGTCCCAGAGTACAGTTTGTTCTACTTTTTATCTTTTCAATAGTTTTTTTTTTTTTTTTTTTTTTTTTTTTTTTGTTATGTGGGTGCCGGGAGTCGACCTCAGGACCTCGTGCTTGCTGGGCAAGCTCTTGTGCCACTGAGTGATATCATCGGCCCTTTTTGTTCTTTATGTGGGTTGCGGGAGTCAAACTCAGGACCTCGTGCTTGCCAGGCAGGCGCTTATGCCGCTGAGCTATCTCACCGGCCCCTATCTTTTCAATAGTTACAAAGCAAAAGTTTCTCACTGAAATGAAATGGCTTTAATTATAGAGACACTAAGGTAAAGTGGCTTTGTGAAAAATATCCCCAGGTCTTACCTCAAAGTCACACTCAAAGTCATTTTATAATTTAATGTATATACTCAAAAGGTAGTACAATTATCTTACTTTTTATGAAATACAATGCATTATATATTCTAATTCCAAATGCCAGTTTCAGACAGTAAATATTCCCACTATAAAAGGGATGCCAATGAAAACATCCAGATACATTTTTTTTTTAATATGCGGGTACCGGGAGTCGAACTCAGTACCTTATGCTTGCCAGGCAGGCGCTTATGGCACTGAGCTATATCACCGGCCCCAGATACATTTTAATCAGAGAATTCTATATTTTGTTTATATGCAAGGGTTGCAAACAAAAGCTCAATATATCTCATCACCCTCATTAATACATATTCACTTCTGCCCAGATGGAATCTATGTCTTAAAGAACTACTAATTTGTCATTTTCCTAAACAAATTACTAGAAGAGAGTGATTTTATAATTCATATCTTATTTAAAATTTTAAGTACTTATTTTTAGTTTCTTTTAGTATATAAACTTGATAAGTGTCAAAATTCTGAGGGAAATACAAAGGAGTGTTATTTGCTGAATCGTGTCTGCCCCCAAAATTCATATGTTGAAGCTTTAATCCTCAGTATCTTAGAATGTGACTATAAAGCTAGGACATTTAAAGAGGTATTTAAGATAAAATAAGGTCCTATGAGAGGGCCCTAATCCAAAATGACTGATGTCCTTATGCAAAGAGATTAAGAGACATACATGCACAGAGAGGAAAGTCCATATGAGGTCACAGCAAGAGGGTAGCCTGTGCTAGTTTGTTATGGAAGCCATGGCAAACTAATAGTAGTTTTCAACAATTTTTTTAGTGCGTGTTCAAAAATGCCTACAGTATGCTAGGCACTGTGAAGAAGTCAAACATTTTAAGAAACATCTGTTTCACTCTTGTTTAGATTACTCAGATATGACAGGGTTGAAGACCACTTATGTAGATCTTAATATTCTCTGCTAAGCAAAATGATGACTATATGTTCTTTTATATTCTTTAATAACCAGAAAAGAAAATTGAATTTTCACTTCATATGGCTGAAATAGATCTTACAGTATCTGTTTCGACTATAATACATAAAATCCCTCAGTAACATGTTGTTTAATGTCAGAGAAAGTATTAATGGAAAATAGTATTTTTTCTAATTCAACTTCACTGAAATAACAAGAAATACAAAAGCAAAAGTGGTGAAACTTATAGCACATTTAATTAATGTCTTATGATCTCCAAACAGGCACTCCTTACACTTTTTGAAAGATTATAGCTTAAGGTCAGGTATCTGATAACTAGAGCTAAGCAGAGAACAGAGTCCAGGCACCAGTGAAACCCAGTGTACAATCTGTGATGTCCAGAATTTTACTGTTTTGCAAAACAGGAGCAGGTCTTGTATTTGTGATTGTTCTGAGAAATAATTACACAGAATGCTTCTCCGCTAAAAAAGTTTAAAAACTTACACAACTGCTTTTTCCACTTAAAAAAAATTCTGGGCTATTAGTCATGGAAGTATTTTACTTCTCCATCAGTTTTGAAAGATAGTTTTGCGGGGTACATCAATCTAGGTTGAAGATTGTTTTCCTTTAGAACTTGAAATACATCATTCCAAGCTCTTCTTGATTTGAGGGTTTGTGCTGAAAAGTCCGCTGTGATTCTGATGGGCTTTCCTTTATAGGTGATTTGTTTCTTTTCTCTAACAGCTTTTAAGATTCTACTCTTATGTTGAATTTCTGGAATCTTGACTATGATATGCCTGGCTGAAGATTTTTTTTTGATCGTGGTTAATTGGAGTTCTATAAGCCTCACTTATCTGAACGTCAAATTCTTTTTCTCTACCAGGGAAATTTTCTGTGATAATGTCTGTGAACAGTGTTCTGATGTCATTTATGCTATCTCCTGCTTTTTCATTGACTCCAATCAATCTTAAGTTATTCTTCTTTGCATCATCTAGCAGCTGCTGGATTGATTTTTCATGGTCCCTTGCTATTTTTAAGAATTCTTTCTTTTCATGATCACTAGTTGCAAGCCTGTCTTCTATATCTGAGATCCTGTCCTTACATTGGCTTAATCTGCTACAAATACTTTCAATGGAATTTTTGTTCTCTTAGATATCTGTTTGAATCCGCTTTATGGAGTCCATTTCTTTCCTATGCTGAGCATTCATGGCTTCCATCATTTTCTTAAGCTCGTCTATTTTTTTGTCTGTGTCTGCTCTAGCGTCCTTAAGCATGGTCTTCATTGTGGACATTATCTCTGCAGTTATCTGAGAAATTATTTCTGATTTAAATTTTTCCAGAGCCTCATTCAACTGCTTTGTTGTGACCACTTCAGAGATGTCAGGTGGGTGGCTTTCAGTTTGTCCCGCCTCACTGCACCCTGGGATTGCCTTTGGTGAACTGGATGTGTGGGGTTGCATCTTGTTTAAGTGTCGTCTCATTTTCTTTCTTTTCTTTAGTTTAATTCCTGGGTTGCTGTTTGTAAATTGCCTATGGTAGATTGTTTTATTGCTAGTATTTGAAACTCTTAGGAGATTCTTGGAATACCAGGAAGAAAAGCGCCAGTCAGTGCGTCCCTCTCGGCTGGTGCTTCTCTGTACCACAGCGTCTCGCGTTACTCTGCGGAGGTTCCCACTGGAACCGTGGATGGAGTGGCGGTGGCCCTGAGTTCTGAGCTCAGATGCTGCCCCCCCCCACAATGGCGCCCGACTAGTCACTCTCTTGCGTGCTTGACGGCTGGGTGTCAGCACTCACCACCAGTCAGTGTGTCCTTCACAGCCACCACTTCTCTGTACTACGGCGTCTCGCGTTCCTCTGCAGAGGTCCCCGCTGGAGCCGTGGATGGAGTGGCGGCCGCCCTGAGTTTCAAGTTCAGCTGCTGCCCCCCCCACAATGGCGCCCAGCTAGTCGCTCTCTCGCACAGGACGGCTGGGCGTCAGCACTCACCGCCAGTCAGTGTGTCCTTCACGGCCGCTGCTTCTCTGCACCATCGCTTCTCGTATTCCTCCGTGGAGGCCCCCGGGGGCGCCGGCAGTCACTGCGTGTCTGTAGATTTGAACCGCTTCAGTCACGTCAGGATTCCCAACACAGGGAAATGGCACTGGAGGCTACCTCCTTCTTCTTTGTTGGGGTTTCTCTCTTCACTTTCTCCGTGGGCCCCAAACTGCGCTTCACATCTTTCCTAGGTCCCTGGGAGCCACTTCCCTCTTTCTTGTCCTCCTCCAGTCACTATATTTCAGTGTCCGGATGGCGACTTTTGGAGAGGTTCACTGCCTGCTTCTTACAGATCCGCCATCTTTTTTTTTTTTTTTCCTGTCTGGGCTATTAGTTAAAAGAAGAAATGCTAATAAATGAGAGAGGTGTCTGATCTCTGTGGTTTGGTACAAGCTGTATAATCCATTTCAATCCACTGATCTACATTACTCATCTCTATCACTAAATAATTGAAAGTTAGTCTCACATTTGCTCACTTACTACTTTGTCTTCTCATACATTCTTTATACTGTATGGCTATTAAATTGACAATGTACCACCTTATATTAGAAATAAATAATTAATCAAAGGTGCTGAACTCTGGGAATACGAGTTGTTGGCCTCCTTTTCCTTTCTAAATACTAAATTCATCACTTTGATCACCTAGGCCTGTGGTTAGGGTTAGCTTATCCTTTACTGAACATTAAATAAGCATTTGGAAATAAATTAATTTTATCAGAAAAGGACAGAGACAGATTTACAGACATATTTATAGTACTTGCTAAGAAATATTTCCAACACATAGGTTATTGCTTAAAACTACATGTAGCACTCTTAAGCTGTGTCTATATGTTATGTAATTAATATTTAACAGACTAACATCATTTACTTAGTCAGTCAATCCACAAAGATTTATTGAATGCCTACTGTAATAGATTGTACCAAGTATTTTGATAACTATTAAATTCCCTAGAAGCAGAGCTGAAATAGGGATTCTTATTGAAATTAGTTGAGGGAGTGCTTTCGTGAGAAAGGGTCCAGGGAAGCTTGGCAAGGATGTAATCTCATTAGGACACAACTTTCAGTGTAATTCATGGGAAACTGATTTCCTTAAGGGAAAAGGGTCAATGTTTGTGCCTCACATCAGTCAATTATTGGTTGTGACCTGTCACCCTAAAGAGTGTGGCTGCTTTAGTCTCCTTTTCTGTTAAGGAGAAGAGAGTTCTTCTGAGATGGGGACAGCTTCAAGTTGAAAATAAAGAATGCACATAAGTAAGGTCAAGGTGGAATAGGGCTCCAACAGCATCCCCTATCTACTAGATGACTGTACTGGATACAATCATGACTTAGTCCTTAGAGGTAGGAAGTATCTTGGAGATCATGTAAGAGAGTAACGTTCATTTTCTACATAAGGCTCAAATACACTGACCAATTTGACATAATTTTTTTTTTTTTTGTGGGTACCAGGGGTCGGCCTCAGGACCTCCTGTGCCAGCAGGCGCCCGTGCCGCTGAGCGATATCACCGGCCCCTTTTTCGTATGTGGGTTCCGGGAGTCGAACTTGGGCCCTTGCGCTTGCCGGGCAGGCGCTTAAGCTGCTGAGCCATCTCACCGGCCCCCAATTTGACATAATTTGAATTAAATCATAAATCTGATTACCAGTAGGTGCAAAAACTTTTATTGTATCCAAATTTCTATTTACTTCCAGAAGCTTTTCTCTTGATTAGTAGATAGGTGGCAGAAATAATTATCTCTAGAGTCTTATTTTTCTGAGAAGTAAAGGACTTCATAGTATATTTTAGATTAATAAGTATTATTATAGGTGTTATCATTGCCAATCAGTATGGGTTTCTTTTGCTCAATTTAATACAAATCATGAATCAGCTAAGTGCAGTCCTCTGTTAGCAGTCCTGATGACACCAAATAATGCTGAATGCCAACTTCTGACACAGCCAGATGCTGGTCACTGCTACTGCTGGCCATCGCCATCCAACACCAGGTTGTGCAAGATACTGTAGGTCCACACTACTGTTCTTTGCTGCTGGTCTTCACTGGGTGCTGGTCTCTGAGCTCTTTATTCATTTTTCTTTAGAAACAACTGCTCTGTCCACATTACTTGGGATAAAAATCCTAAGTAAACTTACAGGACTCAGGAGAAGGTTTACAAGAACATCAAAGCAAATCCCTATTCTAACAGAGCCAGTGCTACAGCAAAGGGGTTGGGGCGGTACACAGGAGGGAGCCCACCTAGAGGAAAACCAAGAAGTGGTTAGGAATACCACTTACCTAGCAGCTTGTAGGCCTGTTTCAGTGAGAGTGAAAGATGAAAGATTGTTACTAATGCTGGGTACACAAATAAGGGGCACAGATCTCTCCTTTCCTAATCTTATTATTTTTTTAAGGTCGATCTGCTCTTTAATGGACAGGCAGGCAGCAATGTGCCTGCACCCCAGTCAGCACGAGGATGGGAGGGGCTTTGGGGTCTATGCTGCCCCACAAGGCCGGCACTGCAGTCTGCTCCTTTCCTAATCTCAGCCACTCTAGGGTGCACTCTCTGCTCTTCAAAAGTGCAACAGTACCTCTGAAGGGGTGGGGGTCCTGAACAGGGACCACGAAAAAGCTGCCTGTTTGCTAGCCAGGGGGGACACCACTAGATGGCCAGGTAGGACACTAAAGCAAACTGTCCATTGGAGTGCAAAAGGGAGCAAAGGAGAGCAAAGGGAAGCGAGGGGGAGGGGCAGACAGTTGCTGGCCAAGCCATACCCTCTCCAGCCAGCAAGGGAAAAATGAGTCTAGAGCTTCTCCTCAGTCTCATGATGATTTAGATGTAAAATGTCCAACAATATTTTGTGTGTGGAAAGTGATTGGATCATGGGGGTGCTGTATTCATCAGTGGATTTAACTACTGATGAGTTCAGAAGCTAAATGTGCTGATTGGAGGTGGAGCCTGATTGGAGGTCATTGGGGTGTGACATAGAAGTGTATATTCTTTTTTTTAAATTAATTTATTATTATTTTTTAAAGACAACAAGTAAACATTTTCATGTATTAACAAACTCAAGACAAGTATATATTCTTGACCTGGCTCCTCCCATCTCTCTCTGCTTCCTGGATGCCATGGATTGAGCTCCTATTCCTCCACCATGCTCTCTCTCACTGTGCCATCCCATATTTGCCTTGGAGCTGCTGACCATGGACTGAAACCATAAGCTGAAATAAACCTTACCTCCTGTAAGCTGTGGGTGTCAAATATTTTGTCTCAGCTACAGGACAGTGACTAAGGCAATAGAAAGGGATTAACTGCTCAAGAATAGCTAACTAGTCAACTTCTTTTTTTTTTTTATTTATTTATTTTAAAGAGAAGAAAAAACAAAACAAATCAAAAGAAGAACAAATTTTCAAACCAACATAATAGGAGGGTAACAATGGTTAATACATTACGTATTACTATCTTTAAGTTAGTTATTCAGGACACCAGACATTAGCATTCAATTGTCCAAACATTATTGGCACAAACCTTACTCTTCAATGAACTAAGTAAAAATGTTAGTGTATCTATCTTAACCATCTTATATATATATATATACAATTTTTTTCCCTTTCCCTTCTTTCTTTTCCCTATTCCAGTCTCTCTTTCCTTTTGACCAGTTTCTTTTTGATTCACCATGTCTATTGTACATTTTGGATCTTATTTACTCTTTCAGTTTCTCATACTAGAGAGATAATACGATGCTTACACATGTGCTTCTGGTTTATTTCACTTATGAGTATTTTCTCGAGTTGCATCCATTTACCTATAAAAGTCTCCAGTTTATCCTTCTTTATGGCTGAATAGTACTCCATTGTATAAAAATACCACATCTTTCTTATCCATTCCTCAGTTGATGGGCATTTGGGTTGTTTCCAAGATCTGGCTATTACAAATTGTGCTGCTATAAACATGGGTGCACATATATCGCTGTGGTATGATGTTTTTAATTCTTCTGGGAAGATGCCCAGAAGGGGAATAGCTGGGTCAAATGGGACCTCCAACCCTAGTTTTCTGAGGAATCTCCACACTGACTTCTACAGTGGCTGTACCAGTCGACACTCCCACCAACAGTGAAGAAGGGTTCCTTTTTCCCCACAGCCCCTCCAGCATTTGTTATTAGTTGATTTCTTTATAGTAGCCATTCTTTCTGGGGTGAGATGGTATCTCAGTGTTGTTTTAATTTGCATCTCTTGAATGACTAGTGATGTTGTGCATTTTTTTGTATATTTGTTTGCCATTAGTATTTCTTCATTTGAGAAATGTGTATTCATCTCAGATGCCCATTTTTGGAGTGGGTCTTTAAATTTGGGAGGTCTGATTTTTTTGAGTTCTTTATATGTTCTCGATAGTAATCCTTTGTCTGAGGAACAGCTGGCAAACATTTTTTCCCACATTGTGGGTTGTCTCTTCACTCTGTTGGTGGTTTCTCTTGCTGTGCAAAAGCTTTTTAATAAGATGAGATCCCAGTTATTGATTCTTTGGGATAGTTCCCGTGCGGTTGAGTTTTTATTCATAAAGTCTTTGCCTACACCAATGTCTCCAAGGGTTTTACCTATCCTACCTTCCAGCAGATTTAATGTTTCTGTTTTAATATTTAGATCTCTGATCCATTTTGAATTTAGTTTAGTGCATGGTGAAAGATATGGATCTAGTTTTAATCTTCAGCATGTGTAGAGCCAGTTTTTCCAGCACCATTTATTAAAGAGGCTATCTTTCTTCCAGCGAATGTGTTTGGCTCCTTTGTCAAAGATAAGGTGGCTTAGTATGTCTGGGGTTGTTTCAGCATCTTCTAATCTGTTCCATTGATCTTCCGGTCTGTTTTTTTGCCAGTACCACACTGTTTTTATCACAGTAGCTTTATAGTATAATTTCAAGTCAGGGATTGTGATGCCCCCTGCCTTGCCTTTGTTGCCCAGAATTGCCTTTGCTATTCTAGGTCTCTTCTGATTCCAAATGAATTTTAGGATTGTTTTCTCTAATTCTGTGAGATATGCTGTTGGAATTTTGATTGGAATTGCATTAAATCTGTATAACAATTTTGGAAGTATGGCCACTTTCACTATATTGGTTCTTCCTATCCAGGAGCAAGGGATATCTTTCCATTTTCTGATATCCTCTTCAATCTCCTTTTTCAGAGTACTGTAGTTTTCAGTATAGAGGTCTTTTACATCCTTCGTGAGGTTGATTCCTAGGTATTTCATTTTTTTGGATGTTATTGTGAAAGGTATTGTTTCCCTAATTTCTCTTTCAGTAAGTTTGTTATTTGTGTACAGGAAGGCTATTGACTTTTGAGTATTGACTTTGTATCCAGCTACACTACTGAATTTGCTTATTAAATCTAGCAGTTTTTTAGTGGAGTTTTTGGGGTCTTCTGTGTAGAGTATCATGTCATCTGCAAATAATGATAATTTAACTTCTTCCTTTCCAATCATTATTCCTTTTATTTCTTTCTCTTGTCTAATCGCTCTGGCTAAAGTTTCCAGAACTATGTTGAATAAGAGTGGGGACAGTGGACATCCTTGTCTTGTTCCTGATTTTAGAGGGAAGGCTTTCAGTTTTTGGCCATTTAGTATAATATTGGCTGTTGGTTTGTCATAGATAGCTTTTACCAGATTGAGATAAAGACCCTCTATTCCAATTTTCTGTAGGGTTTTTATCATGAAAAGGTGCTGGACTTTGTCAAAAGCTTTTTCTGCATCTATTGAGATGATCATGTGATTTTTGTCTTTGGTTCTGTTAATATGCTATATTACATTTATTGATTTACGTATGTTGAACCATCCCTGCATCCCTGGGATGAATCCAACTTGGTCATGGTGTATAATCTTCTTGATGATTTGTTGGATTCTGTTTGCCAGTATCTTATTAAGGATTTTTGCATCTATGTTCATTAGGGAGATTGGCCTGTAGTTCTCTTTCTTAGTTGGGTCCTTCTCTGGTTTTGGTATCATGGTAATGCTTGCTTCCAGGAATGAATTTGGGAGTATTGCTTCCCTTTCAATTTCATTGAAAAGTTTGAGAAGTAGGGGCGTTAGGTCTTCTCTAAATTTCTTGTAGAATTCGGCAGTGAATCCATCAGGGCCTGGGCTTTTCTTTGTTGGGAGGTTTTTAATTACATCTTTGATTTCACTGGTTGATATTGGTTTATTTAGGATTTTTAAATCTTCTTGATTCAGCTTTGGTAATTCATACGAATCTAGGAATCTGTCCATTTCTTCTGCATTTTCCATCTTAGTAGAATATAAATTTTCAAAATAGGTATAGATGATCTTCTGGATTTCTGCAGGGTCCGTCGTGATATCACCCTTTTCATTTTCAATTGCATGGATTTGAGTCTTTTCTTTTCTTTTTTTAATAAGGTTGGATAAGGGTTTGTCAATCTTATTTATTCTTTCAAAGAACCAACTTTTTGCTTCATTGATTCTTTGTATTGTTTTTTTATTCTCCAATACATTAATTTCTGCTCTGATCTTTATAATTTCCTCCCTTGTATGGGCTTTTGGCTTAACCTGCTCTTCTTTTTCTAGAAGCTCGAGGTTCACCCTTAAGTTGTTTATTTGCGCTTGCTCTATTTTCCTGATATAAGTGTTTAATGCTATAAATTTCCCTCTTAGGACTGCTTTCATTGTATCCCATAAGTTCCGGTATGTTGTACTGTCATTATCATTCAGTTGTAGAAAGTGACTAATTTCTTCTTTAATTTCATCTGTGACCCATTGGTTGTTCAGGAGGATGCTGTTTAATTTCCATGAGTTTAGGGAGTTTTTGTGGGATCTTTTGCCATTGATTTCCAATTTCATTGCACTATGGTCTGATAATATGCATGGGATAATTTCAATTCCTTTGCATTTACTTAAGCAGGTTTTATGAGCTAGTATGTGGTCTATTTTGGAGAACGTCCCATGTGCAGCTGAGAAAAATGTGTATTCTGATGTTGTGGGATGGAACACTCTGTAGACATCTACTAAGTCCATTTGTTCAAAAGTTTGGTTCAGTTCTACTATTTCATTATTGATTTTCTGTCCAGTTGATCTATCTTTTTGTGACAGTGGAGTATTGAGATCTCCCAATATAATTGTATTAGTGCTTATTTGATTTTTCATGTCCTTTAGTACTTGTTTTATATAGCTGGGTGCATTGGTATTTGATGCATATATATTTATGATCGTTATCTCTTCCTCTTGGATTGTTCCCTTTACAAGGATGTAATGACCGTCTTTATCTCTCTGAATCCTTCTTGGCTTGAAGTTCACTTTGTCTGCAAAAAGAATAGCTACCCCTGCTTTTTTCTGGGTTCCTGTGGCATGGAGTATTGTTTTCCATCCTTTGACTTTCAGTCTATGAATTTCTTTCTGAATTAAATGTGTTTCTTGTATACAGCATATTGTTGGATCTTGCTTCTTGATCCATTTCGCCAGTCTGTGCCTTTTGATTGGTGAATTGAGACCGTTAACATTGATGGTTAAAACTGATATGTATTGACTTGTCATGATATTTTCCTGTTGTTGGTTCCCACTCTTTGTTTTTCCGCTTTCCGGCTATTTAATTATTTGCCCTGCCTGGTGGATTCCTTCTGTTGGGGTTCCTATCTCTTTCTAGAATGTCCTTCAGAACGTTTTGGAGTGCTGGTTTGGTGGTCATAAATTTTCTCAGATGTTCTTTGTCATGAAAGTATTTTATTTCTCCATCAATTTTGAAAGATAGTTTTGCAGGGTACATCAATCTGGGCTGAAAATTATTTTCCTTTAGAGCTTGCAATACATCATTCCAAGCTCTTCTTGAATTGAGGGCTTGTGCTGAAAATTCAGCTGTGATTCTGATGGGTTTTCCTTCATAGGTGATTTGTCTCTTCTCCCTAACAGCTTTTAAGATTCTGCCCTTCTGTTGAATTTCTGGGATCTTGACTATAATATGTCTGGCTGAAGTTTTTTTTTGATCATGTCTAGTTGGTGTTCTAAAAGCTTCACTTATAGGGGTGTCAAATTCCTTTTCTCTTCCAGGAAAGTTCTCCCTGATTATATCTTTGAACAAGGTTTTAATGTCGTTGATGCTATCTCCTGCTTTTTCATTTATTCCAATTATTCTTTTTTTTTTTTTTTTTTTTGTGGGTACCGGGGGGTCGACCTCAGGACCTCACGCGCTAGCAGGCACCCATGACACTGAGCGATATCACCGGCCCCTTTTTCATATGTGGGTTCCGGGAGTCGAACTCGGGCCCTTGCGCTTGCCGGGCAGGCGCTTAAGCCACTGAGCCATCTCACCGGCCCTATTCCAATTATTCTTAAGTTGTTTATCTTTGAGTCATCTAGCAGCTGCTGAATTGATTTTTCATGGTCCCTTGCTATTTTTAAGAATTTTTCCATTTCATGATCACTAATTGCAAGCCTGTCTTCTATATCTGAGATCCTGTCCTCGCATTGGCTTATTCTGCTACAAATACTTTCAATGGAATTTTTTATCTCTTGGATATCTGCTTGAATCTGCCTTATGAATTCCATTTCTTTCCTATGCTGAGCATTCATGGTTTCTATAGTTTTCTTAAGTTCATCTATTTTTTTGTCTGTAACAGCTATAGACCTTAAGCATGGTCTTCATTGTAGACATTATCTCTGCAGTTATCTGTGAGATTATTTCTGTTTTAATTTTTTCCAGAACCTCATTCAGTTGCTTTGTTGTTACCACTTCAGATAGTCCAGGTGGGTGGCTTTCGGATTGTCCCACCTCGTTGCTCCCTAGGTTTGCCTTTGGTGAATTGGATGTGTGTGGTTGCATCTTGTTTAAGTGTCGTCTCATTTTTTCTTTTTTTAATTCCTGGGGTGATGTTTGCAAATTACCTATAGTAGGTTACTTTATTGCTAGTGTTTAAGATCTTTAGAAGATGACTACTTCTCTGCAGTATCTTCCAAGTGGAGCTTGCTTTTAGGTTTTGAGCTTTCTGCCAGATCCTACCTCTTCAATTCGTTGGGTATGCGAAGTTGCTACCTGTTTGGCCCAGTCCTTGATTCTTTGGTACTGTGCCACTGTATTTTCTGTGTCCCTTAGTCAATCTCAATCATGAAATATCAGGAAGGAAAGATGTTTAGAACAATTATTTCACATTTAGCTATAATGTTAACTAAAGCATCAAACAGAGCCTAGAAAATGACAGACTGAGCTAACCAGTTATTTACCACTTTTAGCTGTATAGAGTTGCGGTTATATAACAAAATCTAAAACACACCAGAAAAATTATATGCAGTATACAAGTCCTATGTATGTCAATTTTTCCTTCAGGAGTTTAAATTTAAAATGAGTTAAGGAGGAAATAGAGTATTGGGAGAAGAGGAAGGAATTAGATGTAAGGTTAGAGGACCAAGAGGGATCCCACTAAAATTGGGACACTAGTGCAGAGGACAGGTGGTAAAAAGAGAAGGAAGGGATAAAAGGAAGAACAGATCACAACCACAATCACAAAGAAGTTAGAGGCGCTGTTTACACTCATATAAAAAACCAGTGAGAATAATGAAGGAAAGAGCAAATACACATACAGAAACAAAAACGAAGATAAAAACAATAAAACAGACAGATCAAAAATAAAACCCCACCAAACAACAAAACAAAACAAAACAAAAACAAAAAAACCCTTCGCCAGAACAAAAAACAAATCAGTGAGAAAAAAAAATAATAATAAAAATAAAAATAAAAATAAAAAAAATAAAAAGAATCAGTTCCAGGTGTTGACTCTGCTGTAGGCAGTTACCCTGTGGTGAGAGAGTCCTGTTCTGTGCAGGTCCGTCCCAGTAAGCCAGGAGCGCCCTCTGGCGGGCGGTGAGCAGATGCGCGTACTTTCAGGCAGAGACCAGTCTAGCTTGCCTCCGCTCTCAGCGCCCTTTCACGATCCCTGGGCCTGAGAGGCTCAGCGCGCTGTCTGGAGCGCGGGTTCCCTGCACTGGTTCCCGCCGCTCTGGTTTTTCGCCACGCCCCCCACAATGGCGCCGGGCCAGTCGCTCTCTGGCGTGGGACAGGTGTGGCTGAGAGTCCAGTCTCGTTCACCTGCTGACCTCAGCACACTTTCGTGGGCCTGAGAGGCCCCGTGCTGTCCTGTCCGGAGCACAAGTTCCCAGAGCAGTTTTCGAGCCGCTCTGAGTTTCGCCACACCCCCCACAATGGCGCCCGGCCGGTCGCTCTCTGGCGCGGGGCAGCTGTGGCTGAGAGACACTCACCGCCAGTCAGCGCCGTTCTCCGCCGCTCCCCTGCCCCGCCGCTGTCTCAGGATCCTCCGTGGGGGCTCCCTGGGCGCCAGCTGCCACCGTGTGTCCGTAGAATTGAGCCTCCGCGGCGCTGCAACTCCCGGGATAGTAGAAGGTGCGCGCGTGCGGTCTGCTCCTTCTTTCCTTCTTCTTTGTTGGAAGTCACCCGTCACTGGTGCCGGGGATCCCAGATTGCGCTTCAGAACTTTTCTGGGTTTCGGGGAGGCATCTCCCCCCCTCCTGCGCTTTCCGGGTCGCTATATTCCCGTGTTCCAATGGTAACTTTTAGAGAGAGTTTCGCTGCCTGCTTCTTACTCATCCGCCATCTTGAGGTCTTAATCACTAGTTAACTTCTTCCAGTGACATTAAGAAGAAATTAATATCAAAATTTAGATGACAGTGCAAAAAAAAAAAAAAAAAAACAAAACCTAACTAAACATAAGAATAAGAAATGAGAGATCAATTTCTTCCTATCACAAGTGAGGAGGCAGAAAAACCCAAGGCTGGAATAATGCCTAGAAATGAGAGAGCTGACAGAAATGTCTTACCACCACTTTTTAAAAAATAGCACTAAGTATCTGGACCACAATTTATGAGGAAGAATCTTGAAAGAATTTGAGATAAGAATTGAAGTAGACAAAACCAGGAATTTCCTTTTTCTCTTAAAATGTCCTGGTTTTATAAGTATATTTATGCTATTTTAGGATTCTATTAGCTAAACCAAATAGCCAAAATATAATTGAAGGGAGTTCTTAACCTGTAGTCTTTGGATACACAAAGGGTCCAAAATTGGAATTCAGAGGATTCTTCAACTTGACTGAGTGAAAATACTCCAACATTGTTTTCAGTAACATTTAAACATAAAACTTAGTAAGTCCTTTAGGTATCAATGTTGGCAAAATCTTGGTCCCTATGACTTTGCCACTAATAAAAATCACAGATACTTTCATATCAGAAAGCAGTTGTTGCGGTTATCTCAAAATATTATTTATGCTCATTGTTTCCTCAAAAATGCTTGGTATTAGACCTCAGCCTCTTAGTCTATAACTAAAACACTCATGTACCAGTGCTGGCCAACTAGACTAGAATTCTGGGACTCGCAATGATGTTGTATAATCTTATGACTAAAAACTTAAATAGATTTGGAAAATTTTGGAGAATTTTGCTATTTGCAATGGGCTGGATGTGACTCTACCCCTAGAATCTTTTTTTTTTAATGTGGGTACCGGGAGTCGACCTCAGGACCTCGCGCTTGCCAGGCAGGCACTTAAGCCGCTGAGCTATCTCACTGGCCCTACCCCTGGAATCTTATGTTGAAATCCTAATCCCTAATGTGATGATATTAGGAAATGAGTTGTTTTGAGGTGATTAGGTCATGAACGTGGAGCCCACATAAGTGGGATTGTTGCTCTTGTAAAAAGGACATGACAATCTTCTCTCTCCACACCCTCTCTTCATCAATGGAGGATACATCAAGAAGTCAGCGGTCTGCCAGCCCAAAGAGGATGATCACTGGAACCTGACTATGCTGGTGCATTTATATTGGACTTCCAATCTACAGAACTTTGAGAAATAACTTTTTATCATTCAAGTCCACATTAATTTGTTGTAGTAGCCCAAACCAACTAAAACACTATTCCTTGAGGCAATATATTTATTTCATGTTGAGCAAACTATGGAAATATAAATTACATTTATGACAATTTATATTTGAGGACCTAGATTGTCAATATTTGTAACCAAGCCAAAAAACAAAAAACAAATAAAGGATATTAACTGGATATTTTTCATGACATGCACATTGCCCTTTCAAAGCTTACTCTTGTTATTCATGCTAAGCAATAACATCCTTCACATTTACACATGTAAAAATATAATTTAACTTTGACTTGTGATATATTATTTTATTTTATTTTTTTATGTGGGTACCAGGAGTCGAACTCAGGACCTCGCACTTGCCAGCAGGCGCTTGTGCAGCTAAGCAATATCACCGGCCCTTTTTTTTCCTTTTATGTGGGTACCAGGAGTTGAACTCAGGACCTCACGCTTGCCAGGCAGGCTCTAATGCCACTGAGCTATCTTACTGGCCTTGAATTGTAATATTTTAAATCAACTGTTATTTAACACAATTTTAAAGATCATTTATTGGGGCTGATGAGATGGCTCAGTGGCATAAGTGTCTGCCTGGCAAGCATGAGGGCCCGAGTTCAACTTCCAGAACCCACATATGAAAAAAGGGCCGGTGATATCGCTCAGTGGCATGGGCACCTGCTGGTGTGCGAGGTCCTGAGTTTGACCCCAGGTACCCACACACACAAAAAAGATCATTTATTATATTACAAAAATTTCAATAACATTTTCAAAATAATTAATTTTCTTTGTAATCCTGTATATTTTACATATTCCAAACATTATTCTTAATGAAGGGCCTATCAAATGCCAGAGGCCATGATATAATAGAAGAGTAAGAAACCCTAACTTTGATGTGAATTATTTGTTATATAAATCATGACATTCACTGGCCTTTGCTTTTGTGTTGTCATTCAAATCATTCTATTATTTCCTTAAATCAATTTTTCGTATTTGTCTTAGTCACTTTCTCATCACTAGGGCACAATACCCAAAACATAAAACTTAAAGGAGGAGAGGTGTATTTTGGCTCTCAGTGTCAGAAGTTTCAGTCTATGGTCAGCTGGCTCTAAGACAGAAACTGCGTGGCACAAGGGCCAGGTGGGGGAAAGCTTCACCTCATGGCAGCCAGGAAGCAGAGAACAGAGCAAGGCGCCAGGGCGGGAGATGTACCCTTGTGAGTCATCCCTCCAGTGGCCTGCCCTTCTGAGTAGGCCCTACCCCTAACAGCTTGTAGACTGTTATGCCTCCATGATCCACTTACCTTTCAAACACATTAGACTTTTGCAGGACACCACAGATCTAAACCATACCACTATTTTTAACACTGTTAACAAGATATATATTATATTTTATATTATAAAATTTTACCTACTTCCCCTGTGCAATTTGTTAGTATTGTCATTAAGTAGCTGCAATCATCACTGTAAGTCACTTTGAGTGTATTTTGATCCTCCGATTAATATTCTTTATGCTTATTATAGATCTTAGCCAATTGCTAGGCATGATGAAGTTATATTGTGCCTCTCTATCCAATTGATTATAGTGTTTTGGAGGTTACAAGAACTAATATATAATAAAAGTCCTATAACTATGTCTCACACAGCATGACAGACATTTTATTATTTTTTTAATGACAGACATTTTAGAATCAAGTTTAATTTTAAAAGTTTCTTATTCAAATTGACTCAGATGAGAATCACCACTAAAACCAGTGTGTAAATGTTTGAGGGGTAACAAGATAGTTGCATACTCTCAAAATATCTTTCAAAAGACATTTATTAATTATAATGGGTAAGACAGTAAAGTTATGGACAAAAGATATGATAAGACACCATTTTAGCCAAATAATCAAGTTTAATGTCACCAGTAATGGTGACAACAGCATTTGCCTCTTAACGTGGTGCACTGAGAGAAACACAGCATTGTTTCTGTGGTATTCTTGCCAAAACTGTATAAGTAAATCTAATGAGAAAACATCAGAGATATCCCACTTTGAAGAATGTTCTATAAGTCCTAAAGGCTTAAAATAAATCTTTGCCTAATGAAATACAAAGAAAGTCTCAGGCTTTCTTTAATATAGGAAAGTAAGGAGATATGAAAACAATGCAATGCATGATCTTAAATTTCTTTTGTTTTGTTTTGTTTTTTTGGTATTGGGAATTGAACTCATGACCTTGTGTTTGCCAGGTAGGCACTGTGCCACTGAGCTATATCCCTGGCAAATTTCTTTTGCTATGTGTGCTATATATGCTATATTGGAACAATGGGTGAAATCTGAATAAGGGCTATATACTAAGGTGATTGTATCAATGTCGATTTCTTTATTTTGATAATTATGCTGTGATTATGTAAGAATACGTTTTTGGTTTTAGTAAATACACACTAAAGTGTAGCAAGAAAATTCTTAAATTGTTCAGAAAGTGTGTATTGGTGGGGAAAGACAAAGAGAAAGACAGACAGAAATTGAATGACTGGGAGAAAAAGAAATAAGAATGTATGTATAATAAAAGTTAACACTTGAGTAATCTGGGTAGAGGCTATTCTGAAATTCTTTATACCATTCTTGAAACTTTTCTTTAAATATGAAATTGTGTAAAAAGAAAAAAATGTACTTAGTCTTAAGTGTACTCACAGTCATAATGAATTTTGAAAGTTCTCATACCTCAATTATACCTTATTATCATTATTTTTTGCTAGTGGTAATTTTTTTCCATAGATTTTTTTTTTTTTTTTGCTATGCCCTACTTGCTTCCTCATCTGAGAATTTGTGCTCTCTTCGTTTGTTTATTATTTCCCTAGGGCAGATGAATGCTGAGTTTCAAACATATGGGCATTTTCATTTTCTGCCAACCACCTACAAAAAAATGCCAAAAAGACCAATTGTTATGGTAGATTAAAATAAAGTATGGAAGTATGGAAAAGAATGAGTCATATTTTGGGAGTCAGCAGCTTTGGTTCGCTGTTGATTCAATTCACGACCTTGGGAAAGAACATGCCATTGCTTTATGCCCTACACTCCTCAGAATCTTTTTTTCCTGAGCTTATACTAGAGTATTGAAAGAATTTATGATTGCGCATCTCTTTGAATCTCCATGATGCAGATATTAAGAAGTTACCATAAATAAATATCCCTATAAACAGTACACTTATGCAAATTCTTCTCTTGATATTTTGGTTTTTGTTTCAGATATTTTAGCTTTTGATGAAACTCAAATATAACCAGCATTGGTTTTGTGGTATACTTTCTCACTGGAGACATTGTATTATGGAATATTATTGAAACCAATAGGATGTCATGCAAGGAATTCATGCAATCTGCAGTGTTTTTCCTATTTTATCTTCTCATTTCTAGATTGGAAGTGTCTAAATTTTTTTTCTCCCAAGCTTTTAACCTTCTGTACTAGGTGTATTATTTTCGCCTGCCCGGATCTATTCAACACTCTTTTGGCATCAAGCTGAGTTTCCTTTAGGAAAACATGCCTCCCCCAATTGAGTTCGTAAGATTTAGTTGGGACTGACCCAGGAAGACGGCGTTCATGAAGCAGATCTAACCAATCAGAGCAGCACATATCTCATCTATAGTGACTGGCTTAGGAATGGACATGTAACACCAAGGACAATGAATCTCTCTTGTGACTCATACTAAAAATTGCTAAGAAACAGGTGATCTCTTTCCACTGGGACTGCTAAACTACAAAAAAGAAAGCTTGGTCTTTCTCATTGTTATCTTGCTACCATGAGGAGAGTATTTCCAAACTTTTTCCATCCCAATGTAAAGACAAGCTGAGATAAAAGGGAGCATTTGCCAAAATAATCATTTAATCACTTAAATTAGGTATGCCTGTAGAGAGATACTGAAGTTTTTTTTTTAATGTGGGACAACATATACTACCCCTTCCCTCCCCTTAAGTTGGTGAGAGAGCTCTGACTAAAATCACTTGGTATATGTGGCAGAGACAGCCGGTTGCATATTCTATATCCATTTCTGCCCTCATTGTTAGTAACATAATCTCAAATTTATTCAAAGTCCAGTGGTACCAGCTTAAAAAACAAGCTTGTAAGCCTTCTACATGGTTACGTATGTTGGCCAACAACAGGTTATAAATAGAAGTTACAGGATGGGTTTTATTAGAAAGTGGTTGAGAATGCTAGGGAAGTACTTTACCACCAAGCTACATCCCCTGCCTTTAAATGCATATTTCTAAGTGAGAGAGGCCAATCTGAAAAAGCTACATATTGTATGATTCCCACTGTATGACATTAAGGGAAAAGCAAAATTCTGGAGATAGTAAAAAGATCATTTTTAAATTATGTGCTTAATCTTACGTATAAATTAAATTTAAAATGTCATTTTGTCATATTTTATTTATTACATTTTATGCTTATAGCTGGAAAGTTTCTATTTTAGTTTAGTCCACCTTTGTAGAACTAGTAATCTCACTAAAATATTTTTTGAACTAAAGATTATTGGAAAAATAAATTGAAAGGATGTCACTTTAATGCTACTTCTGAATAAAATAAGTAACATTGGTATTTTTTGTATAGGAATGAAATTATTAGTTTTAAAAGGATGTCATTCTTTTTGTTTACTAATGTATTTTATTTTTTAAATCATAAACAATAGTTTTCAGAATCTGGCAGCTTTTAAAAGAATTTTTTCTTTAGTAAGTTAAAAAAACAGCAAAAAAGTGTGAGCTCCCTCTACTGGTTCTATAGTAGCATATCAAACTAAATTTTGTTTTTATTTAGAAAATGGTTCACGCCATTAATTCAATTTGCCAATACTAAAGAGAGCAATTTTAAGTTGTTTTCCATAATATTAAAAATGTGTGCCAATATGCCACTAATATTAACAAGTAATATTAGCATTTCAATATAAGTATTAAAGTTTTATTCAGTATGCGTCTGAACCATTTGATAGAATCCTAACTGTAGTATCATGAAAATACTATAAAAAAGAAAATTTTCTACATGCACCACAACATGTACAGAATTTTAGGTTTTAAATTTATTGTGACTTTTAAATTGAAGGGAACATAAAATCTGTATGTCGTGTTTGTATGTTAACTTATCAGTGATTAAAAATACCATATGCATATGGAGCTAGGATGAATATAAAATTTTTGCATAGTTAAGCAAGGATTTATGTAATTCTGAGTATCTATAAATATTTTTGTCATGACAACATAATCTATGATATGCTGATTTATGCTGTACTTTTCAAAATTTCAAGATATCTTTATATGATATCTATTTTTATGATTCAGATTATTGATTTGTGTCTCAGTGGTGAACATCCAATCCTTCTATTTATCTACTAAATTCTTTAACTTTTTTGTATTGTACTTAAACTTCTTTAAGAATGCCTTAAAAATCAATTCTCATTTTTATGTCTCATAAGTTTTATTTTCTCCTTATTCTTTTTGTTTCGATTGAGACTCCTCTTTCAAACTGCTGATGCCTCTTACATAAGCTGTTAATTTTCCTTGGGAGACTGAAATAGGAGGATTGTAAATTTGAGGCCAACTTAATGAGATGCTGTATCAAAATAAAATTTATTTAAAAAAATAGAATAAAAAATCTTACGACTCACGTTGAAATGAGATTCTTGCCTAGCATGTATGAGGCCCTAGTTTCAATCCCCAGTACTACAAAAACAACAAAAACAAAACCCAAGAAACTAGTTATTTTTCTTGATTGGTTCATGAGCTCAATACTGATTAGTAAATATAGGAAATCTTGCATGTGGTGGAAGGGAAGGCAACAAATACTTGAAACTCATCATTGCCTAATGATTTTACTTCATTTTATTATGATTTATGCTAATCTGGTTATTTACAGTTTTATTATCTGAATGGTGGAAATACAGTATACTAGTATGCTACTGTGAATCTCTTTCCACCTCTGCACTCAATAATGTCATATCTGTAACTTGAAATCCTCTATAATGAGAATATTTACACCATGGAAATTGGCAAATCCTACAAAACTGGACTTGATTTATTGTTTTGTGGACTGTCCAGATGTAAGAAAGTGATGTAGAAAATGTTACAGACACAAGCATTTGAGGAAAAACCAACTAAAACATTTTGTGAGAACCAATTGGCTATAAGGAATTCACAATAAAGATATTGTCTATTTTACTTTGTAAATTATATGTCACAAATTTTTTTACATCAGTAAAATCTATGAACATACCATTTGTTTTCTAGAGAGTGAACTTTTATACCCCCACAGGTAGTATAGGCAGGCAAGCAGTTACAGGAGCTCAGGGAATGACATCCCAAAATACAACACTTTGAACTGAGCACCCTTGGGGAATGATAGACCCCTCAGAGCTCTCTCTGAGTGCTGCTAATCTGCCTTAAAGATGGATGTTCCAGAAAGAACTCGAGTGTTACGAATCCCCTCTCCAGGAATCTCATCAATAGGGAAGATCAACTTGGAACACAGGAAAAGAGACTGAAGGTTGACACCATGTGCAGACAATCATTTTTTTCCAAGGGCTGCTCAGGGACAAGTTTTGTCATCTGAATGATGTTTTGCTAGCATAACAACACCACCTTTCTTTACCATACATTTCTTCTCACTCTCCCATAAACTGTGTCATTGCCACCTCTAGAAGCCCCAGGGTCCTATTCCTTTCTGTAGCTCAGTATGTTAATGCTTTAATCATCTGATCCTTCTTTGGGTCTCATGTTTTGTAGGACTCATGTGCATACATACACAATTAAGTATGCTTTCTCTTGTTAATCTGTCCCGTGTTAACCGTGAACCTAGGAAGGTGGAGGGAAGCCATTAATTCCTCCCCACACAGTCAGTTCTCTGAGGATCCTGCAAAAATCATTGACTTAGTACTTGCCCATCCTCAAAGACAGTACCGTGGATTTAAAATATGTTCACAAATTCTTTGATATACTTACTATCTAAACTTAAGACTTAATTTTCCTCCCCCTAAATATGGGCTGTACCTAATGACTCTAATGAATAGATTCAGGATGCTTAGAAACTAACATCGTGTTTTTCACTTGCTTGCTTAATCCATGGGGAGTCAGTGCTGGATTGATTCCTTGAACCAGGATCTCCAGAACAGCTCAAGGTCTCACTTTCTCCTTACTTCCTATACACCTTGGAAAGGATATGGCTCAAGGAAGACAGATCATCTTGCAGTTGTATGAGACAAGAAAGGAGCTATGCCTACATTGCCTAGTTCAAAGAATCTCCTACTTGGCATATCTATTTTTAAAAAGATTTTATTCTTTTATAATTGCCAAACAAAAAAACAAAAAAACAAAATCAATACAATTGGTTGAAAAGATTTTAAAGGCACACAGTATATGAGAAAATGGAGAAAAAAGAAGTATCATGAAAAACTTTTTTATTTTTCAGTTTAAGTAATTTTAATGAACAAAGTATAAAGAATGGCCAATATTTCTTGAATTAATGCTTTTGGACTGTCAATCAACCTTTTAAAACATTTATTCCAATTTTAAATTTATAAAAAAATACAAAAAAGGAAAAAAGACCAAATTCTTTTTTGTATTTTGCCTCTTGTATCTACCAAATTATAATTGCCAAACTGTCCAAGGCATTTCTCATTTGTACCCAGCATTAGAAGCATTCCTTTTAAAATTTTTTGTTGCTATTATTCATATTTGTAAAGCCCAAATACTGAAGAGACTATCTTAGTTACTTTTCTCATTGTTGAGACAAAATACCAGATACCCAAAGTTAAAGGAGAAAAGGTTTATTTCAGCTCACAGTTTGTAGAGTTTCAGTCTGTTGCAGTCAGGGTTTGCAAGGGAAACAATTTAATACAGGACACATAATTTATAGGATTATTTTATAGTAGTCACCCAAAGAGTCACATACAAAAGAGTGCAGGAAATCTGTCCACACACTAAAGACCCAAAGAATCCAGCTGAGGGCCTGGATCCCATGGCAATGTCCTGCATGAGTCCAGCTGAAGACCTAGAGCCCATGGTAATGCTCCCCATGAGTCCAACGGGTAGCCTAGAGCCCATGACAATGTCTCATGCAAGTTTGTTTCACAGATCTGCACTGGGGAGGCCCAAAGGTCAGTGGCAGAAGCTAGAAAGCCTGTGCCAGTGGGATGAAGGATCTGTGCCAGCAGGCCGAGGAATCTGTACTGGAGCCAGGAAGCCACACTCAAAGTAAGGACCAGAGCTCCCCCGAAAAGTACCACAGCCATCCTCAGCTACAACGAGGTCCCGAGCTCCTCCGATGATAATAGCCAAGTTCATACGAGGAAAGCCAGCATGACAAACATCTCTAGGATATTCAGCAGCACACCATCTTCCCCTCCAGAGCCAGGAAGTGATGCTTAAAGTAAGGACCAGAGCTCCCCCAAAGTGAACTACAGCCATTCTCAGTGACAAGGTCCTGAGCTCCTCCAATGATGAGAACAGCCAAGTTCATATCAGGAAAGCCAGTGCAACCAGCTCCTCCAGGAGAACCAACAGCACCACCTCTTCCTCTCCAGTTCTCTTTTTATGTTGTTGGCAACAACCCTCAGGTGGGCCCTCCACACCCAGCACTACGCTGATTCAGTTCAGCTGGTTGTCAATCCACCACTGTCCATATTTGGCTGGCTCCAAGGCAGGGTGACACGGCACAGGGGAATTTTAGAGGAGAAAGTCCATGGCAAGCAGGCAGGAGACAGTGAAGCAGCAAGCAGCAGCAGCAGTGGAAGCAGAAGCAGGAGGAGCCTGTCTTGCATCTATCCTTTTGAATTTCATCCAGGCTGTAAACCTTTTGGGTGGTGCCACCCACATCCAGGGTAGGGGACCCTTAATCCCAGCATCACACCCTTAATGCCAGCATCACATGGTTAATCCCAGTGTCACACTCTTAATCCACATTCTCACACTCAGCCACCTTTGAAACTCCCTACCTATGACCACATGAGACTTTGGGGGGGCATCTAGATATAAGCCATAACACTAACTTAGACATAAATAATAATGTGATTTGACACCACTATTCTGTAAGACTAATTTTATTTAGTATCTTATTTCACCTTATTTTTAATTAAATAGAAATTGCATTTTATCAACTGAATCTAGCCTGAGATCTTAGAGAAGATAACTTGCTTTTTCTATTACCTTTCAAAGTGACTTTGTAAAAGTCATTCCATATGTTTAGACCCCCAAGTTTGTTATCTTTAAATATGAAGACATTAAACTAGTTTATCCCTCACAATCAGTTTCTGTAATTTGGGGGCAGGGTTTGAGACAGGGTCTTGCTACGTAGTTCAGACTGGCCTTGAACTCACTATGTAGCCCAGAATGGCCTCAAACTCATGGCATTCCCCCCTGCCTTGGTCTCCCAGGTGCTGGGTTACAGGTGTGTGCCACCATACCTGGCAGTTTCTGTAATTTTAAATATTTATTGAGCACAGTGCTAATTATATGCCAGAATACAAAGAAATACTAAACTCAGTTCTTAACTTGAAAGAGATTAAAATTTGTTTGACAAAATTAAATTCATGCAATTAGAAGCAGATGACCAGTTGTTTTGGAAGAGTTCAGAAGGCAGAGTAGAGGCTATATAGGTTAGAGAAATGCGAAGGGAAAATAATACAGTGTGAAATGGAAGAATCTAGATTTAAGGGACTCCCTCAGCCAAAACCTCATAAGATTGTTATTGGATCCTTAGCATAAATAAGTGTTTTTGTTTTTTTGTTCAGCACTGGGGATTGAGCCCAGGGCTTTGACTCATGCTAGGCGAGTGCTGTACTCCTGAGCTACATCCTCAGTCCTTTTAAAAATTTTGTTTTGAAACAAAGTCTTGCTAAATTGCCCAGGTTGACCTGGAACTTTGTAATTTTCCTGCCTCAATCTATAAAGTATCTGGGATGACAGTTGTGCAGTACCACCTGGCTCCCAGTACAACTTACAAATGATAGTTTGCACTAATTTTGACTTTGTATGCATTCATGTTTTGTGATTTGAATTTGTTTTTTGATACTAGGGTCTTGACACTATCAACACTCTAGTCCACCTTCAACATTTCATATGAATCATTTACAATATTCCCCTGTCTTTCCCTTTTCTACCACTCCATCTGATTCCCTCCCAGGCATAACACTACTTTCTCCACTCTCTGCCTCCCCCCTGCCCTCCCCTGCCCTGTACATTTCCCTGCCACCCCCATCCATGCAGCTCCATACATACTGCATATGCATATAATTATGGCCATCTGTTATTCATGTAAACTAGTTGTGGTTTGAATTTAAGGGGTAGAACTTTCAATATCCACTGGCAGGAGATATCAGTGAAGTTATGGGGCCTCACATTGCTGGTGGGTGTTCATCTCCATGCAACATTTTTATCTGCTGGTGACTATCCATCTTTACTTAATTCACAAAAAGAAGAGTGGTGACCCCCACTTTGCTCACCCATATTGGCTGGTTCTCTTGCAGGTATTCTTCACACCCTGAGTCTACCACACCTGAACTTTCCAAACGGGACACCAACAGTGGTTTCAGCAGTATTTTTTGTTTTTTGGGGTATTTTTTGGTACGGGACTCAAACTCAGGACCTCACACTTGCCAGGCAAGTGCTGTGCCACTGAGCTATATCCCTGGCCCTTCAACAGTATTTTTTAAGAAGAGTTCCAAAACGTACCAAAGCAATACAACTAGGACTAGTAATTATGCTTTTAATATACTGAGCTCTTTATTTTATTCCATATAAGGAGAGGAAAAAAATACATTTTAGAAAAGCGCTAATAAAAATATGTGACCCACATATGTAATTATAAGTTTTCTAATAGTCACTTAAAAAAAGTCCAACAAACAAAGCTCAGGTAAAATTAATTTCATTAATTGTCTATTTAGCCCAATATATCCAAAATGTTATTATTTCAATATGCAATTAATGTAAACATTATTGAGATATTTTACTTTTGTTGTTACTAAGTATCTGAAATCTGGCACATATTTTGTTTTACACAAAAATTTTAATATAATATGAGTAGTGTTGTAGTCAGGGTTTGCAAGGGAAATAATGCAATACAGGACACATAATTTTTAGGATTATTTTGTAATAGTCACCCAAAGAGACATACAAAAAGAGTGGAGGAAATCTGTCCACACACTAAAGACCCAAAGAATCCAGCTGAGGGCCTGGATTCCACAGCAGTGTCCTGAATGAGTCCAGCTGAAGACCTAGAGCCCATGGCAATGCCTCCACGAATCCAACTGAAGGCCTAGGGCCCACAACAATGTCTCATGCAAGTATATTTCACGGATCTGCACCGGGAAGGCCCAAAGGTCAGTGGTGGAAGCTAGAAAGTCTGCACCAGTGGGATGAAGGCTCTGTGCCAGCAGGCTGAGGGATCTGCCCCAGAACCAGGAAGCGACTCTCAGAGTAAGGACCAGAGCTCCCCTGAAAGGCACCACAGCCATCCTCAGTAACAATGAGGTCCCGAGCTCCTCCGACGATGAGAACAGCCAGGTTCCTATCAGGAAAGCCAGCGTGACAAACTCCTCGAGGAGAACCGACAGCACCACCTCTTCCTCTCCAGTTCTCCTTTTTATGTTGTTGGCAACAATCCTCAGGCGGGCCCTCCACACCCAGCACCACGCTGATTCAGTTCAGCTGGGTGTTACAAGCTGACCACCAGTTGTCAATCCACCACAAGTAGATAATGAAAAGAAAATATAAAAAACACTTCCATGAAAAACACAAAATTTCATAACAAAATAATAAAGAGAATAATAATGGTTAATATGCTGTGTATCACAATCTCGTAAGAATGGTCAAAATGCTACTCAGAGTACAAGTCATAAACCAAAAAAGATTCTCTCTTACAAAGAAGAAACACAAAAATAAAAGGACAAAACTTTCTTTTCAGTGAACAGTAAATTTAGTAGTATGAATGAAACAAATTAGTATTTACCTTAAAATATTTTTGAACAACAGAATAATCTGGGGAGTTAGTCAAACTTCTCCCTACTTCCTTTTTATCTATCTCCAGGAGAGAGAGAGAGACAGAGAAAGAGAGAGAGAGAGAGAGAGAGAGAGAGTGAGAGAGAGAGAGAGAGAGAGAGAATCAGAGAGAGAGAGAGGGACTACCAAAAAATTTAAAAATGCATACATACTTCAGGAAAAGAAAAACAGTATGTTTTTTCAAATGATGGTGTTACCTTCATAAGGGGACTCTAGACAGTGTTGTATATATCACACCCACTACATTGTTGGCCTTTAGAGAAGAAGTTAAAAATGCATGTGCAGCAACCTCCATGACCAAGGTTACCCAAGCAGCGGTTGCCATACTAATACATATCTGGAAGCTAATGAACACCACTTTGAGCACCTCTTGTAACTGTAGAGGCTAAAGGTAACTTACATTAATTTCATGATGTTTTAATAAATTTAGTATTAAAATATTTATATAAGTTTTCCTTTCCTGAAGTGTGTATATATTTTTTTGGCAGACTCTGTATATTGAATTTCTCATGTAAGAGAAACCATGCAATATTTAAACTTGTGTCTGCTGGTGAGATAGCTCAGCAGCATAAGTGCCTGCCTGGCAAGCGTGAGGTCCTGAGTTTGACTCCCGGTATCCACATACGAAGAAAGGACTGGTGATATCACTCAGTGGCATAGGCGCCTGCATTATTAACATGGCCTTGACATTACTGTTAGGGAAATTAAAAAAAAAAACAAACATGGTATTATTATATCACAGGATGATTTGCTTCCTTTATTTATTTATTTTTGTGGGTACCAGGGGTCGAACTCAGGACCTCACATGCCAGCAGGCGCCCGTGCCGCTGAGCGATATCACTGGCCCTTTTTTCATATGTGGGTACCGGGAGTCGAACTCAGGACCTCACGCTTGCCAGGCAGGCGCTTATGCTGCTGAGCTATCTCACCAGCCCACTTCCTTAATTTTTATTCAAAATTTTGAAATTTAATTAAACTCTGAAATAAGTGTGGGCGGGCCAGTGAGATGGCTCAGGGCGTAAGCACCTGCCTTGCAAGCGCGGGGGCCCGAGTTCGACTCCCAGAACCCACATACAGAAAAAAGGGCCGGTGATATCGCTCAGCGGCACGGGCGCCTGCTGGCACGTGAGGTCCTGAGGTCGACCCCCGGTACCCACAAAAAAAAAAAAAAAGAAATAAGTGTGGGCATGTTCATGTTTTTAATTCATCCAGCCACACTGAAAACCCCTCAACGGCTTCCTATCATATTTTAAATAAAATTCAGTCCAAATATCCTGACATGATCTTCTTTTACCTCTAAATACCTATAGCCATTCTTCCCTCACCCGCAATTTGATACTCTCCCACCTCTCTGGCCTTCTGTAAGATCCTAGCTCTTCTTGACCTCGGGAACTTCCCACAAGTAATTATGTGTGCCTGAAATATTCTTGTCACTGCTTCGCATGGCTAATTTCTATTCATTTTCCAAACTTCTTGACCATTTAAATATCAAATCCATAGAAAAGCCATGCATGAGCCTTTCCAGTTTAAACAGCTGTAATGGTTTGTATTTCCCTCTCTTGTCTTCCATAATATCTAGCACGATTTATAGTTATACAGTTTGTATATGATTATTTGTAAAATGTCCTCTGTCTCCCCTAGGCTATGTGCTTCATCTGGGTGATAATGCCTTTTTGTCTACTACTGTGTTCTCAAAAAAAGGTACTATGTCTGAAACGGAGTGTACCTCCCATAAACATTTGTTGAATAAATGATTTTGAAAGATTCAGCAGAAAGATTTGAAAATAGGAGGTAAAGAAACTAACCAATGAAACAAAGTATCCAAAGAGGCCAAATGGCATTAAGTTTAGAACATTAGATGGAAGATAAAGCATATACGTATTAGAAAAATAAAATGTTAAGTGGTAAAACAATGATAGCCTTAGAAAGTAAAAGGCTAACTTAGAATGATTGTCTTGGGAGAGAGAGTATTTATTTGAGGTGACCAAGGATGATTTTATAGAAGTAATTGGGCTGGAGGGATTGTTAGATTTTTTTAACTATTTGTTTTAATTTATAAAAATAGAATAAATGAGATGGTTTGCGTTTTAAGTTGGATTCTCCAATGAGCAAAAGTTGAGATGGAGTTACTAGTGCAAAAAGGTTTACTGGAGAGTAGGACCTGTGAAAGGGAAAGAAAGGAAGCAGGACCCAGTAGGAGAGCCATTAGATTGCCAGTACAAGCCTAACAAAGCTTCTGCCATCCCACAACGGAGCAGGGCCTTTTACTACGCCTCGCTTAGTCTTTTGCTGGGGATAGGGATGGGGAGAGGAAATGAATATAATGTAACCTGAGCTTGAAAGCTGAGGTGAATTTAGATTTAACAGTTGTTGGTTAGCTACACGCCTTGCAGCTGGACAGTGAGTCCTTTCTTGAAGGGAGATCTGATCAGTGCGCCACTGTGACCGCCACATACTGTAGGATGTCAATTAAATAAAAATCAATCCATAAATAAAATGAAGAATTTTTTTTTTGCAATACTGTGGTTCTGGGGATTGAGTTCAGGGCCATAGCACTGAGATATATCACTACCTTCCCTTTGTTACTTTTTAAGAAAGGTGTCTTAGTTACTTTTCTCATTGCTGAGACAAAATACTCAACACCCAAAGTTAAAGGAGGAAAGGTTTATTTTTGGCTCACAGTTTGTAGAGGTTTCTGTTCATAGTTGCCTGGCTCCAAGGCAGGGTGGCATCGCATGGGGGCATCGTAGAGGTTACACAGTCCATGGCAAAGCAGGGCAGGCAGAAGGCAGCAAGCATGTGACAAGCAAGCCCACTAGTCCTCTTTCTGTCCCTTATATTTTATCCAAGCTACCTGCCTTCAAGGCAAATAGCACTCACACCCTTAATTTTAGCATTACCGTGAATCAATCCTAGCATCACATCCTTGATCCCAGCATCACACACCCTAGATCCAGCCACCTTTGAAAAGCCCCACCTATGACCACATGAGGCTTTGGGGGGATATCTAGACATAACAATAGGTGTCTCGGTAAGTTGCTAAATTGACCAGACTATAGGCTTGAAATTGTGATATTCTTGCTCTAGCTTTCCACGGTGGAAGGATTTTTTGACAAGTTAAAAATCCTGTCCTAAATATTTGGAACAGCACAGATTCCCATTTAGCCAGGTTAAATTTGAAACAAACAAACAAAAAAAGCAAAGAGGACGGATTTTATCTATTATGTATTAAGATACTCTATGATACAATGGTAAATAAAACCAACGTGGTACTGATATAGTCACAGATAAATAGGTCACTTGAAAGAGGTCAGAACCAGAACCATGGAAATACCAATGTATGATAAATGGCATTGCAAGTCAACAGGGAAGGGATAATCTCTTGAGTAGCATTATAGAGAAAAACTGGTTTACCACTTAGAGAAAAAAAATAAGCTTGATATCACCTTTACACCATACATAAGAATATGTTCTAGGAGAATAAAGACCCAAATGTGAGTCTCTGGACAGAGTAATGAACTGTAAAAAGAAACTGAAGCATATACACAATATTTTTATAATCTTGAAAAGGTAGATTGCATTTTTAAACAATACTTCAAAAGCATCTCTGAGACCAACATACCCATCGATTAGGAAGGAGGGAAAGAACTTAAGGAGAGGCTTATTACAGAGACTACTACTTGGATCAGGGAAGCTAAAAGATTTTTTTCATAGTAAAAAAAAAGTCATAATGAGACAGTGGTCTATTAAAAGACATATCATTATCTTACCTATCTGAAGTATTTTCTCTGCCTCTGTTCCCTATTTCAAATGAAGCATGTATCCTTCAATAAAAATTTTTTTTTAGGTATTGTTCTAAGTGCAGGAAGTATAAATAGGAATAAGTATGGGTCTCAGTCCTTAAAGAGCTCATAAGCAGAGGCCAAGAAAAATGAGCAAACTAAACAAATAAACACACAAGATAAATTACATTCAGGAACTAAGAGGTACCCATCTTTGTCTAGGACATCAGTGTGGAACTGGCATTTGAGCAATGAAGAAAGTCATTCTCGGCAAAAAGAAGGGCACTAACAAAGTCACAGGGCTTTGAAAGAGCACATGTTGAAAAATGTTAAGTAGGTAACCAAATACTGAATATTCCAAAGTGTCCATGTAACATGAACAAAACAGAGAAAGCGGTCTATGGTGGTTACTTTAGTCAGGTCTGAGAAATAGTGATTATCACACTAGCTAATTTCTCAACTTTCGAGGTAGTGCCAAAGAAAATGAAGCAGTGATGTGGGAATAATATTTATGGTTAAAGAAGAGAAGAGTGCCAGAACAGAGCAAAAAGAACAGAGTAAAAAGCACTCTCCCACAGATTTAGGGGAGGAAAATATTGCCATACCTGTGGTGGTTAGGGAAGATTTCATAGAAGTAACAGGACTGCATTTGATCATTCAAAAAATATCATTAAGCCTTATCATTTGTAGATTCTATATTAGTGAGTTTTTCTATTCACTAAAATTCATTTATAACCCCCAAATCAATGTTAGTGGTTTTTCAGTCATTTGAAGAAATGAACAGAATGGTGAAAATGTTGGGTTACCTAATAATGTACATGTTTCCAGATGAGTTTGAACCCGGGGATGCTCTACCTTCTTTCCAGGTCTCATACTAGATACAAGTATACTTTCTGAAGTCTATTTAGTGCCATGGTTTTTGCATCTTTGTGCTTTTTGTTGATGATTTCACTATTTAAAATGGACCCAACGTGTTGTGTTGAAGTGCTAAGGACCCTAAGTGCAAGAAAGCTGTGATGTATCTTAGAAGATACATGCATTACATAAGCTTTGTTAAGGAATGATTTATAGTGCCATTGGCCATGAGTTCAATGTTAATAAACCAACAAATCTTAAATAAGGTGCCTTTAAATATAAAAGCAAAAAACATAATTATTTATTGACCAATTGACAAAAATATTGTGACAAGGCGCTCATAGGAACCAAACTTGGTATCTCCCTTAGGAGCAATGGTTCCATATTCGCTAATGCAGCATTTGTGGCCTCTTCTTCTTTTTTTTTTTTGAGACAGGGTTTTGCCATGTAATTCAAGTTTTGCTTGAACTCACTTTATAGCCCAGGCTGGCCTCGAATTGGCAGCGATCCTCCTGCCTCAGCCTCCTGAGTGCTGGGATTACAGGCATGCACTACCATGCCCGGCCTTGTGGCTATTTTATAGACCATAACTATCATGGATAAGGAGAATTGACTGTATATATTAGGAGCTACTCGTGAAGCAGAGGATTCAGAGCAATAGTTTACTAAGAAACAGATAATCAGGAGCAGGGTGTGGTGGTGCATACCCTGTGATTCCAGCACTCAGGAGGCTGAGGCAGGATGATCACCAGGAGTTCAAGGCCAGCCTGGGCTACAAAGTGAGTTCAAGGGCAGCCTGAACTATATAGCTAGACACTGTCTCAGAAAAAAAAATCAAATAATTTCAAAATAAAGTGATGCATGCTATAATAGAAGCAAGAACAGACTGATGTGAGAAAAATTCAGAGGGCTTCTTGTTTTAGAGCAATAAAATCAGAGGTGGATTTCTAAAGGTGAGTTAATTTGCACTAAATACTAAATTCTGATGCATAAGTTGAATCCATCAAATGAAAATGAGGGAAACATACTTTGCAACGGCTGTTTAGTGAGAGAACACATTACTTTCACGGAACTCAAAATTGTTCAGGATGGCTGAAGCAAAGACTGCAAGCTATTGAAAGCAGTTTCTAGGCAAACAGAAAGCTGATTTATGAAAGGCATCATATATTAAAGAATTTGATTATCCTGAAGACAATGTGGAAGCTGATGAAGATTTTAAGAGGTGACATGATTAGAATTACTGTTATTAAAGGCAATGCTGATAATGACAATTGAAGATGAACTGATATGGGGTAGCCTAAAAAGCACGCAGATTAAAAAATTGTTGCTATTGTGTAGGGTGAATAAGAGAAGACCTTAAACATGACAGTTGCAGAAGGTTGGGCAAGGTTTGAGAGAGAAAGTGGAAGCTTTCTCTGTGGGACATGACACAAACAAATCAATTTACTTGTAGACTATAATACTTGACAGAAGCTTTGGAAGGCTGCAGTAGAGGATCAGAGTTATGGAACAATTGGTGACGAGGTTTAAAATATTAGTGGAGTTGGCCTGTGGTACGGCCATATAACAAAATATGATTTGAACATTCTCTCAGCAATGTTAAATTTATAAATAAATTTTATTGTACTATATATACCATAAAACTTACTTCAATAATTTCAAGTGTTCAACAGCATTAAATATATTCAAATTTTTGCACAACCATCAATACCATCTATCTCCAGAACAATTTTTATCACTGCAAACTGAAACTATACTCACTGAAAAGTAACTAATTTTCCTTTTCCCTGCCCCCTCCCACAACCCTCACTCCTAGCAATCACCATTCTACTTTCTGTCTCTACAGCTACTCTAGAAACCTTATGTAACTGGAACCATAAATATTTGTCCTTTCGTATCAGGCTTATTTCACTTAGCTAAATCACTTTAATAAACACTCTGGTAATTCAATAGCTGGATTCTAATTTGCATGCTATTCTAGATGCAGTATTTTAGAACAAATGTCTAGCTCTGCACTTGATAATCTTTCCACTTAATGCTTAAGGATACTTCACTCTAGCAAACTACAAACTCAGTCCACTGGTAGACAATTTAGTCTACCACTGTGTCTCCTATAAAGAGCTATTATTGCTATTCTGTGTCTTCAGATTACGAATTATTTTCATTCCACTATTCATGGATTTTAGATTCTTTGCAAAATTCCACGTAGTCTCTTAACGACGGTATATAGTAATAATTAGAACTCAAGCAGGAATCAAACTTACTGGACCACCCAGGAGAAGGGAAGTTAATTTGGGATGCTGATATGGCAGCTTTCTCTTTTGATACAAGGTAACTTCTCTGAGATACAGCGTAAGCAGTTCTAAACTAAGAAAATTTAAAACCTAACAAGACTCTTTAATTGGGGAAAAATTTCAAAGTCTCAAGGGGTTGGAAATTGAGAGCTGTTAAAGTTCCTTCACCTTTGTCCTGCAGCACCCCTATGTTCATTACAGCTTTGCCAACAAATGGGGTAATTCTGGACTGGTCACTAATCCTGTAGCGGTCTCAGTGGGTTAGACTGGCCTAGCCTGTGTTTACAATCTCGTCCACATCACAGCACAGAGAAGGGGTACGGCCACTGTTGGGGCAGCAAGGTAAATCGTGGAGGCGGCACAGCGCAGAACACCCGGCCGCCCACAAGAAGCTCTCCATTTCCACAGGTTCGTTCGGGACGAAACTCCGCGACGCTCGCACAGAGGATGAGCTGCAGTTCTGGCACATTCTAAAGTCAGCCGTCTTTCCGTTCTCCTAATAAAGTCCTTCCTTTGTTACTAAAAGAACCAAAGAACGGACCGGGCCCTAAAGAAAGCAAAAGCGCACAAAACAAACGATAGCAGTAGCCCAGCGTGCCCTCAAACTTACGTCTCTTCCCAGCAGGCTCCAGGAGCCACCGCGAGACTTTAAGTCTCGCGAGATTTATCGGCAGCCATCTTCTTGGGGGTGCTGGGAGCCAGGGAGACCCCCCGAATCGTTCCCATTGAGCTGCCCTTCGTCTTCATTTTCTTCACTTTTGCCTCCTCTGCGTTGCCAACAAGCACCTAGACCTGAAGCTGAGAGAAATCTGGGGTCTAAGCGCGTTTCGCGCTCCGGGTTCGGGAAGACTCGCTGGGGAGCAGGGAAGGGGGAGGGCCCGGGCTAACCGTTGCTGCCTGAGCCTGGGCCGGGGTCTGGGGAGGGGGAGCTCCTGGCACCCCGTGGACTCGTGGCCTGCGGTGGACTCCGCGGAGCTGTTCGTCGACCAGGGCTCGCGGGAACCTGCCAGCGGTGCCTCCCACCGCGGCCCACGCGGGCGGCGCGCGGAGAGGGGGCGGGGGCAGCGGCGGCCGTAGCGGCCGCGACCTGGGCGGTCGGAGTGTGACGGGCCTCGGGGCCGCTGTGGATGGTGTCTAAAATGATCATTGAAAACTTCGAGGCACTCAAGTCCTGGCTCAGCAAGACTCTCGAGCCCATGTGAGTATCTAGGGGATATCTCCTTGCAGGGATGGCCGTGGTGGAGCGGCGGACAGATGTGTGCAGTTTCCCCAAAGTGCTGCGGTGGAGGCCGAAGCGCTGAATGGAGGTTCCGAGGCTCTGTTTTCTGCTGCTCTTACACGCTCGTGTCCAGGTTATAGATAATCCAGAGAGCTTGAGCTGAGCTGTGTTTTATCACTGAGCTGATCTTGGAGTTCTGTGCTCTGGTTTTCCCGTTATATGTAGACCGACACCAAACTCCCCCCATGCACCTATATTTTCCGAGGGCCTCAAAAATCAGTTTCTTTTTAGTGAGTCCGAGCACAATCCCCTGTGTACAGACTCTTACCTTGTTTCTTTAAATGAAATGAATGGCCTTTATGAGGATTAGGGCAGCACTACTTTAAATCTCATGTTTCACCTAAATACAATCCCTGAAAGAAAGGCTACGTCTTCCATGTGCCATCTGGCAGTCGCCTCTGCACCTCTCTTAACTGAAGATGTAACAGGTACCAAAGTGCCCAGTAAAATTCCCTTTTCCCACCTACACGCTGGTTCACTTTAAGAGGAGGAAGAAGATTCAATCTTCATCCATATGGAATACTTAGCAGTTTTAAGTGGGAAGCTGTAGATCGACTGGGGACAGGGGTTTGGGTTAAAGTTCTGGAATTTAGATTGGAAAAATTTAAGGATTTACCTGCTAGTACAGGATATACCATGGACCAAGTGCTTTATGAAACTTGGTTGATTTACAGTAAACTTAAAATGCAATGTGGAAAATCACTAAATTAATATGTTTATTAAGTTCCTACAGTGTACTGTGTGGGAGGCGTTGGGAATAGAGCTTTTAAATTCCAAAGTTGACCAGATGTAATCAACAAGTAAAATAAGACCATTTCAGAGATGGCTATAGTTATGACCGTTGTAATAGAGGATCACGTGAGAGTTTTCAGAATGGGAGCTACTTCACATCTGATGATCAGGGAAGGCCTTTTAGTAGGTGACATTTTAGCAACACTTAAGGAGAAAGAACCATCAGTGAAAATCACGGAAAGTGTTCTTTGTAGTATGAAGAGCAAATGGAACAGTCCACTAGCAGGCATGATCATGGTGTGTTCCTAGGAAGAGAAAGGAAGCCACTGTGGCTGTGAGAAGCCTTGTGATGGATGGGGGACAAGAGTGGAAACACAGGACGTTGGGGAAGTAGGCAGGGGCCAAGTCCTATAGAATCTTTTAAGTCATGATCTGGAATTAGGATTTTATTTAAAATATAATGGAAAGATAATGATCTAAAGCAGGCAAGGACTGAACTGATTTTAACTCTGCTTGTTTTGTGAAGCCCAAGGGGGCAAAATGAAATGGAGACAGTTATTCTAAAGGGTATTGTAGGCAGAGATGTGGGTAATTAGCATTACAGTAATGGTGGAGACAAAGAAACAAATACATTTCACAAGTAGATCTGAAAGATAGGGTGGTGAGGGAGAGAAATCAAGGATGATGCCTGCAAATTTAGTTTAAGCAACTGGATGGATGATGGTAGAGGTGGCTAGGAGAGACTAGAATGAGGGGGCAAGGGAAAGGTGGTTGGTTTTGGTTATTAAGTGTGAGGTGTGATGTATCTAAGTGATAAGTTAGATGTATGAGTTGACATGAGTTTAGAACACAGGGTAGAATCAGAAATTTGGAATCATAGTATTTAAAACCATGGAATTGTGGGAGATTTCCTAGGTAGACTGTGTAGGGAAGAGAAGACACCCAAGACTAAGGTAGGAGGAAAACTGGGCTATATGTTACTAAATAAAAGAACAAATGTGTGACAGAAGAGGGGAATTAGCTTGATGGGATGCTGCAGAATGGACAAAAAAAGATGGAGGCACATATGTGGCTCTTAAATTTGGCAAGGTGAGGTAGTTGGTAATCTTAGCAAAGTAGTTTGACTCAGGTGGAATAGTACAAATAAAGTTCTATTCAAGAGGGCTGTAAGGTATAGCCTAGTGGTAGAGGGTGTGCTTAGCATGTGCAAGGCCATCGATTCCATCCCCAGCACCACCAAACACACACACACACACACACACACACACAGGAAGTCCTGTTTCAGCGGATTGGAACAACTGGGAGCATAGCATAGAAGTTGAGAGGGAGGACTCTAGAGCCTAAAGGTTGACTTTAAATTGTGCCCTTGCCACTTACCAGCTGCTATGTTATAACTTAGTACCTTTGTTTCCTCATCTGTAAAATGGGGAAAATAATGAATATATATTAAGAAAATATTGGAACACTGCCTGATTTGTAATTAGCACTTGGTAAGAATTAGGTAAACAAAAAACTTTGGAAAATGTTTTGGATTGAGATGGCTTTTTTTTAACTATTCAGTTTTAAATTAAAATTAAATCAGTTTCAAATCAGCTTTACTGCCATTTCCTTTTTTCACTAACCTAAAATATTATTTATAGCTACTTAATGTGAGTGCTTCTAATTTTTCTTTAGCTTAAAAAAAGCATATTCTGTATATCATTTAACCTATTCAGATGGCGGTAGCACTGCAGTCATTACTGCTGTGATAAATGGGGCACTGATAGTAGAATTTTAGACAGTTTTTGGAATTTTGATCCTTTTCTAATGTGTGTTGCTGTTTTATTGAACTCTTAGCAAGGCAGGGTGGTGCACACCTGTAATCCCAGTGTGGTGGGAGGCTAAGAATCTGAAGTTCAAGCCCAGCCTGGACAATTTAGTGAGACCCTGTCTCAAAATAAAAAATGGGTCAGGATGAGGCTTAGTCTGAAAGCCCTGGGTTCAGTTTCCAGTACTGCAAAAAACAAAAACACAAAACAGAAACAAAAAACTTGTGTCCCTGTCTCAATTGCATTGCGTATCAGGTGTATTTTTTTAGTTAATGACAAAAAAAAAAAAAAAAAAAAAAAACCTGATCCCAGGTATTCAAGATCAGTGGTTTCTAGCCTTGGTTTGTTATCTAAAGGGATTTTTTTTGCTTTAAATACTTATCGACAAACTGTAATTGTCAAACTGTTTGAAGGAGGAACATACAGAGGATCAAGGATAAGATAGAACTTGAAATTTATATAGAACTTTTAGCTACTAGTGCTAATAAAGTATCTCATGGTTTTGGACTTAGTTGAATTGTGAGAACTTTACCTACAAATATGCTAATTAGTGTGCTAGATATTGAGGAAGTGGTAGGAAATAAGACATGAAATTACTATCTTTACACTGTTAACTATTTGGCAGGGAAAACGATGTGAACAAGTAATTGCAAGACTGTTGTGAAGAAGTCCAGAATGTCAAAGTACAATTCTGGGGAAGTCAGGAAAGGTTTTTCTGGTATGGTAATATTTGCTCTCAGCTTGGAAGGATGAGTAGCAGTTTGCTGGGGCAAAAGGATGGGAATGGAGATCTGTGAAATTGTGGAAGATTTGTAGGTTTTGGAGAACAGATTGTATGAAGGCCCTAAAAATAAGAGGAAAAGGTGTCATGGAGAAACTGAAAGGAATTGAGAAAAGAGCAAAGGAAGAACAGCAGTGAATGGATAGCTCCAGAGAGGAGCCAGATCACACAGGACTTTTTTGAGTCATGGTAAGAATTTGGGATGTTATTGAAGGAGAGCATGGACCCAGTTTTAGTACAGGTGAGTTTTCAGATTGTAGGGGAGTGGGGTGGGAAAGCCTGGTTGCAGTGTTTAGCATGAAATAAAAGTCTGTCAATCTGTATTTTATTTGATTGTAAGTTCTGTAATTGTATCAGTATTTCAAGTTTTCTTTTTCATAAATTATTGAAAATGTAGGTATTAGTATTGTCTTAAAATAGTTAAGATTGATGTTATCTTAAGCATTTGCTTAGTCATACTTGCTATAGTAAACTACATGTTGTTTTTTTCTGTAACATTCACTTTTTTCATAATTTTATATTCTCAAAAACAAGCTCTTTTGTTGTTCTTTTTTCTTTGAATGGAAAGTTTTCTGCTATACTGTATTTAAAAACATCTTTATGGGTTTGCACATCACAAACATGTTCATTTAATAGGAACTTTTTCTCTTTATCTGAAGGGACACCTTAAGAGATAATCAGTCCTTAATTTTGTAGAAAATAAAGTTGAGCTAATGATGGGATTTAATGATGTGCCCATGCTGTATTTTGAAGTTTAACTGTGAAGAGCAGAATACCTAGTTTTTTACGTCTGAGACTGTGTAGTGCTGTGGAGGTACATAGTATTGTGTAGTGAAAACAAGCTTTTCTACCACCTAGATCAGTGTCACTTTTCTTTGTTAGTATATCAAGAATTTTACATGTTTCTGCCTGCAGTTGAAAGGATTGACTGTAACACATATGTATTTGATAGCCTACCTCTCATTTCTTTCCTTCAGTACTAGTTGATTAAAAATAAACAGGTCATATTACTATTGCTACTGTTACTATAGTTATCTGAACTACTATTACTGCCACTTAACATTTGCATGCATTGTTTAGTGTTTTGAATTAGTTTTATTATTGGATAAGCATTATAATGACACTGACACACTGAAGCATGAGGTTAAGATGTGTACTTGCTCAGTGATTTAAGTGCAAACTTTTTGACTCTAGAACCATATATGTTCTCAATTTACTACTACAAGATGTTTACTATTTCTGTATACTTTTTTACTATTACATTTCATCACTTTGTTAAGGCAATAATTTTTTTTTTTTTTTTTGGTTTTTTTGAGACAGTGTCTTGCTATGTAGTCTAGGCTGCCCTTGAACTCACTGTGTAACCCAGGCTGGCCTCAAACTCATGACGATCCTCCTGCCTCAGCCTCCCAAGTGCTAGGATTACAGGTGTGCGCCACCATGCCCGACTTGGAACAAAGTTTTAAAGTGTCATTTATTGGTACTTCAGCATTTATGAAAACTTGAAGTTCTTGTAATATTTTCCCCTTCACCACACTTGTTACTAACAGGTACACCTTTCTCACCACATTAAATTGTGTATTTGTTCCTAACTTGGAGGAAGAGTTCTTTTGTGTTTGCAAAGTGATCTTTTTACCCCCAAACTTTTGATTCTCTTTGTCTTGATTTTTCCCTATCTTCTATCTCCTTTTGGCACAGTGAGTAAATTTCCCTTCCTGAAGGCAAGTTAAGCAACAATAGTGGCAAAAATTTTTTAAAAGTTACATGTTTCTTGTTACTTTCTTGACAGCTTTATTTTCTTTTCACTGGTAAATCATGAAATCTAGGAATAACCTTTTTAATTCGTTTGCTCCTGTTCATTTCTTAATGCCTTTTAATATACTGTAGTTTCTCCCTGTGTATATTTAACCTGAACTGCTTACCTTGTACCAATGCATTCATACTTAATACATTTAAAAGTTTTCTGTTTTATATTTTTTGACGTATGTGTATAACAGTGTTGATAGTGTCTTTTCAACTGCATGTTTGCCTTGAGTCCATAATACTTCGATTTTTTTCTTTTCAAATCAGTCTCTTCTTTAATTGCTTTTCTTTTTTTTTTTTTTCTTTATGTGGGTATCGGGAACCAAACTCAGGACCTTGTGCTTGCCAGGCAGGCGCTTATGCCACTGAGCTATATCACCGGCCCTAATTGCTTTTCTTGACTTGCAGTTTTTTTCAAAAAGTTATGATGGTTTTATTTTCTTTCTACTATTTTGTTCTGTACATCTTACCATTTTTCCTATGGTTCAAATGTTTTGTCCCCTTCAAAACTTATTATGAAATATAATTGCTATTGTAATGATACAAGTAGGACCTTTAAGAGGTAATTAGGATATGAGGTTTCTGCCTTTAGGAAAGGACAGATGTGGCCACCTTTTGCCTCTTGGCTTCTGCCTTCTGTCATGTGAGGAATGTTCTTTGTAGGATGCAGCCTTCAGGGCTCCATCTTGGGATCGGAATTGCCACCCTGCTGGTGCCCTGAATTTGGACTTCCCTGTCATCCAGAACAGTAAGCGGATAAGTCTGTGTTCATTATGAATTACCTAGTCAGGGGTATTTTGTTACAGCAATACAAATGAAATGGACTAAGGTAAATCTCATGGATGGTTTCTTTTATAATCCATGCCCTTGGTTTTTTAAAACTTTTTTTTTTGAGTGTGTGTTCCAAATGTGTTCAAAATATTGAAGAACCTCTTCTCTAGGATATAAGATGTACTTGCACATTTGCATTGAATTTCAGAGCTTGTTAATGGACTCCACGAACTTTGTATATTTTTCGCATAAATAAATTATCATTCTTCAAAGGTTGGAGTGCTTATCTCCTTTGCCAATTGTGTATCTGCCTGGATCTTTCATCAGAACTTTAAACTATGTTTCTGCAAAGAAACTTTCTCTGGATTCACTTATTTCCATTTCATTTCTTCAAATTATCCATGCCAAATTTTATTTCATTTTCATTTCTTCATTTTAATTTCACTTTCATTTTCATTCTTCAAATTATCCATGCCAAATTAACCAAATTTTATATTTTGCTTTCTCTTCCTCTGTTCATCCTCCATTCACTTTTACTGACACTGCTTATCTAAACCATTGCAGTTTGTTTCCTAAGAAATTTCCCTATCTCCAATCTTTTTTTCCTTCAGGTTCTTTTAACATGAATCTCCACCCTTTTATATCCTATTGCTTCATCAAATTTTTCCGCATTCCTAGGTAATTAATCTGATACTTTCTAGTTTGGCTTTGAGAATGCCAGTGATCTTCAGATTATCTTTCTACTTGTGTCTTTTATATGAGTGTTAATTTCAGCAAAGCTGAACTTTCATTGTGGTTCTTCATATTGTTTTTATTGATCCCTTTTTCCCAACTTATTCATCAAGTAATTATTCTGTTGTACATTCATTGAACATAAGCTATATTCTCTTAAAGATGATGAAATTGAATCTCTGGAAGATTAAAGTAGCATACTCTGTTCATAGTAAATTATGGTGATAGGATCCAAAACAAGACATTTGATTCCAGGACTTTGTTGTACATTATGATTATGGCCTTCCATCATTTCTTTCGTTTGTATTGTGTGTATACACACATACATGTATGTATGTATTATATATAAATATGGAAGTAAAGGTCAAGTGTGAGGTAGTTCTTTGCGAGAGCTATCTGATCTATCCATTTGGAAGCAGTGATTCTTCCCACAATATCCTTTCCCAGCACTAGTTCAGATTGTGAGGAAACTTGTCACTTGAATACTTGAGATCTGTTACTTGGTGATTCTTCCTGAGATGTTTCTCCCATAGACAAGGAACATTTTGTAGTTTTCGCTGAGGTATTAAAAATCCTTTGTTTGCATTTTTTCCTGGCATGTGATGTTTTATAAGGAGCATTTTATTTTATTTTATTTATTTATTTTGGGGGGTACCTGGGGTCGACCTCAGGACCTCGCGTGCCAGCAGGCACCCGTGCCCCTGAGTGATGTCACCGGCCCTTTTTTCGTATGTGGATACCGGGAGTTGAACTCAGGACCTTGCGCTTGCCAGGCAGGCACTTAATGCCGCTGAGGCACTTAATGCTTCTCCCTAAGCAGCATTTTAAAATTTCATATTCTAATTTTTATTATAAAAACATAATTGATATTTGTATACTGACCTTGTTTTCTATAAGTTTACTAATACAGTTATTAGTTCTAGTAGCTATTTTGTAGAATCTGTAATACCGTAATTTGCATCTTAAGTGTTCCTTAAATGTCCCTGTGGTAAACTTTCGGTCCTCGTTGTGGTGATACTGGGAGGTAGTGGAAACTTTTAAGAGGTGAAGCTTAGTGGGAGGTCTTTTATCATTGGGGGTTGTGCCCTAAGAGGTCATAGTGGGGTCCCTGCCCCTTTCTTTTTCTTGTTCCCCAGCCACAAATCAAGGTCTTTTGTTCTGCCATGTGATCTCACCTTTATGTGTTACTTTGGCATAGGCCCAGAAGCAAAGGGGCCAATCAGACATGTTTTGGAACCTTCAAACTGTGAGCCAGATATAAACCTCTTCTCTTTATATGTTGATTATCTCAGGTATTTATTATAGTACCAGAAAGGTAACACATGTCGGATTTTGTTTTACAGTCATGTCATCTGTGAATAATGGTTAATTTTACTTTTCTGATTTTATGTTTTCATTTCTTAGATTGGCTAGCAGCTACAGTACAGTATTGAGTGGACATCTTTCTCTTGTTCCTCCTTAGGGGAAAGAGATTTAAGTGTTCGGTATATCTGATACTACAGGTTTTTAAAAAATTAAAAAATTTTTGTACACGTTTTGTAGAATTCTTTTACCAAATTGAGGAATTCTATCTTTTCTATATTTACTGTTTTTATCATGAAAGAATATTGAATTTGTTAACTTATTTTTTTGCATCTGTTGACATGATCATATTGACACCCCCTCTCCCTTTGTTTTTGGTTAATGTGGAACATGGATTGATTTTCATTATTAACCAGGTTAAGCCAACCTTGTATTTTTGAGATAAATCCTGCTTGGTCATAACGTATTATCTTTTTAATACATACTGCTGGATTTGATTTGCCAGTATTAAAACAAGTAGAAGCAGCATTTGGTCGTCTTTATTCTGAAAAACTTTAGGATTAATATTATTTTCCATGAAGCCATCTGAAACCAAGTTTTGTTGTGGGAAGTATGATTACAAAGTTAGTATTTTTAAAGGTGTAGTGTTATGTAGGTATTCTGTTTCTCATTGTGTCAATTTTGACAGCTTATGAGTTTTAAGGATTTTTCTTTTAAATTACCAAATTTATTGACATAAAGTTATTTGCATTGTAGTATTATATTCATTTATTGCATGTATTCATTTATAGGCTGTAGAATTTATTGTGTTCATTTTCTCTCTTTTATGTATCAGCTGCTGGTAATTTTGTTGTTCAATTTTTCTAGCAGTTTGTCAATTTTTTTCATCTTTTTATAACATAATATTAGCTTTTATGTTTTTTCCTAATGTTATTTTGGGACACAGTTTAGCTGTGTTGCCCAGGCTGCCCTTGAATTTGCAATCCTCTGCCTCATCCTCCGGAGCAACTGAGATTACAGGTGTGTACTTCCATGCCTGACTTTTTTTTTTTCCTGTTTTCTATTTCAAATTTTTGTTTTTATTATTCCTTTAAAAATATTTACATTAGGTTTAATTTGCTGTCCTTTTCTCTTTTTAAATTTGGTTTTATTTATTTTTATGAGTACATGTTTGCAGTACATAGTTACTGCACATTTCTTGTGCAGAGTTGGTGCATGTATGTAACACATCCTGATTCCTTTTTTCATACCCTTTTTCTCTTCTCTCTCCCCCTCCCTCCATCTCTTGATCCCCTTCCCATTTGAGAAAGATTTATCTCCCGTCTTCCTATTGTCTACGTTTTTTGGGGGGTGGGTACCGGGAATCGAACTCAGGACCTCGTGCTTGCCAGGCAGGTGCTGTGCCGCTGAGCTATATCCCAGGCCCTTATCTATCTTTTATTTTGCTTTTTATTTATAATTGGGTTTCTCATATAAGAGAAATCATGTGATTTTTAAGCTTATGTTTGATTTATTTCACTTAACATTATGGTCTCAAAGTTCATCCATTTTCCTATAAATGACGCAAATTGATCTTTATGGCAGAGTAGCGTTCCTTTATACATAAATACTAAATTTTATTTATCCAGTCATCTGTTGATGGACATAAGGCTGCTTCTAAGATTTGGTTATTGTGGTTTGTGCTGCTATAAATATAGGCATGCATGTATCACTGTAATGTGATGCCTTTAACATTCTCGGAAAGACGGAGAATAACTGCATCAAATGGAATCTCTAGTTTTATTTTTTTGAGGAATCTCCGTACTGCTTTTCATAGTGTACTGGGTTACTGGTTTTATTGTTTTCTTTCGGCTGTTTCATGGCATTGTTCCATTGCCTCTTAGCTCTTGTCTTTGATGAGAAATCATATGTCATTTGAGCCTCTATTTGTTTGTATGTAATGAGTGTGTATATTTTTCTCTTTTACTAGCTTTCAACTTTAGTTCTTTTTATTTGGTTGATAGTTTGATGTGCATAGGGATGAGTGCACAGTTTGTTTTATTCTTGGGTTGCCACTTTGTATCTATGTGTTGATGTCTTCCATCATTTCTAGATGTTCTTGATCATTAATGTCTTCATAATTTTTCTATCTCACTTTTCCTTTTTATGAGACTTTATTCCCTTGTATATTAGATTGTATGGTGATAGATATGTTCTGATAGTTACATAGAAGGGTGATCTTTTCTAGTTCTCTGCACTGCTCCCAGAACTACTTTGGAATTTTTAGTTGCTAAGTGGTGATGGGAGTGGGTGTTATCTCATTTTGTGGCTTCAGAAACTTGAGGTTCTAGTCTGTCTTGATAGACCATATGTGACTTAAAAATGGTTTAAGGTTTTGCTGATACCTCCCATCTGTGGCAGATTTTTGTTCTTGACTTTTCACCAGGGATGAGAGTAACCATGGGTTTCTTTCTTAATGCAGGGCTTCTCACTTTCTGATGTTTAGTTTATTTGTGTGTGTGTGTGTGTGTGTGTGTTTGTGTGTTTGTATGTGTGTGTGTGTTCTCAGATCTTTAGAAAAATAGTATAACTTTGTATTTTAAGTGACTGGGTTTTTGTTGTTAGGATGAGAACAATGGTTTCTTACGATTTTTTTTTTCTACAACCCTCCAGAAGAGAAACTGCTAATGTAGGTTTAATGTGCATTTGCTATGTGACTTAGGTTGAGAAACTTCTTAGGTAAAGTTTAAGAGCCAGATATGCGTATAGAGAACATATACACAGATACCCACATGCTCACGTGTACACACACATGCTTTTCTGTCAGTTGTTCATACTTTCCTAATTTTTCTGTTACGTTTTTGATTTTTTAAAAAGTTGACCTGTAGAAAACACTTTCCCATGGCAGAGAACTTGTGATAGGGGCTGCAACTTTCTCATCCCTGTACTGACATTTATTTATTTGTTTCTTTGTTTTGAGACAGGGTCTTGCTATGTAGTTTGGGCTGGTCTTGAACTCACTATGTAGTCCAGGCTGGCCTTAAACTGGTGATCCTCCCTCCTCAGCCTACCCAGAGCTGGGATTCCAGTCGTGCACCACCATGCCCAGCTCCATACTGACATTTGTATTGGTTCTGTTTATGGTAATTTTTTTTTTTCTTACTGTGTTGCTCTGGCAGGCCTCAAACTTCTGTGTTCAAATGATCCTACTTGGCCCATACTCTTGAGTATTTGGGACTACAGGCATGTAATACCATGCCTAGCTTGGTAATTTTTTAATATAGAAAGGCTTCATTTTATGTAGTTGGATTATCTTCTATTTCATGGAGTCTGGATTTTGTGTCAGAGACAACACAAAATTTTTCCTGTTCTGAGATGAAGATACTGATGATAATGATAATATAACAATAGTTATCACCAGTCTTCCTTACTGTTTGCCAGTATACTAATTGATTTACCACAGTTAATGAAGTTAATGAAATTAATGAATAAATAACTGCATGCTATAAATCATATCATGCTATGAAGAGCCAGAAATTGAAAGCAGTCACGGGTTGTCTTTCAGATTTTTCTAGTGGTATCATCCATGTCCTGTATGATCTTGTTTTTAACACTTGAATCTTTTAACCACCTAAAATATATTTGGTAGTTGGGTATGAAATATGGATCAAACTTTATGAATTTATTGTATTGAGATGTGTAGAGTTATCTCTATACAAATGACTGCCTAATCTGTGTTTTCTTAGTGCTTCAAGGTGCCACCTTATTTATATACTAAATTCCTATGGGTATTTGGATTTATTCTAGACTTTTAATATGTTGTATGGATTTATGTATGTTATTCCACATTTAATTTTTTTTTTTTTTTTTTTTTTTTTTTTTGGTGGATAACAGGGGTCAAACTCAGGACCTCGCGCACCAGCAGGCACCCGTGCTGCTGAGCGATATCACTGGTCCTTTTTTTGTATGTGGGTTCCGGGAGTCGAACTCAGGACCTCGCACTTGGCAGGCGCTTATGCCGCTGAGCCATCTCACCGGCCCAATATTTAATTTTTGATTTGAAATTCCTGGTAATGTTTAGCCCCTGTTAATAATCATTACCAGAATTTTCCTATAATTGCTTGACTCTCTCCTAACATTTTATTATTAAACAAAATCAAATGTACAGAAAAGTCTTTGCAATACTTCAGTGATACATTCATCACTTAGATTCTGCCATTTATATTTTAGTGTATTTGTCAATCTGTGTTCTGCTTTTATTTCATTTCAAAGTAAATTTCAGACATTGGTGCACTTCTAAAATATGTATATGTATCATTAGAGTTTAGTATTGGTTTAGGTTTTTCTTTTAATTTTAGAATTTATATATAGTCAAATGTACAAATAAGTATACCATATTTTGACAAATGCATCCATTTTTGTGATTCAAAATGAAGCTGACATTGCCATTACTCTTGAAATTTTCATTAGTCTGCTTCCTGTGCCCCCTCCTGCATCTAGAAGAAAGTTCTGACTTTTTCCTTCTATATACTGTAGTAGTATTGCCAGACTTAGAACTTCATATAAATGGAATCACTGGGTATGCATTCTTTTAAGTAAGCCTTCTTTTTACTACTTAAAATAGTATTGCTATTTTACATATCTGTAATTTCTTTTTGTTGCTGACTAGTATTCAATGGCTAGAGTCATGCCGTATAGTTATAATAATAATGCCAGTGCTATCTTTTTCAACCAAATTAGTTAAGCTAACATGGTTTCTTGTTAAATATTTTTCCTTGAAAATAATATATGATTGTTTTAATAAAGATTTAGTTTGGTAATATAAACCAAAAGTGACCCCTTTTTGATTCTCAAATTGACTCATAAACATGTACCTGTAAAAATTAGCATGTGTTATATACTGCAGTTATGTAGGAGCATACTTTTAAAAAAAATAGATGGGATCATATTATTTGTATGTTACTACAACTAATATATGAGGTTAACACTGCACATCCTCTCATAAGAGTGTATTATTATTAGAGTCTTTCCCAAAGGCTCCATAGTACTTCATTATGTGAATATACTGCAGTTTATTTTAATAGTGCTTTATTTTTGATGTCACTTACATTAGTCTGTTTTCTGTTGCTGTAACTGAATAACACAAATTGGATAATGTATAATGAAAAGTGTCAGTTTTGGAGGTTGGGAAGGTCCAGTTAGATCCTTCTTTCTGTGGGGATTTTGTAAAAGAAGTTGGTGTAGACACTGCATGGCAAGGCAGAGCAAGCATGCTTACCTGTGGTCTCCCTGTTTTTATGAAGCCACTAATGCAATCATGAGGACCCCACAATCATGACCTCATTTAATCCTACTTACTTTGTAAGGCCCTGCCTAATTCCGTCTCTTAATATGTACCTCGGAATGGGGATTAAATTTCAGCATTTTTTGGCGGGGACATTCAGACCATAGCAGACTTTTTAGGGAAAAAAAATTAACCAATTTTCTTATATTGTTAAATTCTTGTGGAGAGTTAAAAATTGAAAACCACTGGCGCAGTGCCTGCCTGGCAAGCATGAGGTCCTGAGTTCGATTACTGGTACAAAAAAGAAAAAAAAATTGAAAACCAGAAGTCTCTAAACATGAAAAATAATACCTCTTCACACTTCCCACTCTTCCACATTTAGTATAATGTGTAGTTTTTATGTTTTTAAATGGCTCAAATTCAGTGTTACTGTATGGACATAACATGGTTTATGTAACTATTTTGTACTTATTGGTCACTTATATTTTCTACTTTTTGACTATAATTCTTCAACAAACATTTTTCCTTATGTAGTTTTCCTACACGTGTACATATTTTATTCTCATTAGTAGAAATTGCTGTCTCTAAGTCAGATACTGTTGCTGTTAGAGGCTTTTTAATTAAGAAGAGGATGTTTGAAAGCTGGGACAGGTACTTACTTGGTTCTTTAAATTCAGAAGTTCAGATAAACTTGTTTCATGGTGTCATATATTGCATTGTGGCTAGTAAATCCTCTCATTTTCTTAACCATTTTAAAAGAAGTAACGGGAGATAGTGTGTTAATATGAATTCTACAGTTTTCTGTAGCTTTTTGTATCCTGCTAGTTCTACACTCTTCATGCTACACTTTTCTTCAGTTACTGTACTTGTTTTTCATTGAGTATTGGCAGTTTAAAAGTTGATAGAAAAAAACATTTATGAAATTCTAAATAAAGTTGTTATAAATGAAAAACACTTGGATAATTACAGATCTCATGTAAACATTAATGTGCAGTTCAGCAGATCATTTATTTGTTCCTTTAAAAGTTTTAAGTGCCTTAAACTGGTGGTTTAAAGCCTACCTTTTTTGGGCACATATTTTATTGGAAATTGTCTACGTGACTACTATAGTTTGGACCTGTAATGTCCCCCAAAGGGTTGATCCCAGACTTGGGTGCTATTGAGAGGTGTTAAAACTTCAAGAAGTAGAGCCTCCTGGGAGGTCTTTGATCATTGAGGGATGTGCCCTCTAAGGGGGTAGTGTGACCCCAGCCCTTTTTTCTCTCTTGTTCACTTCCCTATGATGAAGTGAGCACTTTGTTTCACCTTGTTCTTCTACCATGATCTAGTGCCTTGCCAGAGACCCAAAATTCTATATTACGAGCTAACATAAACTGTATATCTCAGGTGTTTTTATAGTAATGGAAAGCCAACTAACTGTGACTTCTTTGATTGTTATTTTCTTTAGTGATATCTCAAGTACGTGTGTTACCTTTTTAAAAAGTTTATTTATTATTATTTATTTATTTATTTATTTATTGTCTTTTTGATACAGGGTTTCACTATGTAATTCTGGCTGGCCTTAAACTTGCAACAATCCTGCTGCCTCAGGCTCTTGAGTGCTGGAATTACAGGCGTGCACCACCATGCCTGGCCATAAAAGTTTATTTTTAATAGCAGGCAGATAGTGAAAAAAGTAGGTTTGAAAACTGCTTCATAAACTTGCAGTTATTAGTTTGTAAATTTTTTCATGTACTTTCCCAAGTTGAAATTGTATTAACATTTAGGATGCTTCTGTTGAGATTAAGTGGCTTAACTTGGAAGAAGAGTTAAGTTCTGTGAGAATAATACATGAAGGTTTGTGGAATCATGTATAATTATGATTAACGGGGCTTTTGAATCCACCTAGTCTTTTGGTTTCAGGTTAAGAGGTTTTATTGCCAGCTGATTAATGTGGGCATTTGTACTGCATTGTGGGATACTGGAGAAGATTAATTAGATCAGGGAACAACTTGATCAGATCACTTCTTAAGAATGTTGCTTATGGTGTATAGAGGCATGACTACTTGCATGGTTTCAGAGACAAGATTAGTGAACAGTTTTAGTTCCATTTTAAGAGTGACTTGAAAATGCCTAACTTGGACATTTCCAGGTGCTGCCTCTTCATCTAAGAGTCGGCAAAAGAGAGGGTGATAAATTCTTGGAAAATACGTGCCGATTGTGTAAATGAGGATGTCTGAGTAGTTTGGATGTAGGAAGAAAAGGCAGCACTTCAGAAGAAAAGGAGCTTGTTAAAATCTGGACAGTTTTTTTTTTTTTTTTTTTTTTTTCAGCTTAAGTGCTTATTAACTTCACATTTTTCCATGCAAATATATAAAATTCTACTGCTGACAAAAATGTAGATGCATGTAAAGCAATCTCCATTTAGAAGCTGGCAACACAAGACCCACCTGACACCTGGAAATAACAAGGTTCACAGCAAATGGGTCAATAAAGGCATATTAGGAAAATGCGATGGAAACAGTGGGAATTACAGTATCAGTCTCATGGAACATGGTAGAAGTTAAGGCATAATGCAGAATTCATCATGATGGTCATGGTGATTGGAGAGCTCCCCCATAAGAGTATGCAGACAATTCCTCAACTGTAGCTTCCTAAGTTTTCTCCTGATCTCTCTCATCTCCTCCATGAACATTTCCAGATCATCTCCATCTCCATCCATCTCATCATTGATCTGCCTATTGGGTATGGCTCTTTGAAAATTGGAGGCAAGTCGGCGAGCCTGTCGTCTGTCATTCTGGACAGATTTTATTGCCCTTTTATTTTCTGTGACAGATTGGTGAACTTGTTAGTGTACTTTTGTATTTGTCCTAATTTGGGTTTGACATAAACTCGGGCTTGATTTTTCTGAGTTTTTGTTGCAATATCCTTGATCCTGTATGCCCTTGTATAATGCTGGTAATTGGTAGCAACTTCTCATTATATTGTGGTTGGTTCTGGGGAAAGGTAGACATAGTTACTTAGAATTCCCTTGAGGGGAAACAAACATACCAATACTTATACTTTAACTGTGGTAGAAATATGTACAGATTGTTTGGTCTGACAAGTCAGAAGAACTATACAAAATATTTCTATTTAATAAAATTTTGTTATTCTTCCCAGAGCTTTAAAATTTTTGCTTCTAAGTGCTAAGAATGTAGGATTCTATGACTTAAAAGGATGTGAAAGAAAAAGTTTTGTTTTCCTCTGAAAGTTTTAACATAAACTGGATTATCTTGGAGTTAACTAAAAGTTATTAGGAATGGGAAGAAGGGGAGGTGTAATGGTAAAATCTTAGAATTTTTCCCCCAAATGATCCACTTTTTCATACAATATGGTTTGGTGTCTTTGTTTTGAAAATGAGTAAAGTGCAGAGAAGTAAAATGCTAACCCAGGATTATATAACTAGTAAATAAAGTAAAAATTATACAAAAGTAGAAACCTGAAAGCCCCAGGTTTTTTGTTCACTTTTTTTTTAATAACAGACTGCTTCAAGGAAAGGCTGACAGTATGGTTTAGGGCTGAGTGGGCTTGAAAGGGAATTTAGTACTTAAAATATATTAGCAGAATTTAAGGGATGAATGTAGGCATAATTATAACTTCACAATTCTATCGTAGGTCATTCTTTATTAATTTCTTAACATTTGTTATGGTGTTTGACAGGCTAATAAAATGCTGCCTTATTTGTAATCTCACATTTACAGTACTTATAATAGTGTCTAATTTGTCAGAACAATGATTTTCTTGTTTTTTGACAGTCACACAGTTTTATTAAAGGTAGGAAAAGGAGCAGGCTCTGCAGAGAGAGTTTGGGCCAAGTAAATGTAGGGAGAAAAGTACACTATAGTGAGGGCGGGCCACCATGGAAGTGAGAATACAGTGGCCCAGAACAGCGATTTTCTACGGCGAAGAAACTAAACATTAATTTTCTTAATCCCGAGATTTGTGAGCCAAAAACTATGATGACTTCTCCTTTTTAGTAACAATATTTTCAGCCTGATTGTAGTGGCTGTAATAGAAAATTTTGGTGACAGTATTAGAAAAAGGGTTAGAAGTGAACGTGTATAGCCCACCATACAGCATTAATCATGGTGACTATTTTTAAATTTTTAAGTATATGTAAAACAAGTCTTAAGTTTTTTAATAGACTCAGCCAAGCTTATACAACTAGGTGTTTTATATTTGTAGTCTTTAGTAGTATTTCTCCTGGATAATTTTGCTATTTCTTGGTCATGAAAATGTTCCCTACCTTTTAGTAACCAAAGGTAATGATTACCTCAAATTAGGTAGGATGTAACCAAGGTGATAACCTTTGGAAACCAGCCTTTTCTCAGAAAAATCAACTCTTCTTCAATATGAATTGGGATTAAAAAACACCACACACCTAAATGTGGAGTTTTGTTGTGGGCTACCATATTTCTATTCTAGTGTTTTTGTTTTTTGAGGTTTCTGTGGTATGTTTTAACTACAACTCTGTGCTTAACTTGCCATGTGGCTGACTGCTCTTTGTGTTGATCTGTACATACTTTTACTTTGATTTTGTACTCAGTCGGGTTTTTGAGAGTGTGAAGATGTTTGAATTAGACACCTAATAGATAGCTCCTTAATAACTTCTAAAACAGTGGTTCTCAACTGTGGTGTGAGGATTTGTGGGGGTTCTTAAAACTTGTGGTGTCTGGTTTTCTTTTTTTCCAACTGTCTGTATAAGACCAGATTTCCTCATGTACTTCAGCACAACATATCACAACAGGTTGAGTGTAAAAGCAGATGTAAGGATTGGTCTAACTTCTGTATTAAACCATACATTTACAGTCATTTAAAAGTATTTTTCAGTCTACAGTTAAATCATTTGAAGTAATTAGGAAGTAGATTGTGTGATGTTGATATTTAAATATATTTTGATGGTCATTTTATAGAATAAACTGGCTATGTAATAATTATTAATGACTTTGTAATTACTGTATCCAAATGATCTGTTTTTGCCTTATTTAAGTAGAATAAAGTAGCACCCTGAGCTAGCAATTAAACTTTTCAGTGTATTGTATTTTTTTGCAATGAAATTTATGTTTTAAAAAGAGTAATCCTAAATACAGAATATAGAATCATGACTTTGATGCAAATATTTTTCATGAATATAAAATGAAATTTGGTTAAGAACAGACGTGGGTGTATATCCATGTTCTAAAGTTACTGAGTTAACAGATTTAAATTTAATTTTTAATTCCCACTACCACCTCCAGCTCCACCTTTTCAAGATTACTGAAAACGGAGGCTTGGGTTAAATTCTATCAGTTATCTTCCACTGAATTTCTAAAGCCTTCAAAAAGCTTGGGTGAAACAAACTTCTTTTTGAAATGTTGTACTGGAGTGTGGTAGCTTTATTTTTTTTTTGTCTCATTGCTATTTTGAAAATCCTGGGCCGGTGACATGGCTCAGCGGCGTATGCGCCTGCCTGACAAGCACGAGGGCCCGAGTTCGACTCCCGGAACCCACATACAAAAAAAGGGGCCGGTGATATCGCTCAGCGGCACGGGCGTCTGCTGGCGCGCGAGGTCCTGAGGTCGACCCCCGGTACCCACAAAAAAAAAAAAAAAAAAAAGAAAATCCTGAATTATAAACATATATTAATATGATAGTGTGTTAAGGTTAATTGCAACCTTTAAATCTTGGGCAATATGATTTATATTATTAAGAAAACTCAGCTGTTTGGGGATATTTTATTATTAACATTTGACTTTTTGCTTTACTTTGGCTTCTGTAATTTACTGAGTTTGTTACACTTCCCTCTTGATGTGTAGCTGGAAGAGAGTAATCCTCTTAGTCACCTCTGCTTTTAAAAGTTATGGGGCCAGTGAGATGGCTCAGCAGCTTAAGCGCCTGCCTGGCAAGCGCGAGGGCCCGAGTTCGACTCCCGGAACCCACATACGAAAAAAGGGGCCGGTGATACCGCTCAGCGGCACGGGCGCCTGCTGGCGCGCGAGGTCCTGAGGTCGACCCCCCGGTACCCACAAAAAAAAAAAAAAAAAAAAAAAAGTTATGCATGAAGCTGGACCTCTTCAACCATACTGTTTATAAAAATAAAATGTAATCTTACTAGTTGCATCCTTAACACAGTATATTCAGAGATAGATAAAGCTTTGTTTTTATAACTTTTAATCATCGTGTGAATGACTTTATAGTGATCTAGATATTTACTTTGCCAAAGGTCACTGAAGTGGTTAATTTGAAATTCTTGGAAAGAGGAGAGACTGGAAATCCAAATGTTTATGGATTTCAGTGGAATCTTTTTCACTGGAATCTTTTTCATCCTATGTGTCAGTGAGGCTCTTAACCTCAGGCTCTTGCTGTTGCAGTTCCTTGGTTTGCGTTGTCCTTTTCCCAGGTAGCCGTGAAGTGTGCTTGTGTACCATTGAAATCTCTAAATTTAAATGTCTGTTTAAATGTCTAATCATCAAAGTCCTTCCCAGATGAACTTATCTAAGATCTTGTATTGTTACTACTTTTCTCCCTCCCTTCCTCCTTCTCTTTCTTCCCTCTAGTCCTTCCTCCTCCTCTATACTTAAACTTTTACCCTGTTATTTTTCTTCAAAACACTCGTCTGCATGACAGTATATCCTACATATATATGTGTAGTCCGTCTCCCTCCACCTCTAGTATAAATTCTGTGGGCATAGGCACTTTGTTTTTTCTAAGTTGTACCCTCAAACCTAAAACAGTGTCTGACAGAGTGAGTGCATATTAAATATTATTAAATAATGGTTGTGATATTTGGAAGATAATCATCAAACCCAGCATAGTATTTTCTTATTTTTTTATCAGAGTTTATGAAGATGAAAAATTGTCCCTGATAGAAGTGAGATACTGATCTAATGAGATAAATACGTGTGTTTTCTCTTACAATACTCTGTCTCAGATAGTTTTAGGCCTAGAGACTACACACGAATAGTCGTTATTAGCCCCTTTTCCTTGTGACCTATAAAGAGATTTCAGTCCCACTTCTCAGCAGAGGAGGAGTATATCTCTGACAAGTTATGTGTCATTCAGATTGTAAACATGTCTGGAGTAGTAGCAACTAGTGCAGTAAAATACCTTATGAACAGCGTGGGTGGCCATGGAAACAGCTTTCTAAAAGTAACCCTTTACTATCGGAATATAATTTTATTTTGATAGGTAACTTAAAAGTTTTTATTTCATCAACTGTGCATAGCAAGTTATTTCTAGATGTTCAGCTAATGTAGCATCAATACTTTTAATTAAAACAAGCGAAAAAGACATATTTTGTCTTCCCCTGATCCATAACATTTTAGTATATTATTGAGGTTATGTGGCTCAGATTATTTTCTACTCAGCTGTAGTTTGGAAGAACATAACTTTTGTTTTCAAAATATGCCAATTGCAGTGGAATGACTTACAGGACTTAAGAAAAGTTGCCTGTCAGATGCAAATTACTTGTTTTGATAGTAAACGTGAAATTATAAACATTGATTCTACTATATAATTTGAACCCTAACAAATTTTTAAAAGTAATCCACCTTTTAGACTATCTCAAGCATTTAGAATTTTAGTATGTGGTAGCTTTTTTTTTTTCTCTTCCCTCCCAGGTACTGGAGATTGAGCCCGTGGCCTTTGTACTGAGCTTCATCCTGAGCCCCCTTTTTTATTTTAAATTTTGAGATAGGGTCTCACTAGGTCACTAAGTTAGGCTAGGCTCAAACTTGCGGTCTTCCTGGCTTAGCCCTCCAGAGTATACCATCACACAAAACTGATAGTTTATTTCTTCTTGTGGCGTTTACTGGTTTTTGATCCAATTCAGATTGCTTCCTGCAGGTGTTGAGCAAAGGTTGTTCACTAGTTCTGTCTTGCTGTTTTATCAAACTATAGTTTATAGACAGTAGTAATTATAAAAATAAGTCTTTCACAGATTTAGCTGCTAACATTTTAATTCACTTCTATTTAAAATAAAGTGAGAATAGAATAGATTTGGTGTTTGGTCAAGACAAATGGAAAATGACAAATCATTAGAAAGGCCATTATGAAATTGAAAATTCATCACAACAAACCAGTGTAAAACCAGTATAGCATTTGGACCCAGTGTAGAGACTCTGAGCAGTCTAGCATCTAATAGTATTTATTATGTATCAAAATAATTTCCAGTAAACTGAAGAATGTTTAGCTTGATGTCTAGTTAGATGGATTTTTAGTTGCTCTTGCTTATTCATGTTGCAGTATTGTTACGCAGTATTATTAGATTGCCAGATAGAAGTATCTTCATGCTTATTTGATCATAGTTGTCATTTTCACATTCATTAGGGTGCAAAACATCTAATTTATCATAAATCATTCTGTCTATATTTAAAAGAAAATGTTAGTATAATAAAATAAATATTTTACAGAAAATATTTGTTTTGTCTTGTTTTATTCTCTTGTACAATTGAATCGAGGTCCCACTCACCTTTTAGGTTATAACTACTTCAAGTCTTTGTAAATAAATGGAAATAGATTTCTGAGAAAAGTTGATTTCTAATTACTGAGTAACAAATTACCCCGAAATTTAATAACATAATAGACATTTATCATCTCATAGTTTTCTGTGGGCCAGGAATTTGGGAGCAGGTTAGCTGGGTTTTTCTTACTCAGTCCCTCCCAGGAAGATTGCAGTCAGGCTGTTTTTCAGTCTTCCCAAGGTTCTGTGGGACTGTAGAATCTGCTGCTCAGCTCATTCACATGGGGAGAATGTGAATGAAAGGTTAGCTGGAGACTTCATTCCATTGTGCATGGCCTAATGTTTTCCATTAAGGCCATTTGAGTGTCCTTGGAGCACAGCAGTTGATTTCCCCAGAACAAGGGTTGAAGAGAGAACATAGAGGAAACCACAATACCTTTTATGACCTAGTCCCAGAAGTAAGGCCATACCATCGCTTCAGCCATAGCCATAGTCTGTGTTAGAAGCAAGTCACTAAATTAATCCCATTTTCAAAGGCTGTACTTTTTGAATAGAGAAATGAAGAATTTGGTGATGTACTTTGAAATTACTTCAGTGACATAAACTAAGAGTATCTTATAGCATATATGGTGAATATTGTATTTGTTTTCTGCTTATTTGGAGTAGTTCTCAACTCTTGACTCTATCAGACTTAGCCTGTGCAGCCTTTGTAAACCAACAGCAAAGAAATATAGGGTTGAATTAGGCGTGTCTGTTCACTGGGAATCCGGTTTTTCTGTAGATGATTCTAATATGCAACCAAAATAATCCACTATCTGTAAGATATACCTTTTGATTCTGTTACATATGTTACTGTTATATTTTTTGTAAGACTATTATTGTCCAAGTTGGAGGCCAGCCTGGGGTACATAGTGAATTCAAGGCTAGCCTAGGCTACATATGTAGTGAGACCCTGTCTCAATAAAGAAAGAAAGAAAGAAAGAAAAAGAGAAAAGGGAAGAAAGTAAATTGGTCTTGTTTGATAGAAACTACATGTTAGGGGAGTTTGCCTTTTTGTAATAAGTTAACTATTTGAACTTTTTTGTTTTTTTGACTTTATTCTGAAAATTTCAATGCAGTCACATTAGTGATACATGGATTTGCGTCATAACTCAAAAGGTCTTCATTACTTCAGAGGTTTAAAGTAATTTTTCTCTAAAAATTAATGGTTTCATATACTTTCACAGTTTTGTACTTATTCTAATCTGTGGATTAAATTATGAATACAAGTTAGCTTTCTAAAAAGATAACTGCAAAATTGTCTGAATATCATTTATTGCATAGTTCACTTTATTGATTTGGATGCCATCTTACTACAAATTTCTAATGTGTTTGGGTCTATTTCTAGGATTTCTTTTCTGCTAGATAATTAAGGTACTTTGTACGTTTTTAAGAAGTGAAGCTGGGTGTGGTGGCTCATGACTGTAATCCCAGTGCTCTCAGAGAGTGAGGCAGGAAGATCAAAATTTTGAGCTGGACAACTTCGTGACTTAGCAAGACACTGCCTAAAAAAAAAATAAATAAAAATAAAAAGGATTGAGGATATAGCTCAATGTGAAAACCCTGTGATCAGTTCCTAATACTGTGAAGGAAAGGAGGGGGAGGGATAGATGAGTGGATGGATGGTTAAGATATATTGAAGAGAAAAACATATTTCTTTATTACCTTCCATGAGCCAGGTGCTTTTTACATATAGTAAATCACATAACTATTTTTCATTCCTTCTAAGTAAGTTTGTAAATGGGATTTATAGAATGTGCAGGTATTTATGGTTAAATGTCCTTCAACATTGCTTTTTTTCTTTAGTTGTGATGCAGATCCATCAGCCCTAGCAAAATATGTTCTGGCTTTGGTAAAGAAAGACAAAAGTGAAAAAGAGTTAAAGGCATTATGTATTGATCAGCTGGATGTATTTCTTCAGAAAGGTAAGGTCTTTGGTTTTAAAAGACTATTTTACTTTAATAAGTTATTTAAAACAGATTATCCACAGAGTATTAAAGGAACTCAGTAAGAGATAGGCTATAATTGTAACAAAGCTGAAAAACCGGTATTATCATTGATTATATCTAGAACTTATTTAAAATGGAAGCTTTCTCTCATTTAATATCCTTATGCTTATTCTTAAAAGATGCTGTTTTTTTTTTTTCTTTTTTCTTTTTTTTTTTTTTTTTTTTTTTTGAGACAGGGTCTTACTACATAGTTCTGGCTGCCCTTGAACCCACTGTGTAGCACAGGGTGGCCCTTGTGCCTCAGCTTCCCGAGCACTGGGATAACAGGCATGTGCCATCACACCCAGCTATTTTTTCTTATATAGGTTAAAAAGTTAAGACTGAATGTTTATTTAAAGATAGTACTGCTTGGGAAGCTATTTTGGATTTTGTGTGTGTGTGTTTGGGTACCGGGGGTCGACCTCAGGACCTCGCGTGCTACCGGGCGCCCGTGCCGCCGAGCGATATCACCGGCCCTTTTTTCGTATGTGGGTTCCGGGAGTCGAACTTGGGCCCTCACACTTGCCAGGCAGGCGCTTACGCCGCTGAGCCATCTCACCGGCCCGCTACTTTGGATTTTTGTCTAGCATATTCTTTTCAACTTTTTTGCACTTTGCCCACATCTAGATAATATAGCTGTTAAATACTGGGTGGGCTATGTGGAAAAGACTAATCATGGCTGGAAGTTACTAACTCAGAGGATCTGGCCATTCCAGTCTCTACCACCTTGAAAATTGAATTGAATGAATCATTACTATGGAACTTACACCATTTTTCACTAGTTGAGAAGCTGTTGGTCTTAGTATAATTTCCGCATTTATAAAAGCCAAGGTAGATTTCATTATATTAGAGGTCTAATGTGTAGAAGTAGGGAATTAATATCTTCTAAATTTTTTTTAATCTATTCTTTTTTTGTTTAATTTTTAGAGACACAGATATTTGTGGAAAAACTTTTTGATGCTGTGAATACAAAGAGTTATCTACCTCCTCCAGAGCAGCCATCATCAGGAAGCCTGAAGGTAGAATTTTTTCAGCATCAAGAAAAGGATATAAAAAAAGAAGAGGTAAAAATTTGTGTTATACCTTACAGCTTACCTTACAGTTCCTTTAAATGTACAAAGAATAATTAAACTGAGTTTTCTGTATCTTTGTGTTAGGCGTTTTCAAGACACCCTGAGGTTTGATGATTTCACTAGATTCATTAATGGGACTTAGTATGTATTTATATTCATGGCTATGCCTTGTGCCTTAGTCACTTTCTTCGTCATTAGGACAAAACATCTGACACCGGCAAATAGGGGAGGAAAGGTTTATTTTGACTCGCAGTTTGTAGAGGATTCAGTCTACAATCATATGGCTCCAAGGCAGGACAACATAGCACAGGGGCATGGTAGAAGAGAAGCTACTCATGGTGTGGCAGTAGGGAAGCAGAGAAAGTCAAGGGCGGAGCTGGGTAGGGAGTTAACCCTTCCATGCCACACCCTCACCTTACATTGAGCCAGATGTCAGCCCCTTGATCCAGTACCTTCCAAAAGCCCTACCTATGATTGCATGAGGCTTTAGGGGGATATCTAGATATAAACCATAACAACTTGTTAATACAGGTTACAGAGTAAAGTCAGCAAAGGTGTATGAGGTGAAATCTGGTGGAAAATACAATAGGCTTCCAAAGTTCTTGGAGTCACAAAGGATGAGCTTAATTCACCTAGCAATGAGTTGTGACAACACGTTAATAAGGGAAGCTTGTGAGAGACTCAGTGCCCAGGGTTTTTATTTGGAATAGACAGCTTCTAGTACATGCCAAAGTTCTAGACTCCCAAGAAGAAAGTATATGTTCAGCCAAAACCATATTTTTGAAGTTTAGGCCAGTGAGCAATTCTTTATCAGGGAATAGTGGGAACCCTCCTTCCAGAAACCAAGGGTTGCAGAAGCCAGCCAGGAACCAGCATTATGAGCAGGTCCTTCTAAGAATAAGCAGTTTTATGCATACTTTTAGCTCTTTTCTGCACAATCTCTTACAGACATGCAGTCTAGTTATTTCCGTTCTATGAAAATAATTAGAATGGCAGTTGTTTGCGTCTATTCTTCATGCATTTAGTAGGGGGAGACTTTTTAAGGCAGTTAAATGCGGGGACCTTTATAGGACAATGGAAATGACTTCAAACTTTAAGAGGTTTTATTTTTAATTTTTGGCTTTTAACCTCTACTTGTATGTCCCTTACTTAAAAGTCATAGTAATTTAAGTTCTCAATTTGATGTTTAAAGATTATAATTCCAGAGAAAATTCTTGTTAGCAATTTTTGAACTGTAACATTTCTGCATTTAATCTAGCTTTAAGTTAAACAAATTTTCATTATAAATTTGGCTTTATAAGTCACTGCTGTGTGACATTGGAAATCTAGCTTTTCCAAGCCTCAGTTTATTCATTTTAAGTGGAAATACTACAGGATTGTAGAAGGAGTAAGTAAAATAATAGACATAAACACTTGGCACAGTGTCTAGCACTTGGAAAGCTCTCATTATATGACAGCTCTTGTCAGTGTTGAGAGACTATTGTACAGTGGGAGATGTGGTTATGATCTTTGTTTTTTCCTCCTTCCTATTTTCCCAGATTTTTAAGAGTATACTTTATTATCTAATAATATACACATGTATGACTCTCAAATATATTTTTATCTCTGTATCTGAATATATTATCATATGTGTATTTTTTGTACACCCATTGCCCTTACCCCAAAACTCTGCCGGGAAAGACTGGATGGATGGATGGATGGATGGATGGATGGATGGGATATATTTATTAACAGTGTAGAGTCAGAGGAGATACTGTGTTGGGAATTGCTTATGCCACATAGAGATGATATGCCCGTTTGTTTTTCCTACTGATAGAAATTTGGCTTATTTAGAATTTTTATATCTTCTTGATTCAGCTTTGGTAATTCATATGCATTGAGGAATCTGTCCCTTTCTTCAGTGTTTTCCACCTTATTAGAGTACAGTTTCTCAAAGTAGGTATTGATCTTTTGGATTTCTGCAGGATCCGTTGTGATTTCACCTTTTCATTCCTAATGGCATGGATTTGAGTCTTTTTCATTTTTTTGATAAGGTTGGGTAAAGGTTTGTAATTTTATTTAATCTTTCAAAGAACCAACTGTTTGATTCATTGATTCTTTTGTATTTTTTTTTTTTTTTTTTTGGTGTGGGTACCGGGAATCGACCTCAGGACCTCGCGCTTGCTGGGCAAGTGCTTGTGCTGCTGAGCGATATCACCGGCCTTTTTTTTTCCCTTTATGTGAGTTTCGGGAGTCGAACTCAGGACCTCGCGCTTGCCGGGCAGGCACTTATGCCACTGAGCTATCTCACCGGCCCCTTGTATTGTTTTCTTAGTCTCAATTGTATTAATTTCTGCTCTGATCTTTATAATTTCCTCCCTCGTATGTGCTTTGGGTTTAACTTAATTTTTTTTCTAGAAGCTTGAGGTTTAATATTAGGTTATTTGTTTGAGCTCGCTCTGTTTTTCTGTGGGAATTCACCACTATAAATTTCCCTCAGGATTGCTTTCATTGTTTCCCGTAAGTTCCTAGTATGTTGTATTGGCATTATTATTTAATTGTAGAAACTGTGTAATTCTTTAATTTCAGCTGTGTCCCATTGGTTGTTCAGGAGGGTGTTGATTTCCATGTTTTTATGCAGTTTTTGTGGTTTCTTTTGCCATTGATTTCCAATTTTATTTATTTATTTATTATCTGATAATATGCATTGGATAATTTCAGTTCCTTACACTTACTTAAGCATGTTCTATGAGCTAACATGTGGTCTGTTTTGGAAAAAGTCTTGTGTGCAGTTGAGAAGAATGTGTATTCTGTTGTGGAGTGAAATGCTCTGAAGATACCTACTAAGGCCATTTCTTCAAAAGTTTGTTTCATCTATGATTTCTTTGTTGATTTTTTTTGTCTAATTGGCCTATTTGTGACAGTGGGTATTGAGGTCCCCCATTACAGTTGTATTAGTGCTTATTTGATTTTTCATGTCCATTAATATTTGTTTTATATAGTTGGGTGCACTGGTGTTTGGTGCATATATATTTATGATTGTTATCTCTTCTTCTTGGATTGTTCTCTTTACAAAGATGTAGAGACCTTCTTTATCTCTTCTGATCAGTCCTGGCTTGAAATCTGCTTTGTCAGCAAATAGAATAGCTACCCCTGCTTTTTTTTTTTTTTTCTGGGTTTCTGTTGCATGGAGTATTGTTTTCTTTTTTTTTTTTTTGTGGGTACTGGGGGGTCGACCTCAGGACCTCGCGCGCCAACAGGTACCTGTGCTGCTGAGCGATATCACCGGCCCCTTTTCCGTATGTGGGATCTGGGAGTCGAACTTGGGCCCTCGCGCTTGCAAGGCAGGCGCTTACACCGCTGAGCCATCTCACCGGCCCTGGAGTATTGTTTTCTATCCTTTGACTTTCAGTCTGTTGATTTTTTTTTTTGAGTTAAATATGTTTCTTGTATGCAGCATATTGTTGAATCTTGTTTCTAAATCCGTTCTACCAATCTGTTTCTTTTGATTGGTGAACTGAGACCATTTACATTGATGGTTATAACTGATAGGCAATTGACTTATCCATGTCATATTACTTTCCTGTTGTTGGTTTCCTTCTTTCCCCTCTGTTTAATTGCTTGTCTTGCCTGGTGGATTCATTTGATTGGGATTCTTTGTTGTCTTTTTCTAGAATATCCTTCAGATTTTTTTTTTTTTTTTTTGTGGGTACCGGGGGTCAACCTCAGGACCTCGCGCGCCAGCAGGTGCATACACCGCTGAGCCATCTCACCAGCCCCCCTTCAGAAATTTTTGGAGAGCTGGTTTGGTGGTCATGAATTTCTTTAGATGTTCTTTATCATGGGAAGTATCTTATTTCTCTATCAATTTTGAAAGATAATTTTGCGGGGTATGTCAGTATGGGTTAGAAGTTATCTTTTAGTGCTTGAAATACTTCACGCTGTCCTTGACTTAAGGTTTGGGTTGAGAAGTCTGCTGTGATTCTTCTCATGGGCTTTCCTTTATAGGTAATTTGTTTCTTTTCTCTTAACAGCCTTGACTCTTTAGATTCTTGACTATTACATGCCTCGGTGTAGTTTTTTCTGATCACGGCTAATTAGAATTCTGTATGCCTCACATGTTTGTATGTCATATTCTGTTTCCATGCTTGAGCAGTTTTCTACCATTATTTCTGTGAACAGGTTTTTATATCATTTGTGCTATCTTATTTTTTCATTGATTCCAGTCAATCTTATTATTATTTGCATTATCTAACAGCTGTTGTATTGATTTTTTTTTTTTTTTTTTTGTGGCCCGTTGCTATTTTTAAGAAGTCTTTCACTTAATAATAACTGCACACCTGTCTTCTAGGTCTGATGTGGTCCTCACATTGGTTAATTCCTTTTTTTTTTTTTTTTTTTGTGGTACTGGGAATCAAACTCAGGACCTTGTGCTTGCCAGGCAGGTACTATGCCACTGAGCCATATCCCTGGCCCTAACATTGGTTAATTCTGCTATATACATCTTCAATAGAATTTTTAATCTCCTGGATATCTGTTTGAATCTGTGTCATAAAATCCAGTTCTTTCCTGTGTTGGGCATTCATGGTTTTCATCACTTCCTAAGCTCCTCTATTTTTTTTATCTATATCTACTCTAGATTCACTAACCATATCCTTCCTTATGGTCATCATCTCTTATCTGTGAAAGTATTTCTGATTTGTTTTTTTTCTAGAGCCTCATTCATCTTCTTTGTTACTTCCACTGCTGCCATCTCAGAAAGTTCAGCTGCTTGGCTTTTGATTTCTTTCATCTCAGTGCCTCCTGGATTTGCATTGGGTGAGCTGGAAGTCTGGGGTTGCATCTTGCTTCCATGCCTTCTCATTTTCTATTTTTTAAAATTTATTTTCTGTGTTGATGCTTATAAATTGCTTATGGTAGGTAGCTTTATTACTAATATCGAGGCCTCCTTGGGAAATGACTACTGCTTTTGCTCGTGATATATATGTGTATATACACACACACACACATGTTTGTATGTATGTATTTATATACTTATATATGCAAGTATAAATGAGGCTTTGTTAGATAATCCAAGCTAGTCTCAAACTTGGGAGCTCAAGTGATCAGCCTGTCTCTGCCTTCTAGTAGCTGAGATTACAGGCATGTGCCACCATGTCTAGCTTTTAGTTCTCGGCAAATCTTGAATGAAATCATGGGGCCTTGGTTTGAGAAGCAGTTTTTCCTCCAAAATATTTAATGGTAAAGCCTTAGTCTTATATCTATTGAGGGAATAATACTTTGTCACAGTTTTCTTTTAGAATTGTCAAGATGCCAGATGTTAGTATAGGTTTAAAATGCTGTGGGTGTACTGCAAGTTTCCAGCTGGGCATGTGCTATGGAATATAGTTATCAACATAAATTACTTGCAAGAGTGCTGTTAGGCCTTGTATTTAGATGTCTGTCAGTGTGTCGTGCCCCCTCTGCCCCGCAAGCCTCATGTTCTCATATAGGTGGGGCTTTTGGGAGTGACTGGATCATAGATGTATGATACTGGATCAGTCTACCATTGGTTAAGCATAGTTCTGGGTGTGGGCGATGGATTTGCTGAAGAGGGAAGACCCACCCTGGGTGTGAGTGGCACCAAACAAGGCTTGTAGTTTGTATGGAATAAAAAAGGAAAGAAGGAAAGCTAACTGCTTTCTGCCTGCCTTGCCATGAGCTCTTTTTCCTCTGTTGTACCCCTCTGCCTTACCCCTCTGCCATGCTGCCCTGCCTTGGAGCCAATTGACTATGGACTAAAACCTCTACAAACTGTGAGCTAAATAAACCTTTCCTCCTTTAACTTGTGGGTGTTGGGTATTTTGACCCAGCAATAAGAAAATAACTAAGAAGTACATTGAGGTAAATAGAAGGGAAGAAGTATATCAGGAGGGTTGTGTTAGTTTTTGTTCTGGGTTGGCTCTCGCCCAAAGGGAGCTGGAAAAGCTGGCATCACCCAGGACATGTATACCCTATCTGTAGGTTGCATCAGAATATTTTAGAATTCTTATTAAAAATGACAATTTTAAGCCCTGGTATATTTACAGAAACTTTTTCAATGTTTCCTGAATGTTTAACCGTTAAATTCTTTTTTAAAAATCATATATTAATGTCCCATGCTCTAAGCAGTACAGCCTGGAAATAAGTAGCACTGATCAAGGGACTGTTTCTTATGCCTGCTTTCTAGTAGTTATGTAATAGAAATGGAGGCCCCTGTAGGAAACAGGAGTATTATAGTTGACATGATGCTGTGAGAAACTGGATGTACTGTAATGATTTTTCAAATACCCTGAACCTTTTGGGGGTTTTTTTTGGGTGGTGCTAAGAATCAAGGCAAGGCTCATGCATATAGGCAAGCACTCTACCACTGAGCTATGTCCCCAGCCCTTAAATGCTCTCTGTTTTAATGCCTTGGTTATTTCAGATGCATCCTCCTATATTCTTTGATGTGTTTTACTTGAGATTAAGTCCATGAAACCAAAACATGAATATATGTTAGACGTTTGAAAGAGGAATAAAATTGGCTGTCCATTAATTATATTAAAATGAGATTTATTAAAATATTTTCTAAGACAAATATTTATGAATTTCACTCTTTCAGCTGTCTGTCCATTATGGCTAAATTAAATGATTATATTTAGTAGAGAAATTTACTTGTAGACAATGACAGTTTTACTCCTATATTATATAAATTAATTTTGAGTCATTGAAATAGTAACACAATAAGGAATAGCTAAACTTGCACACTTTTTTTTTTATATCAGATCACTAAGGAAGAAGAGCGAGAGAAGAAATTTTCTAGAAGGCTAAATCATAGTCCTCCTCAGTCAAGCTCCCGATACAGAGAAAATAGGTGAGTGGCTCATTGAACCATGCTCAGTGTTTAGATTTTGATTACCGTTTATATGAGACTTTGATTATCTTTTACATAGGAGCGAGTAATGCCTATTTTTTTATTGGTCCAGGAAAGTATTACTAGGTACTTTTCTACCAAGAAAATATGTATCAGATTTGTATGTCTTGGAAGCAAGATTTAGAATTGTGCTTGACATGTGTTAGTTATTATTTTTATTCCTAACTTGAGATCACAGTGGAATTGTAACATGAGACCTTTTTGTCTGAAGTTTCCATTTAGCATGATTTACTTTTTCCATTAAGATTTCAAAATGTTCAGAGTACGTTGATACAACAAATGCCTCTGGAATATATGTACAAGACTCTTGTAGCATATATGACAGGAAGAGATACACCTTTATATACATACGCTTAACGGTATAGATGTTGATATGTGTAACACTAAGGGTTAAGACATTAAAATTTTTGTTTTTGGAAAAAGTTTTAGACAACTTAAACTAAGGTGTTTCAACTTGACTTTCCCATATTTGTATTCTGATGATAGGATAGGAAATGCAAGTAGTGAACGCAGCTTTTGCATTCAGAGTTTGTTCCCTGTGTAGTTACTATTTGCATAAAAATGTATATTTCTTTAGAAGTCGTGATGAAAGGAAAAAGGATGATCGTTCTCGCAAAAGAGATTATGATCGAAACCCTCCCCGAAGAGATTCGTACAGAGACCGGTATAATAGAAGACGAGGGCGAAGTCGCAGTTACAGCAGGAGTCGAAGCCGAAGTTGGAGTAAAGAGAGACTTCGTGACAGGGATAGAGATAGAAGCAGGACTAGAAGCAGAAGCAGAACACGAAGCAGGGGTAAATAAAACATAATTTTGGTTAGCGTTCTTTTATTGTGAAAAATTCTGTATTTAAGGGTTTTAAAAATTGTTCAATGTTTTGCCAGTGTTCTCTTTGTTTTTTTCTGTTATGATGTTCCTGTGGTTTAAGTAAATGTTTTAAAAAATATGTTTATAAACTCTTATAAGATATGTTTGTAAACTGCAGGTTAAAACCAGTTACCACTATACATTTAACAGAACATTTACAATGAAAACAGATTATATTCAGTGTTGGTGAGAATGTAGATAAAATGACTTTTTGGAAAACACTTTGGAAGTATCTTAAAATGTTAACCTGTGCCTAGAAAATGACCCACCCATTCCACTCCTAGATACCTACCCTTGAATAAATGGAAGTGTATATTCATACAAAGATTTATATTCATATGTTTGTGCCAGCATTATGTGTAATAGCCTTAAACCAGAAACAAGCCAGATGTTCATCATTAGATGGATATTGATGTGGTATCCACATACTGTGGTATATACCATAGCATGGATAAAAAGGAAAGAACTGTTAATACATACACTCTCCAGAGTAGTTATGTTGAGTTAAAGAAGGCAGGTAAAAGTACATATGTATATAAGATTTTAGAAAATGTGTACTGATCTGTAATGATAGAAGAAGCAAACCAGTGAGTGGTTTCCTGAGATAGAGTAAAGGAAGAACAGATTACAGGTCATTTACAGAGGAGGCTAAGGATACCTTTGAAGATGATGAGTAAGTTCGTCATTTTAATTGTAGTGTTGGTTTCACAGTTATATACGTAGGTCACAACTTACTACATTATACACTTTAATTTAGATTTTTATGTATGTTATTAAGGTATATACATAGATCACAGCTTACTACATTGTGCACTTTAATTTAGATTTTTATCTATGTATTACACCTCATACTCTAAAAAGTTTAAAAATTGTATTTCAGGATGTATTTGTAAGAGCATGTCATTTCCAACATGTGTAATTTTTCTTCCGGTATATATTATTGAAAGGCAGATATTGCAAAAAAATAAAGCATCTTTGAGTAAAACACTTTTATTCAAACTTAGATTTTTGTTACTTTTAATACTGTTTTTAGCCTTAGTGTAAGCCTTGTATTTGGCTATATTTTTCTTAGGGTATTTTCCTGGGCTATAATGTAGGTGTAGCTAGTAGCTCTCTTTGCACATTGCTTCACTTATCTCCATGATATTTCTCTTTCTTGGAACTATGTACAGCCTAGTTTCTTTATGTTTAATATGAACTCCCTTTGTTCTTTTTCTTATCCATTCTCATCTTTAATAGTGTTCATTATAAAAAGTCAGTGTCTTTAGATGGATAACGATGAAAAGTTTATCAGAGGAAAAATACCATGTTTTTATTACATGTTCTGTTTTGTGGACTGTACTAAGACTGTAATGAAGATAATAAAATTTCTTTTCTCTAGAAATGAAATTTCAAGGAAAAACTCATTAAACAGTGGAGCAACTTTATGTGTAGTTTTATAGTTTAGGTTGTATTGAATAGAAATAGCTTACATTGAAATGGTCTGTAGTAATCGAGTAGTTTGTAAAAGAAAGGGAACTTAAAAAAAATAGTTTCTCTATTTTAGCAAAAACCACCTTCTTAAATCTGCAACATTGGTGGGGATTTTTTTGTTTATTTTGTTTTGTTTTGTTTTTTAGTGGACTGTAGTTTATAAGTTGTTTGTATTTTGTTGCAGAAAGGGATCTGGTAAAACCTAAATACGACTTGGATAGAGCAGATCCATTAGAAAATAATTATACTCCAGTCTCTTCAGTACCTAATATCTCATCTGGTCACTATCCTGTACCTACTTTGAGCAGCACTATTACTGTAATTGCTCCTACACATCATGGTAATAACACTACTGAAAGTTGGTCTGAATTTCATGAAGACCAAGTGGACCATAACTCTTATGTAAGACCACCAATGCCAAAGAAACGGTGTAGAGACTATGATGGTAAGTCTTTCAATTAAAGTATTGAATTAGTATCTGCAGCCTCCTAAATTCTGTAAGTTTAGGTTGTACAGTTATTCACAGACTTATCTCTGGTATTAAAATATAGAGAAATTAGTCTTTGTCGTTTCCTGAATTCTCAAATATTATTGTACGTTTCATTAGTAACCCTGCCTATTTATTATCAATTCAAAGACTATTTCGGTGCAAGGTTTAAGACATTGAAGTTTTTAAACCTACATCTAGAAAATGACCGACCCATTCCACTCCTAGATTCATATCTACTGAGTTATTTTTCAAGGAAGCTGCTTCTAATACATTATGACAAAACTCACTTTAGATATGAGTGAATATTAGAATGTAGCTAAGACCTAGAAATGTAAATGTTACTTATGTAGAATTTTTATGAGAATTGAAGACTTTTAAGTATTAATAGGAAAAGTTTTGTAACTGTTACTAAAGCCAGAGTTGTAATATTCTTGTAATTTCAAATGAGAGATTTAAATGAAGGATTTGTTTCTAATGACAAAAATATACCAGAAATTAAATATGTTTTATATCATCTTGCTAGCTAGCTTAGTAGACTTACTTTAATTTGGTGATACATTTTTTTAGATATATTAGGTATGTTAGATAATATACATGTGCATGTTAGACACATTAACACTTGATAAATTTTTTTTAACTTGGCTTCTTTCATTCTTTTTTATTTGTACATGTTTGCAGTTCACACAGTTTACAATCATCTTGGGGAGTGCTTACATGTACATATTACAGCTTTTTTTTTCTAACCCCTTCCCTACCTTCCCCCTTCCTCCTCTAGTTCCCCTTATCACCTTTTATATATTTGTTGATACTATTTGTCTTAGCTCATGTTATGGCATATACTGTTTACATTGGTTGGAGTTACCAGGTTCCTGTACATGGCACATCGTTATTCCTCTCATTTCCCCTTCCTCTCCTCCTTGTCCCCCTTGTCCCTTTCTATCCATCCTTTATAATTTTCTTTGTTTGTAATTTGCCTCACTCAAATGAAAGATACCATATGGTATCTAAGCTTGTGTGTCTGCTACAGCAATACATGCATGCCAATGTTTATAAAGCAAAATTTGTAATAGCTAAATCCTGAAAGTGGCCAGTATACCCATCAACATGATTGGGTAAACAGTGTGGTATCTGTATATAATGGAATACTACTGTGCTGTAAAGAAGGACAAATTTGAGGCATTTGTAGGAAAATCGATAAATATATTTATATTACTGAAAATGAGCAGGTGGCTTTTGTGAAAAAATTGGGTTAAAAATTATACTTTTGCTCATTATTGAAAAGATTCATGGGGCCGGTGAGATGGCACAGCGGCGTAAGCGCCTGCCTGGCAAGCGCGAGGGCCCGAGTTCGACTCCCAGAACCCACGTATGAAAAAAGGGCCGGTGATATCACTCAGCGGCACGGGCGCCTGCTGGCGCGCGAGGTCCTGAGGTCGACTCCCGGTACCCACAAAAAAAAAAAAAGATTCATGTTTTGTTAATGTAGAGACTATTTGTATTTCCAGTGCTTTTCACATTTCTTTCTAACTATTCTTTACTCACAGAAAAGGGTTTTTGTATGAGAGGTGACATGTGCCCTTTTGATCATGGAAGTGACCCAGTAGTTGTAGAAGATGTCAATCTTCCTGGTATGCTGCCTTTCCCAGCACAGCCTCCTGTTGTTGAAGGACCACCTCCTCCTGGACTCCCCCCACCTCCACCAATTCTTACACCGCCACCGGTGAATCTTAGACCCCCAGTGCCACCTCCAGGTCCATTACCACCCAGTCTCCCACCTGTCACAGGTCAGTAGATAACATTTGTTGGTGTGTATTTATTATCTGTCCAGTAATAGTTTTCCTATGAAGTTAATAGGTTCAGCTTGATTTTGTTGAAAGTATCTATAGTTATCATGTAGATGTCTGATAGAAACTAAGCAAAATACTCCCGTTTGGAAAATACTTAAACATTGCAACCTGTATCAAAGCAGTTATCGTGGCTTGGAACGGCCCTGTGAATTATGTACACTACAGATACACCCCAGTTGCCTGCGGTCCTGTATTGTTTAAGGCAAACTTGTTTTGCAATACATTAAAAGACTTTCGTACCAAGAAAACATGTTAAGTTGTAAGAGCTTTGTGTTTGTAGATAGTATTACAGGAAAATATGTTTGGATATACAGTAATTTATTTTATTTGTTTGCTTTCAGATGATATTTCTTATTCTTTGGTTTTGACAGGACCACCACCTCCCCTTCCTCCTTTGCAGCCATCTGGCATGGATGCTCCCCCGAACTCTGCAACCAGTTCTGTTCCTACTGTCGTAACAACTGGCATTCATCACCAGCCTCCTCCTGCTCCACCCTCTCTTTTCACTGCAGGTGCAGTTTTGGCCCACTCTGTATTCATACTGGAAAGTAGTTTTAAAGCAGAGTTTTAAATAAGGAATTTAATAGTGTCTGTAGAATTAATTGCTTTGTTAAAATCATTTTTTCTCACTAAATTATATCGACTACCTTGTAGGCTTGGTGAATATACATTACATAATCCCTCACTTATTATTTTTAAAAAGTTATATTTTTAAGATTTTTTGGTTTTACGAAACTTTTCATTGTTATACATATAAAACATGGTAGTTACATTAGTAATTTGTTAGCTGACATACTGTTTCTACTATCAGTATTAAAAATTACCAAATGGAGTTTTATAATTGTTTTTTAATTGCAGTTTTTGTATTACCAGATGCATATGACACAGATGGCTACAATCCTGAAGCTCCAAGCATAACAAACACTTCTAGACCTATGTATAGACACAGAGTGCATGCACAAAGGCCTAACTTGATAGGACTAACATCAGGGGATATGGACTTGCCACCCAGAGGTACTATGATTAATCTTTTCTTCTTATCATTTTCATGGTATCAAGAGTGGGGAACCATTTTTAAAGAACAGTTCTTCCTGTATTTATTTAGGTTGAGTAGGGGATGGTGATTTTGTTAGTTACCTGAATCTTTTGGTCTCTCACGAGATACAGGTAATGTGTGGTTCCATATGTGTGGTAGAGCCACACTTCATTATCCTGCTCCACGGGGAATTTTCCCATAAAGTATGGATTTCTCAGGTAGTTTTTTGTTTCTTTCATCTATACTCTCAGTTGGTTTATTTAAACTTTTAAGAATAGCCAGGTGTGGTGGCACACGCCTGTAATCCCAGCACTGGGGAGGCTGAGGCAGGAGGATCACTGTGAGTTTGAGGCCAGCCTGAGCTACATAAGTGAGTTCAAGGCCAGCCTGCACTACATAGCAAAACCCTGTCTCAAAAAACAAAAACGGAACAAAACAAAAATCTTTTAAAAGTAATGCTTTAATTCCTAAAGGCTGTTCTTTTTTGGATAATGAAATTATCAGTACAAAGTAGTACTTGATGCATATTTTATTTATTTATTTATTTATTTTTTTATTGTGGGTACCCAGGGGGTCGACCTCAGGACCTCGTGCGCCAGCAGGCGCCCGTGCCGCTGAGCGACATCACCAGCCCCTTTTTCGTATGTGGGTTCCGGGAGTCGAACTCGGGCCCTCGCGCTTGCCGGGCAGGCGCTTAAGCCGCTGAGCCATCTCACCGGCCGCATATTTTATTTTTTATTAACTTTTGACATGTTAAAATTTGATATTGGTTTGGTTACATTTCTATGCAGAAGGAATTGTGTATTAGTAAGTGACTCCTTTTAAACATTTTTTAGAGGAAATAGACTTTTTAATAAATTTTCTAGGAGTTTGGACTGATAACAGTCATACGCCAGGGCAGCAGAAGTGCTATACTAGAGATAGAAATTTATGAAAAGGGTTAAAGGAGCGAGAGCATTCCCATTAATTTGAAAGATGTAGCATTTGCCACAGATAATATTACATAGGGCAGACTTAATGATTGTTTATGTCTGTGTTTTTAACTTGTTAATTGGAGGTGATAAGATTCTGAGCATCCTCCTTGAGTATCTGAAAATCTTTTTGTGTTGGAGGTGTGAAGAACATTTTAATTATATACCCTCTTTGAGATCGGACATATATATAAGCCTCCCCCCACATACATTGTTTAAATTTTCCTTAAGGATTCCAGTAACCATTAACACAATAGAAAAAGATTTTTAAAGTAGTTTCTATGTGAATAATAATATAGCTTGTAATTAAAAAGTAGTCATTTGAAATTATAGCTCTTATTGATATTTACCCATCCTTTGAATGTCTCCCCTGACTGGCTAGTTTATAGAAGCTCCATTTATTTCTCCTTAGGACTTTTCTTCTCATACCAGTATTCCCGCTCTGACTGGGTGTTTACACTTCATTTCTTTCTTACCTTGTTGCTTTGGAGTGGCACAAATATATTTATTAGATTTATTAGCTATATTTCCATGGCAGGTTGATTTATTTCTGTTTTTTTTTTTTTAATATGTGGGTACCGGGAGTCGAACTCAGGACCTCACGCTTGCCAGGCAGGCGCTTATGCTGCTGAGCTATATCAGCGGCAGGTTGATTTCTAGTTGTGATTGAGAGAAGGAAGAGAAATCAAATCCTTTGCATATAAATCTTTCTCTATAGAAGTGGGAGTTATGATATTTTAGCTTTTCATGCATATAGTTACAAGTTATGAATCCTGCTGTTGAGAGATAAATGTTTAGCATTCCTACATAGAGATTTGAATGGCTTTTAAATAAAATTGTAGTACCTGATAATTATTTTAGTACTGGTCTTTGGATAACATTATGTACTACTTTGTGAGCTAATTTAGGGTATAGTCTTTATTAAAACTGTTTTTAATGTATCAATCAACTGAGTTAGCAACCCAATTGAGGATTGCCTGTAATTCTATTTTCATGTTTTTTTTAGCCCCCCGCCATACATTCTTATATATTCTTGATTTAGATTGCAAAGTTACTGTCCTAGATTGTGACAGATACATAAAAAGCCTATAGTATTGTTGATTAGGTAATTATTATACATTTCTAATGGTCTATAGATGACTAAGTTTATCAAAGATTATAATAGTTATATGTGATAGTTATACTTCTATGCTTAATAACTTTAAATCTTGATGGAGAGTTATTAAATAAATGAAAAAGAATTAGGCCTTTTGATGTCTTAGAATTACTAATGTAAAAGTTTCCTAGAGGTCCTGATAATTACTCTTTCCGTATTTCTAAAGTTAGAGAACTTGATAGATGTTCCCATGCTTGGGTATAGGGCAAAGGGTTAAGTAGTTTCCCATTTGCAGTCAACAAAATCTATTCTGACAATTTTTAGCAGAAAAACAATTTATTAAAAGGATATTGTGGGAAAAACAGTAATGACTAGACACATTTTCTGATTGTATACCAAAAGCAACTTGGCTTCTTTGTTTTTGACACTCCTTTTGAATATTAATAAAAAGGAATCTTCAGTGAGAAAATCGAGATTAATTGGGGCAAATCCATCTCAATTACTGGAGGAAAAACACATCACTGTGTCTCTTAGCCTTCAAATGCAGTACATATTAAAGTAAAAGAGGAGTTTAGATAGATCAGAGATTCTCAGAAAGGGGTAGTGAACCAGGTTAAGAGACAAGAATAAGATTAAATATCTTGTTGTAGAAGATGGGAAGGTATCATTGGGCATAGAAACTGGTGTGCACTGTGAATGTCACTAATGCTAAATGCAGGATGTTGCTGCCTGATGTCCTGTGGAGGTGTAGAATAAATCACAGCCAGAGAAAGGGGGTAGATCAAGCACATGTACTGTATGATGCTTTTGAGAAACTGAAAGAACTTTTGATCCTGGAATGGAAGTAGAAGGACTTAAGTCCATTAAGGCATTTGAGGAATTCTAGAATAGAGGTGATAGTAGCTGGACTAGGGTAGTAATAGTGAGAAGTGAAAAGATTGAAGTTTAGTAGAAAGAATTGACAAGACTTTTACTAAATTGTGGGGCTTCGAATAGGACTAATGGAAAGGGTGAAGTTAGATGTCAGATTTTTTCTTGGATAATTAGGCAGATGGTAATATCATTGTTGTGAAAGAAGACCAAGTTTGATAGGAAGATAAATTTACTTTTGGAAGTTTGTAATTGTGCTATGAGTCATTTGAATAGAGATGTTCAGGAGGAGATCGGATTTGGAAGTCTGAGGTCCATGAGAGACAGCTGACTAGATAATTTTGGAATCATGAATATGTAGAATATTGACTGTTAACCTTTTTTTCTGTCATCTTAGTAACTGCGGAGGTAAAGGGAGATGGAGTCATACTGAAATTTGCAAGTTTGAATTATATAGACTATAAAAGCTTTCTTGTATGGTTCTTTTCTTTTCTCTTTTTTTTTTTTTTTTTAAGACAGGGTCTCCCTGTGTAGTTCAGGCTGCCCTTAAATTCACCATGTAGCCCAAGCTGGCCTTGAACTCATGACAGACAATCCTCCTGCCTTAGCTTCCTGAGCGCTGGGATTACAGTTGTGGGCCACCACACCCACCTCTTCATGTATTTTTCTAATATTCAGCTCCCAAGAATCATTGAAAAAGATGAATGATGCCATGGCAATAGAGAGATTGTGTAGAGATGAAAAAGCTCAAGTAAATAGGGGAACTTACATATGTCATATAGGAAACTGAAAAGGTGAAGCCAGAAGGTACAGACAAAAGCAGGAGGTAGGGATCCCTAATCTAGAGAAGATAATATTTAAGGACAGGAAGATTAGCAGCAGCAGCAAGAGGTCAAGTAAGAGGTGGACTGAAAAATATTCATAGGCTTAAGCAGCAAGTTAGGACATCAGCAATTATAGTATGTTCTCAGTAATGGGAGCAGCTATGATCAGAAGATTAATTAGTGAGTGAGTAGGTGATAGGGAAGCAAAGTTAGGTCAGTGAACACATCTTTTAGGAAATAGCTATGCAGATGCAGAGAGTTGGAGTAGCTAAAGGGGAATTGGTTTCATGAGGTTTTCTTTGTAAAAAAATGGATTAATTTTAGTTGTAACATTAAGTGTTTATGGGAAATGTCATGGAAGAGGTTGACAATGGAGGAAAGCAGCAGGGCTCTGGGGAGTTGATTTGGGGATGACTAGAGAAATCTGGAAGCAAAAGCCCAGTTAGGACAGTAGACTAGATAAAAAAAAAAGTAAGGCAAGTTTGTATCAAAGCTGTTGTTGTGGTAAATGTGTAAAGTATTGGAAGCGGATATTTGTAACTCTTGCATAGTGTATTTCATTAATGTTCTTTTTAAATCAAGTATGCTTTCAGTATGTTAATATGTTGCTGTTGAAATAAACAGCTTCACAACTCTTACAGATTCTCAAAAGTCATTCAATTAGTGTTAAATTTGAATATATTAGATTGCGTTTGATTTCAAAATAGTGGATTTAAAGACTCATGTCATATATTTGTGTATTTGTACAGTACATTGATTTGTGGTGAGAGTGTTGGCACATGGAAATTCTCACATGGGTTTTTACCCTTGAAATGGCCTAAAAAATCACATTTTAATTTGACATGTGAGAATTACTGATTGTTGTTACAGTTGATAGGTGTGAAATAGAAGAATGTATTTGAAGTAGGTTAAAAATCACTTGGGTTACTATGTTTGAGTGTACTTTTATTTCTGTTTCTTCTAAAATACATATATTTGGTCAAAAAGCCAGAAACTTTTCAATATAAATTAAGGAAGTAGCTATGATAAAATACTAACACATGCTTTCTTTCATTTTCTTCTTTTTTTTTTTAAACACAGAAAAGCCTCCTAATAAAAGCAGTATGAGGATAGTAGTGGATTCAGAATCGAGGAAAAGAACAATAGGTTCTGGGGAGCCTGGAGGTCCTACAAAGAAGACTTGGTTTGATAAGTAAGCTAGCAGGGAAAACTAAAGAATTTTATTGTACACTGGTTTTTCAGATTGTTGCTGTATGATTATGACCATATAGTATTTTCTTTTTTTGAAAATGTTGAATTATTCTGTTGTACAGACAATTCCCAAATAAAACGTATGTAGTTTTCTAGGCATTTGTAGTTTAGTTGTTTCATACTAGGAAAGCATTTTCTTATACAGTTGATGGGATTTTTGAGGACATAATTTTTCCTCTTTTCACTTCTCCAAGAGAAACCACCCCTTACTTAAATATGACATTAAATACTAGCTCTATGTAGGGGGACCAGCCCCTCCACTCCCCCCAGTTAGGAAAAAAGGTGTGTAGATCAGATTTGGGAAGAGAATTCAGCATGTAGGCAGTTCCTATTAGGAGCTAGAAAGCTTTCTGCAGGGTTGGAAACAATTGGGAGAGGCATTGAGTTGTCAAGGAAGAGCTTCCGAGAAAAGTATATGGAAACAGAATGTTGAGGAGGGTGTGATGATTCATTTATAAATTTGCATGTATTGAAGAGACTACTACCACACCTTTTGAGCTTTAATAATGGATAGTTCATTGTTCTGTTTTGTAATTAATTGTGTAGTTCTGTGATCTGAGGCAAGCTGTTAGGCACAGTTTTCTCTTTTTTTTCAAGTGTCAGTTGTGTGATGTGCACTTCCAACACTTCTTTTTTTGTCTTTTTAAGCTAGAAAGAGGTTAAGGTGGTCATTCTTTGTATCAAAAAAATTAAATTTGAAATTTTATCAAAATTTAACAGAGGATACATTTCAATAAGCTAGCTTATTCTGACATGGAAAAAGGTTTTATGTGCAAATTGACTGATTGAGGATACTAAGACCGGTCCAGCTAAAAATGTTAAATAAGAGTCTACATGTGGAAAGTACCAAAACATATGGCAGAGTCTTTCTTAAGTGATTTCCATGAAAGATGTTAACACTACTAATTTGGGAATTTATTTGGAAGAAATTTCCTTTATCAACTAGTACTTTTTAGTTTGGGGGCAAATTGGACTTAATTGAATATTTACCTTACATGTAAAACTATTCATTTGTACTTGGTGTAGGGGTTAGGATTTATAAATATTTATAAATATGATTAACTTGATTTTTGTTTACAGACCAAATTTTAATAGGACAAACAGCCCAGGCTTCCAGAAGAAGGTTCAGTTTGGAAATGAAAATACTAAACTTGAACTGAGAAAAGTTCCTCCAGAATTAAATAATATCAGCAAACTTAATGAACATTTTAGTCGATTTGGAACATTGGTTAATTTACAGGTAAGAGCCATGAAATGGTTCCATTGTCCTTGCTTAATTTAATGTAATTCTAAAATTGCTTTTTATAAAGAAATATTATGGAAAATTTGTTAATATTCTAAAGTTAGGAAATTAGACATTATGTCTTTCTATTACTGTAATGAAATACCTGAGACTGGTTAATAAAGAAAAGGCGGTATACTTAGCTTACTTTTTGTGGGCTGAAAGTCCAAGATCAGGTGGTAACCATTTGTTTGGCTTCTGATGAAAGTCTAAGAGTGGGTGTTGTCACAACAGTGGGAATGCCTGTGAGAGCGAGAGAGATTATGTACATCTCAAAACAGCCAAAAAGCAGTTGAGTGGTTGAGGTCACTCTGGTGAGAGCCAAGAAGTCCATGAAAACTACCTGAGTCCCTTAATTCCTTCTAACTGCCGCTCCCCCATGACCTAAGAACCTCCCACTAGGACTTACCTCTTAAAGGTTCACCATATCCCAGAAACATCGCTACAGTAACGGTTAAGCCTCAAACACGTACATGCCCCTTTGGGGAAAATATTCCAGCTATATCCAAATCATAGCAGACATGAAATGAAACTTTATCCTTTAGAAAAATGTGTGGTTCTTTTTTTCAAAGGCAAGACTTTCGGGCTGGTGAGTTAGCTCAGCGGCATAAGTGCCTGCCCGGCAAGCGCGAGGTCCTGAGTTGGACTACCAGAATCCACATAAAGGGAAAAAAAGGGGCCAGTGATATCGCTCAGCGGCACAAGCACTTGTTGGCAAGCATAAGGTCCTGAGGTCAACTCCTGGTACCCATATTTCAAAAAAAAAAAAAGGCAAGACTTTTGATTGATCATAATAGTATACAGTTTTTACCTAATAGGGCTTGTCATAAAATTACAGGAAAGTTAAATAATCACACTGGCCATACTTAATATTATAGTAGTTTTCAGTTCATTAATTTCTCAAGATCGTTTCAACAGAATACTTTAGACAGATTTATTTTTGCCATTTCTGTGGTTGGATGAATGTTGGGGCCCAAATACTGGTCGAGTCCAAATACCATGTAATCAGTAATTATTCTAAGAATTTGTTTTTTACAAAACCATTTTTCATGGTAAATGACAATACAATTTATATTAGACTTCTCTTAAAATAAGACATTGGATTAGCATATCTGCTAATCCAATTGAGGTTTTTTTTAGTATTATTTAATTTACATTATGTGATACGTTAAAAGTATTAATATATTGGGTTTTATCCTCTAGTTTCTACTTTTAACTAAAATAGTTAATATTTTATAATCCAACAAAAATAAATTTTAGAGGAAAAAGCTCAATTTAAGTTGCTATTTTGCAAACTTTTTTATTTTAAAAATACACTTATAAAAGTAATGGAAGTGGGAAAGGCACGTTTGAGGTAGGGAAATAGAGATGTATAAAAAATTTAAATGTTTCTTTTTCAACTTCCTATGTTCTTCACCTTCCCTTATTTGTATAAAATTGCATTGTTAAGTTTACCATGTGCTGCTCTAGATTTTTTTATGTATTGGTGTGTCTGTCTATAAATAAAATTTTAGAAGTATTGATAGTATGCATATTATCCTGTAGTTATTTACTTAATTTTGCATATCTTTTAATATCCTTATGGCAATTCAGTTTACTGCATTTGTAGGTACACATAAAAAAGTTCCCAGTTCTTGATAAAATTAACTACACTGGTAACATAAATCTAAAAATATAAATATGAAAAAATATTTCAAAACTGAGGCAAAACATAGTATCTGCCTTTGTTTCTCTTTGTTCATTTATGCATCTTCTCTTCATTGGTTCTTTTGCTGTATCTACGTATTGCATTATTTATAAAACATTTTTCAGTACATACTGCATTATTTATAAAACATTTTTCAAAATCATTTAAAATTAAATCCTTAATCTTTACATTAATTAAACATATTGGTGAAACTGATGCTTTTAAATTCTAAAAATGTATAATTATTAAAACGCTATCTAAAATCATTCTTAAAATTATAAGTAATACTTAATACTATTTTGTGTTATAAGTGAATTATTTCTTAGCACTAAGGAATAGGTACTGTTACTATTCCCATGTATAGCAGAGGACATGAGACACAGAAAGGTTAAATGGCTTGTTCATGTGGAAGTCAGTCAAAGTTTGAGCCAAGCAGTTTGATTTTTGTGTTGCTGCACACTGGTTTATATATCACACTTTGGTAAACATTGATATTATTGAAACAGACTAAAATTTGGAGTGATGTTCTCAATTTTTTAATTACCAGAATCATTTATTCCCTGAATCTTGGTTCCTCCTTAGGTGTCAGATGTGATTGATGTTGTTATGTAGGGTTTTTTCTTTCCTCAGAGTTTTCTTGTGCTGTTTGAAAATTACAAATTTGGGCTATTGTACAAATGGTTTTTATGTAATTTTGAGCTCAAGATCACCTCTTCCAAAGGAGTGCACTCTCTTCTTTAGACTGTATCTATCGATTTTGGCCATGTTACTTATTGACTATAGGAATTGTTTCTTATATCCAGTATTAAAATCAGAGGTGTAAAAAGAGAAAATTTTGGATGCTGTGTATAACATTTATCAGCACTCTGTTTTTAAGTTGAAGAGGCTTTTTCCACACTATGAAAATCTCTGGTTACTATTTCTTCTGGAGTAAAAGTACTGGTGATACTCTATAAAGAAACATGAAAATAGTCTCTTACTTGGAAGGACCAGAATTTTATAACTTGCAGAATTTTAATGCATAAAAGCAACAGATTTCTTTAGAAATTCACTGTTACGGGCCAGTGAGATAGCTCAGCGGCATAAGCGCCTGCCTGGCAAGCGTGAGGTCCTGAGTTCAACCCCTGGTATCCACAAAAAAAAAAAAAAAAAAAAAATTCACTGTTACAATATTTTAAACGTTAGGTTGCCTATAATGGTGATCCTGAAGGTGCCCTTATCCAATTTGCAACATATGAAGAAGCAAAGAAAGCAATATCAAGTACAGAAGCAGTATTAAACAACCGCTTCATTAAGGTTTATTGGCACAGAGAAGGGAGCACCCAGCAGTTACAGACTACTTCCCCAAAGGTAAGAGAGAAGTTTATGTGAAATTAAACACTTTCTTGGAGAACTCTTAGCATACTATTTAAAAGCAGAGGCATTGGAATCAGGGGGATATGAATTCATATTCTAGCTTTCCTGTTGTTAGCTCTGTAGACTTGAGAAAGTTACTTTACCTCTCCAACCTATTCTCTCCTTTAAGTGTGATGTTAATCCCTAATTCGGGGAATTAAAAGATGGTATATATGAAGTGTATCGAACAGTCCCTGGCAGATAAGAAACACACAGTAAATATAGCTATGTGTATCTATAAATTCAGTAGAATTGAATTGGTTCATCTTGGAAATTCTTCTTTGTTCTCCTCCCTCTTTCTCTTCTCCACTCTCCCCTAAGTGAGTACATCAGTATTATACTGTATGTTAGATTGATTACAGAGAGGTGTATTATAGCAGTTTGTTTTTCAGTTATTAGACAACAATGAAGGATAAATGGCATTTCTCCCTGTACTTTATAACATTTATTTCTTGCAAAGAAATGTGTGAAGGAAATTGAAAAACACTTGGGTTTTGATTATAAGCTGTGTTTAAAATTTTTCTGTGTGTGAACATTTTAGTACAAAATAACAAAAGTTACTTCTACGTTCCCCAACTAATCAGATTGTCTAAAATTTTTTTCTTGTTCTGAGGTAATGCAGCCTTTAGTCCAGCAGCCCATTTTGCCAGTTGTGAAGCAGTCTGTCAAAGAGCGGTTGGGTCCAGTACCTTCAAGTACTGTTGAACCGGCAGAAGCCCAGAGTGCTAGTTCTGACCTTCCTCAGGTAAATGGAAGGTCCTTACCTGTCACATACTAGGTCCTCATATAATTAATTTCACTTGGTGACTTGAATTATAGTTCATTGTATATATTTTTCATATAAATATGATCTTTATGTAATTTTAAGTTATTTACCATAACATTTTCACTATTAGGACTTTTCTTATAGTACTTGAATTCTTCCATTCAGTTAATACCTAATATGTAAGAAAGATTTCTTCTCTGTGGAGAAGATACATTTCTGCAAAACTGCTGGAAGAGTGAAGTTTAGTACACTAAATCTTTATTTTTCCCATCATCTTTTTACTTAATTAGAATTCTGTTGTGCAGTAGATTGAACTGAAATTTTTTGGGAAGAGAGGGCTTAAAATATCAGGTTAAGCGTGCTGATATGATACTGTTCAGGTACTTAGGCAGCTTGCTTTGCATCACTTACTCCTAACTCTGGAATTCTCTCCTCCATATGTCATTTCCTTCCCACTTCGTCCCACACTTGAGCAGCAGTTTCTTGTTTCTGCACCTTCAGTCTTGAAAACTTAGCTTTGCCTCTATTCCAGATGTTTCAGGATTTGCTATATAAAATAGGGCGTAGTTTCCTACTTAGCTAGTAGATGCCACTTATTTGCTAAGTACTGTATAGGACACTTCTATTTTTAAGCTTGAGAAACAGACATATCTTAATTACTCAAATCTAATTTAAAATGTATAGATTTTTTTACTTGTTAACATAGGAGTCCAAAAATTTATGATTCCAGTATCAGTGGAAGGAACTTCAGCAATTACCTCGTTCAGGCCTCTTGTTTTACATTGCAGTTTTTCATGATTGAATAATATTGTGTACTGTTTATTGCATACTGTTTACTTTTGTTTTTACATACACAGTCCCTCCTCCCTTCCTTTCCCTCCTTTAAAAATGCCCACATTTTTGTGAATTAGCATCAGTATACTCGTAGAATTGGTATATATTAGTAAAATCAGACTGTTCAGCATCCCAGCAGATTTATATATGTTTGGGGAAACACTGAATATGTCCATTTTAATTTTTTTAGAATGTAACTAAGTTATCTGTGAAGGACAGGTTGGGTTTTGTATCAAAGCCATCTGTTTCAGCAACTGAAAAGGTAAGAATAGCATGATGTGTTTGTCTTGGCTTCGTAAATGTTTTCAGGTGGCATCTTAATTTTTAATTTTTTTCATAGTTCCAAACTCCTGCTTCTTAATAGTATCTGTATTTCTTATACCTACCTTTTTGCTTTCCTATTGCTGAAAAAGAAAAATATTAGCCTACTGTAATTTGCTTTTTGCATCAGCATTTTAATATTTGCCTTTTTCCATGCGCTTCATTCTTTTGGTTTTTCCTGTTTGTTTTCTTTTAGAGATACTGTTCATTTTAATTTGAAAGCTGGCAGCTTAATAGCAAGGGCCATAAACTAGGAATTTTACCTGACTTTGAGCCCTCACTCTTCGCTTACTAACTGCATGATGTTGGGCAGTGCTTTTAACCTTTCTCAGTCTTTTTCTCATCGTTAAAATGGTGATGGTAATTTTTGTCTTGCTCATATGGTTTTATGAAAATATTTTATAAAGGGAAGGGATGATATAAATATAAGGTTTTTATTTATTACCAACAGCCGTTGAATGGATCCTGACAATATATTTCGTTATTTCTTTTCTTAAGATAAAGGGATAAATATAAATTTTGTTAAGACCATTATGGATCTATATTCTGTGTAGATGTGGTTTTTCTTTTCCTTTTTTGTTTCAGTGTGTGTGAATGCTGTGATGTTTAGTTTCACTTGAGGTATGTGATATTGTGATATCACAGAATATTAGAATTAGATAACCTGTGGTCCAAATAGACTTAAAGCTCAGTTTTATGGAGTGATCTGTACATTAGGAGTTGCTCAGCCAGACTAGAATCACTGTCTCTTATTTTGAATCCATGACTCTTGCTATTCTGAACATTACAAAGGAAATTGACCCTGAAGGTAAACAGAATAATCTGTGAGATAGGTGATATGCTATCATCTCTTGTTCTTCAGTATACTATTTCCTTTAGTTACTTTTGTTAGACTTTAGTGGTTCTAGAAACTTGAATCTGAGTTTCATTCTGTACATCAGACTTTTTCTTGGGCATCTCAGTTTTTTTTTCAGGCATAACATGCCTAAAATGAGTATTTCTCATATAAATTAACTTCCAGTTTCCAGCTTTGGAAGTGATACCATCATTTTCTAAGATGGATAATCTTACAAGCCTCAAGATCTGTAGTCTACTTCTTTTTCTCTGCTGCCTTCAATTCCCTGGCCTCCAGGTGCAGTGTCTTACCTGGCATCTCAGAATTCCTTACTTATATTTACATTGTTACCATCTTACAACTGGACATATTTTAATGTTTGCTCATTAGAGAAACTTTGAATTTCTGAAGTAAATTATTTTGCATGACTCAGCTTATTGATACACCTCAATTATTGATTGTGGTTCTTTTACTTTTACTCTGGTTTTCCTTTCTGCCCTGGAGGGGGCATTTTTCTACTTACTGTCCCTTGCCCTTTCCTGTCTTTTTTCTTGTTTTGGTGGTAATTTTCTTCAAGTGCATTTTCTCCTGCCTAACTAAATTCTAGGCATTCTTTAAAAACTGAAGATCTCACTAATGTTTGCCATGAAGCCACCATATTTTTCCATGTGATGTCCCTCTTTTCAGAATTTTTGCATTACTTAGTTTATGCTATTAAATTTAGCTGTATCAAATATTTACTTTGATTAGGTTTATCCTTCTTGACTATAAGTGACTCAGGAATTTTAAAGAAACATTAAGATCTGTTATACCGAGTATACTACTGAGCAATTTTGGAGACGTGAATACTACCTAGTTATGTTTAGGGTTTGTTTACATTAAGATTTCAAATTGAAGTCTGTGCTACTTACAGCTTTTACAAAATTTTCATAGCATGTTTAGATAGTGCTTTCATTGTTTTTAGGGTCTTTTATTTAGCTTTAGAATAAAATGAGTACAGAATTTATAATGTGTACTAATACATACTATACTAGTATAATAGCCACTAACTGAATTTATGAAAGTCAGTAATAATAGCAGGCTAATGGTGGAAAAAATTACTTGGTAAAGATCTCTGAAGGAAAACAGTTATTTACATAAGAGTGTGACTTGGTCATCTTAGGGAATCTGTTTAGTATTTTTTTGTTTATTCTTGGTTGTTTGTGTTCCCCTACCCTATTGAGGGTTTTAGTGCAGAGTCCTTAGACACAAACATCCAGAGAATTCCTAGAAAACTGTTCCCTATCATCAAGTATTATTTAAAATTTTTTTCTAAATTGAAAAGGGAAAGCTTAAAGCTAGTATCTGTACAATATCTTCTGTTACTATTAAAGCAAATAATCTTATAAATGAAACCTTTTGTACCCTTTCCTTTAAATAATATCCATGAAACCCTTTTTTGATTATTCTTTAAGATTCCATTTTTGTGAGCTTAGGAGAGAGAAAACTTAAAATCTAATTGATGCTGTTAAGAGATTGTAGTAGGTATTAAATAGACTTAAGTAGATTTAATTGTTGAAATGTTTATAGCTTAGGCTTCAGAGATTTATGAAGCATAAAGGTGGTGGGTGGATAAACCATCTGGTTAGTTTTTAAAAAAAGACATAGACTATTCAAATTATCTTGCTGCAGCCTTTCTACATTTTATGAAGGTAAACTGAATAATTAATTGCATATTTAAATCCTTAAATGTATCCGTTTTACGTACTCATAATACAGGATATTGTTTTTAGTAGTGTATTTTTGCCATCTAAAAATACATCTTGGTCTCATGGTAATATGTTATTAATTTTTGAACAACAGAACTTTTGAAAGGAAATTATGTGATAAAATTGGAGAAACATTGCATTTCAACATTATAGAAACTTTATTTTGTGATTTAACAGCTGCCATTGTATATGATGCTGAGTGTCTTACAGTGAGTTCCCTTAATTATAAAATGGAGTTCTAATAACCCTTTTATTTTTAAATTTGGACTTTTTTGTATAATTTTACTATTTAAAATATGAAGGTAGGGAAATTTTATGAATTTTTTTATTACCTCTCATAACTGTTACTAGCTATTTTTGGTTTTTTTTTTTTAATGTATTTGTCCTCTGTCAGGATTATTACCTAGATTATTTTTTATTATAGGAAAATATAACATTTAAAATATTTGTTGAGCTTTCTAGGAACTCTTAAGGTGTTGTAGCAAAAATTTATTGACTGTACACACTTTTTCTTTGATATTTGTTAAAATATTTCTAAAAGCCTTAATTTCTTTGTTGTTTTAATCTATTTGATATATGTAATCTAAAAATGTTAAATAAATGGAAGCAGAGTAGGGTGTTGATACCAGAGGTTGGAGGTCTTGGAACTGGAGACATGTTAGTCAAAAGAGAGAAAACTAGTTAGGTAAGAGGAATAATAAGTTTAAGAGATAAGTACAGCACCATTACTACAGTTAATAGCAATGTATTGTATTTTTTAAAATTGTCCCGTAGGTAGAATTCTGACCACAAAATAATTGTGTGAGCCAATGCAAGTATTACCTCAGTTTAGGTGTTTAACAAGGTATAACAAGGTATTTCAAAAGAACATTTGTACAGGATAACTATGTACACTTTTTGTCAGTTAAAAATCTTTTTGAAGTTTAAACAATATAATAGAGTAAGTAGACTTAGAGTATGAATTCTTTTTTTTTTTTTTTTTTAATGTGGGTACTGGGAGTCACGCTCAGGACCTCGCATTTGCCAGCAGGCGCTTGTGCTGCTGAGCGATATCACTGGCCCCTTTTTTTCCTTTATGTGGGTACCGGGAGTTGAACTCAGGACCTCGCGCTTGCCAGGCTGGCGCTTATGACGCTGAGCTATCTCACCGGCCCTGTGATAACCTTTTGTAGTAATTTTTTGTACAAATTCTTATCCATGAGAAAAAGCTGCTTTTCTCTGATTTTAAGTACTTCTAGTAGTTATGGCTGGTAATATTTTATATAAGAAATAATATACAGAGGTATTAATGGATTATATCCTCTGTCTCACTAGGGTATTGACTTTTGTCTTGGAATATTAGAGGCATAAGTGATATGCATGGTGATTTTCAGCTTCTGAGTTTAGAATAATTTGATACCTAAATTGGACAAGGATATAATAAGAAAGGAAAATTATACCACAATATCTCTCAGGAGCACAGGCACAGATGTCTTAAATAAATGATTACCAAATGTCCAGTGTTACATAAAATACATACTACATCATGGCCAGGCAAGACTTATTCCCCAAATTTATGGTCAATTGAACATTAGAAAATCAGTTTAACTTATTAACAGAATAAAGGAGGAAACTCCCCCATGATTTTCTCAGTAGAAAAAGCATTTGATAAAATTCATTAGTTAAACACTATAAAATAGGAAAAATTTCTTACTTTGATGCATAAGAATATGTGCAAGCAAATACACACACACACACACACACACACACACCCTAGAGCAAACATATTTAGTGGTGCAGTACTGAATGAATGCTTTCCCCTCCAAGTTCAGAAGCAAGACAAGGATGTCCACTGTCATCACATTCTAGGTATTGTAGTGGAAGGTCTAACCAGTTCGATAAAATAAGAAATGAAATAAGCCATATAAAGGTTAGAAAGGGGGAAACAAAACATTTTACTCAGAAATGATGTTTTTATGTATGTAGATTATCCAAAATAATTCACAGATAGTTGGGATTAATAGTAAATGCAGGGGCCAGGGATATAGCTCAGCGGCACAAGCACCTGCCTGGGAAGCGCAAGTTCCTGAGTTTGATTCCCAGTACAAAAAAAAAAAAAAATAGTAAATGCAAAAGGTCATTGGAAATAAAGTTGATATGTAAAAATTACAGCACATGCAGTCTTAGTTACTTTTGTTGCTGAGACAAAATACCCAACACGCAAAATTAAAAGAGGAAATAGTTTTACGTTTTAACACCTTTGAATTTGGGCTGCATCTTAATGGTTGTTGTTATTTAAGGGTGTATCATAATGGTAGGCTGTTTTTTTTGTTTGTTTTTTTAATGTATGGAAATATAAAAGGAGAATGTATCTTTAGAGTCCTTGAAGCTTAGGTTCAATGAAATGTATTATTGGGTGGAGGTCCTGTTTTTATAGAAGGAAGCTATTGGATGAAACAGCAACGGGGCTTCTTCTAGGAATAAAAGAGTTTTATTGCTGTCAAATAATTTTATTCCTTTTGAAGGAGCACTTCTTAGTCTGATAACAGATTTTAAGGTGCTTCATAAAGGCATGTGACCTATTTAGTGAAGTTAGAGAAATGCTAGATTAAATACTGTATGACTTTCTTTGCTTCTGGGTTTCTCACTACTTTTCTTATGATAATATACATTTGACATTGGAAAATAAGGTTATGACATTTACTGTTTCCAACAACTTGAGTATAGAAACCTTTTTTGGTCACAACTTTTCAGCCTGTTGTGGAATCCTCATGAACAAAACTGTACACTCAGACTTTTGTTTTCAGCATACAATGTTGTGTTTTTCCCTTTATAAAGTTACTGCTTCTCCTTTAGGTAATACAGTTTGGCATTTTGTGTTGTGGTAAGGTAGTGTGACAGGCATTTTTCTTTAGAATTACAGAGAATGGTCACTGAAGTTAGACTGTAAACTAAATGTTTGTATCTTAATGCAACCATTTCATAATTCCTGTTGATATCTGAGCATTAGTTTTTATCATTGAAGAAAATTAGTCAGACTTTGGTGCATTTCAACTATTGTTTTTTTTTTTTTTTTTCTTTTGTGGGTACCGGGGGTCGACCTCAGGACCTCACGCGCCAGCAGGCGCCCGTGCCGCTGAGCGATATCACCGGCCCTTTTTTCGTATGTGGGATCTGGGAGTCGAACTCGGGCCCTCGCGCTTGCCAGGCAGGCGCTTATGCCGCTGAGCCATCAAACCGGCCCTCAACTATTGTTAAGAGCCTTTATTTTTAAACATCAGTTGTGTGGTATAGAACAACTATGATTACAGTATTTTAGCTTTTTATTTCTTCTAGAGGCTAAGTTACAATGATGGCTAATCTTTTAGAGCTTTTATTGATAACAAACAGCTGGCTATGGCATGCTTGCCATAGGATTGCCTCTCCCTGCCACTACCTCTCCTCTCCCTTGCTTAGTTAGAATAGTGATGAGTTGCCTAAACTTTGTGTTGTTCTTCAATTTAATTTTCTTTTTTTTTTTTTTTTTTGTGGGTACCGGGGGTCGACCTCAGGACCTTGTGTGCCAACAGGCACCCGTGCTGCTGAGCGATATCACCGGCCCCTTTTTTGTATGTGGGATCCAGGAGTCGAACTCGGGCCCTCGCGCTTGCAAGACAGGCGCTTATGCCGCTGAGCCGTCTCACCGGCCCTAATTTTCTTGATAAAAGACTAGAAAGTGGTCTCCAGATTGCTACTTCTCTCTGATATGACCACATGTTAACATTTTAGTAGTTAAAAGTAGGGCCATCTTTTTCAGTGATAGTCTTCCATTTGAGTAGCTCACTACCATTTTCATTATGAACTTCAGTAAGAGTTTAGAAGCATTGTTTTCCTCTGGCAAACTACAGTATTTATACACATGGGTTCATGTTTAGATTTTACAGCATTCATAGATGTCCCTGAAGAGATCCCTGGGCTTTTTTCTAAGAACCAGTACCCTCCCCCGCATGGATTTTTTTTCTTTTTTTTTTTGGTACCAGGAATCAAACTCAGGATCTTGCACTTGCCAGGCAGGTTTGTGCCGCTGAGCTATATCCCTGGCCCTCCTCACCATGGAATTTAAAACTGTTTCACTTTCCTTTTCTTTTTTTTTTTTTTTTGAGACAGGGTCTTGCTGTGTAGTTCAGACTGGCCTTGAGTTCACTATGTAGCTCAGGCTGCCCTTGAACTCACAGAGATTCTCCTGCCTCAGCCTCCTGAATGCTGGGATTACAGGCATGCGCCACCACACCTGGCTCATTTTGCTTTTCAAGAAAATAAAAAACAGCCTATAAATACTTTCTTTAATAAAATTAACCCTTTTGTAAGAATGATTGTCCATTCTGACCTATAATCATTTCAGTTTAATTTACTGACATACCATTTATATAGAGTATTTATTATGTACCCTGACACTGTTCTGGGTACTGAAGATATGGCAGTGAACCAACTGAAAAAATAATCCCTGCTCTCAAAGAGAGAATTTTGGGGTTTGTAAAGATGTTAGACACCATCAAGTTGAACCTCTTCATTTTACTGATAAGCATCCTGCAGCCTAAAATAGTACTTGATCTTACCCATGGTCTCAGAGTTACTTGGTTAGCAAGACTTAGGTACTGAAAGCACAAAGAGAAATGGTCTTTGTTTAAAGACCCTTGGCAGTGTGGACAGGGAGAAGGACACATAAATTAAGACATCATTAAATCATTTTACCAAATAGCTAATAGTAGCTAAAAATAGCTAATAGAGTTTTTACCTAATAGCTGAATGAATAAAATTTCATGTAAAGGATCTGTTTAGAGAGGCAAAATGATTATGGTTTTGTGGAGGTCTTGATTGTATTAAGGCTGAAACCTGAGTAAGTTTAAAAAAGTAAGATCACTTCAAGTATGGAACATAGCTAGCAAAGGAATGGAGAGTGAGTACATTTATTTCATAACTGCATATTATGAGTGATCATATTAAATTGAAGGGCAATATCTAGCTGCTTCTGTGCCATGCTTTTTGTGAAGCTTTTGCTTTAGTCACTGGTAGTGACTGTATTTCTATAAACATTTGCTAATTGGAAATTTTTTTAAATTTTTGGGCTTATTCCTCTTCTGTATTCTTCCTTTCATATTACCAAGTGTAGTTTAATTATTATAAGTACATAGTGCATTTTGTTTATTGTGTAAATTTTGAAGAAGTTGAGTTTTATGTGGAAAATAGGACTTAGGAAATTATGAATATTTGATAAATTTTTTAAGAAATGAAATTTGTATTGGTAGGTGTTGTCTACATCTACTGGCCTAACAAAGACGGTGTATAATCCAGCTGCTTTGAAGGCTGCACAAAAAACCTTACTTGTTTCCACCCCTGCAGTTGATAATAATGAAGCACAGAAAAAAAAACAGGTAAGTTCCGCTGCTATAATGCACAGACAGAAATTGCATATGAGTGAACTTCTTTTTGTGTGTCTAAGTGCTTATCATAGAATAAAACTAAAGACTTTGTGTTGGCTGCTACTGAACATTTATCCCCCATTGTGTGGCAGTATTTTTTTCCTTGAAAGGAATATTCCTGATTGCTCTTTGAAACTTGCTACATATAATGCATATAACTTGCATACGTAAGTTTTACATATAATTTTGCATGTAATTTTTTTACCAGGCTTCTACAGGTATAATCACTTTTCTCCTCTGGAGTTATTTTATCACTTAATAATAGTCTAATGATATTTTTGATCCCTGACTCTAGGAGGCACTGAAACTTCAGCAGGATGTAAGGAAAAGGAAACAAGAAATTTTAGAAAAGCACATTGAAACACAGAAGGTAAAATACTAAAATTAAGATTTGGCAAAACACATTCTACAAATGTTATAATTTTTAGTGAATTTAATCTTACACTATTTAGCTAGTTTGGAGAGACAGATTTACTTTATTGGTAATGATAAAAGTGAAATGCTTATCAATGAGATTGTATCATATGTATTACATATTAACATTACGTATTGGGGATGAAGAACATACATTAAATAATGAACATAGTTTAAAGTGGAACTATGGCCAGACGTGATGGTGCATGCCTGTAATCCTAGCCCTTAGGAGGCTGAGGCAGGAGGATCACTGTGAGTTCAAGACTAGGCTGGGCTACATAGTGAACTCAAGGCCAGCCTGAACTACACAGCAAGACCCTGTCTCCAAAAAAAAAATGTAACTGTGGCTATCAACATGAAAAAAAATGAGATAGTATTCATTCAGCTGTATTGGTGCACAGTAGTTTGATCAACAGATAATGAAAGGGAACCTTTTCAGTGTTGATTTGTACCTTTCTATATTGGCTTGGGATCCTGTTGTCCTGTGTTGTCTGATACAGTAGCCAGTAGCCACATCTGACTGTTGAGTGTTCAGAGTGTATTATATAGTCCAAGATGAGATGCAAGTGTAAAATACACACCAAATTTTAAAGGTGTAATGTAAAGAGAATAAAATACTTCAGTAATTTTTGCTTAAATGTAGCATTTTGGATATTTTACGTTAAGTAAAATATATTACTACTTTAATTTTACTTGTTTGTCTTTTTAATGTAAATACTAGAAAATTAAATATTATGTGGCTGATATGTCCTTTGGGCAGTGTTGCTCTAATTTATGACATTAATTAATGTCAGTTCTTCATTATGTCTAGTAATGAAGGTTAGTAGAACATTTGAAAATATAGAAAATACATTTCAATTAGAAATGTCTTTTTTAATTTAAATTTGTATGTACTGCATAAAGAGAAATCATGATGCTTTGCACCAAAAATTAAAGCTATCTTAACTCAAAAAACTGATTATACTGTGTGGTTTCTTCCACATACACGTATTACCTTGCTTATCTTGTTTCCTGTCTTCTGTGTTGAGGATATCATTCTCAAGATAACCAATTATAGTTCCCTATGACAAAGAAAATGATTATAAATTCAGTATTTCTAATTTCTTGTTACATTAAAAAGGCACTGCATCTTTTCCTCTGGTTTTTTCTGGCTTGCACACTACATTTGGAGTGAGGATATTGAAGAGTTATCATAACAACAAATGGATTGGAAAGTCAAAGTGATATTCCTAACTAATAACTTTTCAGGGATTGCATTGAATTTCTTCTGGTTATGTGCTTTGAACTTAAGTACTAAGGGAACCAAATAGTAGTTAAGTTCTTTTTGGTACTGGGAATCAAACTCAGAACCTTGCGCTTGCCAGGCAGGAGCTGTGCTGCTGAGCTATATCCCTGGCCCATAAGTTCTTTAAAAGGAAGGAAACCAGTAGTAAGACTTCAATTGAGATACTGTTAGCTTTACCAAATCTGCTATTCTGCTATCTTTACATACTGAGTAGTAGTTAGCTTTGTCATGAATACATCAACTAAAAGCAGTAGTATTTATTTTATTATTAAGTTGCTTTGTTAATAATAGTAAGTACCTTATGATTTTTTTCTCTTTAAACATTGGCAGATGTTAATTTCAAAACTAGAGAAAAATAAGGCAATGAAGTCTGAAGATAAAGCAGAAATAATGAAAACTTTAGAAGTTTTGACAAAAAATATTACGAAGTTGAAAGATGAGGTTAAAGCCACTTCTCCTGGGCGCTGTCTTCCAAAAAGTATAAAAACCAAGACTCAGGTATTTTAAGTTGTGTTATTATTCATATCACTGCTTATTTTAAAACTTTTAACATTGTTTTTCTAAGATTCAGTTTTAGGTAATACCCTTTGTTCAGAATCTGGCCATTGTGAACTTTACTAACCTTTTGGGTTCTTGTGGGGCTACTGTTGGAAAGACAGTAATAAGGAAAATAATTATGGGTAATTTCAAAAAGGTAGTTTAAGGATTGAATGATATGGTACTTGATTTACAGGGGAGTTTGATCCGTATAAGTAGTTGGTGATATAAAAGGTTAACGACAGAGAAGTAACATTCTTTTTTTTTAATAAATTTTATTGGTACATTTTAGATATACATAATAACATTCATCATAGGGAATTTGTACCTGTACTTGACATATCTTCATTCTTCTTTTTCACTCAATCCCCTCCCATACCTTCAACCCTTCTTCCCCTCCTTATTTACAAACTGTTTCCATTTTTTTTTCTTCTATTCTGTTTTCCCTTCCTTTCTTTCCCCCTCCCCCTCGCTTGTTCCCCTTCCCATTTGAATATTTTCTTCCTGTTTCACAATAACTGTTACACATTTTGGTCCTTATCTACTCTTTGAGTTTCTCACACCAGAGAAACTGTGTGATATTTAAACATTGGTGTCTCATTTATTTCATGAGAAGTAACTTTCTAACAGCACTATACAAAATGGATTGATTGGTAAGGGGAAAATTTGAGTAGATTAATCTGTTAGATACTAACAAGTGAGCAAGATAATTTTAGATGGTAAAAAGTGGTTAAGAATAATACAGGAGGGCCAGTGAGATGGCTCAGCGGCATAAGCGCCTGGCTGGCAAGCATGAGGTCCTGAGTTCGACTCTGGTACCCACATACGAAAAAAGGGCCGGTGATATCACTCAGCGGCACGGGTGCCTGCTGGTGCGCGAGGTCCTGAGGTTGACCCCCAGTACCCACACAAAAAAAGAATAATACAGGACTATATACTATTTATACTTGGTACATATATACTTGCTGTGTTGGTATATATAAAATCAATATTGATATTTCTGATTTTAATCCAACACCACATGGTTTCACTTTTTATTCCATATTATATATGGTCCTACAGGTATCAATATATTATTCACTGACACAACACCTATCATATTCAAAATAGTTGTGAAATTGCTAGTGCAGTATTACTTCCAATAACTAACTAAATTTAAATTCAAAATTTCTCCCCAGTCTTTACAAACTCAGTGTATTCTAGTAAAGGGGTATAATGTCAGAACTGGTCTAGGATTACTTTTGTTCCCCTGTGATACGGTATATTATCAATATGATAAAATTAGGTCTGTTTCTGTTTGTATTCAGTTCTGATTACTCTTCCCCTTGCTACAGTTCTTGTTGACTTAATTTTATTATTTGAATAAATAAAACATTAACATGGTTTAAAAGCTAAACTGTATGAAAAGGTACATATAGAAGGCCCTTTTGATTCCTGATACTCCTATCCATCCCCTATAGGTAACCAATGTCATTAGTTTCTGGTTTATCCTTCTAATACTTCTTTTTGTAGGGGCGTGTGTGTGTTATTTGTGTGTATATGCATAATAAATATGCATTTGTGTGTGTATTCTTACCTACATAAAAACATACTCTGTATTGCTCATTAGCCCTTGGTTTTTTGTTTTCTTTTCACAGTTACTTCCTGAAATTACTCCATATCAATCCATAGAAAGCTCGCTCTGGCTGCTATTCAGAATATGAATTATAGGGCAGTCAGTGTAAATAGAAACAAGTTAGGAGGCTCTTGCAGTGTTATTGACCAGAGGTGGTTGATAGCTTGGGCTAGAGTAATAGTACTATCAATAGAAATGAAATGTATGGGCTGTCTTAGTTACTTTTCTTGTTGCTGAGACAAAATACCCAACATGCAAAGTTAAAGGGGTAAAGGTTTATTTAGCTCACAGTTTGTAGAGGGTTTAGTCCATAATCTGTTGCCCCCCTCTGCACATGGCAGAGGGGGACAACAGTTCATGCTGGCAGAAGACAGCAGAAGCAAAAAGAGAGGGCAAGACAAGCCTCTTTCTGCCTCTCTTATCCTATGCAGACTGCTGGGATTAGGGCAGTGCCAATCCAATCAGTGGACTGATCCAGCAATCACCCACCCTTAATCTCATTACCCTTAATCCCAGCATTGCACTATGAATCAGTCACAAACTCTAGATTCAGCCACCTCCAAAAAAGCTCTATGACCACATGAGTCTTTGGGGGGCATCTAGACACAAACCATAATAACATGGACTAAATGGGAATGTATAAAATGATAAATTCAGGTTTTTCTTTTTTTTTCCAGGAAAAAAGTTTATTATAATGTAGAATATTAATTGTCTCCTAAAATATTAATTACTATTTTTTAGATGCAGAAAGAATTACTTGACACAGAACTGGATTTGTATAAGAAAATGCAGGCTGGAGAAGAAGTCACTGAACTTAGGAGAAAATATACAGAATTACAGCTGGAAGTATGTTTCATCACAGCTATACCATACACTTAAAAAAAGTAGATGTAGTGGTTAACTTGAAAATGTATGTCCTTTGTTCGGGTGAGGACTGTTGGCGTAGGAGAGAGGGAAGAGCTTAACAGTTTTTTTTTTCAGAACTACTAGAGAAATATCTTAATGAGGAGAGGTAGTGGTTCTACTTATACATTCAAGTCCCTCCATTTCTGGTGAATTTTTTCTTTCTCTTTGTGGTCTTTCTACAACTGAAACCTATTAGAGGCTTTTCAGGTACTCTTATGGAGATATTCTTTGCATGTACAGGCTTATATTGAATTGCAACAGTGGGCTTTCAGGCATAAAACTATATTGAAAAGTGTGCTTACTTAAGTTTTGCCTATAGGTGGTGCTGCAGGTGTTTTAAAAGAGAAAGTAAAATGTGTTATAATTTAGTTACATGGTTATTTATGAGAAACACCTAGCAAAATTGGTTTGTATAATATGACATGAGAACTTTTAATATTTAGCAGAAAGATATTTAAAGTTAGAATTACATTTTGAAGTACAGACATTAATAGCATTTATACGTTAGGGACATGTCTATTCATTATTTGATGCAATAATTTAAGGTTTTTGTATATTATTCTCTTTAACTTGATTGTAATACTTTCTTCAAATTTTTTTTTTCCAACACAGTAGAAATCTGTTGAGTACTGTAATACAGGTATTAAAAAACTTAACTTTTAGCAGCTTTTCATCTTGTCCTAAGGCTCTGTCTTGTCTGAGAGTCAGAAGCAGCTTAGGGTATTGTCTTAACTTGCATTTGTTTGCATTCTCTGGAAACTTAAGTTATGTGTGTGTCCCATCCAAGATACAAGTTTTCAAATATTTCTTTTATGTTAATGTAGAAATTGTGCTTTCCCATTCTGAAGATTTCATGTCACTGTTGGCATAAAAAACAAAATATCATTTAAAAATTCTGGCCTGTAATTATACTAAGTGATGGCATTATTAAAATTTGTTATTAGTCGATGTTTTTCTTGCTATTATTATATAGCTAAATACTAAATAAGAGTTTCTGTTTTTCTTTTATGATAGCTTGAATTTATTTTACAGTCAGTACATGCAATCACGCAGTATTTTCCAGCAGGTGCTTGCTTACCACAGTAATTCTATTCGTTTTTAGGAGAAACTAATGAAATCCAAAATACTCCAGAATCTACAACCTCAAATTTTGGAGTTTTGGATTAGGGATGCTCTACCAGTACAGTCTATGCAAATATTGCCAAATGCAGAAATCTCCAAAACCTAAAGCAATTATGGTCCTAGACATTTCAGATAAAAGACACTCAATTCTAATTACCACATTGTTTAAACTGTGTGTCTGATCTCTTCTAGGCTGCTAAAAGGGGGATTCTTTCATCTGGACGGGGTAGAGGAATTCATTCAAGAGGGCGAGGTGCAGCTCATGGCCGAGGCAGAGGGCGAGGCCGAGGGCGAAGTGTGCCTGGTCACGTGGTGGTGGATCACCGTCCTAGAGCATTAGAGATTTCTGCATTTACAGAGAGTGATAGAGAAGATCTGCTTCCTCATTTTGCGGTACTTTTTTACTATCCAACAAAACAAAACAAATACTGATAATCATCACTGGAGATAATTGGTATAAAGAGGAAATTATGAAACATGAGTAATTTAAACTCATTGACCTGAACAAAGGGTTTGATTATCCATACTAATCTTTTCAAAAACTATAAATTTGAAACTGTACAATTTTTTAAATATCTAGAAGAAATACTATAATTCTTACACTGAGTAGGTCTTCAAATATTCTGAAATGAATGATTTAATCTTTATCATTTCAGAGAAAGCAGCCAGTAGTTTAGTTTTGTTTGATGTTTACTTTTACATGTTACATTAGCTGTCCAGAATATTTTAAAAAATTAAATTGGATTTTTATTTGTTAGTTTTGTACTTATGATCCTTCTCACCAGAATTGAAACAAGACAACATTTTGATATATCATCTTAAAGTTGTCTTGGTCGGTGGAAGGTTGTAATTAAAGAGAGCCTATCTAAACGTAATAGATTGACTGGATGGAGTCTAAACTGTAGTTTAACTTGGACTTGGATTCATTAGGTTTCATGTGCAGAATGCAGAAGATTTAACCCACCTTTGTGCTTTTTCATCTTAAATGTTGTGTTCTTAGTGGTACCCCAAAGGTTAGTAACTAAGCATCAGTTTTTTTTTTTTTTTTTTTTTGGTGGGTACCAGGGGTCAACCTCAGGACCTCGCGTGCCAGCAGGCGCCTGTGCCGCTGAGTGATATCACCGGCCCTGTTTTTGTATATGGGTACTGGGAGTCAAACTCAGGACCTCGCACTTGCCAGGCAGGCGCTTATGCCACTGAGCTATCTCACTGGGCCTAAGCATCAGTTTTATCCTCAGCATTATAGTAATTACTCTGGAGATATGAAGCAAATGGTTCTTTCTACCCTGAAGGCTTTTATATATATTGATTTAACACAGACCTGTTAAACCATTAACAATTTATAATTCCAATTTATTAGATAATATAAATGTGTTAGTAACTTAGAGAATCATCTTTGACACTGACATGTGATGGAAAAAAGAACAGTGGAGGAAAGTTTTAAGCAGGTAGTAAGACTGGACATTAGATCGTGAAAGAAATGTAGCTTATAGATAAGTATATAGGTGATTTAACCTTTTGAACATTTAGATTTCAGTGTTTGACAGTCCTAGTCCAAGCTTGTAGCAATTAACAGATACTTTGTCAGGACATAAGGAGGTATTAAAAAGAAATGGTTGATGTTTAAGAAATAACGAAAATGATTAATATTTAAGGATGAGGAGTCTTGAAAGTCCTGTGCTTGATGGACTCAAAAGGATAAAGAAAGAAATCAGAGAACTAGGAAAGAGCTTGGAGATAATTTAGCCCAGCTCTTTCCTCCTGTGTGCCCCACTCCACACCTTCCACAAAGCAAAGGACATCCAGATAACTTAAGTGTCTTGCATATAGTTATACAGCAAATCAGGAAACTAGCAGTGACTATACTAAAATAGCCAAACAAACAAAGTGAGTTATGATTATGTTTTGGTGAGACTAAGATGGCTTTGATTTGAGAAATACTCAGAACCTCTCAATGGAAATTTTTCCATCCACTTGGAGATTTGAGCCCTAGTCAAAAGTTAGCTGTGGCAGTTGACATTTTAAAATTATCAGTCATAAATAAGAATTCAAGTTTAAAGTTTAACTTCTCTAGCTCAGCCTATGATTTGAACACAAGAGGGATTAGAGAAAAAAAATTAACATTATTAAAGGACCATTGACTGTTAAAATTGTGATTAACGTAATGATAGTTTTATCCATTGGGACCAGTAATAGTAGTAATAAAACTTATAGCTAAAATTTATAAAGCACGTGTTTTATAGCAGATGTTATTCTGAGTGCCTTAAGGCTTAAAAATAACTCAGTGTTATTAGGTTTTGTTTGAACTACCCTATGACATAGGTGCCTTTATTATGCCCATTTTAGATATGAGGAAAATGAAACATGAAGAGACTAGGTAACTTGTGTAAGTTTACACAGTTAACTACTAGAGCTGGGATATGAGTGGCTCTAGAGTCCATTCTCTACTGTGCTCTACAGAATTTTTCTCTGTGGGGGATGTGTGTGTATTAATGAGTTCATAATTTTATTTTTCAATAGGAAGGAATGTATTAATAAGTAAAGGACTAGTGATATATAAAGTTTATGTGATGAAAGTTGCTGTTGTAGAATAATCTTCCTCCACATGGGGGAGAATCTAGTAATCCAAAAATAGGCATAATATAACATGTTTAGCCTTTAAATGTCCTAAAAGAGTATATGTTATGGCAGAGTATATAGCAAATGAAAGCATGGTCAGCTAGAATATTAAACTTTTGAATCAGGAGGCTTGGGCTCTCATTTTCGTAGTTTATTACTTTGGGAAAATGACTGAAATTCTCTGAACACACCCTCCCCCCTCATTTATTGGAAATGATTTGAAAAATTAAGAGAATTTCTGAGAATTCAGTATGCTGTTTAAGAAACAGTTTAGCTTGTCCTGAGACTGGACTAATAAGTAGAAATGAAAGGTCAGTAAAGAAGCTTGAATTTGACCATTGACTTCATTTAAAGAGTACTTCAGTTGAATGTGTTTCACTAATTTGGGAAAGTATGTAATTGGAAATAAGATTAGAAGGTAGGGCCACCCTTTATGTAACAATATTAAGTACTGAAATGAGTTATTCACCATACTTTCTTGGAAACCTATAAAAAGTGTTACATATTCTGGGTTATACTTATGAGTATTTTAATGCCTTTGGGATTTTAGGATGTTTCAAAATATTTATTTGGAGTAAATACTTTTTTATATTTAAAGCAATATGGTGAAATTGAAGATTATCAGATTGATGACTCATCACTTCATGCAGTAATTACATTCAAGACAAGAGCTGAAGCAGAAGCAGTAAGTATTTAAAATAATTTATCAAAAAATTCAAATGATTAATACTGTCTTTAAGTTTTCTTTTGTTTGTTTGTTTTTAATGTGGGTACCGGGAGTTGAACTCAGGATCTCACGCTTGCCAGGCAGGCGCTTATGCCGCTGAGCTATATCACCGGCCCTGCCTTTAAGTTTTAATATAAATGAATTTTAAAATATACCAAAAAACTACATCATCACAAGAGGTAAAATATTTGAATTCATGCCCACAAAGAATGTCTTAATCCAGTTAGACATGTAACATGATATAATTAGAAAGTATGGGCCGGGGATGTAGTTCAGTGGTGCAGCGCCTGCCTGGCAAACGCAAGGTCCTAGATTAGATTCCCAGTACACACACACACACAAAAGGAAAGTGTATGTAGTTAGTCACTGAGTTGAATGTCAAATTGTATTGTCTGGAGACATCAGAAATTCTTTTTTTTTTTTTTTTTTTTATTTAACAGGAATTAGGACCATCCTCTTTCCCATTACTCTTTTTTTCAACTGCCCCAGAAAAAAATTCTACTTGAGAGAATACTCAAGTGGTGAGGGTTAAGATAGATGCAGGGAGAATAAAATCCTGATGTTACCCTTCTTTCTTATCCCTCATGTGCTGCTTCTGAGCTGCAAGAGGCTGAATTCTGAAGAAGTGTCACTAGCTCAGCATATCCCCAAATAGATCATTACAATTATTTGCTCAAGATATAAAGTATAGCTTTAGCTTTTAGAGTACTCTTTAGTATAGTTTTTTTAAATTGTGTATCTTGAATTGTCTTTTCAAAGACTGACTGGAAGTATCTGCATCTCGTCTTTCATTTGGGTTTAAAAGATTGATTTAAGAAAAAAAATGAGTGAGTATGGGGGATTCATAGGAGCCTTTTTTTTTTTTAAGCCCTGCAACAGTAGGGAAGACAATGTACTATAAATATTTTGTCCTTGCCATTATTCCAAAGACTAATTTTCTGGGCATTATGTGAACTGAGAATAAAAGATGATTTTCAGAAGTTTTATTTTTTTTTATTTTTTATTTTTTTGTGGGTACTGGGGGGTCGACCTCAGGACCTCGCATGCCAACAGGCACCCGTGCCGCTGAGCGATATCACCGGCCTCCTTTTTCATATGTGGGATCCAGGAGTCGAACTCGGGCCCTCGCGCTTGCAAGGCAGGCGCTTACGCCACTGAGCCATCTCACCGGCCCCAGAAGTTTTAAATTGATGGGGATCTAAATAAGGTTTGAAAAACCTTAATTGCTGGGCATAGTGGCACACACCTGTAATCCTGGCATTTGGGAGGCTGAAGCAGGAGGATCACTGTGAGTCAGAGACCAGCCTGGGCTACATAGTGAGTTCAAGGCCAGCCTGAACCACATAGCAAACCCTGTCTCAAAGAAAAACCTAAATTGATGTATCCATTGTGTAGTGAATATTCCTGCCAATACAACTGCTAAGGGCTTATTGGTAGGAGTTACAGTATTCTCAGTGGATTCATTGTAATAGGTATGAGACTATAGGTCTACTGAGACTATGAAAGGGTTCAGCCAGACCGTGGAATAACTTAGTTTTGGGGGTGGAGGTTGGGAAGTGGGTAGAGGATTCTTTTATATAATTGTAATTTCTGGTTGTAGAGTTTTGTCTTTTAAAATATAGGGGATTTTGTTTTGTTTTTTTTTTTCTTAGGCGCTGGGGACTTGAACCCAGGGCCTCTCCTGCCTGCTAGGCATGCGCTCTACCACTGAACTGTACTGCAGCCATAAGATCTAGTTTCGAGTAAAAAGTAATTTATAATTGCTGAAAGTTTAAAACTTTCTTATAGATGTATATATATATATATGCTTATTATATAGGAAAAAGAATTTTCATTTGAAAATGATATTGAGTACAAATTTGGAATAAGCTTCCTTTTCAGTGATGGCTTCAGTGAGGATTTTCAGTCTTGTAGATGGGAAGTTTGAGCTGAGATCTCCTTTCAGTTTATTTTCTAGGAAGTAGTGATATTATAATAGTGTTAGTTGTTATTATACAAATGGTTAAAATATTACAAAGTTTGTGGATTTAATGAGTACTTAAAAAGTATATGTACTGCTTCCTAAGTATCTGGTTTGGGGGATGAGAAAGGAATCTTGTTTCGTAAATAATTTTTGAAAGTTTTGCCTTTGGTAAGACCTGTTGATATATTCTTTCTTTCTTGGATCTTGCTTTTTCTGCTTTAGATGTATATTTTAATATGTTTTCTGCAGTGTGTGTCTTTTCCAAAAGGAATAAATCAGTTTTTTAAAAAAATTCAGGAATATACAAGAAAGACTTGAACACTGAATTGTAAAGGTTGAATAAGTGACAAAATAACTAAGATAAAATTTAATGAGTTATCTTCTAAATACTAGTTTGAGTTTACTTAATAGGCTGAAATGAGTAACTACCACTGCTATGATAAACATTGGAATTAAGTTATAAAAGTTGTAAACATAAACATTTCCTTAAACCTAAAGTTTCATTAAATTTTGTAATGTTCTGCTTTGAAAAGAAAGGAAATTAAGTTGAAGCTTATTTTATGTAAGCCATCATACAGACGAATGAAGGGGTTTTGAAACTTCTGAACTTGAAGGATCAAAATTGTTTAGGAATTTAAAAATTATTGTTTTCACATAAGGGTGTCAGTATTGTGTTTTTCTGAAAATTGTTTAAAAACAGATTGCCATATACTGTCACTATCATATAAAATGAAGGAAATTCTAACATTGAAAATGTAGGAGGACATAAATGCAGAATAAAAGGACTTTCTTAGAGAAGAAAATTGTCAACTTTTTGCCAATGTTAATTTCTAAATATTACATTGTTATTTTTAGACCATTTTTCTAGATGATTGATTGAATTTTTACTTTTCTATAACCAATAGATGCATAATATTTCAAGATGAAAGTAGGAGTAAAATAATGGAGACACTCATATATTGCTGAAAACAGAAAATTTCCCCGGGGAAAAAGGTGGAAGTATTTTAAAAAATAAAGATACAAGCAGAACATTTTAACTTTCAGTTAAAATAGTTGTGGTTTGACTCTGGTTAGAACATGATTCCTTTTTTTTTTCCTGATAAAAATTTTTTTTAATGTTAGTACGTGTTTGTAGTACATAACGCTTACATTTCTTGAAGGGAGTTGGTACATGTGCATAATACATCTTAATTCCTTTTTTTCATCCCCTGTCCCTTCCTTCCCTCCATCATCTCTTGGTCTTCTTCCTTTTTTATTTTGGTACATGTTTGGAGTACATAATGTTTATGTTCCTTGTGTGAAGTTGGTATACATGTACATAACACATCTTAATTCCTTTTTTATCCCCTATTCCTTCCCTCCCTCATCCCTCCCTCCATCTCTTGATCCCCTTTCTCTTTGAGAAAGATCTCTTTTCCTGCAGAAGTAGCCTCATCCCATGATTCATTAATGTCATTTTTTCTACTCTGTTTTCCATTTTTATAGACCTAGATCCTGTTTCAAAACAGGGATGGTAAGGTTCCTTTAGAAGGATCGGTCCCAAAGATGAAACCTGTGATCCCAGACTCAAAGAAAAGTATAGTTTTTTTTTTTTTTTTTATATTAAAAGAATCTTGTTCTACGGACAGTTTTGACACCCATTTCTCAACTCTCAGTAGTTGTGAGGATTTACTCATTTAAAACATGTAATATACTTAGTGTCTGAGACATAGTAAACCTTCTGTTATTATTGTGCTTATTTTTCAAAATGATGAGTGATTGGTAAAGTAGTGAAACAGGATGAAGACAAGATGTAGTAAATGATACTAAGACTCTTAACTCGTAAACCCTAAATTAGAAGTACAGAATTGGGTACTGATTGGCAAAACCAGTCAGAAGTCAAAGGTGCCAAGTTAATGGTAAATTTATAAGAATAGCTTATAAATGTGTAAGTGAATTCAGTAAAAAATCAAGTTAAGGGGCTGGTGAGATGGCTCAGTGGTGTAAGTGCCTGCCTGGCAAGCGCGAGACCTGAGTTCGACTCCTGGTACCCCCATAAAGGAAAAAAAAGGGCCGGTGATATCACTCAGCGGCACAAGCGCTTGCTGGCTGGCAAGTGCGAGGTCCTGAGGTCGACTCCCGGTACTCACATTAAAAAAAAAAAGAAAAAATCAAGTTAAGTACATAGAGATTTGTGTATGTGTGTGTATAATACTGTATAATACCAATGACCCTATATTGAAATATGAACTGTATCTAGATCTTTCTTTTTTTTTTTTTTTAATTTTTGAGACAGGGTCTCACTATGTAATTCAGGCTGGCCTTGAACTCACTATGTAGCCCAGGCTGGCATCAAACTTGCAGCTATCCTCCTGCCTCAGCCTCCCGAGTGCTGGGATTACAGACATGCACCACCACACCTAGCTGGATCTTTCTTTAAACAAAATTAAAATTTTTAAGAAAATCAGAGAAATGTAAGCCCTCTCTGAATTTTTGTTATCTAGGAAATAGCATATTTTGGCATAGTAGTAGATTGAGATACAGCACTCTGTCACATGTGTTTCTAAGTACTGCTACATGATGGGCACTGTGTTACTAAAATTAGTTAAGTCTAGGTTTGAAGTTTATGAACAGGTCACCAAATACCTTTAATTCAAAAGTTAAAGACATAGAAGTCTTTCTCTGTAAGCTCTACAATTTAGATATATGTATTTTTTACACTAGTGGTTATTTACGTTAACTCTTACCCAAGCATCTGTCTGTTGGCTGTTTTCACCTGAGTTTGCAGAGCATTTGTTCTGTGAGCACCTGTAAGAAAGGATTCTCTTGTCCGACACATTTGTGAAAAACTGTGTGTTGTCCATTTGGAATCACAGTCTAAATGACCTGAGAATCCAGGAGATAAATTTATTTAATGTTGCACAAGACAGCTTGTTTTCAAACTTCATTCTTTCTAGAACCATTTTCCGTGTAACATATAGAGCCTATCTTATAACTGCTTTCCATAATTTTTTTTTCCCTTCGTCAGATTTTCATGAAGCCTTTTTACTGTAAGCTTCAAATTAATGTGTGTAAAATAAGTAAGACTGGAGGCAATCCTGTGAGTAAAATGGTTCGGCTTTAGGACAGACTTTATTTTAGCACATCATAGTATAAAAATTAGAATTAGAATCCCATGTATTCATCGAGCTTCAGCCGTGTTCACTTTGGACCAATCTTACTTTGTTGTATCCCATTCACTACAACCCTCCCCCTTATCTTGGAGCTATTCCCAGTAATCGTGTCTCTTCCTCTATAAACATTTCAGTGTATGTTTTCAGTGTATGTGTCTCAATCTACTGTCACGCCTAAATATACTTCCTAAATAATAAATATCCAGTGATAGCTTAGATTTCTGATTTTCTCAAACATTTTTTACTTTATTTAAAGATCCAGATAATTTCGTATTTTAATGTAGCCTGATAGGTATTATGTATATGGTCATGAACTTGTCAGTTTAATCATTTCATGGTTATTGATCCTTTGTTTTCAGTCACTGATGTTCAAATTGTCCCATCTTTGGCCAGTAGGAGACTACAAATTGGTTGGTTCCTGAATCCTTTTGACAGGATCCTATCGGTTTTTGAGAATTTCCTTGTTTTATGATATGAAAAGGTATTCTTGGTTCACTTTATACATTTTCTCTTACAGATGTAGAATGCGCAGTTTCTTTGAGGAGTCTTTGTTTCTAACAAGCAAAAGTGTGTAGTTTTTACTAACCTTATTCAGTGGTTGGAGCTGGGGGTAAAAATACACATATATACAAATACATATGTAAATGTATATGTATGTATACACATGAATAAAGAATTCAGAGCTCCTATAAATATTGCCCTTTTAATTCTCAACTATATGGTTTTTAATACATACACATATACACATGTACAGACTGGTAGGTAGCTAAGTCCTTAGATAGAGATACATCCAGAAGTCATTCTAATACTTGTAAGTTAGTTGCGGACTGTATTGTTTTTACCTAATCTCATGGGTTTTATAATCTCTTATCTACTTTCCCATGCTAAAAACTCACCTTTCTCATGACAGCAACATGCTGGGTGATACATACATTTGAATTTTTGATAAATAATCTAAAATTGCCATCTGTGTAGGTTATAATCATTTGAGTACCCCACAGAGATGGGAGAGTGCCTTTTGTCCACTTTCTTGCCATAATGTGTACTCAATATGGTGGTTTTCTTATTACCCACCCCTTGACCCCAACAGAACCTATGGGTATGTAGTTTATCCTAATTCTTGTTACACTGAGGTATTAAACAGTTTTATCTTTGTAAAATGGAAATTCAGGCCGGTGATAAAGCTCAGCGGCGTAAGCGCCTGCCTGGCAAGCGCGAGGTCCTGAGTTCGACTCCCAGTACCCACATTTTAAAAAAAAATGGAAATTCATCTCAATTTTTTGTAAGATGCAGATTTCAATTTTCTGCTGTGTTGTCCAGGCTGAACTTGTGACTCCTGCCTCAGTCTCCTGAGTACCTGAGACTGCAGGGGTATGCTGCCATGTCCAGCTCTCATTTCAGTTTTAATTCACTTTTTGGGGGGAGTTCTTTAGACAGGTCTCACTATCAGGCTGGTCTCTAATTTAGAGCAGTCCTCCTGCGTCAGCTTCCCAAGTGCTGAGACAGGCATGTACACCATGCCTGGACGCCTTTTTCTTATGATTGAGTTGGTTTCATATTTAAATGTTACCTATTTCTGTTTCTGTCAGCTTTTAATGCCATTTACCTATCATTTTGCTAAGTTTTCTATTCTAGTGAGTTTTTGGTTTTTTTGTAAATGAATCGAAAATTTCTGTTATGCTCTTCATATAGTAGTCTCATCATATCCTGGAGAGGAATATCTCCAGCTTTCCCACCACCTACTGGATACCTAAAACTACAGATATTGCCAAACCTTATTTATATTATGCTTTTTCTGTACATATATACCTATGGTAAAGTTTAGTTTATAAAATAGGCATAGTAAGAGATTAACAGTGCAGTAATAAAATAGAGAAGTACAACATACTGTAATAAAAGTTACATCTGATTTTCCTAGGGTAGATAGTGTATGCATCATGGATACTTTGGACCAGTGGGTGAGTCACATCCCAGGTGGGATAGAGTACAGTGGTAGAGAAATGACATGTGTGCCACAGTGGGCTGTTTATCATTGAAATCTCCAAAAGGTTCGCCATTAATGGAATACTAATGTAAGGTTGTATCATGCTACTCATAACAATTTAAAACTTAAAAATTGTTTCTGGAATTTTCTCATTAATATATTTGGAAACAAAGGTTAACAAACTGTGGAAAGTGAAACGACAAGAAAAGGGAGTTACTGTATATTAGGAAATTAGTTTGTAAGTTCCTTTAGTTTCAGTTTAGTTTTGTTTTATTTTTATGGTGCTAGGGATCAGACCCACAGCCTAATGCCCACAGTCAATGTAGGCAAGTGCTCTACATTGAGCTCTACTCCCTGCCCGTAAGTTACATTTTTAGAAAATCTCATTTGTACTGTATTTTCTATAATAATAGTAGGAATAGTTAACTGTCCAATTAATTTTTTTTTTTTAATGTGGGTACCAGGAGTCGACCACAGGACCTCGCGCTTGCCAGCAAGCACTTGTGCCACTGATATCACCCGCCCTTTTTTTTTTCTTTATATGGGTTCCAGGGGTCGAACTCAGGACCTCGTGCTTTCCAGGCAGGCGCTTATGCCGCTGAGCTATCTCACTGGCCCCAATTAATCTTTTTGTGTAGTTTTTTTTTTAACCAATCTAAGATGATAAGTATAAATGTAATACACAAAACAAGAGAAAATGTTTGTTTTTTTAGATTTTACAGTCACTTTTTTATTTTAAAGAGAAAAAAAAATAGAATTTCAAAATAGCATAATAGGGTAACAGTGGCCAATAGATTGCATGTTGTTATCTTTAAATTCGTTATTCAGAGTACAAGATATCAGCATTCAGTTGTCCAAACAATATTAGCACAAACCTTTCCTTTCAATGAACTAAGAGAAATTAGTAGTGTATCTATCTTAACTATCTTTTATATATATATATATTTTTTTTTTTCACTTTTTAAAACTTTATGAAATAAACGTATTTGGTGTAAAGAGCAAAAGTAGGGAACCTGCCAGTTTCATTGAGTAAATTAATTTTTTCCAAGCTTATGTGAAATAACATACACAAATTTCTGTTTGTTTCTTTGGGTGTGTTCTGAGCTCTTTGATTTTTCTTTTCATATGCCCCTTGTTTTATCTAACTTTCTATCTTAAGTCTATCAGGGCTCTTGTTTGGAGTCTATGTTGTGCCCAATTACTCATTTCCAGAATCTTTTTTTGTGTATTTTATGCTTATTTTTATTTATTTATTTTATTTTTTTGTGGGTACCGGGGGTCGACCTCAGGACTTCGTGCGCCAGCAGGTGCCCGTGCCGCTGAGCGATATCACCGGCCCTTTTTTCGTATGTGGGTTCCAGGAGTCAAACTCGGGCCCTCGTGCTTGCCAGGCAGGTGCTTACGCCGCTGAGCCATCTGGCCCCTTTATGCTTATTTTTAATATCAACTTCAGAGTCAGCTTATTTTGTTCCAAAGCAATTTGTGGGAGAATTAGCATCTTAATACTAAATTGTCCTCAATGTCATCATCTTTAAAATTTTTAATCTTAGACGCTAAGACCATTTTAAGGTTTTCTGTATGGACAGTATATATCGCTTACTAGTTTTAAGGTTTACTTTATGTGGACAGCGTATATTGTTTATAAATTTTTCCCATATTAGTGCGTCTTTTTAATGCTATTTGTAATGTGCTATTTACTTCCATTATACTTTGAGTGTTTGAATATAGAAAAACTATTCATCTGTTTTTTATAAATATGCAACTGCCATCTTATTTATCTTTTGATGATTTTAGTTTTGTTCTCAGATTTTTCAGTGGTCTGTTTGATCATATCATTGGTAAATAGTAGTTTTACTGCCATTGCTTACATTTTCATACCTACTTCTGTTGTTTTTTGTTAGTACCCTTAGAAAAATGTCAAGAGGATTAATAGTGACAGTTTTTTAGTCATGAAATGGATGAGAATGCATGTAGTATTTTTAATATTATGTATGATGCTGGCTTTTTTGTGTTAAGGTATATATAAACTATAGCTGTTCATTAAAAGCTGTGGAGATTTTTTTTTTTAATCAGAAATGGATTTTTTCAGTGATGCATGCCTGTAATCTTAGCACCCTAAGATGATTGAAAATTAAAGCCTAGCTTTCAGCAACTTAGGGAAACTGTCTCAGAAACAAAAAACATGAGATAAACGATGCTATATATTTAACTTTCTGTGTCTAACTACTTATTTCATTTAACATTATGGTCTCAAAATTATCAATAAAGTAAATAGTGGCAGACTTTTTAACTGGGTGAGTAAATCAGGGAAAAGGAGAGGAAGGGGATAACAAATGATTAAGATATGTTATACATGCATACCAATCACCCAGAATAAATGTAAATCCCAGGTATTGCATTTATATATATATATATATATACACATACACACACACACATATATACACACACACACATATATATATGTATATATATATATATATATACACACATACATACACCAATAAACAATATTTAACATAAATAAATATTATAAAAGGGTTGGGATGTAATGTAGTTCAGTGTGAAGGCCCTAGTCCCCAGTACTAAAAAGAAAAAGAAAACCTTTTGTAGAAAATGCTAGTGACATCTTTTGCTTTTTTTTTTTTTTTTTTTAGCTCAATGAAAAGATGACAGAAGGGAGGAGAGTAGAAGGGAAAGTAAAAAGGATCAATATTTGATCTATGTGTACCAAGGCCCCATGATGAATATATTCATTACGTAGCATATTAATGAAACAAATTTTTAGAAAAAAGTTATGAGTAGACATTTTGTGTGAAACAATTGGAATTCTTCATAACAATATAAATTTTTGTGTAGTGATTATAGCTTACAAATTTTTGTTGTGTGACATTGAGATGAGGCCATGAACTTAAACTATGGAGCTGCATTTTAATGGCTACGAAACACTTTTTTTTTTTTTTGTGGGTACCGGGGGTCGACCTCAGGACCTTGCGCGCCAGCAGGTGCCTGTGCCGCTGAGCGATATCACCGGCCCTTTTTTCGTATGTGGGTTCCAGGAGGCAAACTCAGGACCTCGCGCTTGCCAGTCAGGCGCTTACACCGCTGAGCCATCTCACTGGCCCCAAACATTTTATTGAAGTCATGATCATTGATGTAACTTAAAAATAATATGACACTTTACATGTAAAGTTATTCTTTGTTAAAGGTTTCTAGTTAATGGTTACTGTATCATTTGTAAATTAACAGTTAAAATGCAATAAAATTCATTTAGCCTATTGATCCTAATTGGAACATTGATTCAGAAGCTCCTGTCAAGATCTTGAAGTGGTTTGGGATTGTAAACAGTATTTATCATTGTATTGTAAACATGTGAATATATTTTGTCTAGTCAGACAGACACTGATCAGTAGTAAAATAATTTTACTCAATTATGAGAAATTGTTTTTTTTTTTTTTTTTAAAGTATTTGGAATCCCGAGTCTGATTTTAGAAGTAAATATAAAAAGTAAATTATAATTATAGCAAATAACCTAAAAGCAAATAAATTAGCTATCTTCATTTTAGTTTAGCTATTTTTTAAAATATTAGGCTCTATTAAAGTGTTTTCTTCAGAAATTACTAATTTTATATACACCAATGTTCTTAATTGTTTTAGGCTGCAGTTCATGGAGCTCGTTTCAAAGGGCAGGATCTAAAACTGGCATGGAATAAACCAATAACTAATATTTCAACTGTGGAAACAGAAGAAATTGAGCCTGATGAAGAGGAAGTATGTTTTGTTTTCCACTTTTTCTTGCCTTTAATTGTTCATAGTGTACACATAAATGCGATTTGTTTTTTTTAAGGCTGTGATTTTTGACATAAAACTTTATTACTGAGCTATATTCCAGACAGATAAAATTTAAATTTCCTGGATTAATGGGAAGAACTGTTGATTGCTAATCCAAAAAGAATATATGAAAATCACACACACACACACATGCACGCATGCACACACACGCACAGTTTTCATTTACTCTTAGAAGATAGTATTTATTCATTAGATTTTTATCCACAGGAAATTTTATATTTTAAGTTTTAAGGTATCTATTCTACTCAATTGCTGTATTAACATGTTAGCTTTCTTTTAATTCATCTTGTTTTAGTTCATTAAAATGAATGCCTGCTATATGGTAGATTCTGTAAAAGACACAAAAATGAATAAGACACGGTCCCTGTTATCAAGGAGCATATAATCTGGAAAGGTGGGTGGTGGCAGATACATAAGAAATTAATTATAATAATAGGCAGGCTAACGTGCTGAATAAAGATTTGAACAATATGCTGTAGGAACCCTGAGGAAGGAATGATTATTTCTGACTAGAAGAATCTTGCAGGAGGTATTGATAATGGAACTAGGCCCTAAAAGATAAAATAGCTTTCCATCACCAAGCACTGCAGCAGGTATTTTAGGCAGAACCATAAGCTTCAGGATAGGTGTAGAAGAATGTATTTTTCTTGCATAACAGCTGTTAGTCTGATGGCTGAAAGGTGTTAAGTATATAGCACAGTAAACTGAAAGAGCCCTTTCAAAACAAAAAGTTAAAAGTAAGCAACTCTGTTTTGCTTGATTATTATTTAAAAAAAAAAAAAAACCCTATAGGAAAAGTTGAAGTTAAGAAATAAAGGTAAGGTGAGGGAACGAATGAGTCTGTGTTTTAACCTTTGTTAGATTTTCTTAATAGCACTTCATTTTGTTTGAAGAGCACTTGAAGGCTGTTATACATATCCATAGTTAAATGCAAGAATATAATGTGTATTTTGAAACTCATATACATGATTTGTCATTTTATATTTTAGATTATACCTTTGTCCTTCCATGAGTTTGAATTGAATGGGGAGAAAAGCAGGCGAGCTCCTGGTATTAGGTATTTTGAAAAGTTTGGACAAGCAGTCTGAGAAATGTTTATGAAAGAAATGGGGAAAAGAAAGGAATTCTGTAAAAGAAAACGTGTATGTAGCAGAAAAGAAACAGAAATCATGGTAGAACTTTATACAAAATCATTCGATGATTCAGAGTTCAGAGTTAAGGTCAGAGAAAACTGATGTTTTCTTTCTCTAAACAAGTGTTGAGCAGTATGTTGAAGGATAGAAGATGGCATAATTTGTTAGAATCAGGAAATACGGCATGTGCAAAGTCTTGATTTGGCATTTCTTTAGTGCTGTTTCATGCAAGCAGTAGTATAGATACTGTAGAGAAATCCTTGGATAAAGGTTTTCTTTTTGTTTCTTTAATGTTCTAGCTAGATAAATACCTTTTGTATTCAACTCAGAGAAAGATCAGTGTTTAAAAGTGTCACCTGTTTTCTTCTTTTTTGTTTTTTTTTTGGGTAAATTCCTAAATACATTTTAACCTAAAGTTTCAGGAAGAGTCTTTGGTGGATGACTCATTACTTCAAGATGATGATGAAGAAGAAGAGGACAATGAATCTCGTTCTTGGAGAAGATGATTTGACTGATCATTGATCTGCATATGCTAGAACTCTACCTGTGTTTCATTAGTATTATCTAATGTAATTTTACATATTTGTAAAACAATTTTTGGTAAAATGTGATGAAGATGGATTTCACAAATAGACAAAAGAGAAGAAAAATACCTTCTGATCCTGTATTTTGAAAAGATTGTTTGCATTTTATTTCAGTAAACAATTGCTAAAGACATCACACTAGAACATATGCAATGTTTTTATTACATACTTCTACTGAACATTACAGAATTCTTTGGGTTCTTTGTAATTTAATGAAGAGGTCTGAAAACTTATGACCCAACACTTGTTATAATTTAGAGGATTTTGTTTTAGTCCAAATAAGGAATGAATTTGCATTTAAAATCTTGATGAATGTTTTCAAAAATGAATAGATAACATAGTACCTAACTGAAGTTTCCAAGTTATGTATTCATAATATTACATAGTAGTATGCTTAGGCTTTACTATGTATTAGCCTTTTTGTTGGACTTGTGTATGTATTTTACCACATGGGTTTTAATAATAATGGTGTATGACTGCTTTACATATGAGCCCTTATGCATCTGGATGTTAAAAATAAAGTGGAATGGTCTCTTAAAAAGAAAAGAAAAGAAGAAAAAAAGAAAAAGCAGTGAGAAAAAAAAAAAAAAAAAAAAGACCAAGACAATGTTCCTTGATTAAAAAAAAAAAAAAAAAAGAAAAGAAAAGAAAAAAATTAAAATAAATAATAAATAGACCATTCCAGATGGTGATTTGTACCCTTTCCCCCAATTATCACAAAAGGAGCTATAATCACTAACTTACTCTTAATAATGGTTACTGGTAACTTTATAATAATAATAATGTACAGTCCAATGTTTAAAATTTATACCACTTCAGTTTGGTTTGATCCTATAAATTTTCAACAGATGTCTTAAAATTTAAAAGCAGGCTGATTAGTTTGGAACCAGACTTCAAGTAGAGCTAACATTTGGTGAATAAGAAAACATCATATTACATTTTGGATGTATGAGAGAAAACTTGACCATTTGAAGATGTATGAATAAAGAAATGTACTATAGATACTACTTTAGGAAAACACTGTTTGGTAAGTGTTCCAGTCTGATACTTTAAGTGTGCATTTCCTATACTTGTATAAAAATCTTTGACATTTGCAACAATATTGTGATTTTTAAGTGGATTTCTCTGGCAAGTGAACATGATCATTGAAAATTGATATAGTGGTTTTCAGGAAATAAATATATTCTTTGTAGAATGAGGGGGGATTATTATATTTTTCTTTTAAAATCCATCATTGCAGGTGTTGCAGTGTTTCCGTCTCTCTTGAGATTATAGTGATAATACTTTTTTTTAAGCACATTAAAATACCACTTTCTTCCATATTGGGGTCTTCATAATCAAAATCTTTACCACCACCACCATACTCTTCTGGCAATGGAGTAACTTGTGCATATTCTTGTTTTTCTTATTTTTCCCTTATAATTGGGGTTAAAATTGTATGTTCTTGAGGGTAGTACTATTTCATAGGAGTGTTTGACTTGCATTCAGAACATATTTATATTTAAAATCGCAAAGTCAGATTTCAGTTGTCAGAATACTAACTTTACTCAAAAACATAGATCCATGCTGTATTTTTATGTAGTCTCTTGTATATTGACTATGTGCTATTCTGATTCATTAGGTAAGTTTTTTTTCTTTTCTTTTTAGTAGTCGTGAAAGGTGCCAAATTGGCAGAGGCTCACGTTTCTTCTCTTTACACCAAACAGGTATTATAAAGAAAGTAAATCTTTCAAAGGCCAGTTAAATCTCCATGATGGTTTTGGCTCTATAATTTGATTAGTAAATTCTAGCCTTATAATGTAACTGAAATTACCTGCTCTATTTCAGTCCATAAGTAGCTAATCAATTTCCCTAGCCTAAAATTCTCTGGTAACCTAGAACTTAAAATGTTATAAGCCATGTTGCTTTGAATGAATCAAAAGACTCAGTATGTTTCAGTTTGGTCCCAAAGCATGATGATTTAAAAAGCCACCACTAGTTAGTTTTGCATTTATACTTTTATAAGCATTAATGTATTTTAATTATAAATATCAGTATTATGTTGCTATTGTTTTTTTAAATAAATACTAGTACTCTACATGTAGTTTCATGTTTTCTTTAAAATTTAAGGTAGCTCTTTAAAGTAATTGTTAGTTACCATTTTGCAGATAAGGAAACTAGGCTAGCAGAAATAGAGTGACTTACCCAAAGTCATAGCTAGTGAGTGGAAGGACTAGATTTGAATACAGGCATTCTGATTTCAATGCCAACTTTTTATTCTTTAACTGCATTGCTGCCTCCTTCCTAATACTGATTGAGCATAACATTGTGTTTATAATAAACATGCTAGTTGTTGCCTCAAAGATACTGCACAAAATTAGTAGACTTCTTGGTCATTAGGCACTTCATATTTTCAACTCCCTCTTAATACAGCAGTTTGTTCATATCTCTGTTACAGTATCTGTGTTGTAATACAATTTATCTGGTTTTTATGTGTGTATTCCCCACTACATTCCAAGCTCCTCTAGGAAAGGGACCATGTCTTATTCATCTTATCTCTATAGTGTTTATCGTAAAGCCTGGCTTATGTGGGCACTCAGGTGTCTGTTGAATGAAATAATGAATGCATATTTAAATCTCCAATAATGAGGTGACAATTACCTCCCTTGTTAATTCTTGTCAATTTTTCAAAAGTCTCTCTTGACAGTCTCCTCAGTCACTGAGACCTTTTTGCTAAACAGTTGATTCAGTTAAGCTTTTCATTTGATGGGTTACAAGTACTGTTAGAGGTAGTCTTGGAAACTGGAATTTCTACAACAGTTGCTAAGGCATTAATATTTTAGAGTATTATATTTGTAGTCAGTTTCAGGGGTAAAATAGCCTCTGGGTTTCTATAGTATGTGATTAGAACTGCTCAGAGTCACTAATCTAGTCCATCCCACTTATTTTTTTAAGTCTAAAGATGACGTAGTACAGAGAACTGGACAAGGGTTAAGAGATTGAGCTTTTGGTCTCAGCTCTTTAATTCTGTGGCCTTAGACAGGTCTCTTTACCTTACCCAGTGTTGTTTCCTTGTCTGTAAAATGAAAGGGGTTGGACTAGATGACCTCTAAGATCCCTTTCACATACATAGTTTTTCTGGTGCTGCATTTTAGTGTTTGATCTAAAATAGTTTAACATATCTAAATCAGTTCTCTGTTGCTGCTGTTGTTTCTGCCATCTTATCATTGGAAACAACTTAGATTTGGCTATGATAATTCATATGTCTTCTGGTATAGTTTTATATATAGTGTTCCCAAATGCTTGCATTTGCTGGCACAAATTCTGTTGAACTTACATAGATTAAGTACAGTGTTCACTTGCATTCCCTCTTCCCAATTATAACTTTTCCTTTTGCTTGTATGAGTTTTCCCCCCAAATAAGAATTTAAATCCTATCTCTGTTTTCTCTTTTCTTTTACAGTATGGTACCTAAAAGAAACTCGTAGCGTGGTCCCTTGGTTCATGAACTTAATTGGTTCCATGTTTCTGAAAAAGATGGCCACGTTCAGGTTCATGCAGGAAAGATGACTGCAGTCCTGTTTTGTCACCCGGTGCAGAGTTTGCAAACTAAAATTTTTGCCAAACGCTTCTGTTTGCAAACCAAATTGTTCGCAAACAGAAGCATTCATGAACCAAGGTACCGCTGTAATTCCATAGCTCTCCAAATAAGGTTTTTTATTTATTGTACACATCTAGACTGTGCAGGCTGAATTGGGAGTGGGAAAAGGATTAAGGGCAACATAGGTAACTACTTACAGGACAAATTGAGGGAAATTATATATTACTGATTAAAAGATTGATTAGGATTACCTTGGGATGGTGGACTTGTCATTTTACATATTTCACTCAATATTTTATGTTTCTGAGCAGTGTTTCAAATGTTATTGGGTAATTGTAACATTTTTAAAATTAAGTATTTAATTGATGCCCAACCATTTAATGAGAAGGTATTGGAGGAATGGGAAAATATTCCAGATTGTTTTATTGTAATATGATCAAATGTAACAACCAGTAGTGTACTATAAAGAAAACTATTTTAGCTGATTACATGTAGCAAGTATGGCTGAGCTTAATTGAAGGAAGTATCTTGTTATTAGGTGTTACTGGGAGGTCTGTATTTCTAATTAAATTGAAAAACCAACCATTGGGTGTAAGGGTTCAAAAAGAAAGCAAACAGTTGTTTGTTTGGTATGTTGAAGTATCAGTGGTTGTTTTAGAGTTTATACAACTTTTATTAATCTGTAGTTCTTTTTTCCCCTCTCACGTAATATATTAGTCCTAGAATTTATATAAATTTTTATGAGCTTTTTCCTCCTCTTACCAGAAGTCTGTTAGCCTTTTCAAACAAAAATGTTCTGCATGAAATTCTGGATTTCTAAGTTAGTTCACTTACTGGTCTTTCTCTCAGGACTTTTCTTCATCTAAAAATCCTATAAATTAAAAATGGAAATTTAATGTAGAACTAAATCACTATTGTGAAATATTTGTCAGACAGAGAAAATTCCATTTCCCAGATAGGAGGAACTTTTGTTAACTTAAACTGGCTAGTTGCTGTAAGGTATGTATATAGGCTTTTAGAAAAGATCAGTTGCATTTTTTCTCTCCTACATTGTACACTTATCACATGAAGTATAATTTTTTTAAATAGCTGCCTAAAAGTCATAGGAAAGAAATCTTGGTGAACATAATTGCCATTGTCAATTATTACTAATGAAAGCATCGTACTTGCTTAGTAGGAAAAACACCTACTTTGGCAATAACTTTCCTGCAGTTTTGTCAGTGTTTTCATTATTCAGTGTAAAAAACAAAACATTTTTTAGTTATACTTTTTTTGTATCAACTTCTTGTATGTACTCTTTCCCCAATTGCTCCCTGCCTGTTTATTTCATTGATTTGCTCATCTTCCTATCCAGAGTAAGCCTTCTTTCATAGACCAAGAGCTATCTTATTTTGATATCTTCCCTTTTTAAATTATTTTTGTTGATCTTGGTGCTTAGTATAGAATTTTATATCATAGGCTGATTAAAGTTTGAAATGATCATCATATGGAGCTTAATTAGGTATGCCTTAAAACTATTTTGAAATCTTTGGGAAACTTTAAGACAAATATATTTGCTTTTATTTTTATTTAGAATAGCTTGGAATTTGTACATAATTTCTTAAAAGTTATTTAGCTACCCACACCTCCTTGAAAATATACTATCTGATCGGTTACTGGATTTCCTAGCTGAAAATTTTCACTCATAGCCATGTTGTAGTACTGTGATCTTTGCAGCTGAAGCATGGTGCATAAAGGTTTTGTTAAAATCGTTTAGCCCAAAGTTGATCCTTTGTGTAATTTGTCTGCAACTTTGATTCCTTTCTTAAATAGATTTTGTTTTAATGTATAGAAAAGTTGGAGATCTATTATGGTGTTATTCAAGTTTTAGATTTATTTGCTATTTTCAAAGTTTTTTTTAATAGCTTTCTCTTCTTCCAGCAGAGAGAGATCATCATTGCCTGAATTAGCTTTGTGACTACAAGAGCAAGATCTGTTCCTGTCTGGAGACGACTGTTAATGATATTATCATCTTATTTTGTTTGCCCTTTATCAATTTGAGTAGATGTTTACATGTACTATAATTAGCATTTTATATTTACAGTTCTCTAAGCATACACCCCACTCCAAATGTGTATCTAAATGTGTGCCCTGTGTGACCTACCGTAATGTTTTCTCCCCTTTATAGCCATTTGTATTTTAAAACAGCTTAAAGAAGAGATGATACCTCTTTTTTCCTAATATGAGATACATGCAGTCTCAGCCAAATTGATAATTGTGTCTGGAAAATCTATAAAGCCATGATAATGTGTTTATTAACATGAACAATTTAGAATCAGGAAAATTAATTAAAAAGTGAAACATAAGTTTTGGTTTTAATTTTTCTTGGTTTTAGGATATAATTTTTGGGATCAGAATAGCCACTTAAAATAATTTTGAACAGATGATGAGAAAAATTTTTTACATATATTACAGCTTGCCTTTTTCTTATGAATATACTTATTTGAAATCATTGCCAAGGCCACTTACACAATTTTTTTTAGCCCTTAGCTTTTCAAAACAAGGAGAATAATTTTCTTTACTTTAATAAATTATGGTTTGTTGATTATAAACTGAAAAATTTCTAATTTACAGTTTTCCATGTTGTAATCAAGACATCAGAGACAATCTTAAAAGCAAGGGTAAATAGTGTTGTGTGTCTAACTTTGTTAAAGATTCAACTCTTTTAAAATATGTGCACAAATTATAAGCAGTACAGCTTAGAATTCTAAAAAATACAACTGAGTCTCATTTTAAATATTCACTCACAATATCTCTTTTATAAAGGGCATCATTAAAAAATGTTTTCACAGATTCAGAGTATTCCTCCACAGGTTCTTAGGAGGCACTGAGAAGTTGTACACTTAGTAGCACTCTTTATTAGAAATGTCCAAGTTACACTGCTTCTGTTTACCTTAGGGTTTTTAAAAAAATTTTAGTTCTATCCAGCCATACTTTGTTTTTTGGTGCAAAAATTTTTTCCCCTATGAGTATGCATTGTGATTGTCCTTACTGAACAATAAAACAGTGTAATGAATACATCATTTATAATGTAAATTATCTATTTTGATCTATATTGGTTATATGTGGCATGCGTGAAGGAAAATTATGTATTTTGGAAAGTCTCATATTACCTAGGTGTCTGCAAGGCTTTTTTTTAAATTAGACTTTTGTTTAGGTCACATTAGCCAACTAGCAGGTAGCTGTGGGGAGTTCATAAATATTTTCCCAGAATAGTTTGGTAGTTTTTATGTTCAAGGAAAAATTCACTAGCCCTACAGTAGTGGTTTAGATATATTAGATATATTAGCTATATTAGAACCCAAAAAATATTTTCTGAAGAGACCATACTTGCTGTAAACCATTTTGATTAGTTAATGGATGTGGACCACATGTGATCACCTTCAACTTTGTCATCCTCTTTTTTGTATTTTGCTTTTAAGTTAAAAAACAAAGCAATGGGCCAGGGATATAGCTCAGCAGCACCGCCTGCCTGGCAAGCACAAGGTTGTGAGTTTGATTACCGGTGCCAGAAAAAAAAAAAAAAAAATTGAACATGCCATTGGGAATCAAAAGTCAAATGATTACATTCTTACTAAGATCATTGTGTTTTTGGAAATCGCTGTGAGAGCCAGTTAATTTATTTAAATCCTCATATGTTGGTAAATTAAGGTTCTCATTCTTATTTTCTTAAGATTCTCATGGAGCTATGTGTACATAGATAACTGTACGGAATCACTTTTGTGTAATTAAATGAAGTGGTTTACCTCTGCATGATTGCATTATGGAAGCCTTTTATATATCTTTATATTTTTCAATATACTTAAATTTTACACTATTAGCTGCTGTAGTCATGCTATATTTGTTTTTTTTTTAAATAGAGTTTATAAATATTTATGCGCAAAATACAGATCAATGGAATATTTTTGGTCTTGTTTACAAGATAAATAATACTTTAAACAGAGCCCTCAAGTGTCTTAGGAAAAAAGTCAGTGGTGCTACGAAACCTTTCGTTATCATTTTTGAACCTGTTGTCTAGAATTTGCTAGGCTTTCATCTATGATTGCTTGTGATTTATTCTAATCTAGCAGCATAATTATGAAAGTGGTTTGTGCTGAGTCAGGCGGAATGCCCACCCAGCTCATTAGAAACTCCTCTTAATTTAAGGAAATGATGCAAAATAACTGTACATTTATTTGTGTCCAACTTCCCAAAAAAAGAGAATAGCTTATTTTGATAGGAAGGTTGTTAATTTGACTAGAATTAAAAAAATATGTTCAGCATGGCTGTTTTCTTATATTTCAAATAGAAAATTTTCTAGTCTTAAAATATTATGTAATATTACCCTGCCTTAAATATCAGCAATCTCAACAGGAGGCAGAGTAATTCTTTAAATATTTACAGAACGTTTGATGACTTACAAGATACGTATTATTACAGTGTACAAGTTTTTCATTGATGTGTAAAGTTTTTATTTTGTCCCTAAGAATTCTATTCCAGCACCTTAGTAAATACAGTTAAGTATCGGCAAAGCAGTCATAGATACTGCTTTTGATTCTCACAATCCTGAACTTGTTTTTCAGTGTGACACAGAACATACTGTCTGGCACAAAATTTCCTTTCACCATTTTATTTTAATTCACTTTTCTGTGGACTATTGAATCTAAACACACCAAAGGAATCTTTTCTTGTCTGGAGATTGGATTATTCCAGTGTTTAATACCTGTGCCCATAAGTATCCCATTTCATGAATGTGTGTTGGCATGGGGAAAAAATTCCCTGCTCTTTGCGTGGAGCAAAAGTAATTGGTTAAGCTGTAGCAGCTTTTTGTTTATTTTTAAAAGTGATAATAAAACTTGAACTGAAAAAGGCAAAACTTGAACTAGAAAACTACTCTTGTATGCGTACATGTTTATGTGGGGTTGTCAACATTTTTATTATTTATAGTTGAATTATGTTGTTTTGTTAAATATCCATAATGTTTATTTTTATATTTTGAAAATTTTAAAATAAAATAGTCTTACTAAAAACAGTTAACGTTTTAAGAGTTGTCCTGCATCTTGCATCAGTTATGTTAATAGGAATTAAAAATATTTGCATCCATTAGGTATTCCAGTTGAGAATTCTGAAAATTGTTTATACAAAGAAATGGCTGTACATTTCCTGTTCCCCTTTACCGTCCATTCTCACTGTAAGTCTGCTTTGTTTCCAGTATATTACTGACCTAACTCCTTCTTTCACATATACACAATCTTTTATTACCTTTCCCCTTCTTGGTTCTTGCCTCTTCACTGCTGGAAACTTTCTTTTTATTCCACTTGGTAGTCAAAGGTTCTTAACCTGAATGATAAATATGAAAATAATAGTGATGTCAAAGGAATGCCATAGGTAGTAAAAGTGAAATTAGATACAAAATGCTTGTAGTGTCAACCTCCAAAGACAAAGTTTTCAGAAGATGCCTGTAACTCACAATTTTCATCTCAGTCTTATGATTTGGCCTAATTTTCCAGCATTGAACATGATTGTTTCATATTGAATTTTATTGAATGACAGGTATTACATATTTGTTCTTTTATGTTTCATTACAAATATCTTCTGTGTGTAACAAAGTTGGTGGTAATGTGTCTCCTACTTGGCCCTGACACTATGAACAAAACAAAGAGATCAAAGAGATCTAGTTGAGAAAAAGAAATTTTGTTAAATAATGGCATGAGAAAATTATTTTAAAAGTTACATGTATAGTTAAGTATGCAAGTATGTAGCTGAGCCCTGTGGAGTACTGCAGATTTTTGTCAGCCTTTACTTAACCCAAAAAGTATTTTTTCACAAAGAATGAATTTGTCTTTGTCAAACACAAACCCACAAGTGATAATATATCATTTCAGGGAGCTAGAACTTGAGGAAAGTATAGAGATGGTATAATAGCCAATTATCTGTAAATGATCAGTAGGCATTTTTTTTAAATGGCATTATATAATTTATAGTATTTTGTAGCTTTCAGTTAATATTTTTGAACCGTTATTTGTAGATGACTTCATAATTCTCAGTTTAGCCTTTGTGAAACATGTTTTCAGCATTGTTCTTTTACTAATACGTTTGCAATACAGTGATTACATTTATAATGGCAAATTGGTACATGTACTTAACACATCTAAATTCTGTTTACATCCCCTTTCCCTCCAATCCATCCCCCTCTTCATTGTTTGGTCCACTTTCCATTTGCAAAAGATCTCCCTGTTTCCTATTATATTTTCTGTTATTTATACTATGGGTTTCTTATAAGAGAAACCATATGGTACTTAAGCTTGTGTGTCTTCGTTTATTTTATTGAACATTATGGTCTCAAGGTGCATCCACTTTTCTACAGATGACTTAAATTTATCCTTTATAGTAGAATAGTACTCCATTGTGTATCAGCACATTTTCTTTATTCATCTATTGGTGAAAGGATGCTTCCATGATTTAGTTACTTTTTGGGTCCACTGTTACCATGGACATGCATGTTTCACGGTAATAACTCTTCTCTTGAGTTATTAACTATTTTCCGAAGATAACTAGAAGGGGAATAGCTGAGTTGAATGGAGTTTCTATTTTAGTTTTTTGAGGAAACTCCATACTGATTTCTATAGTGATGGTACATTCGCACCAAAAATATAGAAGAGTTCTTTTTCCCTTGATCTTTGTAAGCCTTTGAGTGCTTAATAGCCATTCATTCTGGAGTAAGATGCAGTGAGTGTTTTTTGATTTGAAATTCACTAATGGCCAAAGATGTTCAACTTTTTTTCATGTATTGGCCATTCATACTTCTTTTTCTGAGTGTCTAACTCATTTCAGTTGCCCATTTTTTGATAGGGTCTTTTTTGGGGGGAGGGGTTCTGACTTTTTTAGTTCTTTAAATACTCAAGATGTTAGTCCTGTCCAAGGAATGGCTGGTAAATCCACCCCCCACCATGCTTTAGGTTGCCTCTTTAGTCTGTTGGTTCTTTGCTGTGCAGAGCCTTTTGCTTTGACATGATCTTATTTGCTGATTTTCAGTACTATTTCTTGTGCCATTGGGGTTCTGTTCAAAAAGTCTGTCTATACCTATGTCTTCATGAGTTTTATCGGTGTTATCTTCCAGCAGATTATTTTAATATTGAGATCTTTGCTTCATCTAGGTTTAAGTTTAATACATGGTGAGAGAGAGGGGTCTAGATTCAATCTTCTGCATGTATTTGGCCAGTTTTCTTTGCACCATTTGTTAAAGAAGCCTTTTTTGTTTATTCTAGGGTATTTTTGTCCCTTTTGTCTAAGATCAGATGGCTGAATGTGCCTGGAGTTGTTTCCACATTCTGTCTTGTGTTCCATTGGTCCACATGTCTTTTTGTGCCAGTATCACGCTATTTTATCATTGTACCTTTGTAATATAACTTGAAATGTGGAGTTATGATGTCTCCTTTGCTTTTGTCCAGAATTGCTTTTGCTATTCTGGGTGTCTTCTAGTTCCATATAAATCTTAGGATTGTTTTCTGTAGTTGTCTGAGGAATGATATTGGAAATTTGATTGGTATTGAATTAAAACTATATAGTATCGGGCCAGTGAGATGGCTCAGCGGCGTAAGCGCCTGCCTGGCAAGCACGAGGGCCCGAGTTCGACTCTCGGAACCCACATACGAAAAAAGGGCCAGTGATATTGCTCAGTGGCACGGGCACCTGTTGGCGCGTGAGGTCCTGAGGTCGACCCCCGGTACCCACCAAAAAAAAACTAGTATCAGTTTGGGAAGGATGGCCATTTTAACAATATTGGTTCTTCCTATTGAGGAATAGGGATTTCTTTCCATTTCCTGATCCTCTTTAATCTCCTTTTTCAGAGTACTGTGGTTTTCATTATGGCAGTGTTTCACTTCCTTGGTTAAGTTAATCCCTAAGTATTTATTTTTTCTTGAAGCTATTGTGAATGGTATTGTTTCCCTGATTTCTTATTGGGTTCATTATTGGTGTACATGAGTGCTATTGATTTTTGTGTGTTGATTTTTTTTTTTTTTTGTGGGTGCCGGGGGTCGACCTCAGGACCTCGCGCGCCAGCAGGCACCCGTGCCGCTGAGCGATATCACCGGCCCCCTTTTCGTATGTGGGTTCTGGGAGTCGAACTCGGGCCCTCGCACTTGCCGGGCAGGCGCTTAAGTCGCTGAGCCATCTCACCGGCCCCTGTGTGTTGATTTTATATCTTGCTACACTACTGAATTTGGGGATCCTGGGAGTCTTTCAGTGGAGGTTTTTTGTGTCTTCTATGTAAAGGATCGTGTTGTGTGGGAATAAGGATAGTTCTTTCTTGTACCCCTTTTTCTTGACTGATCTGATTAAAGTTTCAGCTACTGCACTGGTGCATAGTGGACATCCTTGTCTTCCTGCTTTTAGAGGAAAAGCTTTCAGTGGGTGTTGTCAATAGGTTTGTCATAAATGACTTTTTATCAGATCGAGATAAGGTCCTTCTGTACCTACTTTTTAAGAGGTTTTTATGAATGGATGGTAGTGTGTGTCAGGCTTTTTCTGCATCTGAGATGATCGTGTGATATTTGTGCTGCTTTCTATGTGGTGTATTACGTGTATTGATCTGTATGTATTAAACCATCCTTACATCCTTGGGATGAAGCCTACTTGGTTAAGACCCATGATCTTAATTATTTGTTGCATTCTGTTTACCTCTATTTTCATTAAAGAGATGGACCTGTAGTTTTCTTCTTTAGTTGGGTCCTTGTCTGATTTTCCCTCCATTCCTTTTTTTTTGGAACCGGGAATCAACTCAGGACCTCGTGCTTGCCAGGCAGGCACTGTGCCGCTTGAGCTATATCCCCGGCCCTCTTGTCTGATTTTGGAATCAAGGTAATGTTTCGAGGAATAAATTTGAGAGTATTCCTTCCCTGTCAGTTTCATTAAAAAGTTTGAGGAGTACTGGCATTAGTTCTTCCATGAAGGTCTTGTAGAATTCAGTGGTGAATCCATCAGGTCCTGAGCTTTTCTTAGCACATTCACAATGGGGCTGTAATTTGCATCTTGGTGCCAGGCAGCCCTGATTTGAATTTGATCCTTCCTGCTGGCTTGAACCACTGATGGTGCATGCATGACTGTCTCATTGGGTGGCTTGTTCCTCTTCTCAGGGAGTCTTTGATTACAATAATGCAAAGAAAGGCATTGATTTAATAGGGCAGCTGTCATCATATTACAGTTCCTTAAGGAAACCATTAAAATAATGTAAAACTAATATAGCTAATTTGTGGTACAGCAGTTGTAAATGCATATTACAGTATATACACCAGTGATGGAGTACTTGTAAGATTCCATGTTAAAGTGTAGATAATTACTAATAAGCCATGAATATAAATAAATACTTTCAATGAAATAAATCTGACTTGTAATTTTTTAATTGGTTCTAATAGTTTAATGTATTTGGGCAGTAATTATTCAAATTCAAGCAACTAGATTCAGTCCATTTATTGACTTTTTGTTAATTTATTAGTGAAAAGACTGATAAAAGTGATTTAGGTCAGTTTTTAACACCAGTGGTCCAAACTGCGCAATGGGAAAGTCATGCATGCACCACCAGTGGATCAAGCCATTGGGAACATGTTAGTTGATAGGCATTTTAATTCATACCTTAATTTTATTACAGTTGCTGGATTATTCAAGGTTTTTATATCATCTTGGTAATTCATGTGTATCCAGGAAAGTATTCATTTTTTCTGGATTCTCCAATTTACTGGAGTACAGGTTTTCAGTGTAGTTACTAATAATCTGATTTCAGCAATGTCATGATTTTACCGTTTTTCCCCTACACACATTGATTTTGGTCTTTCCTATTTTTTGTAAGATTGGCTAAAGGTTTGTCTTTTTCTTTTTTCTTTTTCTCTTTCACTGAAAAAAATATATTTTTTGGTCTCAATTTCGTTAATTTCTGCTCTGATCTTTATAATTTCCTTCCTTGTACTAGCTTTGGGCTTGGATTCTTATTCTTCTAGGACCTTAAGGTGCCATCATTAAGTTATTTATTTGAGCTCACTTTTTCTGATATGGGCATTCGTAGCTATAAAATTCCTTCTTAGGACTGCTTTGTGTCCCATAGGTTCTGGTGTGTGGTACTGGCATTATCATTTGATTCTGGGAGCTAATTTCTTCCTTGATTTCTTCTGTTATCCATTGATTATTCAGGAGTGTATTGTTTATGTTTTTGATAATTTCTGTGGTTTCTTTTGCCATTTCTAGTTTCATTGCATTATTTCATTGTAATATGCATGGGATAATTTTAGTTCTTTTGTATTTATTTAAGCATGTTTTATGGCCTAGGAAGTGGCCTATTGGAGTAAGTCCATGTGCTGCTAAGAAGAATGTGTATTCTGATGTTGGGTGTAATTACAGATTTTAAGTCCATTTGTTTAAAGGTGTGGTTCAACTGATACTTTCTGTCATTCTGTTTCTGATAAAGGGATATTGATGTCCCCTACTGTAATTGTATTGGTGTGTAGTTGATCTTTTATGTCCAGTAGTGTTTGTTTTACCAATTTGGGTGTGCTGGTGTTTGGCATATATATATACACATACACACACACACACACATATATATATATATATATATATATATATTTTTATGTTTGTGTATATATATGTATATATATACATATATATATATATATATATATATATATATATATATATATATATATAATTGTTAGCTGTTTCTGTTGAATTGTTTCCTTAACACATTTCTTGTTGACTTGAACCACCAGTGGTACATGCCTGACTGTCCCATTGGGTGGCTTGAACCACTGGTGGTGTATGTATGACTGACCTCTATCAGATGCTTGTACTATTGGTGGTACAAATGGATCTAATCACTTTTATGAAAAGGTCTTTTTGTTAATCAAAAGTAACAAAAGGACCAAATCTAGTTAGTTGCTTGAACTTGAATAGTTATTGCCCAAATATAAATATTAGTACTATTCAGACCAATTAAAAATTATTACAATAATCAAATGTATTTCATTAACATTCATGAATAGTTTATTAGTAATTCTTTAAATTTCAACATAAAAATCTTACAAGTATCCCGTTATTGGTATATATATTTATTGGTATATATATTTGTAACTGCTGTACCACAGATTAGCTGTGTTACAATTTTTTATACCATTTTAATATTTTCCTTAAGGAACTATTGTGATGAAATCTGGTCTGCTAAATCACCTTTTATAGGTTTGTGCTAATACTGTTTGGGCAATTGAATGCTGATATCTTGTACCCTGAGTAATTTAAAGATAATAATATGTAATGTACTAACCATTGTTACCCTCCTATTATGTTGTTTTGAAATTTTGTTCTATTTTTTTCTCTTTAAAATTAAATAAATAAATAAATAAATAAATCATCTTTCTTTGCATTATTGTAATCAAAGACTCCATGAGAAGTAGTACAAGCTGCTCAATGGGGCAATCATGCATGTACCACCAATGGTTCAAGCCAGTGGGAACAACTGAATTCAAATCAGAGCCATCTGGCAGTCAGACATGAATTTCAGCCCAGTCATGCATGTGCTAACCAATATATAGTGACATTCTTTACCTCATCTGATAAATTTTGGCTTAATGCCCATTTTGTCTGAAAATAGGATAGCTACTTCTGCTTGTTTTGGGGCTTCTGTTGCATGGGATAGATAACTGTTTTCCATCTTTTGATTTTTAGTCTGTGTATCTTTTTGGGTTTCATGTGTTTCCTGTATACAACATACTATTTGGTTTTGTTTTTTGATCCAATCTGTGTATTTCGATTGGGGAGGTTAGATCATTCATATTGAGAGTTGTCACTGGAAAAGGTATTGACTGATTCTTGTTATGGCATTATTTTCCTGCTGCTGATTCCTTTTTGCCCCACTCCCCACCCTGTCCTTTGCTTTTCTGCTCATTGTGTTTGCGTGCTCATTCCATTAGACTTGTTATCTTCATTGTCTCTTTTCCAGCATATCCTTGACAATTTTTTTAATGGTTCTGGGTTAGTGGTCATGATTTCTTAAGATGCTCTTTATCATGGAAGATTCTTACTTTGCCATAAATTTTGAAAGACAGTTTTACAGGATATATTAGTCTGGGTTGGAAATTGTTTCCTTTTAAGGCTTGAAACACTTCACTCCAAGCTCTCCTGGGCCTTATGGTTTGTGTTGAGAAATCTGTAATTCTAATGGTTTTACCTTTATAAGTGATTTGTTGCTTTTCTCTAGTAGCTTTTAAGATTCTGTCCTTGTGTTGGACTTTCAGGATTTTGACTATGATGTGACATGGAGTTTTTTATTGTGGCTATTTGGGGTTCTATATGCCTTGTTTATCTGTATGTTAAATTCTTTCCCCACATTTGTAAAGTTTCCTGCTATTGTTTCTATAAACAATATGCTGTGTTGTCTTCTAATTTTTCACTAATTTTAATTGATCTTGGTCTTTGTGTCATATAGCAGCTATTGGGTCCATTTTCCGTGTTCTCTTGTTTTAAAGGTATCTCCAAGTATCTAGTTACCTGCATCTTGCCCTATCTTCCACTTCTGACACTCTGTCCTCACATTGGTCAGTTCTGGGGCTGATACTTTCAGTAGAATTATTTTGTCTTCTAGATATCTGTTTGGTACCTTTTCATGGACTATAATTCTTTGCTAAACTGGTCATTTATGTTTTGTATCATTTAGTTCAGCTAGCTTTTTATTAGTGTCTTCTATAAGCTCTCTGATCATTTTGTTATTAAGTCCTTTATCAATTTAGGGTTAGGGTGTGTGTCCTCCCAGGTTGACCTTAAACTTCCTGGGATCTATGTATAGCTCACATCCGCTCCATGACTCTCTTGTGGCTGTCTCACACCTAGTCATTGTGGTAGGGTGACCCCAGAAACCCTGAGGTGTAGTTCTGTAACCCTTTCTTAAAACTCTCCCTCCTCTAAATGACTCATGATTAACACATTCCTGCCGGTGGTTCAAGAGAGACAAATATGGCTTTATTGTGAATGTGTTAAAAAATATGGTGGATATGGCACTGGATTTCTTCTCCAACTTAGCCTGTCATGTGGGAGGAGTCATTTTCAGAGTAGAATCCCATGTGAACTGTATTTGCAGTTCACAATAACTGTGGGCTTTTCTTGGGGTTAGCATTGCCAACTCTTTTCACTGTTTCTCCCTGGAGCTGCCAACCCTCAGGTTTTACCTTGTGCTGATGAAGACAGGTCCAACTTCCCCAGGAGCTGGGATTAGCTTTCCAGACTACTTCATTTTTGCGTTGTATTTGGTTTTCCAGCTTCTCTGTATGTAGTTTTCCTGCCAGGTCCCTCTCGATTTCTGGAGCTCTACTTTTTTTCCTTCACTAAGTTGTTTGCCAGGTATCTCCATTCCAGGTCTCAGAGGGCCTATGTTTAACCCAATGTATTCTTGAACATCTTATCCTTTGATTATGCACAGTTTCTCAGTACTGCTTGGTCAAAGTGTACTAGTTGTGATACATTTTGTATTTAATCTCTAACAAAGCTGATAATATATGTAAATACCTAGGTACTTTCATAATTTACCTTTGAGAATAGCTGAAGTTCTGTTTTCTTGGTACATATGTTAGAACTCTGAATTTGTTCCATGTTCATGTAAGGGGAACCAAATCACCTGGCTAAGTGATTAACCTCTGATGTAGTAGTGTGTCACTGTTACTGATATTTTGTACAACCTAGTTGCCAGGATTTTGTACACCACAACAGATTCTTGGAACTACAGTTTTTGTGGGGGGGGGATACTGGGAGAAACTACAGATTTTTAAATCATTTGTTACAGCATTTTTATGTAATTTCAAGAAAAGGTTCTTGAAATAATCTACTGAAATACATGGCAAATCTTTTGTTATTAAGTAAGATACAGTAAGCTGTAAAATCGGGATTTGTAATTTCTATTTTGAATACCATATTCACTATAAATTCACAAAGAGCCACCAAATAAATTATATCCAAAATAACTCCATATTTTAAATCTTCACATTGCCTTTATGTTTGTATTTTCTTCATGAAGTCCATACTGATCCACATAAAATATGAAATAGTCTATGGAAGAAGAAAATTAGGTAATGGAAAGATAGTAGTTCCATCTGTTTTATTCTGTCATAAAAAGCCATTTTTGAAAACATCTATTTTATTAGAAGGAATAAAATTCCTGGCAAACCATGAGTATTTCTGAGCTATCCATGTGGTAATGCTTTCATTTAAGTGAAAATGAGAACATTTTTGATGCAATGTTCAGTACTTTATGATAGTCCAATATTTGAGGGCTTGCTATGTTTTGGTGGAGTTCTCAATCTTTGGCTTTTTGTAAGTCTAAAATATATACTAATGAAGTATGCAGTAATGCATTTTGTATTCAGTGCTCTGAAAATCATTGATATATATATTTAGTGAATTTGGGGATTTTGAATTTAGGATATGGGTTTAATGAAAGACCAATTGATACTTCTCACTCTAAGGAGGATAAAGTACAAGTTGCACAAAACCAGTAAGCCTTTAAAGTCTTCAGCATTCTTTTTTTTTTAATGGGGGTACCAGGAGTTGACGTCAGGGACCTCGTGCTTGCCAGGCAGGTGCTCATGCCGCTGAGCTATCTCACTGACCCAGTCTTCAGCATTCTTGAAACATTTTAATGTTAAGATTTTTTTTTTATCCCGAAAATCCCCTTTAAATTTTTTTCAGGATGCCTGGGAATGCAGGTGAATATACCTATGTCAAGGACATTATCCTGATTTTTACAAAAGTAATACTAGAAGTGTCAGAAAAGAATACTTAGAAATTATAGGTGTGTTTGTACTTGTAGAGCTAGAAGTGGACAACTGTCAAAACTAGTCTATTAGGCAGTTTACCAAATGCATTTTACTTTACCAACTTAATATTGTTAAAAATTAAGGAATGATAGAAAAGGAGGTCTCTGGCACTTAATGGTTATGTCTCAGGTAGTGTCAATAAAAACCAAAAAACTTAACTGTTGGCAAAAATTCTTTGACTTGATCTGATTATTAATTATGAGACCTCACAGATGCTATATTTGTAATGCTAAAATGGATGAAAACTATAAAATATTATATAGGTACCAACCGGTTTTTAGTTAGTTTGAAGTAGAGCTTTTTGTTTTGTCAAGATTTTCACTGAAGAGGAGGAGATAACCCCTACTGTGGGAGTCCTCACAAAACAATAGAGATTTTTAAGGTGCCTGGAATGGGAAGAGGGTGATAGGTTACATAGACTTACTACTTGATTTGTGCAAGTTCTAGTTTAGGTTAAAGACTTCCTGCAAGCAAGTAGTACAATTTTTCCCCCAACTGAGAAGTTTTATTGACTATTAACATATTAAAACTTTGTAGAAAAAATGGGCATTTAAAAGCACATCTGATCAAGATCTCTTGTTTTCTGCATAAGGGAGCTCTAAGAAGTGAATCAGCAATCTGAGTTGTTTCTCAGGTACTCTGCATTGTGTTTTGTTTTGGATAGGGTCTCACTGTGTTGTCCAACCTGGTCTTGAGCTAGTGGGCTCGAGTGATCCTGCAGCCTCAGCCTTCTACGTAGCTGACACTACAAGCACATACCACTACTTCCAGCTCTAAGGGGTCCTTTTTATTTTCCCTCCACGAGAGCACTTCAGCAGGGTATGTATTTTCACATAAAAGCATTAGTCACTCTTTTCAGACCTAATGTCAAGGCTCAGCTCCGAAGACTCTCTGTGCTATACTAACATAACTTTTTAATGCTTTCACCTCATTGGACCTAGAGATTTTCCAAATTTAAACACTTGGGACATTCTTGTGTGTGGTTCTAGCTATGCCCTGTTGCAGCATCCCTGCAGATACTGTGCCTAACAGGAGAGGACATTTCCTACCTGCAGTTTAATCAGAGCAGATGGCTTGTATTAGTGTTCAGTATCCAGCTTCATTTTACAGAAGGGATCCATGACTTTGTATTGAAAACCAGTGTTCTGGGGATGGTGAGATGGCTCAGCGGCACAAGCGCCTGCCTGGCAAGTGTGAGGTCCTGAGTTTGACTACGGGTACCCACATACAAAGGAAAAAAAGGGCCGGTGATATCGCTCAGCGGCACAAGCGCCTGCTCGCAAGCACGAGGTCCTTAGTTCGACCCCCAGTACCCACAAAAAAAAAAAAAAAAAGAGTTCTGTACAATATTTATATCCCCGAATTTTGTTATTGGACTGTCTTCTCATGTACTCTTTGACAGACTTTCTCCATCTTTGTTCTTGTTTTTAAAAAGTGTGAAATATGTATAGTATTGCTATCATTAAGGGAATTGAATTTATAGTTTGAAAGGATACTCCAAAAAGAAATTTCCATGCCAAGATTCTTTGGAGAATTCCACCAATCATTTAAAGAAGAGCCCCAATTCTATATGATCTCTTCCAGAAAAATAGAAAAGGAAAGTATTTCTCAGTTCTTTTTATGAAACTTGCATTATACTGAAACCAAAAGTAGAGACACTAAAACTACAGACTAATATCCTTCATGAATATAGGTATAAAAATCAGCAAAATATTAACAAGTAGAATTCAGCAGTATTTTAAAAGACCACGTGGGATTTATTTCAGACATGCATAACTGGTTTAACACTTAAAGTTCAACCACCATATTAACTAAACAACAACAAAAATCACATGATAAAGAAAAAGCACCTGACAAAATTTGCTATTCATGATAAAAAAAAAAAAAACCCTCTCATAAATACTGGAATGGAAGATAAATTCCTCAACTTGGTAGAGTACCTACAGCAAAAAATTATAAAAATAAGAGCACAAATTAATGCAATAGAGACTAAGAAAGCAATACAAAGAATCAATTGAAAAGTTGGTTCTTTGAAAGAATAAAGTTGATAAACCATTAGCCAACCTCATGAAAAAGAGGAAAGAAAAAAACACAAACTCAAGCAATTAGAAATGAAAAGGGGAAAATCACAACAGATCCCACAGAAATATAGGAGCTCATCAATACCTACTATGAGAACTTATATTCCAATAAGATGGAAAACAGATGAAATGGACAGATTCCTAGACATAACTGAATTGCCAAAACTGAATCAAGAAGATACAAAAATTCTAAATAAACCAATATCAGCCAATGAAATTGAAAATGTAGTAAAGAATTTACCAACGAAGAAAAGCCCAGGCCCTGATGGATTCACTGTTGAATTCTACAAGAAATTAAGAGAAGAACTAATGCCATTAATGCTGAACCTCTTTAAAGAAATTGAAAGGGAAACAATACTTCTAAAATCGTTTCTGGGGGCAAGTACTACCCAGATTCCAAAACCAGATAAGAACCCAGCCAAGAAAGAAAACCACAGACCAATCTCCCTAATGAACATTGATGCAAAAATACTTAATAAGATACTGGCAATCAGAATACAACAAATCATCAAGAAAATTACACATAATGACCAAGTAGGATTCATCCCAGGGATGCAGGAATGATTCAACATACACAAATCAATAAATGTAATATACCATATTAACATAACCAAGGACAAAAATCACATGATCATCTCAATAGATGAAGAAAAAGCATTTGACAAAGTCCAGCACCCATTATGATAAAAACTCTAGAGAAAATTGGAATGGATGGTCTTTACTTCAATCTAATAAAAGCCATCTATGACAAAACAACAGCTAATATTATACTAAATGGTCAAAAACTGAAAGCTTTCACTCTAAAATCAAGAACATGACAAGGATGTCCATTATCACCACTCCTATTCAATACAGTTCTGGAAATATTAGCCAGAGCAATTAGACAAGAGAAAGAAATAAAAGGAATAACAATAGGAAAGGAAGAAGTTAAACTATCATTATTTGCAGATGACATGATACTTTACATAGAAGACCCCAAAGCTCCACCAAAAAACTTGTAGATTTAATATCCAATTTTTTTTTGAACCGGGAATTGAACTCACAATCTTGTACTTGCCAGGCAGGTGCTGTGCTGCTGAGCTATGTCCCCAGCCCAGTATCCAAATTCAGCAGTGTAGCAGGATACAAAGTCAATACTCAATAGCATTATTGTACACAAGCAACAAACTCACAGAAAAATTAGGGAAAGCACATCCTTCATGTTAACTTCCAAAAAAATGAAATACTTCGGAATCAATCTAACAAAGGTTGTAAAAGATCTGTACACAATGGAGCCAAATATGTTCACTGGAAGAAAGATAGCCTCTTTAATAAATGGTGCTGGAAAAACACGCTCTCCAAATGCCGAAGACTAAAACTAGACCCATGTCTATCACCATGCACTAAAGTCAAAATGGATCAAAGATCTAAATATTAAAACAAACACCAAATCTACTGGAAGACAAAGTAGGTAGAAATCTTGAAGACATAGGGGTTGACAGAGAGTTCATGAATAAAACCCAAACTGCACAGGAAGTACTTCAAAGAATCAACAACTGGGATCTCATCATATTAAAAAGTTTTTGTACATCAAAAGAAATCACCAACAGAGTGAAAAGAAAACCTACAGAGTGGGAAAAAATTTTAGCCAACTGTTCCTTAGACAAAGGATTTCTGTCTAGAACATATGAAGAATTGAAAAAAATCAGACCCCCAAATTCAAAGACCCAATCCAAAAATGGGCATCTGAGATGAATATGCACTCTCAGATGAAGAAATACAAATGCCAAATAAATACATGAAAAAAATGTTTAACATCATTGGTCATTCAAGAGATGCAAATTAAAACAACACTGAGATTCCATCTCACCCCAGAAAGAATGGCTATCATCAAGAAATCAACCAATAACAAATGCTGGAGGGACTGTGGGGAAAAAGGAACACTTCTTCACTGTTGGTGGGAGTGTAGACTGGTGCAACCACTGTGAAAATCAGTGTGGATATTCCTCAAAAAACTAGGGTTGGAGATCCCATTTGACCCAGCTATTCCTCTTCTGGATATTTTCCCAGAAGAATTAAAAACATCATACCACAGCGATATGTGTGCACCCATGTTCAGAGCAGCACACTTTGTAATAGCTAAATCTTGGAAATAACCCAAAATGCCCATCAACTGAGGAATGGGTAAGAAAGATGTGGTCTTTTTTGTATAATGGAGTACTACTCAGCCATAAAGAAGGATAAACTGGAGACTTTTATAGGTAAATGGATGCAACTCGAGACCATACTCATAAGTGAAATAAACCAGCTGCACATGTGTAAACATATTGTCTCCCTACTGTGAGAAGCTGGAGGAGTAAATAAGATCCAAAATGTACAATAGATATTGTAAAATGAGAAGAAACTATTCAAAAGGAAAGAAACTGGGATGGGGGAATGGAGAAAAGAAGGAAGGGAAAAGCAAAAAAAAAAAAAAAAATATATATATATATATATATATGATAGTTAAGATAGTTATACTACTAATTTCTCTTAGTTCATTGAAAAGAAAGGTTTGTGCTAATATTTGGACAATTGAATGTCGATATCTTGTACTCTGAGTAAGTAATTTAATGATAATATGCAGTGTACTAACCATTGTTACCCACCTATTATCTAGTCTTGAAATTTTGTTCTATTTTTTTCTCTTTAAAAAAAAAAAGTTCTGTTGATATCTGAAAGCTGAGCAAGAGTTTAGTATAAGGGAAGTGTATTCTTGATGTAATAATTTGTGCAAAGAAATGGGGAGATCAAATATGCTGCTTTTGAAGCACTGAAAAAAGGCCTCCCACTTCAGTGAGAGGCATAAAGCTTGCGAAAGTATTAATGTGTAAATCTTAATTTGATCTATGGGCAAGCATGAGTGTTTGGAGATAAAATGTAGAGTGAGGAGTTTTCATTAAATTTAGGTAGTGCAGGCTGATTCTCCAACAGAGAATTAGGGGTAGGAAAAAAAACAGGAAAGGGAGTCTATACAAGCCAAAGTGAAAAATAAAAAATAGAAACTGTTTTTGGAACAACAGAATGACAAACAGTGTCAATTGTTGATGAAATTTAAAGAAAAAGTCCATTGGATTTTAGTATGAGAAAGTCATCGACAAACCTGGAAGATATTTTTGTTGTTTCTATTGTTATTGTATTTGCTTTTTGATTCTTTTTTCATGATGTATATGAACCAAAAGAAAATAGGGACATTGGATCAGTCAGTGCTTACTAGAGAAACAGATTTAATGCAAGATATACAAATATATAAGAATTTACAAGATTGGCTTACAGTGGCAGCCCACAGAGTCAGATGTGGAAGAGTGCAGAGGGTCTGCCTGCAAACTGGGGATCAAAACAATCCAGTCAAAGGCCTCAGTGTAGTGTCCCATATGAATCTGAATCAGGGGCTTGTTATGGCTTGTATCTAGATGTCCTTCCAAAACTGCATGTAGCCAAAGGTGGGGTTTTTCAGAGGTGGCTGTATCTAGGTTGTATGATGCTGGTATTAAGGATACCCTACCTTGGGTATGGGTGGTGCCAATCAAAAGGCGTATAGCTTGGATGGGATAAAAGGGAGAGGTAGGCTTGCTGCTGCTTCTGCTTCTACTGCTGTCAGTGCTTACTGCTTGCTGCCTTCTTCCTACCCTGCTTCGCCATGGACTGTTCTTCCTCTTTGATGCCCTTCTGCCATGCCACCATGCCATCCTGCCTTGGAGCCAACTGCCTATGGACTGAAACCTCTACAAACAGTGAGCTAAATAAGGTAAGACAAGGCTGAAGTGTCTGTGCTGGAAGGCTGAAGAGTCTGTGCTGGAAGACTCTCCTAATATCTTATTTAGGACACAAAAATGTCTCATGAATATGAGGTCATACCACTCAGAGAAGAAGCAAAAAGCATGAAGTGATTAGAACATAAAGGGTTTTAATGAAAATGGAAGAAACTGGAACAGGAGACCAGAAAGAATGTTCAGAGCATGGTAAGAAGTTTAAACTTTATCATAAAATACTAAGGAGCCATTGAAAGTTTTCAAAGTTTGGAAGAAAGAAGGAAATGGAATGGAAGGAGGACAGAGATGATGGTGAAATATGGAATTATCATATTTGCAGGTTTTAAAAACATGGTCACAATGATGAGTATGAATTGGAGGCAGACATTTCCCCCCAAAGTCTGTCATGGTTATTTGCTAATAGTTTATTTCATTTCTCATCCTGAAATGGCTAACCTTTGTGTGATTCCATGTCCCAGACCTTTGCTTGTCTTCTTTTATCTATTTTCAGGCTCTAGAGTTGCTTTTTCTTTACTCTTTTTGCTTATTTGCCTCTCTATTTCTGATAATGAGGTATCTTGGGTGTTGATTCTTTGAGAGTATCTTTCAGTTTCTCTTCTCAAAGAAAAAGAGACTAAAGAATCTGAGATTTTATTTCAACTTTCTCTGTTTCTTTCTCATAACTTCTGCTGGCCCACTTGGAAGAAACAAGTTTATATCTTTGGAGAATTTTAAACTTATTCTCTGAAAAAGAAAACAGTAGTGTACAGTTACTTTTTTATGTATCTTATTTTCTTTCACATGCATTCAATGTGTGTAATAAAGAGACATCTATAGCATTTGAACACTCTAAAAAATGCCATTTAAAGAGTCTTGGAATCTTTCTTGACTCTCTTATACAGGTGGTAGTGCCATCGTAGTGGAGGAGTATAACTTGGATTTACACAGGAAAAGTTAATAAAAATTAACAACTTAATAGCCAATTGACAAAATAATACTAATTATCAATCTTTTCACAGATTTTTTTTCAGCTATGTCTTGGATGTGCTAAAAAGCTGTAAGAAAGACAGCAAGTGGTTATACTAATCAGCACTTGTTTTGCATTGCCTTCTTTTATATTCACTATTTTTATGGCATACTTTAAGAGGTATTTCACTTGATTTTAAAAAGTATAAATTAAAGTATGTAACACATATATATTATATAATATACAAAGAGAGATGTTTATCCTATAGCTGGTAAAAAGGAACAAATATTTCATAAAAATGTTACTTTAAAATTATGTATATGTGTATATGTAAAGAAAATTAACATTTCTATGAAGTATTCATTTCTATTAACCAGCTGTAAAATTAAGGTGTTTCTAGTAGAAAGAGCCGTAGATGAGCTGGGTTCTTAGTTGAGGCTATAATACTAATTAGCTCTGTGATCTAAGTAAAGTAATTTACCCTCTCAGAACCTCACTTTGCCTATCTGCAATAAGAGATAACAAATTAGATCAAAGATGGCAAACAAGAGCCATCTTGACTACCAGGTACTGCAAGCAGCCTGTTGAGTGCTGAGTTGAAATTCTATGATTGGGGCCGGTGAGGTGGCTCAGTGGCGTAAGTGCCTGCCTGGCAAGCACGAGGGCCTGAGTTCGACTCCCGGAGCCCACATACGAAAAAAGGGCTGGTGATATCGCTCAGTGACACGGGAGCCTGCTGGTGCACGAGGTCCTGAGGTCGACCCCCGGTACCCACAAAAAAAAAAAAAAAAAAAAAGAGAAATTCTATGACTGAGTCAGGGCTTCATGAGAAAGAGCACCATGATGAATTAGTGTTGTCTGTTGTGAGTACAGGAGTTGGAGAACTGGCACTGTGTGCCATATATTTGTCATCTCTCCAAACTAGATTGCCTCCAAGGTCTCTTGTGCTCCACCATATAATTCAAGATATTTATCAATTAAATTTAAATTTAAAAACATAAAACTGGAAAAACAAATCTTAAAATTCCCTGAGAGTGGATTTTGGAAAAACACACATTTTCTGGGAAGTAGGAAGGAAAAACAAGATTTTCTGCCAGAACTTTTTTTAGAAATATTTTAAGACAATGTAAATTTAGCTTCCTTCACTCCTTCTTCCATTCTCCCATGAAATATTTATTAAGTGTTAACTTTGAAATTGACACAGTGCTGGGTGTTGAATATTTGCTGAATTGAATTGAAATGGGGGATTGAAAGGTAAGACACAGTCCTTGCTCTTGTGGAGTTCTGGGCCCAGTGGGGAAGGCAAACGTCCTGGCAGGTAATTATAATACGTCGTGCTAAATGTTATAACGATTCGTGAAGCCAGAAAATGAAATGACTAACTCATCTGGAGGAGTTTGCTGCAAATTCCTCACAGGAGGTCACATCTGAGCCGTGGGCTCAAGAATGAATAAAAATATGTCCTTGAGAGGAGAGTTTGAGTGTTTTCATACTACACTACTGAAACTAGAATTTCTCCCTACAAATCATTTGTGTTTTGGAGGGTAATTTTGGTTAAGTTAGAATCTAGAAAATTGAAGTATCATTTTTTTTTTTTTTTTTTTTGGTGGGCACCGGGGTCGAACTCAGGACCTCGTGCGCCGGCAGGCACCCGTGCCGCTGAGTGATATCACAGGCCCTTTTTTCGTATGTGGGTTCTGGGAGTCGAACTCAGGACCTTGCACTTGCCAGGCAGGCGCCCATGCCGCTGAGCTATCTCACCGGCCCCTGAAGTATCACCGTTAATGGTTATTCTGGTATTTGTTTAAGAAATTGGGGCCAGATGTAATGGGCCTGCAAATGTGAATTGACTGGCTGGGAAAGGAGGGATGAGACATTTCAGATGGAAACTCAGGTATCCCTGGATGATGACCTCAGGGGAGAGTTTGGAGGGGAGATGACAGATCTTTGCTAACCCAACTTGGAGGCTCGCAGGGAAAGAGGGTGCACGGACTAGGAAGAGGGCATCAAGGGACTGACCAGGGAATCTGTGTGACCAGAAACTGGAAAGACCAGAAACAAAAGGCTTCCCAGAGAGCACCTAACTTCTCCTGGGACATAGAGATGGAAATGGCATATCATGCAGGAGAATGACAGTAACCTGTGAAGTTATGAGAGGGGCCAGGGAGAGTGAGGCAGCAGGAAGAGCCCTGCAGTGGAAGAAATGTCATGGGAAAGGCACTGAGTGACAAGATGATTCTGTGCTACCTAACAAAAACACCATTTTTAGTATGTGTGAAAAAACAAAAGAAAAAGAAAAGAAAAAAATCTTTACCACAGCAACTGGATGGATTTCTGAGAAGGAGGAAAATTCTCAGACCTAGGGCCTTCTTGGAGGGAAGAGATCCAGGTAAAACTTCTTCCTGCAAGCTACTGAAGCTGTTGGGGGTGAGAAGCATCACTGCTCTGATTTTATCATCATGTATTAGTTTTGTCTGTTCTAGAATTTCATATAAATGGACTCATACAGCTAAAAAAGAAAAAGAGGAAAAAAGCTAGCTAATATAAATGTTTAATTATATCAGATAAATATAATTATCAGTGTGAATATTACAAATGATAATGAGTATAATTCTTATTTGTTTATTAAAGTCATCATATCTTAGCAAGAAAGTAATATTATAATTAATGCATACTTTATTTTAACATATTAATTGTACTTTGAATATCTCAAACTTGATAGTCATTTCTTATCTGTACATTTACATTTTCACATATGACTAAATAAATACATACACATAAAGCTATACTAAATTCTCTTTTCCAGACTATTATATAAATAATGTATAAAAGAAGAAAACTCAAATTTAGGTCCTTTGTCTATAAATACCCAGTTATGATCTTCTTAGATTAGGTATTTCCTTTTGTCACCCAAATGATCTGTTAACTCTTAGTGCTTTTTGATACTTGTGACAGACTTTGTTTTTCTTAACAACTATTTTTATTTTTGCCTTTCCCAAATCAAGAATAACCAACCTGGAAAGATTTCGACAAAAAGAAAAGGAAGGAAGGAATGGAGGGAAGGAAGGAGAGAGAGAAGAAAGGTGGAAAAGAGAAAAGAAAGAAGAAGAAAAAGGAAGGAAAAGAGTAAAAAGAAAGAAAACTATCAGGCAGAAGGAGGGGGACTTGGTGGTAAATGTCCCAGACATAGACCAGAATGTTGTTCAGAAGGTTTCATTGGTGATACTTTTTGAGAGGTATGTGTTGGCATGCACAGTAGATAAGAGCTAGCAGTTGGATTTGCTCTACAAACTGTGTACCTATACCCATTTTGGCCTGAAGAGGGCCATGGTTGGTTGATAGAATAGTCTGTCTGGTCCTTTCCTCAGCTGAACAACGAGGATTCTGTGCATTTATCTCATTGGAAAACCATATTTATGGACTAAAAATGCAACCAGCCCTCTATTCTAAGCAGATAAAACTAGATGTGTTAGAGAAATAAAAACTGGGTTCATATTCTGAATGACATAACATGGGTGCAGTGACCCACATAGCCAGCTGGGTCCTGACACGGGGTGATGGGAGATTAAGAAAAAACAAGACACATAGAAAAAAGCTGGGACTAGGTGGGACCTTATCTCTCTGATGGAGAGGCAGTGACAACCCAGCACGGTCTGTGTCTTTATTTATATACAGTAGAAAGAGGGGAAGAGTGTGATGGGGCCGAAAGTGCAAGTTCTCAGTGTTTTGCTGAGAACATTGAAAGTGAAACATTCTCAGAGCTATCGTGCTGTAGTTGACAGAGAGGAACACCAAGGCTGGACACCCACTGGACTGGCCTTGCTCCAGTCCCAACAACTTGTTCACATGGCTGCCTCTGGTTCTCCTTGTTTTTGGGGCTAGCCTTGCTCAGCCACTTCCCACATATGGGTTCTGTGTCTGCCACATAAGATTAGGGTCTGTGGGCAGATGAATCTAGTTTTAGTCTGACAGCATGGTTTTTGGGAAGCCACTCAATGAAGTGATCATTTTCCATTACAGTTAATGAACTCTTTAAGCAGACGGCATCAGAACTGACGGCCAAGATTACCATTTCTTTCTTTTAACAGTGAGGTGTATGCAATTGAGCAGGGCTGGAAGAAATCAACATTTAACTTTCAATTTAAGCACATTATTTTCTGACTGAGAGTTTTATGTGTGGTAATTTTTTTCTTTTATGTAATCTACATGAAAATTCTACAGGGCATAGCAAGATTTCTTTACAATGTAAAAGGCGCTTTGTTTCACTTTAGATAACTTAGGGAGGATCTACTGAAGCTATAAATTCATATTAAAACATATGTGTACATCCAAAGACCTAGCAATTCTATTCCAGGTTTATACATTCTCCATAGAAATGGAAATATATGTGCACCAAAGTAAATGCACAAGAATATTCATAGCAATATTGGTAAAACCCTCAGACTGAAAGCAACCCAAATGTTCATCCATATAGAATATTCTGTACATACAGTGGACTATTATGCAGTGGAAAAGAATAGACTGCTTATACAACAACATTGATAAATGCCACAAATAGAACATAGAGTAAAGAAGTCAGACCCCCCCTCCACACAAAAGAAGCAGAGCACAAAGTATAGGTTTTGTATGATTTAATTTGTATGAATTTCAAAATCAAGCAAAACCAAGTTGTGCTGATGGAACTCAGAAGAGTGCTTACCTTTGGAGGGGTTGGCACTGGGGAAGGTGTCATCAGAGGCTTCTGTGGTGCTGGTGACACTCAGTTTTTTCATTTGGATGGAGGTTATGCAGGTATGTTTACTTTATAAACTTTTACCAAAGCATGTGAATTCATGCCTTGTGCTCTTTTATGTATATAAACTTTTATTTCTGTAAAGATTTTAAAAGTCCAGGCGTGGTGGCACATGTCTGTAATCCCAGTGCTTGGGAGGCTGAGGCAGGAGGATTATTGCAAGTCTCTTGTACAGGAATTGGTCTTTTTATTTTTCTTTATTTTTTATTTTTTTATTTTTTTATTTTTTTGTGGGTACCAGAGGTCGACCTCAGGACCTCGCGCACCAGCAGGCGCCTGTGCCACTGAGCGATATCACCGGCCCTTTTTTTGTATGTGGGTTCTGGGAGTCGAACTCAGGACCTCGCTCTTGCCAGGCAGGCACTTATGCTGCTGAGCCATCTCACCGGCCCTATTTTTCTTTAAATACTTATGTGTACCAGTTATGATTGTCTGAATTTCTTTATAGTGGTTAATCCCGTAGTAAACAGAGATGAATTTTAAGAGACAGACTATGGTAGCAGATTACATCAAAGATTTCTATAGAATGGAAAAATTTTCATTAGCTAGTAACATTAATTATTGGGAAAATATATTTTAACATTTGTGTTTTGGCTTTATTGAATGTGAACATTACACATTCATTCAAACATGGCTTTCTTTGCTACCATCTTTACTTTCTACCTCTCTCCCTATTATTTTGTACTATTTAGATCCTTCGTTTTCTAAATAGAATTTAAGATGACATTCTCTCTTTACCTGTATGAATTCATCCTTAAAACACATGTATGTGGGCTTTTTCTGTCTTATTGTCTAATACCATCATGTCTTCCCAGAAAGTCATGTGCATATGTACACAGAGTGATAACAAAGAAAGTCTTGTTGAAAGAACTGAGGACAATCGTTCAGATCTCTGTAGACAGACAACTTTACTTTCTAAGAAATCTAATGTTGTAAAACATTTTTTAAGAACTTGTGGGGCTAATAGCACTATAAGACCTAGGTGAAACAAACAAGACAATAGCATGTTTCAGCCTTTTCACTTGATAGAATGACAGAAGGTTGGAGGTGGGTGACAGAGGGCACAGAGGAATTCATGGAAATGGCCCCTCAAATCTCTTGGGTTGGGTGATTTTGTTCTAGGACCCTAAGACATTTTAATACAATGGAGTAAACAAATTCTGAAAGCTGGACTAGCTGTGGCAACTTCACAGAGGGGACCCTGTCCTGTTGGAGATGGGACTCTTTTGAGATGAAACCTGCAATGGCTCGAATGCTTTTCCACTGTGCTTTTCTTGTATATTTTCAAATTTCTCTTCAGTCCAAAGGCCTATGGCATCAGGACACAGCCTTGCAATCTTATCTATTTTCCAATGTAGGATAAGCATGTTGGGTTTAGTTAAATTATGGATGCTGATAATATTCATTTGGTACAATTTATATTCTTCTTTTATCTCTTATTTTTGACAGTTTAGGCTAGGGCATAAAGCATAATTTTATTCTTAGCATCCTCCCTTAGAAGTTTTAAATCAGTTCATGAGGCTTTCAGCGTGGCTCCTGTCATTTATCCATCAGCATTCAGTCCATTTAATCCAGGCCTTTCAGCCGAGCAGCCCTAGCCCCTGTTGTGAGTGATTGGCCTGCTCCAGTGCTCCCAGCTTCTCCTGTCACATCGCATTTGCATAAAAGAGGACAGATAACCAAATTTGAGCACACAAATGAAAATGCTAAGCGCTAAACCTGTCACAGTTGTTGTTCAACTAATTGTGAAAAATTTGATTTGCTCACCTTTCACTGTTTGTCATGTGGACCCTTCTCCAGTGCGCCTTGGCTGCTGCCTCTGTTGATGTAGCTTTTAAACTCTTGAGCACAAGCAGTCCACCCTGGGGATTACTTACCTCTCCTACCAGCTTTTAATGTTGGCTCATCTTCTGGACTAAATTAGGCCACCATGGCAAACAAACACATAATTAAAAACCCAGGAAAGACAACTGCATTTGCACTTCTTAAATTGATTTTCATAAGCTCATGTATGCCTCCATGTGCTCTTCCATCTCATATTTTTATTTTCACGTACAACCTTTGGGTAGAGATATTTAAGTATGGGTGTTGTAGCAAGCTTTCTGCTATTTAAAAACCTATGCACTACTTTCTTATTTTCTACTCCTTAAATGACAAAAATTGTATAATGGGTCTTGAAAAGCACATTCCTATTCCTTAATACCTGACCTGACACACTGGTATACATTTTTAATTAAGGTTCCAAGTGATTCCATTTGAAATAGTATTAGAAACAATGGATAAAATTCCTTTGCTTACAACACTCAATCACAGGAGCTGTGTTTAGGTGGTATGTAATGTTGGTGTTTTTGAAAACTTATATGTATAATATGCACAACTCATTTCAGTATTTGTTATAAAGACACCTTAACTATATTCTTTTTACAGCTATTAGGTTGGTAATTTCTTGATGCTTATTAAAATAATACATGCGGTGTGTCTATGGTCCAAACTCATTTTTCTGAAGTTACACAAGAAAATGTTCCTTTATTTAAATAATACCTTGGATTGCTTTGCTGCACTAATTTGTTCTTAGTATTTTAAGTATGTGATGTTCAAGTAACAATGAAATAGCATGAACTAAAAATTTTTTCTTTTTTTTTTGGCACCTGGAATCGAACTCATGCCAGGCAGGTGCTGTGCTGCTGAGCTATATCCCCAGCAACGCTAACTAAATTTGAAACCTCTTAAGGTAAAATATGGTTTAAGTCACCTTTGAGAATTGGAAGATGATAATCTTGAAATTGGGTTAAAATGAAATGTGACATTGCAGTGACAGTTTGTGGTTTGCCAAAGCTGTATGTGGCATCATTTATTGCACTATTCCTTTGGGATTTATTTTTAGTGGGTCAGATGAAGTAGATTAATGGGAAAATATTTGAATGTATACTACATATGTTTATGTAGTATATACACATGTGTAATGATTTCATTTTATACAGTCATACCCTAAATAAAGTAATATGTCTTTCTATTTGTCACAACACCTTAAGATGCTGGGGAATTAAATCTAACCTGAAAATCGGAGTGGACATAAGCCTCTTAAAAAGTTTCATCTCATTTCAGTTCAAAGAAGTTAGGTAAGTTAATGAAATGCTTACTACTTTAAAGCATACATGATAGATTTAAAAGCTGAGTTTTTTCTTTTTTGACAGAGCTAAGGAATCATTTTTCTCCTACTACATTTTGTTTGTACTTTACTATGTTTATATCATAAAAATCTTTTATTTTATGAATGATAGTCTTTATGAGATTATACGTAAATATCAACTGGTTACATGTGAAAAATAATGGTAAATATTACTTATAAAATATTTTTGTGCCTGTAAACCAAAAATATGGGGGAGGACCCACAAAATTAATTTAACACTCCAAGAAGGATTGAATGCAACCTTACTAGAGAAATCACTCCTTAAAACACCTAAGTACAGGGCCTTATGTAGAGTAGGAACAAAATACACTAATAGCCTATTCTATTTTTATTCTACTTCTAAATCATGTCAATTTCTCTTCAGTAAAATTTCTTATTCCTTATTTATGTGCATTTAATTTTTGCATGAGTTTAATTATGGACTTTATAATGTGGTGGTAGCATTAAAACTATGGCTTATAGTTTGGGTTTTGTAGCCAAATTATAGGGGATCAAATACTGTTTCATACTCACAGTAGCTGTCTGATCTTTGGCATACATTCTGTGACTTCCCTTGGATTTATCTTCTACATAATGGAAATAATAATGACACTTTTCTCTTAGAGTAGTTATTAGTTCTAAGAGTTAATGCATATGATGCTTTAGATCAGATTTTGCTCAAAAGTAGTAACTATTATTATAATGTATTTAGAATTAATATATTACTTTAACATTTTTTGTTTTTGTTAATTTTTCATTTTTAATTAAGACGTTATGCAATCTAGTTCCAAAAATGCAGATTTTCCACTCAAAGAGATAGAAATTTAAATCCTGATATATTATTTACCAAGTTGTGTAACCTTAGGTAGATTCCATGGAACTTTGGTTCCTTGTCTTTTGGATCAGAATAACTGTAATAACTTCATGGTTATTATGATGTAAGGTGTTTAAAACACTGGTTGGCATTAGGTATTCAATAAGTGGTATTTCATTTACTCCATCACTACCATATTCCTATTCCTGTTCTTTTCTCAAAATATTTCTTGCAAATATTTTCCCATTTCCAAACCATTGTAAACAACTGAGATTCTTATTTACTTATTTATTGCCTGTGCTGAATTTGATTTTTTTCCTTTGAAACCATCCTCTCTCGCTTCCACATTGGACCTATTTGCTTTAACAATTATTTCTTTCATGTGAATTTGGAGGTCTTCGAAATGAATGTTTTCACATGTAGATTTTTTGAGCATTAAACTGAAATTTGGGTAAAAAGGCTGAATAAATCTATCACTTAATATGAAAAGAAAAGCTTTCAGTTTGGTAGAGAGAAAGGAAATGGGGGAAAGAATGTTTATAAAATAATTTTTCTGGCAAATAAAATGATTTCTGTACCAGAATGGCTCTAAGATATCTTCCTGGTCTTGGTGCTTGCAGGACCTGACATAGCCTCCAGCAACTCCTTGGCTAATTATATTTACAAAGTGCTTTCCACTCCTCTTGCCCCACTTAAATTTTTAATTGTACCAAACATTTCCCTGACCTTAGGATACTTGCAAGTTAGTTGGAAAAATAAAGCATTCGTAAAAAAAAAAATCATATGTAATGATTATGAGATAAATAATGCTACCAGCAAGACATGTCATAGACCAAGGTTTTCAAATTCAAGTGCTAAGGAAAGAGGACCATAAGTGGTCCCTGAAAGTATTAACATTTAGTTTAAAAAGTAGCAAAAACACCATCATCATGTCAACCATCAAAATACTTCTGAATAGCACTTTTGTGGGATGCTGCTTTGTGAATGCTTAGACACAAATTATATTTACAGAACCAGTCATGATTCAGAAAGAGTTTATGGGGGCTTTGATACTGGGCTGTAAATGTCAAGTGGGTTTGTCTAAGTGAAAAGGGGAGACCACCTGCCAGGTAGAAAAATGGATGGGAAAAGGTAGAGAATGAGAAAGTGAAAATCAGTGAGAGATTTGATTTGATTTAGGAGGAAAATCATATTTAAGACAAAAGCTCCAATGATGAAAAGGAGTTGGTGTCGATACAGTCAGGGGCAAGCTAGAAAAGACTAGCATAATAAAAGTAATGTTTTAGGATGATAGTGTAGGAAACTAGGAGAGGAAACTGGAGACAGAAAAGTCTAGAAAAGGGAAAACAGTTAAAAGATTATTTCAGTGGTCCAGGTGCGTGGTCCTAAACATCATACAAAGCATAATGGTGGTGAAAAATTGAAAAGAACACACAAAAGAAATGTTTTGTAAGGAGAATTAATGGACACTGAGAAAAGATAAAATTTGGACCTAAGAAAAATGAAGGTTTCAAAGTCCATTGATGTTTCAAACTTGGGCAAAATATCAACTAAAATATTAAGCCGGGCTACTTTGGGGGGAGTTCTGAGTGCGATTCCCCATGTGTGAAGCGAGCTCCTCGCGTGACACAGGGTGTCTGAGGTGGGGTGAGTGAGTCAGGGGTGCGGATCTGGAGATCAGACACGAAGGTTATGTGGAAGGAGGAACTGGGAAATGATCAACAGTCAGAGGATCAAACTTGTTTTAATAGCTTGACAGGGAAAGAAAAGCAAGCTATCAAGGTAGCTTGAACAAGTGGGAAGATTAACCAGAAACTCTCCCTTTTTTTAAGAAAAGGAAGGGAAGTTGAAGGAATTCATGAGGTAGGAGCACCTCTTTTCTGTAGGGACAGTGATTTTACCACATCATGTTGGATCTGAGAATTAGGTCCTTTGTTTCGATGCATGGAACAGAGATGTGGGTGCTCTTTTTCTTTCATTAGGTAAGGTCAGACCTTAGGGGGGGAAAAAAAAAAGCCACACTAGATCCCTGAAATTGTGCATGAATTTAAAATGTTTTTATAGGATTCTTCTATGAATTTTCCACCTACTATGGAATTTTGTGAAGTGTTCTATTGGATTTGAAATGCAATGATAACTTTTTATTAAGAGTTTTGATAAATCATAACAGCCAAGACCCATTCACCAAATGATTTTTACGCTCATTTACAATCATGCCAGACACTGCTGCTCCTCCTCAATGTCTGATTCCTTCCTGTTCATGCAGACAAATGGGCTGCTTTCTCTGACTTGTTAACCCTGTGCATAGGTGTGCTGTACAATGTACTTCGGCCACAGTGGGTGAGTGGAAGTGCTGTGTGTTAGTACTGACGCTGCACCAGCCTGTTCTTCCTTCCCCAGTGGTCGATCACTGGCATACATGCTGTGTTGGTGCCCTAAGACTGAAGAGCAGAAAGAGAAGCCAGCACCTGCAGGTCGGCTGCCCTACAGTGACTGTCCTCAGGACCCATGGCAGACGTGGGGGCAGGAGAGATGAACCTTTGTTGGACTGAACCTTTGTTGGACTTTTTTTTTTTTTTTTTAACCACACCATACTATTCTAGTTGACTGAATATGACTGAATTGAAAGAATAAAATATACAAAAAGGCAATTTTAGGATGCCCAAGACTCTCTCTTTAGTTGTTTGAAATGTCAAACTATCAATCCTTATACTTAGTCAGAATGCACATTTTTGTAATCACAATTATCAGGTGTAAACAGAATAGTAATAATAGCTGATATTTATTAAGCTTTAGCTGTGTGCCAGGTCCTGTTTTAAAATCATCTAATCACTTCTCATTCAGTTATTCCTATGATTGTCCTAAGAAGAGACTGCTGTTAATAAGGCCATGTTAGGGCTCAGGAAACTGAGGACAAAAGAGGTTTAGTAGCTTGTCCACGATGGATTTCATAAGGCCGTGTTACAGATTGGGAAACTAAGGATGAAAAAGTAGTAACTTGTCTATGTGGATTCAAGATTCAAACCCATACTGGTCTTATTTGAGATTCTGCAGTGGCTTCCCAATGCCTCTGTGAAAGGTAAGCAGTCCTTGGTACTACGCATATCATGGGCCTTATTGTTTCTGAGAATAACACATGGCTTTTTCTTCTGCTATAACTGCATTCATAAATCCTTCAAACTTTAGATACTTTCTGCTACTAATTAGTAAGCTAATTTTTAAAGTAAAAGATGAGATTCAGAGATTTTTTTTTTTTTTGAGGACTGATAGTGTTACCACGGGTGCTGGGGTCCAAGGCAGGTTCCTAGGTTCTTAGGCATGACAAACAAGGAATGGGAAAAGGCATGCAATGGTAAGGAAAAAGTAGCAAAGTTTATTAAGGTGGTAGTGCCCAGAGTGAGTAGGCTCACACCGGTGAAAACAAAACGGCACGACAGCTGAGGGCCTAAGGTAGGGGCGCCTCCCACTGGGGTCTTCCGGGGAATGACTGACAACGTGATTGACGGGGTACTGTCATCTGTGTCATCGCACATGGCTTTTCCCGTAAGTAATCCTGTTATAATCGTATGCATGAGGTGCGGTCTGTCTGCATGAACCTTCAGTGAGCACCAGGTGAAGAAAGGTTACTGCAGGTCATGCAGGCAGGTCTGGTATGTATGTATCCTGGCTTGGAATTTTGAAAATTTCCAGGGAAGACTTGGGGGTCTTTGCTTTTTTTTTTTTTTTTTTTAATCTCTTCCACTGTGTAGTAAGCTTTAGGGCAAAAGTGGGGAGGGGTTGGGCTTAGAACGTTGCCCTGGTTCAGGTGTGTGGAGGGAAGCAGTCCCACAGTGAATGGAGGGGAGCAGCCCTGGCCCTGTAACCCCCAATTGTACTACGTATAAAACAGCAGTTGTGAAGATGAGAAACCTTGATTAACCTTCACGTGGGTAGCAGACAAAGCCTTTGCACATTGGATTATAGTGGAACCTTGACAATCAGTTAACTGGTTGGTCGACTGTGTACCTGTGGGAATGGAAACAAACTCCATAGATAAGATGAGAAGTCTTTGATTGTGGACCATTTAAATGAGCATTTATTTAGCACCTCTATGTACACAAAACATCACTGGGAGTTATGAGAACCCGGAAATGATTATACATAATACCTTAGGGAGCTCATAATCTAGTGATATTGTGACATCCATAATAGCAACGTCTAATATTGCTGAGTATTACAAATGTGCCAGTAGTCTAAAAACCACTGAATCATGAGTACCACACATTTCACATCCATTTCTCACTTAATCTTCAAATTAATTTTATGTAATAGTTTTTCACTGCATTTGACAGAGGTAAAATGTCTGAGATTCTGAGAGGTCAAGTAATTTACCTGGGGACATAGAGTAGGGGGTGGCACTAGGACTCAAAGTAAATTGTACTGGACATTTAGGCCCATGCCTTTCTTTTAAATTAAAGATTTGAATGGGGTATGTAAGTAAGCACTTTATGTTAAAGGTTATAGTTTTTACAGTTATTTCCTACTTATTGGAAATGATGCTAATTTTCTATTTACAATAGTGACATGTAGTTTTATTTTAAAATAAATAGGTGGGTAAAGTTAAATCAATTGAAATGAAAAAAAAAATTGTGAAGGTGGTATTTAAATGCTCCGGTGTGGAAAACACTGCTCTATATCACACTGTACCTTGGCTGAAGAATGACCAAGTAAGGTTATGCTGCTCTAAACAACAGCCCCAGAATCAAGGGGCTTAAGAAAAATGATAGATTTGTGACTCATATTATACAGCCAGCATCACCAGAGGGGATGGACGAGCAAGGTGCCTCTGTTCCAGGCAGTCACTCAGGAGCGAGGCTGACAGAGGCCCCGCTCTTTTCTGTCACTCAACTGGATGCTGGAGGATTAAGCAGGGACTCGATCCCTGAAAGCCTGCGGGGCTTGGACCGTATCCTGAGGGTGCGTGGGATTAGTGCTTTTAATGGTTTGTGTTCTATTCATGCTACCACAGGGCCTAAGTAGACAATACAGCATGTTGCCTGGGGACATCACTAAGGGTTTTGCTATTCAAACCTAATGTATGAAAATCCAGGCTTATGCTACAAATAAATATGGAGATTTTTTTCCTACTACAAAAGGATTCTTTTCTTAAATAAAGGGTTAATTAATTGCAGGGTGTTCTTTCATGTGGGCTATTTGAAATGAATATTTATTTATTTTTAGGGCTTTTTATTTTTTATTATTACAGTACATAATGATTACATTGCTTGTGGAGAGTTGTTGCTTGTATCTAACACAGGTCAATTCCGTTTTCATCCCTTTTCCCCCCTCTTCCACCTCTCCCTCCATCTCTTGATCTTTCCGAATTTGTGAAACATCTATCTCCCTACTTCCTACTATCTTGTATTCTGCTCTTTAATTCTTTTTTTTTTTTTTTTTTTGTGGGTACCGGGGGTCGACCTCAGGACCTCGCGCACCAGCAGGCACCCGTGCCGCTGAGCGACATCACCGGCCCCTTTTTCGTATGTGGGATCCGGGAGTCGAACTCAGGCCCTCGCGCTTGCCAGGCAGGCGCTTAAGCTGCTGAGCCATCTCACCGGCCCTGCTATTTAATTCTTATACTCAGCTTTTTAGAAACTCTTCTGTAATGCAGTTTTGCCTGTTATACAATGATGATAACAAAGCAAATATTTATTTATTTATTTATTTAGGGCACCGGGGGTCGACCTCAGGACCTCTCGCGCCAGGAGGCGCCCCTGTTGCTGAGTGATATCACCAGCCCTTTTCTCGTATGTGGGTTCCGGGAGTCGAACTCGGGCCCTCGCGCTTGCCAGGCAGGCGCGTACGCCGCTGAGCCATCTCACCCGCCCCAAAGCAAATATTTAAAAGGTGACTATTGATCCCATTAACGTCAGCAGCAAATGGATATTTTTCCTCAGAGAATGTCATGAAAGCAAGTGTAACTCAGATTCTAAACTTTGTAACCGGGTACAAGTTTGAGAGGCAGGAACATTCCTACAGGATTATTTAAGTGCCTACAGTCTTGGTTTGCTTTTAGATCAGTGCCTGTTATGATTTATTACCTACTTGCAGGATGTCATCTCCAGGAAGTCCTACAACGTCGGAAGTATTATCTTTGTCCCTCTAGAACCTGACACGGGGCCTGGTTCTCAGTAGGTGCTCAATCAGTGTTTGCTGAGTGACTAAATAAACACTTTCTTGCATTTTTCAAACCAAATTCCAATGCAAAAGGCTTCCTAGTAAGTTTCATTTTCGGCATCCATGACTTTCTTTCAAATTCATCACTTCTTCTTTTTGCCGTTTTGCTAGATCTAACAGTTAAGCCAAGATAAATAAGAGATAAATAAGAGCAGAGAGTCTCTGCTTCAAGAGACTCAATGCATCCTTAAATTGTTGATTTCTGTGGCTGGCTGAGAAAAATGAGTATATCTGTGCAGTCAAGAAATAAATTCTAGGCAACCTTAGCATATTTGTCTAGTTCTGAAACGTTAAGGACAATTCATCAGCCTTTATACTTTAGTTAAATACTAATCAAGTTTATGTTTCTCCTCCAAGATAAAAGAGAAGAACTCTGATTGCAGGGGAACACTAAAACCATCTATTACATGGTCAAATGCTTTTGACTTTAATTTTCTATAAAGAGCATATGCTTATTGTGCTAAGTGTCCATTTCACAAAAGCTCTCAACTCAAGCAGGACAGTTAATTAGTAGGAAAATAATTTACAAAAGAATTAGCTTCTGCCTATATTCTCTTACTTCCCAAACTTTTTTTTTTCTTTTAGGAAAATTGCTGTTAACATCTGATTATGTCCTGAAGAATATGTATTGAAGTGGATTCCAAATTCTGTGTCACTTGTGCCATTGAGAGCACTGGTTCCCAAATGACCTCTGCTCCCTTATTCAAGCTTATGCATCATTCCTCATCCTTGAAATTTATGTGACAAGCCATAATCGTGGCCATGTTTGCATTTGCTTCTGAGAGTACAAAACTTACAAAGTAGAAAGCAGATGAATGAGAGGACTCAGATTAGCATTTGAGCTCAGTAATAAAGGACCCGCCAGTAATTAAACCACTCCAGAATAATGAAATGATTGTACACAGTATTGAGGGAGGCCCACTATAGCGAAAGGAAAGAAGGACCTCGGCTTTGAGGGAAACACTTACCTGCCTGATGTTTTCTTTTGATGCTTGTGAAAAATGACATTATCCAGAGGCATCTGGTTTGTGCATCTTTGTTAGATGAAATACAAAGCAGGGGTCACAGTATATTTATATTGTCTTTAAGCTATGGAGGATCTAGAAGCCAAAATATTTCGGAGGTCTTTGTTAATCAGAGAGGCACTGTAAACCGGAATAGATATCCTGGGTGTGGGGGTAAGGGTGAGGACCAGCCATTGTCTAGCAACAGAGCGGATCTTCCTCCCCAGCTCATGTTATTGTAGTTTCCTTTCAGAAAACAACACTTAAAGCTATTTAGATGGAGGGGAGTGAATAGGGATGAAGAGACCAATTAACCAATTTTTCTTGGCCTTTCCTCACACATAGACACATTCTGTACAACACCCCAGTTTTGATGTATTATTTTAATTAATCCCAGTCTTTTGATTCCTGCAAAGAGAAGGTTAGCAAATGTAGCAATGCTTGGGAGTTTCTTTATTGTAAAAGACACATAATTTCAAGCATTTAATAAGGTAGATTTATTCTGGGTAGTTTAGCTTGCACATTCACTCAAACAGCCCTCCCCAAAGACAACATTAAAAATGTGATTAGTTAGCTGCCATCAATAACACAAAATAGGAAAATGCTCTCTGAAGGGACAGCTTTGTGGAGGGCACTGCACAGTGTGTAGTAAAAATATATGGCCTAATAAGTTTACATTTGCAGGCTCATTTGTTAAAACTCTTGAATTTCTAATTTGTGTCGGAAAGATAAATGGATGGAGCCACGATAAAGTGTGAGATTAATACTGATGGATGGGGATTCAGTTTTTTGCTAGCCTCTTAGTTCCACACAACCCAGTAGGCAGTTTATAGGAAAACCAAATGTAAATGAAAAGATGGACATTATTTACTCTGGTTGAGACCAATTACCAGCTATTTTGTTCTGTTCAGCCCCACAGTTAGGGAAATTTCTCTATAATCTAATTATTATACTTCAGTCATCAAAAGGCCTACAGTTTATAATTTGATGTTTCTAAGATTGGACCCCAGAAGTTCCTTTACATAAGGAGTGGTTAGTCTCATCTTATTTGTATTTCCCCAAATATCTCCTCAAACTGTCCCTAAAGTAACATTTCTGGATACTACATGGCAGGAAGGTCTCAGCTCTGAGGTGTTGCATAAGAATGGTGAATTTTTCCATAGCCAAGGATTTAGGAAAACAAAATGAGTTTTCTGTGGGAAATAGACAGCAAAACATAATGCCTTTTTTTATCTTCCTACCCCTTTTCCCCAATCCCTCTATCACCATCATGAAAGCTCAATACTGATAGTCAAACATTCCCCTAGCATGGAGTCTACCATGTGACTCATGAACTTCCTGCCTCTGTGTCTCTGATGGCTGTCACACCAGATGTGCCAGGAACATTCAGTGGCAGACAAAGAGGGAAACTGATACATAAAATGTGTAATTTGGCCAATGTCACTCTAAAATCACGAGATGAATCTCTAACTCATTTGTAAACTAGTTTCTTTGACTGAAATATGTACATATTTCTAATCATAAATCATGCTCAAAATGTTGTGGAAATTAAGCACGAGGTCTACTTGGAGGGGTGGAAAGGAGCAAATTATATTCTCCCTCCACTTCTTCCTCCTCCTCCACCTCCTCTTCCTCTTCCTCTTCCTTTCTCTTTCATATCACACACCTGAAAGCAGTCTCCAGGAGGAAAATGCCAATCATTCTTGAATTCCCACTGACTCCTACAGATCCCAAGAGGTCTTCTGCTATGGAGGAAAGAGTTTTGGTCAGGGGAATAAAAAAATGTTGCCCTGTTTCCATGTCTTAAAAGCTATGTGATGTTCAGGTTACTTACCTCCTCAGAATCTCATTATTTCATCTCCAGAATAAAAAAAATATTTATTATAAGGGCCATGAAATATGAAATGGGATAAACACAATAATACTTTAGTAAGTAGTTCAATTCCTTATGTAGGCTTCATTAAAATGAAAACTAACATAAAATACTAAAAATTACAACAGGAAATTTACAAACAACCCATGTGGAGTAACCGTGTGGCTTGTCAGTAGGTGTTGATGTGAACCACAGCCCTGCTACGAACGTGAGGCCCCGGGTTATGGTTGACACGGGTGGCTGACTCAGAGAGGGTGCCTGGGGAGGAGCTGCACCCCTGTTCTACCACCTCTCCACAGTACTATTTACGACATCCAGGCTGCCACTGTGGAGTGTACTGGCCTCAGGCCAGTGGCCTTCAGGCCTGGCCTGGTTCTCTCCTGAGTCCCAGTGACCATTTTTAGCTCAGGGCTCTCCGCAGAGATTTCTAAATAAATTACTTCTGTTGACATGGCACTGTATAGTAAGGCCCTTCAAAGAGCCATCTCTAACTGCACTGTAGCTAAGGCTCGTCTTAATGCTGATTGATTTTGTACGCCCTGACTAGACCAGTCCTGGGAAGGTCACGTTGTCTGGAGATTTGTTGATTTTCTAATCTGTTTAGGAATTAATAGGAGGGGCTCACAGGCAGTCAGCAAACTTTATTGAGCATGTAATATGTTTCTTTTTGTGGGAATGAACGAAAATTATTTTCACCTGTGTTTATGATGTGCCCTAAAGCTAAGTGTCTGTGGCAGAAGGAGAGTGCAAAGGAATGGAGGCAAAAGTTCCAAATATATTGAATTTTTTTTATTTGGAGTCATCTGTTCTAAAAAATAAAGCACTATGTAGAATAAAGCTGAGTGCCTTCCAAATGTTTTTTCGGTGCATATTACTTATAGAAAACTGGAAGCTGCAGATTACTTTAGAAAATTCTAGGAATAGATTTAGAATGCACATAAGGGCCCCTTCCTTAGGGCTAGGAGGAAATAGAGGGGGTATAAAGCACACGGAATAGAAGTATTCTCTCCTTTTATGGGCCTTTGATCTAAGGCCAATAGAGGAATTTGTGTAGGTTGATGAACTTGCTATAAACTCTAAAATAGAAGTAAGAGTCTTTTCAGAGTTTTAGGTGAATACGTGGTAAATAAGAAGTATACTAATTTCAAAACTTTTAATACTATATTCTCTTAATATTCTGGGAGGCTGGGGGATATAGCTCAGTAGTAGAGTGTGTGCCTAGAATGTGGAAGACACTAGGTTCAGCTCCAAGCTTCTCCCACCCCCAAAACATTCTCAATGGTTTTCTATTACCTACAAGATAAAAATCCTAAGCTCCTCAGCCCAGTATACGAGACCCTTTGGAATTTGTCCCTAAAATTTTTCTTCTCATCCTTATCTTCCTTACTGATGCATTCTAACCTCAGTGACATGAACCCATCTCTAGGTTGTCAAAACACTGTCCTTCCAGACAATGCACCGTGTTCAGATGCTATTCCCTGGACTGGAATGTTGCCCTTAATCCCTGCTAACTGATGACAACTCCCTCAATCTTTAAGGCTTTGCTCAAATGCTGCATCAAATGGGGCCAGCCTGGGCAACTGCTTCCTCTCTGCTCCTCCCTGGTGCTTTCTTCCCTACTTCCAGTCCCTGTCCGTTATCTGGCAACCCTGTTCTGCTGTTGTTTCCAGGTACGTATACTATGAGCCCCTCAAAGACAGAAATCTGTGTTGTCCCCACACATCGTGAGTGTAAGGACAAAGAAACAAGAACTATGAAGGAAGAGAGCCATTGTTTGCAGCAAGGTACTCAACGTTTTGTGACTGAGAGCAGGATGAGGTAGACTGAGGAAGGTGAGTGCCACAGTCCCTCACTGTGTAGCTAAACACACGCATGCGATGAGCCTGGCTGAAGCCGGCTGAGAAGAGGCTGGCATTTGGCCGAGTCGGAAAGCGAAGTCAAATTTAAGTCTTTAGAGTGAGTAATAGGTATTAGGTCTGGGGCAACATTTTTCTCGGCAGTATTTTAAAACATTTCTATAGTATTTTCAAGATTTTATTAATGATGATGCTTATGACTTTTTGCTCTTTAATGTGATAAAAAGGAACACAGTGCTTAATGTGACAGTTCTCAGCCAGTATTAGGTCAGAAGCAAGTACGTAACATTAATTTGAATAAAGTACACGACCAGTGCATATCCTCTATTTGGAATCCACAGACTTTCAGACCTGAATTTCCATTTGGGCAAACATTCAGAAGCTCCAGCTCCCATGTCAGTGATCAATAACCGAAATCCCCTAGAATCAAGCAACCTGTCGGTTCCTCATTTAATCAGAATTTTAGGAAGGATGAAATCTATAATGAATCCTTGTAAATTTGCCTTCCATCTTCTCCATGGTGAAGACAGCCTTGCATATGTATATCCACATTTGCTTCTCAGTGGGAGAGCATATTTGACATTTCAAAGACTACAAAATATGATCTGGAAAATAAACACTGCTGTAGTAATTTTGATGGTTGATCATCTGTTTAATGTAATGTCAGTTAACTCTGAGGCTGTAAATTAGGCTGACTTGATTTGTTATCAATTTTCAGTGCTGTTTAGCATCCTGAACAAAAAAAGCAAAACAAAACAAAAACCCCCCATCAGATCCAGGGAGGATGAAGTTTAAGGATGAATTTTTATCTTTATGAGAAGAACTGTCAAGTGTTTTCCAGCATCTAAATGTAGATTGCTTTGATGAATTCTAAGGCACAAAAGACATTTTATGTTTTTATATTTAAGGAAATGATCTTCTAGCAAAGAATCTATTACCTCATTTTTCATCACAGTGTTGATGAGCCTCTATCCATGGAGAGAACCAAGTCCTGTCTTTTAGCTTGTACTGATTCATAAAAATAAATTTCTGTGGAATTCTGTCAGTAGGTGTGTGATGAGTTTTGTGCTTGCATTACGTTATTGCCTTTGTTAAAAAAATTTTTTTTAACTGAGTGCTTTAAAGTTATATTGACCTAATTTAGGATTGAAGTTGTTCTTATATTTCAGTTGTTCTTATATGTGGACAATTTGCATGGTTTATAGGAAGTTTTATGTACTGAATTTCCTCCTTTAAGAGTAAAGTTATGAATTTCAGAATCTCATATGTGACACAAATCTAAGAAATTCCAGCAATCCCCTATCCAGCTCAAGAAATACTGAGTGTATGCTATAGAATTAGCCACTTTGATGATCACCTTCCTGCCCTGTACTGTTCACCATAAGAGTATGTGTTTATAGGTGCTTAGAATCCAAGGACAGGGTGGAGGAGTATAATGGTTGGAAAACAAAATTAATTTCAAAAAGTCATTTCTTGTTTTTATCAATAGAACACCTACATCATTTAGAATGTGAAGGCTTTTCCTGAAGGGACGGGCGCAATGAAAATTTCAGCCTCTATCCTGTTCTTCCCTGCTCCTTAGTCCTACGCCCCACAAACTATCTCCACCTTTTAGTTGTTTCTTGTGGTCTCTACCTCTGTGTTTCTATTTTTAATTTATTAATATTGTTTTTATTCCATTCTAATTCACAGCAATTTCTCATCAAATACCCAAGAGAACAAATACTTTTAAGGGATGACTATTATGTACCTAGAATAAAGGGAGAAAAAAGTTTAATTCTTAGCACCCAGCCAAACTGATTCCCTTTTTGAAGAGTGTAAGGTAATGAATGTACTTATGTACTCTTAGAACCTCATATTGTATCCGTCAAATTCTTTCTTTCCAATGTTTTATTAGTACATGCTTGCAGTGCATAATGATTGCATTCCTCAAGGGAAGTTGTTACATGTTTGTAACACATCTTAATTCTGTTTTAACCCTTCCTCTCCCTTTCCTCCCCCTCCTTCCATCTCTTGCTCCCCTTCCCTTTCGTAAAAGATTTATTTCCCTATTTCACATCATCTTTTATTTTGCTCTTTATTTATAGTTTAGATTTCTCATATAAGAGAAACCTTGTGATATTTAAGGTTGTGTGTCTGATTTATTTCACTTAATGTCATGGTCTCAAGGTGAGTTTATTTTCCTACAAATGCTCAAGTTTATCTTTCTTTATGGCATAGTAGTACTCCGTTGCATATAAATACCACACTTTATCCATTCATCTGTTGATAGACATGTAGGCTGCTTCCAAGATTTGGCTGTTATGAATTGGGCTACTATAAACATGGGTAGGCATGCATCACTATAATACAATATCATTAACTCTTTCAGAAAGATACCTAGAGGGGGAATAGCTGGGTTGAATCGAATCTCTGTATTTCTAGATAATATACTTCCATGACTATTTGTTTAAATTGGTACAGTCACCTTTACATTGATTGATCAATTTTAGAACCACCTACTGGCTTGTTATGTTAGATGAAGATATAGTTCTTTTCAACTGTCTCTTTCCCCATATAAATATAGTTATGTCACCATCCTTCAATATTGTTATGCCATAATTTTTTCATAGTCATGTAAGCTTTTATTTAAAGGCAAAGGATATAGTACATTAAGAGAGAGTGCAGGCTAGTTTTGAAGATTCGGGAAACATCCAGGCATAAGACCTTTGGGATCCTTGTTCACAAATGCGCATGTTATGTTTCATCTCTACTTGAAACACCAAGCTCTGTACAGTGAACGTTGGCTGTAGGAGGACACAAGGCAACATTCCTAGTAGGGGCTTTTCTTTTTTTTTGTGGGTACCAGGCGTCGACCTCAGGACCTCGCGCTTGCCAGCAGGCGCCTTGTGCCGCTGAGTGATATCACCGGCCCTTTTTTTCCTTTATGTGGGTACCGGAAGTCGAACTCAGGACCTAGCGCTTGCCAGGCCGGCGCTTATGCCGCTGAGCTATCTCACCGGCCCTAAATTTGTTTTCTAATGAAATAATTTTCTCGGTATTATTATTGCTAGTTTTTTCTTTTGCTAACTTTTCATAAAGTTTTCCTAACCCTTCAAAGATCTCAGTTTTATTTTTCAAGTCATCAGATGTATCCGATCATTTGCCAAGTCTGTTCTCCTTCCTCCCACCCTCAACATCCCTCTCACAGCTCTTCATCCACGTATTCCAACCTAGCACCCACTCTAGGCTGATTCATACTCTCATTTTGAGGTCCTCCCTTTATTGTTACCCTGAAATTCTTTTTTATTTCTACTGTGTCTTCCTCTTTTTTGATTTACTTACCCTCGGTTTAGTAGATGGCTCCTGACTTATGATGGTTTGGCTACAATCTTTCAACTTTACAATAGTGTGAAAGGGATTCACATTCAGTATCGACCATACTCCACATTTTGAATTTTGATCTTTTCAAGGCTAGCATCAACCACATAATCACAAGAGTAAACAACTGATACGCTACAGTATACTGCCTTGCTAATCTGTGATGACCAGTTAGGTGCCTTATCTGTGTTTTTGACTTAATGGTATTTCCAACTTATGATGGATTTATTGGGATGCAACCCCACCATCAGCTGAGGAGCATTTGTATAATGTAATTTATGAAAAAGGGTGCAGGGAAATGAAATGACTTGGGAAGTTGTATGCTAAAAATATCTTTTATTCTACCCTCACGCTTGACTAATAATTTGGATATAAAATTTGAATTTGAAAATACTTATTCCTTATAATTTGGGTCTTTTTCATTTATTATGCTGGATTCTTCTTGGCCTTTTCCATCTAAAGACTTGTTTTGCAGTTCTGAGAAAAACCTTTTTGTTATTTCTTTGATAATTTCCTCCTCTTCATTGTCTCCCTTCAGAGTTTTATTGGTTATGGGGCCTCCTAGACTGATCACCCCACTTTAAAATAATCTCTGCTGTCCTATCAGCGATCATGTTGAATTTCATCTTCATTGTTTGAATGTTACCGCACCTTTGTCTTTCAGTCCAACCAGATTCTAATGAAGCACTTACAGTTTTCATCTTCCAGGGTGATTTAGTGTTCTTTAAGCATCTCCTCTTCACCTTCTAATATATAACTTTTGGTTCTTATTTAATAGAGGAAGCTCCTCTTTTCATTCCTCTGAGAATATTCTCCTTTCTTGCTCCTGGTCTTGCTGTTTTCCTTCATCCCTTCCTTACCTTCTTTCCATATTCTTCTGTACCTGATAAGTTCTCTGTTTTGGTCCCTCTATTTATTTTGGATTCTAGGTTTCATTTTAGAGATTTTTCTCAATTATGGGGTTCTTCTGCTGCATGGTTTTATTTTGGAATTCAATGAACTGAAAAGTTAACTGAAAGAAAATTCTGAAAGTGGCTGGGCTTGCCAAGTAGTGAGCTATTTTTTGGGTGAGTCTGGGGCTAGCTTGTATTTTTAGGAATGTTAAATATCACTGTTTATGGCTATTTTTTTCTGAAGCATTTGATTTTCCCAAGATAAATGCTTGAATTTCCTATTTTTGGGCAAAAGATTTGGAGTAGACACCTAGTTACTAGAAATTTGGAAACTGAGGGGTTGGGTAGAGGGGTTGGGTTCTTTCTATTTTCGATCTGATAATCCGCCCTACCTGTTTCTGGTGTCTGTAACATCTCTGGTCCAGTTTCCCCTAATCGCAAGTGTCTAGTAAACTTCCTTGAGGGTTAAGGAGGGGTGGTAATTTGGCTTCACATAGCAGAGCATCCCATCCATGGCACTTTTTTTTTTTTTTTTTTTTTAGCTCTATGCATTGTCTCCATTTTATATTTATTTGTTATCTTCAGTCATGGAGCCTTTTGGGGGGGTTGTGACTGAGGAGAGCTTGTTTCTCATTGGAAGGTATGCATGTTCTAGCACAGCCAAGTCAGACAGAACATTTTCCAAAACTTTTTGTTTTCCAGAGTTTGATATCTCCTGTACTGTTTTCTCCTCTCCTGTTCTGTTGTTCTGGTGTATTCATGATTTTTGTTATGTTGTTTTAGTGTGATTTTTGGTGCGAGTGGAGATAAATTCATGTGTCTAAACTGACACATTGAAAAAGAAGTCCACATATTAATTATTAGTAATTAAACTTATGCTCTGTAGGAATCTTTACAGGTATTTCTCTTATCATCACACCGACTTTGAAAGGGAGATATTGACATCTTTACTTTGTAAATAAGGAATTTGAATTTCAGAAAAAGGTCAGTAATGGATGCAACATCATATCATGAGTGAATTGTGAGGCTGGGTTTGAACCCTGTGCACCTGAGTCCCAGGCCCCATCATTTTCTGTAGTGCCTCTTGCGAAAAACATATTTAGTTCACCTTAGTACATCCACAGGGCTGCATGGTGTTTAGATTTTGTAACTACTTCCTTTGCAGGCAGCATAGCCCCAGCTCTGGCCCTAGATAGCAGCCTCTTGAGGCACCTGAGCCCCGAGACCATCCCCTTTCTTGTTCTGGTTTGCAGGCTGATTCCTGTGCCTTCCTAATCTTCTGTATGGGACACTCTCTTTGGTGAATCATAGTCCATGTTTTATTCCCAGTCTCTATCACTTCTGTTCCCAGATGTTGCTCTGGTTCCTGGCTTCCGCCGTTCTAGATGATTATTTTATACTCATTCTGTTCTCTTCTAACTTTAACACTCTCTTTTTCCTACCCATGCTCAACTAAAGATCTTGTTTCTTTTTATCACTGAGAAAATGGAAGTTACCAAAAAGGAACTTTTGTGTCTTCCTTCTATCAAATCTACCAGCCTGTATCCATACCAAGTACCATACATTCCCTCTTGTTGCGTGGAGGAGCTATTCCTTCTTCTAGCTTATGCCAACTCTGCCACAGGATCCCAGAATTTATTTTCTACCTGAAAGCTCTCATGAAAAAAAAATCTGCCTTAAATCTTGACCCCCAATATATGACCCCCTTCCATGTCTCTCTTTGCTTTTATATCAACATTCCTTTATTTGCCTATATTTTCTCTTTACTTTTCTTCTCACATATTAGCTTGAATCTTCTTGAATTTTTCTCTTGTACTTAGCATTCTGTTGAAACTACTTTTATCAAGAGCACCATGGAGTAGGGCTGGGTGTGGTGCTGCACACCCATAAGCCCAGCTCTCAAGAGGCTGAGGCAGGAGAATTGCTGTTAGTTGGAGGCCACCCTGGGCTACATGGTCAGTTCAAAGCCAGCCTGAACAGCACAGCAAGACCCTGTCTCAAAAAACTAACAGAACAGAACAGAACAGAACAGAAAAAACAACACCATGGAGTGCCCTCCTGCCATGTCCACTACATGACTCTGACTAGTCATTACTCATTTATTAGCAGAAGCTGGTGCTGTTGGTTTCCCCCTTCTTTGGGAAATACCATCTCCATTTAGTTGTGCCGTGTTAAAATTATTTCCCCTTTCACAGGCTATCTATTCTAAACTCCATTCCCAGAGCTTCCTCTTCTTCCTGCCATCTACATATTAGACTGCTTAAGAGTTCTCTGAACTTCTTTTTCCTTTTTTGAATGTTAGTTGCTTAGATGATACACCCATTCCTAATGCTTTAATACCATCTATGTGCTCATGAATATTTCTCTGAACTTCTTTCTTGCAAATTCAACCACTTTCTCCACATCTTCACTCAGTTGTTTAATGGGCTTGTGACATTTAACATAGAACTCTTGATATTTTCCCCCTTCATACGTTTCATCCCTTATTTCTATAAATGGTTCCTCTTTCAGTCAATATGTCTCAGTCCAACATTTCTTCGAACCTTGAAATCATCCTTAACATCTTTTATTCTCTCACATTCCACATCTACTCCATTAGCAAATTTCGTTTCCTTTACCTTTGAGATATATTCCACATATAACCCTTTTTTTAACTACTTTCATGACTAATTCAAGCTGTCCTTATTTCTTGTCTTGTGTAAGACAATAGCACTGTAATCACCCCTGCTTTCATAGTTGCTTTCTTTGGGTTTATTTCTCCACACAACAGCCAGAATGACGTTTTAAGAGTATAGACCAGATTATGCGATACTTAATAGCATCACATTGCTCTCCTTTTTTTTCTTCACGGCACTTACCACTACTGGACCTCACATGACTATTTGATAACTTATAAATTTACTTTTTTTACTGCCAGAAAGACCCATGTCTTGGTCCCCCCTCTGTGGCCCCATTGGGAGATGGTGGAAACTTTAAGAGGTGGTGTCTAGTGAAACATCTTCCCACCAATGAAAGTATACTCTTGAAAGGGATACTGGGACCTCAGGCACTGCCTCTTTCTCTTTTTCGCATCCTGGCCATGAGGCAAATGGTTTTGCCATGTGCTGCTACCATCATGTGCTACCTCACCACAGGCCCAAAAGCAATGGGACCAACCAACCATGGACTGAAACTTCTAAAACTGTGAGCCAAAATAAAAGTTGTCTCTATAAGCTGACTACCTCAGGTATTTGTTACAGTAATGGAATGCTGATTAAAGCACAGACTGTGTTTAATTTCTAAATTTTCCAATAAAGAATAATGTTTCATTACCTAGTTCCCTTCATTTAAAACAGAGAACATGCTCATTGTAGGAACATGATCAAAGGTATGCACAAAATGCAATTCATGACCCAGATGAATTGGGCATAGTGTTTGCTTGTTACTTGCATGTGTCACTTTTCCTTTTTCTTGAAACCGTCTGTGCAATGGATTGTTATATGCATTCACAACAGAATGAAGAGTTTTTCACAGGCAGAATTCTATCGGTTTAACTTAAGAGCATATGGCAATTTACATATAAACTGCTTTATGTTTGGAATAATAAAAATGTCAGGACAAATAGGAATGTTAAATGTGATGATATTTTTATACCATATAAATTTATTGCCCCATTTAAAAATTAAAGTTATAAAGGAATATGATTGATATTACACAATGCAGTTGCCAGAGAGACTATGCAACACCCTGAAATTGTATGACTGAGTGCTGTTTTATTTGGTAAATAATTTGACTGCTGCAATGCACTCTTTCTTCTTCAAACCCATATGAAGCCTACCTAGAAAGCTGAAGAATGTTCTGGATGTATTGACTTATGTGTAAACAAGTTTCCTTTGCAGCCTTTCTCACAGGAATGAAATGAAACATTGGTCGGCTTCTTCATTCTATTTTGCTTCCCTCTGTGGAGTTTACTATGGTTTGGTGCTTCTGAGGTCCCCAAAGAGGCCTTGTTTTCAGATCACTTTCCCAGGTTATACAACAAGAGTACAAGGTCCTTTGAGTGCAGACTTTGAGGGGAGACTTACACTGGACTCTTCAAATGGAAAAAAATAGATGAGGCAAGGAAGGAGATGCAGGAAGGAGACATTTCTGAACAAAGAATGCATCAGACAGGCAGTAGATCTTGTATGATTTACTCAAGGCTCTTGTTTTTATTCCTTCTAAATTTTGAAAGAGGTGTAAGATATGTGTGAACACCTATGAGTATATATAAAAACAAATGTGTGCATAAAACTTCCTATCTAAACTATCTGAAATAACTCAGGCCTGTCAGCTGGATTCCCTTGAAAAAAGCATTGGTGGAGAGAAATTCTTTAAAGTAGTTATAGCCTCTTTTGGGATCAGAGAATGAATTTTGACTCGTGTTTAGAGACTACATTAATACGAGCAGTACAAAGATCTAGATAACATATCCTGGCCATAAAAAAGAGATAAAACCAGAAAAATGAAAATTTTTGCATCAACTCAAAACTTGGACAGGGGTCAGCAGGGAGTTGTTGAGCTGGGCTTTTCAAGCACAGAGGTGCCTACTGCTCTTTCTTGATGAAATGCTGGGGTGAAGGTAAATCATGTGCATTTCATGTTTTTGCAAAGAGCAGATAGATTGATGTCTAGGCCTGGCACTAATTATAAGTAATGCCCTCCCAGCGTGGCTCAGTGCTTAAGTTTGGGCAATTACTAGTGCATGTGCTGTCTCTCATGGTCCAGTGAAGGGGGGGGTGCAGATTCTGCACCTCATTTCTGAGAGATTTTTCAGGAAGACTTCAAGTAGTAAGTTCCTTCTAGTGGGTCTTCTTTACAGCCTTCTTGGCAAAATAAATCAAAAGAGATAGTCAAGGGAATAGGCCAACTCACACCGAAAGTCTTTTGTGTTATCATTCAAGTCTTCTCTGAAACCTTCCTTAGTGGAGTATTAAAGGATGATATAAAATGAATATTCCTTGATTCAGTAGGGTTTGCTTTACCCCTCAAACATCACATTGTTTGTGGTTACGTGAAAGCAGCCAGTCTTCACCTCCACAATAAGAATATAAGGTAAGTATTGTTGTTGTTGCTGTTATTATTATCATTTCTCTTTGGAAGAGGGGAAAGCTGAGTCCGAACAATGTTTAGTAATATGTTTATCTTAGAAAGTATGTGATAGAGCTGGGAATAACTGGGTTCCTGAACAGGATTGATGGCAACATTGGGCTCAAAAAATACTTGTGAAATAAATCGCTAAGTGGAATAATTTCAAGGCAAATCTACTGTTATTAGCATGTAAGAAATATTTTGCTTTTGCCCAGTGCTGGAATCATCTTTAAAAATCATGAAAGTCATTTATTACTTCCCCAAATATTGCAAATAATACACAACATTCTTTTATAATAAAATAGCACTTTAAAATTATAGAAGTGCTTTAAAATAAAATAAAATTCTATATTTTTATATATAATTATAATTTATAATTATATATAATTTTAACAAGAATTCAGCAAGGTAAATAAACATTATCGTCCCTATTTTATAAAGCTATGGAGGCTCATGACTTGCCACCATCTGTCCACTGCCACATTTCTTAAACTGTAAGAAGTCAGGATCTTTTTATTTTATTAATTAAGTTTATTGGTACATTTTAGGTATACATAATGATCACATTAATCATAGGGAATTTGTACCTATACATCATATAATTTGATTCTTATTTTTTTCCCATTCTTCTACTCTCCTTTCAACCCCTTTTCCTCTCCTTATTAACAAAAAGGATCTTTTAATTTAAAAATTTCCACCTCTCCTTCTTCCTCTTCTCTACTGTTGCAAGCAACTGTGTCTTTAATCCCTCATTGGAGATATAAATGAGCAGCTGTATAAAGTGTATTTCATGGCTGTCTTTCAAGAAAGAAAGACAGGTAGGAAGCAAGCAAGTTTATCCTTTCGTGCTTTTCCCCCTTTCTCTGTTATTCTTGCTTGTGTCACATCCCCAGCTATGGCTTACCACAGCAGCTGTAGGGCAGGAAGTGCAAGGCCCATGTCATGGAAGGATGGCAAGGTGCTGTCAGGCTGCATCTATGTGAAGCTGGTTGGGGCCCATGTGGGTATCTTCAGTGCTGCAGCAGTGAAATAAGGGACAGGTAGGAAAGCGACTGCAACAATATACAAGACAAGTTCAATAGAGGTGAAACAAGAACAAGAACAACAACAACAACAACAACAAACACCAAACAAATCCATCCAAAAAAACATTAACAATGGAATAAATACAAATTTTTAAATTTTTAAAAGGATGATAAAACAGTCCAAGTATTGAATACCACATGTTCTCACTCATTAGTAGAAGCTGAAAACATTGATTATATGGAAGTAGAGTAGAACAGAGGTCACTAGAGGATAGTAAGATGGTAGAAGGGGATAGAAAGAGGTAGATCCTGGTCACCAAAGTACTGTTAGAGGAGAGAAAAACAGTTCTGATGTTCTGTAGCATAGTTGGTTAACTGTGGTCTATAGTAATTAATTATACATTTTAAAATAGAGGAGAAGATTTTGAAACGGAAATGATAATATATGAAGACAGAAATACTAATTGTCTTATTTGGTCATTACACACTGTATACCTATGTACAACTATATGACTGTACTCTAAATAAATTCAAATATTATGTCGATTGAAAGTAATAATTAAGAACTGAAATTATATCAATAAGACAATGAAGAAAAATAAACATATTGGTTAAGAGGGATAATCAGATTAAATTTAAAATATTTTAGCTCATATCCAAAATATAAAGGCATAGAATGGTTTAAAGATTGGCAAAAATATACTGGGAAAATGTTAATCAAAACAAAAGAGGTATAGGTGTATTATTACCAGACAAAATAAGCTTTAAGACAAAAAGTCTTATTATTATTTAGAAGTTTACTAAATAATAATAAAATACTGAAATCACCAGGAAGTTATAGTAACTCTAAACTTGTATGTCTCTAACAGAATATTTTAAATATATAAAGCAAAAATGGATAGAACCACAGGAAAATCAGGACACCATAAATAGGGAAAAATAAATTACATCTAATTTTGGTTATTATCATATCCAAGAGAAAAAATTTAATGAAGTTATAAAAGTTTGAACAACAATAAAATGTCTGATCTAGTAGAAACCTCGACCAAACTCTGAAAGAGTACATATTTTCCATAAGCACATTTGGGACATTTACCAAACCAAACCAAATCAAAACACCAAACCAAACCAAAAACACCAAAACAAAAAACAAACCAAAAAACCCCACCTGAACATCGTTGAAAAGCAAGTCTCCACATATCTCAAAGAATTGAGATTCATCTTACAGACACTGATATATAATCTATAGTCACCAGATCTCTAGAATTTCTGGAGCCTCTGGTAAACCTCTGAGCAAAAACAATTTTGTGGGTCACTCTGTGTGGGAAAATTCTGGTAGTGTTTGGATGAGTCTACAACCTTTTGTGAAGTTGTTGGGAAGGAGGATGGATAGGTTCTGTTGCAAGTTGACTTCTGAGCTGACTACTTTCCACAGTGCCTCCATATGAATATATACACTTTTGCAGAGGATGCAAAGAAGGAATTGGAATTGGAGTAAGTAGGAAAGGCTGGAAAGAATCCAGTTAATCAGCAGCTTTAGGTACCCAGCTTCTAGGAAGAGGAGTTATTGGAAATCCATCTGAACCAAGGAGAAGAGATGTTTAGTTTATTAGAGAGGAATGAAAAATGTTCAGGTGTTGAACTATGTCAGAGTAGGTCAGATTATATGAGTTAATGTGAAACTAACCAACTCTGCAATGGCTGTTTCATGCTGTGTCTACAGTTTAGGGCCATTTCTTCCAGGTGGTATATGCTACATGTATAGCCACATGCAATTTTAATTTTCTAGATAATATCCTCATTTTGGTTCTTTTCACTGCTTTTTCTTGTTGTCCAATCTGTATAGTTGTTGCAGCACTTTAATTATTATTCCTTTACATTTTAGTTTTTACCTAGGTGATATGAAAGCAATTGACACACGTATATATCACGAGCCTCCTTTGATTATTCTTCCTTTAAGGAGAGTGGGTAATTCTGGAAGCGGAGATTATTAAGTGCTGGTTGGGCACTAAACTTTACTACTGACATTACCTATTAAGTATCTGTAAAGGAAATAATAAAATGGCAGCTTTTTAGAGCCCATTTGTGACTCATAAAATATGGGTTAAAACCTCTCATTTTATTACACTTTTACTTCTGTAATTATTACTGTAAGTGACAGAACAGTGCAGGGCAATCAAGGAATCAACTCTTTCCATTCCTACAAAGAGCTGCTGGTTCTTTGGGGATGTTAACAGATCCTGCATTTGAAGACCACCCAAGAATGTCTAGAGAATAGTTTGTGAAAAATAGACAACGCACAACGAATTAACTCTAAGTAGAGTAATAAAACAAATGCTAAGACTATACACATCTACAGAGCTCTTGTGTCCATACAACTTGCTCATGCCCTGCTTTGCACCTAGGGATGACCCCGGGAGATTTGCTCAGTGTCTCCACACCTTAATTTGCTCGTTCAGAAAGTGGGTGATAAGCATTGTACACAGTGAAGTTTGAGTTGTGGGGGACTAAGTGAGCTGATGCGTGTAAATACACTAGCACCAGTTCTGACAATAAATGTTAGCTAATGTTAATTATTTCCATGGTTTTCTTATAGTTAATAATTCTATTTTCTTTTACATAATTCATTAGATTATCTTAAGCGATACCTGATGTGCTGTTTGTGAAGCTATCTGACGGGTCGTCTTTCTTTTTTTTCCTGGATTCTGATATGTGCCTGAACTAGTAAATCACAATGGACTCTTCACAGTAAAAGCCTCTTGCTTTATTTGGGAGTGGATGGGGAGGCAATAAATCTAAATATTATTCCTTACAAATACTGGGTGAGTGCCCACTAACTTCAAAGCACTGTCTTTTAGTTTTAAGAATAAGCCATGGTGGCTGGTTTCAAGAATTTATGGTGTAATATAGTACACAGATACAGACACTATTACTGTCACATGATAGAAAGAACTAAGGAGGGGTTTGTAGGGAAGGGGGAGTATGCCTGGATTAAGATTCAGATTTAAATTAAACCAATATTTAACCAATAAGCTACTGGATTTCAGGCACTTTTCTCAGTATTCACTGTTATTTTGTATTGAACCAATCACCCACAGCTTTAAATTGGAACATTAGTTATTGTGATATGCAGTAATCACTTTAAAATCCCATTGCAATAGTGTTATTTAAGATACTTCTGCATTTCAAGTCAGGAGAAAAGATAAAAAGATCTTTAAAAGAAAGTTTGCATTGCTGTTCAGTAGAATCACTTTTCTTGGTTCTTTCTAGATGTTGTATTGTAATTCATTCATTCACTTCATTAAGTCATTTACCAAGTATTTATTTAGCTCCTGCTATGTGCCCAAAACTGTGTTAAGAATTCAAGATATAAAGATGAATAAGCAGCATTCTTCAGACTCAGCAGGTTCACAGTTTAGTAAAAACAACAGTGATGTATCTGCAAATATATTACCACATCATGTGATAAATTCTACAACCAAGGAAAGAGGGAGTGATGTATATATACAGCTTTCCTTGCATTAGTTCTGATTTGTCTGTGGGGAAAATGGAAAATTTGTGAATTGTGCCTTTGGGCTCACTGATGCCTTAAGTGCTTCTGTAATCCTTAATTTTCTACTATACACACCCCAGGCTCATGCTGAGTACCAGGCCCAGGGGGCATGGTTTCTCTTTTTTTTTTCATCATCTAATCCATCCCCCAAAGTATTAATTACTGCTAGTTTGATATTTCTCCTCCTGCAGGGTCAGAGTTTCAATAGGGGCCCCTTGAAGAAGCAATAGCTTAAATACAAAATAAGGAAAGGATGTGACAGAGGCCTTTGGTTAATGTGCCTGCCTGGGGGCTCTGCTTGTCCCACCATAGAGGGTCTTGTGTCACATGGTGAAAAGAATGGATCTGGGAGATGGACAGAACTGAGTTTTAACGCTTGTTCGTGCATATCTGGCAGTTTTGTACAAGTTGTCAGCCTCATTCAGTCTGTTTCCTTATTACTACTAGGGAATAAGAATTGCCATTTCAGAGAGTCATGTGAATGAAGTATGAGCTGCTCAATGCAATGTTCGGTATGTTGCAGACAAATCACAATCTGGAGAAAACAATAATAGGTAAGGCTAAAATATAGGGTGCCATGATAGTTGCAGTTATTGAGGGGAAAAAAAGGTAAGGAGGGAGGTAACTGTAGGTGTGATTTGCAATTTTAATAGGGCAGGCAGAGAAAACCTTAGTACAATGGGGATGTTTGATTAAAATCATGAAAAGAAATGAGGAAAATTGAAAAAAAAAAGAATCAAGATATATCATGTACAGGTACAGATTCCCTAAGATGAATATTATTGTTGTTTATATCTAAAATATACCAATAAAATTAATTTTTAAAAAAGGAAATGAGGAAACAAGTCACAAGGAAACCTGTAGGAAGAAAGTTCCAGAAAGTGAGAACAGCCAGTGCAAAGCCTTGTGGATCTTAAAATATACAAGAGTGCCATTGTGGCTGGAAAGGAGTGCGTGTGTGCGTGCCCATTGGAGGGGAGGAGGCAGGAAGTGGTAGATGAAGATGGAGAAGAGCCCTGGAGAGGCAGGGGATGGAAGAGTGGGAGGGTGCAGATCACATGGGTCTGGATGGCTGTACCAAGAGTTTGGCTTTTACTCTGAGGGAGAGAGGAAGCTTTGGGGTTTCTCATGGAAAAGAACAGCATGATCTTCCTTAGTTTTTTTTTTTTTTTTTGTGGGTACCAGGGGGTCGACCTCAGGACCTCGCGCGCCAGCAGGCGCCCGTGCCGCCGAGCGATATCACCGGCCCCTTTTTCGTATGTGGGATCCGGGAGTCGAACTCGGGCCCTCGCGCTTGCCGGGCAGGCGCTTAAGCCGCTGAGCCATCTCACCGGCCCTCTTCCTTAGGTTTTAAAGAATTTCTCAGGAAGGATAGATAATGCACTCACACAAGTACAGACTGAGTATCCTTGATCTGGAATTCTTGAGAATAAAAGCATTTTGGATTTCATTTTTCTTTTTGGATTTGGGGAGTTTTGCATGTGTGTAATGACACATCTCGAGGATGGGACCCAATTCTAAACACAAAAATCATTTATGTTTCATATCCACCTTGTACACGTAGCCTGAATGTGATTTTATTAAAATAGTTTTGACTGGAACTCATCCCATAAAGTCATGTATGGACCTGGGTTTCATGTTGACACTCAAAAAGTTTTGGATTTGGAAACATTTTGGATTTTGAATTTTCATATAGGGGATGCTCAGCTGTATAATCAAATGTTTATGGTAGGATCTAAGCTGTGGATATCTGCATTCACTATAAAAAATTTTGCATTCTATTGTATGTTTGAAATTTTTCATAATAAAATTTGAGTACCAAAGATTGATTTTGGATGATGACCTGGGAAAAGCCTGAAGGGTCAGAGGCAGAGCAGGAGCACCAGTTGGAGGGGAAAGGTGGTGGCTTGGAGAAAATGTTGATACTGAAGGTGGGGAGAGGGCTTTGAACCCCTCTTTTTTTCAGAGGGAAAACCGTGAGAATTTAGTTGGGTATTCATTGTGTGTTTGAGAAAGTAAGGAGTCAAGTTTGTCATTATGTTCTTTGATTAAGCAACTGGACAAGTGTAGCTGCCTATACTAGATAACTGCCGGGTGCCGTGTTCCATGGTTTAATTTCAGAAGGGCACTTACTCCATTGTAAGGCAGGTGAATTTGTTTTTGTGTCCTCCTTTCCCAAGGATCTTTGTAGTTTCCCCATCCTCAGGCCTCCGGTTATCTCATGTGGCTTCTCCTGACCTGATACATTCCTGCTGCTTATTGCATGCTTCTAGCCAAAACTTGGTGTTGATATGGAGTAGAAATAGCGTTAAACTTGGAGTCAGAAATCCAGGATCCTGTGCTTGAGATACCCTGCTGAACTTTCAAACCTCTATTTCCTTACTCATAAAATGAGTCTAAAAATGCACACATCAGGAGTATATGGAAATAGAGAAAATGAGTGAAGAAATATTTAGTTCAACAGGGTATATAATCAGTTTACTCTTTGCTATTCTATTTCTTCATATTCCACTCCCCACTGAAATATGCCTATTTTCTCTCTCACTACTCTGAAGGCCACTGACTTGCCAAGTTCCGTGGAATTCCTGGAGTTATATGGTGACACCCTCAAGTGTGCACCATTGACCTAGGACCTAAGATACTTGCTTCCAAGCCTGCTTCTCCTCACCATGAGCTGAGTGACTTTCATAAGTTCCTTACACTTTATGCCATTGAACTATTGTCCTGATACTCTGTAAGCTTTCTTCCTTCCAGATATCACCTAATAAGTATTTCCCTGCAGAAAGCTCATTTGATTCTTACATTGGCCCTAGGACTTCCCAATTGTAGACAATATTCTCACCTGTTTGGTCTAAATAATTTTGTATTGTGAAGGTAAGATTTATCAGATTAATGTATATGTGCGTGGGATGTGTTTAGTCATACATTCACCAAACAGATGTTAATTGAAGCTTAGCCCTGGCTATGCACAGAGGTAGGCATTTTGGACCCCCCGCATCATGTTCTTCCAGCTGTTTCCTGGTTCTTTCCAGACTGTGCTGGGCTTAGAAGTGTTCATAGATAGGAACAAGAGCTGGTAATGGGCTCTGAAACAAGAGAAAATTACTGTAATGAGTTCATTGATCTTTCAGCCATTTAGGTGAGATGTGGCTAAAAGTGGTGTTTCTAAGATTAAGCATATCTTTTCTGAAGATTTGAAGACTATTGTACATTAATAGTCTTTTGGAACTGTTGAAAACTTTCTTGTTGGGGTAGAGGGGGATGAATTGAAAAGCTCTCATGCCCATTAAGATATTTAGCAAGTCACAGCCAAAAGCTGCTAACTCTTCGCTTTGTGCCCACCTTCATCTCCGATGTCCACATGAATGAAGGAAAACTTTTTACTGTTATTCTGCTGTTATCAACTTCATTCTCAGTGTGGGGAAGCAGGCCTTGTGGACACTGGAAAAGAAAAAGAAAAAACAGGAGGAAGATTTTTAAAGTTTTCTCCTTTACCCTGTTAACATGGCTCTCTCTGGATAGGACGAAGTAGCTTTATTTTTTATAGTCACTGTACTAGCAATCATTTGAGGTTGACTTGCATTTTCGTGGTTGTTTTTTTTTTTTTTTTTAATGTGTGTACTGGAAGTCGAACTCAGGACCTTGCACTTGCCAGCAGGCGCTTGTGCAGCTGAGGCATATCACCAGCCCGGTTTTGTTTTTAATATGCACAGCAGGTTTGTCCTTAAGAACATTAAGATATACCAAATGTTGTGTTTTCACATTTACCAGCATAGATTTAATAACTGCATAATTTAATAATCATAGAGATGATCTGTGAACTTTTTATTTATCAAAAGTATAGGTATAATACAATGACAGAGTTTTTGGTTGGGGGAGCAGGAAGAGTGGGGCCAACTTGTACATACAATCACATGATTTTGTTGCTCTATCCTGTGTACAAGTACACGAGTGCTAGGTTTGTTGTATTAATACTATGTTAATAGTATCATCGATGAAATCATCAGAAATACCAAAGTAAAACTAAAATTCTCAAAATGAAGAACAATAAAAAGTTAAAATTTATATTTTATCTAATTAATTTTTGCCACCACTGTGTGACATAGTTTTTACATCTTTCAGAAATTATTGACATATAACTGCATGGATTTATTGAGTTTTGACACTGTCATCACAATCATGCTAGACATTTCTATATCCTTAAAGGTTTCCTGTGCTTCTTTATAATTTCTCTTTCAGTCTTCCTCAGCCTTCTTCCTCATCACCCAGATACTTACTTAAAAAATTAATAAAAAGTAAGATTAGATTGCTTTGAAATGGCTTAACCAATCAATAAAACAAACCTTTTCATGTCACTATGTTTATGTCTATTGTGTCTAGATGGAGCCTATATAATAAATATTATAAAATTGAGATATCAAAATGAAATATGTACTAATTAGGAAGGAATTTATTTGTCTGCAATCAATTCTGTTAGTATTACTTGTATGTAACTCTCCATTCTTCACTTACCTCTGTTTCATCTCAAAAATAATAAAAACCTGTTTTCGTTCTGTATCTTTTCCCATTTAAACTTTCTGTGGATTTATTAGAGCCTTGCTGCTTTCCACACCAGTAGATGGCATTCTTATTCTTGTTTTTATTTAATAGTTTTATGTACATGATAAATGTAAGGCTGAACTAGTTGCTTTAGTCCAAGTTTAGGATGGCCAATTTCTAATGTCCTCAGAAAGGAAAGGAATATACTAAAGATAAGGATAAAAATGCAGAATCTGGCAACCAAGATACGTGCAAGAAGTCACTACTTCTATATTTTACACTTTGCTGGCTTGGCCAGTGTCAGTTTGAGTAAGGTGGCTTCTGGCCTGTGGGGCAGACTGAAACTTAGTTATTCCAAATATCCTCATCTCTCCAGTTTAGCTCAGCCTCTGATAGGTTAACTCTGCTACCTCTGAGTGCTGGCTCAGGCTGTCAGCCTGATTCTGCTCCTGTCCCTCCATGTGGGATGCATTCTGGGGGTAGAAGATCAGTGGCCTTGTGGCAAAAGGGTAAGGTCTTTGGTCTCATGCTGGCCCCTTTCGCAGTACTCCTGGTCCACCTGGCCTCTGCGGTCCTAGTAACTTGACTGCTGCAATCTATTTCCTGAATACTCCACAGCTTCCTCCCCTGGCTCTGCAGGTGCCCCAGAGGCTGATCCCAGCCACAGCCTCCATCCTGCTGTTTTGAGCACCCACCCACAGGCTCTACCTCAGGCTGACCTTACCCTCAACAGGGCAAGCTGAGGTGAACCTTATAGCTGGCTACTCTCAGTTGCCATCTGGCTCCTTCACTGGTGAGAATACGTGTGAATGTCTGCATTCCTTCACACTCTCCCATGTGGAGGAAAAGGAATTTCGGGCTACCATTTTTGCCTGCTACCTATGTGCACCTCACTACCATGCCTATTATTCTGCTGTCCTTGCCATATTGTGGGCAGAGGCATAAAGTAAAGAAGCATCTTCCCAGGATTCCAAATGGGAAATAGGTCCAAAAGCCCATTTTCAGCTTATCCTTCTGGGAATGGCTCCGTATTCACTAGATCTTTAGGAGACAGGTGTGCGCTCCTCCCACTCTCTCTCTTGAGATTTTCATCCCTTCTCTGTGCTCCCAGAAAGGGCGATTCTCCTGAGAGCCTCCCTTAAGTTCTTTCTTTTTTTTAACTTTAAAGAGAAAAAAATAAAATTTCAAAACAAGATAATAGGAAGGTAACAATGGTTAACACATTGCGTCTTGCTATCTCCAAACTAGTTACTCAGAGTACAAGATATAGGCATTTAACTGTCCCAACAGTATTAGCACAAACCTTTCTTTTCAATGAACTAAGAGAAATTAGTAGTATAACTATCTTAACTGTTATATATATATATATATATATATATATATATATATATATATATATTTGCTTTTCCTTCCTCACAGTAGGGAGACAATACGATGTTTAGACATGTGCAAGTGGTTTATTTCACTTACAAGTATGGTCTCGAGTTGCGTCCATTTACCTATAAAAGTCTCCAGTTCTACCCCTTCTTTGTGGCTGAGTACTCCATTGTATAAAAAGACCACGTCTTTCTTATCCATTCCTCAGTTGATGGGCATTTGGGTTGTTTCCAAGATTTAGCTATTACAAAGTGTGCTGCTATAAACATATATTGCTGTGGTACGATGTTTTTAATTCTTCTCGGAAGATGCCCAGAAGGGGAATAGCTGGGTCAAATGGGACCTCCAATCCTAGATTTTTGAGGAATCTCCACACTGATTTCCACAGTGGTTGCACCAGTCAACACTCCCACCAACAGTGGAGAGGTGTTCCTTTTTCCCCACAGCCCCTCCAGCATTTGTTATTAGTTGATTTCTTGATGATAGCCATTCTTTCTGGGGTGAGGTGGAATCTCTGGAATGACTAGTGATGTTGATCATTTTTTCATATATTTATTTGCTGTTTGTGTTTCTTCATCTGAGAAGCATATATTCATCTCAGATACCCATTTTTGAATTGGGTCTTTAAATTTGGGAGGTCTGATCTTTTTTGAGTTCTTTGAATGTTCTCTATAGTAATCTTTTGTCTTAAATTCTTTTAGTTGTTGTTCTGTTATTGTTTCTCCCTTTAATTCATGTTTCACAGATTATGTTTGCCCTGGACCAGTGTTCTCAAAGGTGTTATTCCCAAGGCTCCCACTTTCTTTTTTTTTGTGGGTACCGGGGGTCGACCTCAGGACCTCGTGCGCCAGCAGGCACCTGTGCCACTGAGCGATATCACCGGCCCTTTTCTCGTATGTGGGTTCTGGGAGTCGAACTCGGGACCTCGTGCTTGCCAGGCAGGTGCTTACGCCGCTGAGCCATCTCACTGGCCTAGGCTCTCACTTTTTAATAACGTATTTTATAATACCTCCTCGATACAAGTGTTAAAAAAACACATCCACTTTATTATAAGGGAGAAATAAAAGTAAAAGTATTTGTTCTAAACAGACGTTCATTCCATATGTAAAAATCACCACGAATCCCTCAGCCATGGATATAGACTGATGTACAGGTCCTGTTGTTGACTCAAATGTCATGAGTGGTATGCTTTTCCAAAACCAGGAATACTCTTGATAACAGTCTGAACGTAAACACGATATTTATTCCTTAGTCTGGCTCTGCTGCTGCCATCCTGGAAAGTCGGTGCATACCAAAACTGGGCAGATAATAGTGTGTGTGCATTTGTAAAACAAAATAAGATAATAAAAATACTTCCATTAATATAATGATGTACAGAAGTTTTGTAGGAAATATAATAATTATTCTTTGTGCAAGACTATCTTGTGCATTACAAAGTACACAAAACCTCTACCCCTGCTTAGTTATTGTCACTGTGTCAAAAATGCCCAACTAATTTCCAAAATTTCCCTGCAAGGGGCAGTAGTATTTCCATTAAGGACCACTGTTTTCAGTAATCCCTTTCCATAAAATAAGTTTCTGCAAATCACAGATTTGACAAAACCCTGCAGAATTAACTTTTTATTTATATTTTTCAAACATACCAACATCTATGCTGTGGGACTTTTGATAAAAGCCACCCTATGACTGATACATTTGGGGACCCTGGGTTGCCTGGACTATTGTTAAAAAAACCACAGTACCATACAGAGCTTCCTTCTGTTCCTGTTGCTTTCCCATTTATCTACTGACCTATTTTCTCATTGATTTGAATGAATTCTTAATACCTTTCAATTAGGAAATAGAAAAGCGAAGAACCAGAAGCCACATGACTTATGTTGCAGGATGAAAATTGAGTGGACTAGGACCAGAGCTTCAATTTTTTATGTAGAAATTTCCTGCTATGTCATAGTATTCTTGCCTTATAAATTAATTCTTTGCCTTTTTATTTGGAAATCAGTGTCTGCCTGCCTTTGGGATTATTGTTGATGCAAATCAATTCAGCAGGGCTTGATTGTGCTTGGGTGAAAGGGTACATTCATTTCTCAACCTGCAGACCTAGTAGGTGGGAATCCTATTAAAGCTGCAGCCATATCACCAAGTCCAGCCAAGGAAGCCTTTCAACTATACGCATATGCTTTTTGGATCCAAAGTGCTATGATTTTCCTTGGTTTCCTATTCCATATTTAGCCATTTTTGTAGTCAGGCTTTGTCTGATTTATTTATTTTTTAATGTGAAAATTTTCATTGTGTAAGTTTCCAGATGCTGACATGAACATTCATCTTGCCTGAAACCAGATAATAAAGTGGATCAAATGTATAAAACAGAACTGGAAATAATTTTACCTTTTTCTCTTGATGTTGTAAATCCTGTTTAAGGGGAGAGAAATCAGTGACTTCCATACAAAATTAGAGAAAAAATTTCTGCATCAAGAACAAATTTTATGTTCCAATCCTCTCAGTTTGGGTACTTCTGATCTTCCTAAATGTTATTCTTTTTATATCAGGAGAAGAACATTGAGGATAATGGTTGAGTTGTGAGTGATGAAATCTGTATGTGTATTAGGGAGAGAATGCATATGTAGCAATTGACTTAACAAGGTGTGCAGCCCTGTGTACATTTATGTCTGAGATCCAAATCAAGCCCTTAACAGGCAAGATTCTTTAATATAAATGAGAAATAGGCTTTATTCTGCCATAATGACCTGCAGCCTCTCAGACATGACTCTCCACAGACCGATCACTCCTCAGAAAGGCTGGCCAGCTCACTGAAGCCATTATCTTTTATTTATGCAGATCAGATTGTGACAATCCTTGGAATTCTTTGTTTTATCCCTCTCTGTTTTTAAATCCTCCTCATGTGGTGGCTTTTTTCTTTTTCTGCATAGGCAACTCCCCAAATAAGCATTTTCATGACTTTCCTAGTCATTGAATGAAAATATTAGAGTATACTTTAGTTAGCTTATATTACTCCACAAAGAAAAGAAAACTGTTTTAATTTCAGAGGCCACTGGATAAAGGAAGAAGAGAAAATTTCTAATTTTTTAAACCACACAGGGAGATATGTACTATGCCAACATAGTAACCAGCACCAAACCCCAATAGTTTACACTTTAATTATTGAATATATCCTCTGGAGTTTTGGATGTGGCTCAAAAATGTTTTTCAAGCAAATTTCTTACATGTGACCTTAATTTCAATGGATTTGCCTTAAAAAGTCTTAGCTTTTGTCTTTTTATGTTTCCCATTAGTCAATATTAGCTACATATTCATGAGTGAGGATTTAGCATACTTCCTGTAAAAAAAACACAGTGGTAAGTTTGTCTTATGAATATGCTGCCAGTGATTTTTTCCTCCGGGGAGGGGTGGTGTTCAACAGTAGCAGTTGAAAGAAAAAGAAAAGTATATTACATTTGAGTGTGACAGTTTTGTCTCCTTTGCACATTACTTTTTTTCTCTTTCTAGCTTTTATCTGAGCCAAGTAGCAAGAAGGAAGCCCACTGAGAGACCAAGCAAGAACCCTAGTAGGAAGTATTTTCCCACTTGATTTGGGGTAGTGCTGAATTCAGCTGACATCCTTAGGGTTCTTAGTCTTGCATTTAATCCATAAGCATTTTACTGAATGCTAATTATGGTTTACTTATTCTGCTGGATATTGCAGCAGATATAAGAAAGAATCAAGTAAAATTCTTGCCTTCATTCATGTGATAAACATCATTTGCTATCCACTGGCCAAAAAAAAAAAAAAAAAAAAAAAATTACTGAATCAGCAGTCTCAGTGGTGTTTGCACTCTAGTGTGGAAGTCAACTCGAATAAATGGTGGTGGATGTGAGAGTCCGATAAATGTGCTTGCTGTCGGAAAAGTAGAAGTCCTAGGTGCTATGGGAGCATTAAGCACAAGGCACAAACTGAGTGTGTGTGTGCAGGGGTCAGTGGAGCTGTTTCTGAGGCAACAGAGTTTATATTGAGGTGGAAAGCATGGGACCGAGTCAGCCCTTAGGGTGAAGGGAATAGAGATTGTCCCAGGAAGACAGGATGACACCTTGCATGAAGGTCGAGTTGCTGAGGAGCCTTGTGCAGTGGAGTAACCAAAGGGAAGCTCTAAGCCAGGTGAGACGGATCTCCCGTGGTTGTCCAGATGGTAAACTCGGAGGGCTGCTGCTGAGTGGCTGCTGTGGCTGTCGTCAATGCACTTTGAGTGAGAAAGTCCCTCCCTCCAAATGGGGGTGGGGAGAAGAGCTCGGAAAGTAAATCACTTGGGAGGGAAGCAATATAAATAGTCAGCAACCTGTCAAATATTCACTGATGGTAAGAACATGTCCCTCCACAGGCATCGCAGAGCTGCTGAGGGAGGACTTGAGCTGTATCACAGGTTCCTCACCGGGCATTATACACAGTGTACTAACAATGAGTTTTTAGTTGCTGCTTTAGGGCAGGGATTAAGAATATGGGAAGAAAGGGGCCGGTGAGATGGCTCAGCGGTGTAAGCGCCTGCCTTGCAAGCGCGAGGGCCCGAGTTCGACTCCCGGATCCCACATACGAAAAAGGGGCCGGTGATATCGCTCAGCGGCACGGGTGCCTGTTGGCGCGCGAGGTCCTGAGGTCGACCCCCCGGTACCCACAAAAAAAAAATAAAATAAAATAAAAGAATATGGGAAGAAAAACATTCTTTGGACAATGGAGAAGTAAAGAGTTAGAGGACCTGGGCAGCCAGAGACTGCAGGGAGACCAAGGGCTGTGGAGAGGGCTTTACCTACAATGCTCATTCCCCTTGGTATTATCCCAAATCGGTCTGGGCGACTATTGATACACCCATCCTCAATTAAAGGGGGGCCCATGGTTTACTAGACATCAGATTTCCTGTTGCCTCCTCCTCTATGGTCATCACAAAACCCATTTCTTACCACAGGAAAGGAAATTAAAGTGAGACGTGGGTGGGATTGAGAACAAGGTATGGAGGAATAGTCCTGGAAGAATAGTACCTAGGTCTTAAGGAAAGAAGGACAATACTTGTTTTAAATTTACAAATGTAATGAAATACTGCATTAAACTGCCTTACATTCATGACTAGTTTCTTAGTTAGGGCATTTATTTTTCTGTTCCTTTTTTAACTTTAAAATTTATGAAAAACTCTAGAGGAGCCACTCTAAACATCCTTTATGCCTTTACTTTATGATGGATCAGGATTATTATCTAGTTTTTGAGATGAAAAAATTATAAAAGAGCCTACATTTGCCTACATTCATGCAGAAGGCCAACAGTGAAGTCTGTAGTGCAAAGAGAGGTCCTAGGAACCGAGAAAGGAAACTGCTTTAGATGACAGCAGCGACCGAAGGGAAGATAAAAGATAAATAATAATGATGATGATGATAAAGTACTCTTCAGACTCACCTGGGCAGTAGGGCTGAGATCTGCTTGAGCAGAGCTTGTCATCCTGTGCTGACACTCTTCTTGATGAAGCTTTGACAAATAATGCTAATTTAAGACGGATAAGTTTTATATTTAAATGAATCACTGAAAATGATCATTCAGTCTAAAATTTCTATGTTTCAGGATAAAGCTCCTATCACAAGTCACATCTATGAGAATATGCTTCTTATTTATTGCATTCTGGGTAAGGTGAGCTATCTCGTTCACATGCAAGAAACTATAATGCATCTTTCGCATTTAAAGTGCTCTCTGAAGCTTTCTGCTTCACGACCTCTCTCCTTCTTTCCCTGTTACCTCTAAATTTTTCATACTGTCTTGAACATCTCTCAAAGAATTGCAAATTCTAGCTGGAGCATGATTAATTTAGCATGTGGCCTCCTCCGATGAGGGCTCTGCCTTCCATCCTCCTTAGACAAGGCTACCTCTGCTCTTGGCTCTTAGCAGAATAAGTGAATTAAGGTGAGGCGCAGGTTGTTCAGGTGTGCTGCTTGAAAATGAATTTTTACTGGCAGCGCCACAAAGTCAAAAGTGTGGTGTCACAAAAATGAAATTACAATATATTGTTGGTTGGGAAGCATGGTCACCCCATCTCCCTCTCTCGTTTGCCAGGAGAGTATCTATTATTCTTTATTTGAAGGTGAAAAGCAGAACACAGGCATTTCTCCTCCTTAGACTTCCTACCTTTATTTTGTTCACTTTCTTATTTATTGCATTAACTTATCTTTTCTGTGAGAAAGATCACCTCTTTTTAATACCGAAAGAAGAGGCACAGTATGTTCCATTTTTGGAGTTATTTTAACAGAATTCAATGGGACTGCGCCACGGAGATCAGCGCCACTGCAGTGATGGATGACTTCCAGTAGCAATCGCCGTGGAAATCTACTGCACAATAACTTTTATGTTTTTCTAAGGAATGTGCCTATCGGATATCTATAGTATTCAGCAAACGCCTGGTATGTAGTTAGGGTGTATGTAGTTAGATCAATGATGATGATGATGACAATGAAGATGACAATGACGATGGGATTCTGGTGTTCCCAACATATCACTAAAGCAACCTGTCACTAAGAAAAAGCTAAATTTCTTTATGTTGCAGTGAGGGGGAGCAGTACCTCTACGGAGTGCTAGTGTAAAGTGGGCGTGGTAAAGTCACGAAGTCTGCCTGAAGACTTGTCTTTCAAAGCTGAGAAGTAGTGGAGATTGGAGGCATTGGGGATAGATGTCCTGGGGATGTGGAAGGGGGACGTTAATTGGGATTGGGTTAAAATTATAATGTAATAGTTTAAGATGGCTGGAGTCAGGAGTTTTGAAGGACCAGGGGGAGAAGACTCATATGATTGCAGAAATGAACAGGTTGATGTTAACTTAAATGTGATTTTTAGGAAGTTATGGAACTAACAATAAAATTATTTACAACATTTATTCTCTTGAGCAAGAATTTTCTGGAGTAGTAAGTCAGTGAAGACAGTCAAATACATAGTAGAATGATGTCAGTGAAAACTGATGATAGGTAAAAGTAAAGTCACATTAACATTCATGGCGAGTTGTGTGAATAAATGACTTTGGTTCTTCTTCCTGCTACTCTTCCCATTTCTTCAACCTTCTCGTCCTTCTTTTTCTGACTTTGTTAGCCCTAACCCAGGGCTTTAGCACTGGGTTATATCTCCAGTCTTAAAATTTTTAAATCTTTTTGCAAAATTTGCTTAAGCCATTTGCTATTAGGAGTTTAGTTGTTTGAGACTAGCCATTTGTGTGTGTTTGTGTGTGTGTGTGTGCCATCTTTTATAATATGGTAAATGTTCTGTGTCAGCTTGAGGAGAAAGAAGCTGTATTGGGGAAAACTATTTTCAGGGCCCCTTTTAAATGTGCTCTGTGTAAAGAGTCTGACCCAAGTGTTGGTGAACTCCTATACATCCTTCAAAATCTAGCTCCTCTGCTGGGTTCCATGGTGCATGCCTGTAATCACAGCACTCTGAGAGGGTGAGGCGGAAGTACTGAAATTCAAGTCCAGCCTGGACAATTTAGTCACCTAGTGAGATAGTGTCACAAAATAAAATATAAGAAAGGGCTGGGGATGTAGCTTAGTTTGAAGGGCCTGGATTCAATCTCTAGTACCACCAAAAAAATAAAAAATAAAATAAAAAGTGTGAAACCATCAAAGGCATTTGAGAAAAACCAAGGCTTGGAGGGAGAAGTGTAACAACTTCTAGCTGTGATCTGTGTGCCGATTATGACCTGGGAAATCAGATGGTAGCTTGGGTTGAGTTTTCTCTAATTCCTGGCATTATATTTTGGGTTAAGTTATATTTAATTAATTAATTTAATTAGTTTGGATCACATCACACTTTTCTTGTGTTCATGAGCTGTAGGAGAGAAAGCTGACACTTGGGTTATATTGGAGTCTGAGAGAAGCTGACTTCTTGGAGATCATTTCTAATTTAGTGCCCAGTTTCCTACATTTCTCCTCCGAAGCCCTCCTTCAAAGCCTCGTATTTACAAGTCCAGGGATGCAAAGAAGGTCAGAAAACCAGCAAAAAGGTGCATGAGGGGGCACATGGGTGTGAATAGCAGTGTGGGTACTGGGGTATAGAAAGTATGAGGATGTGAGGAGAAATCCAGAAAGGATCATGAAGATTTCTTGGAGCTGAGTTTGCTATATGGGTAAGATTTCAAAAGGTTTCCATCTGCTTGGGGCTGGTAAGGTGGAGGAAAGGACACTCTAGAAAGAAAATCACAGTGCAAAGACTAGGACTGGGGCAGTGACTGAATAACTGTTGATAATCTGACATCCCTGTAGCAGAAGATGTTCTTGAAGTCATAGCAGGAAGCAGCTGTGGAAGCCCATGGAGGCCATTAAATACCCCTGTGGGGTTTATTGTGCAGTTACGTTTTGAAGAGCAGGGTGACTGAAGACAGAAGACAGCTGTGTGGATCTGAATGAAGTCCATGCTCAGGAAATAGCAAAGGGACAGAAGAAAGGTTTGTTTAGGAAGAAGTAAGGTGGAGGGTGGCAGGGAGAGGTGGGCACAGGACACAATGGTTAGCCTTCTTCATTTAGAGGATGGTGAAGCTGGTGCAAATGGAGATGAATTAAGTGAGATGTGGAATAAGAGGTGGACTGCAGAAAATACATTTGTTTCTGCTTTTTTGTTGTTTTTTAAATTCTCATAATATTTTAGTTTTATGGATAAAGTACAATAATACTTTTTCTCTTGAAAAGAAACATGAGCAGGCAGAAACCGTGTTTTTTGAGCTATGATTTACAGTGTAGTTGTTGGGTAAATTTTACTCTCTTTGGCCTATGCACTCAAAAAAGAGCTCTTTCTGGGACACACATTCCAATTTTGTGGCTTTGTATCTTACAAGGGAATTGAAATGCACCACTTCAGAGTGAATTAGGAGTGAGTTTGTACTTTTTTCTCTTTAGTGAACTCAGATCATTTCCCAGGGAATACGTTTCCCATTTCTCCAACACCTTTCCCTTATTCCCCAAACAGATTAGTGTATGTCTCTCCTATTTCCCACGTTGTCATCAGAGCAAGACAGCGTGAGGAAGAGATTGGGTGCAGGGTACGATAATTTTACACTTGAGACGGGCGTATAGGATCTGAAGTTTCTAAATTCCTGAAAGACTCGGGTGCAAGACATCTTTTGTGTTCTGGCAAAAACCAACACAGTACATAGAGTAATCCCTGTAGGTGTCTGGGCCCACAGACTTTGCTCCTGGAAGCTCTTATTGTTCAGTGTTTGAAAATATTTTCATATTGTTTCAACAGTTTCACACTTCTAACATAATTAAGAGAAAGCCTTTGTTAATATTCAACAGGACTGACACTAAGAAATATAGATGCCATTTCTCTTACCTTTTAACATTTTTCTCCCATATTTAATCTCATGGGGGCTTCTTCCCCCTCTCCTCCACCCTCTCTACTGCCCACAGACTCCCCACAACTCTTACAGTGTCTCACTTCTCTAAGTGAAAACTGGGACACATTCTCAGATCTAACCTGGCGCTGTCCCAAAGAGCTGGCTGACTATTCTCATTCATAAGAGGAAGCTTCAGAAGTAATATACACATTTGAGTTCACGTGGGTAGGAGGATTCCAATTGCACATACATTACACTCAGATATGCCCAGAAAAATAAGTAGTCAAATGTATAAGGCAGAGGAGAAAATAATAACTAAAGGTCTCATTCTTTACAGCCTTTGAGCATGCTTGCTCTGTTCTTTCTTCTTTACCCTGGGAAGAGTTCTGTCTCTCTGTGTGTTTTATGACCTGCAAAGGACCTTGAACATCCTGCAGGGTCTTTAACCTATCCCTCACCTACTGTTTTGGGGCAGTGACCCTTGTCCCGCCAGTGGCTGCCACCATCTAGGTGAACTGGTCTCTTTTGCTTGGCCAGCTCTTTGAAACCATCCCTGTATGACTCAGTCTCCCCATGGGGCTCCAGCACCTCCTGGTCAGACTCGTGTTTCCTTGTACCCTTGGAGCCTCCCCAGGGAGGAAGGAGAGGCTCATGGGATATCCTGGGTGCCATGCTCATACTCTTCGGGACCCGAGAGTGAGCAAGACAGCACAATCACTCCCACCTGCCTGTGCATCATGCTGTTTAGTTGCTGTGTGTCACCTGGGTGTGGGTTGTCTTTAACAAGTTACCTCATGGCATAGCTGGAAAGGTGGGACACCCGTCAGTATGGATTTGGGTCTCTCCTCTTCTTATCACACCATCAAGTAGCATAACCACGTACACTTTGCTCCCAAAAGGGATGCTGCAATAATTCCAATAATACAATATTATAAAATATATATTTATTGGCAGGTACACTGAATTTATAGCTTTGATAGAGTTGTCAAGTAGTTCTACTAAAATTACTTAAAATGCTTTTGGCCAAAAGTAAACAGGATACGTATGTATCTGAGCACAGGTGAAAATGGGAACAAATAGGAACTATGTATAATAATGAGCTGAGCTGAGAAGAGTATCAGGTTCACATTCCTAAAGAAGTCTCAGTGCAGGAGCCAAGGGCGCTAAGGGCAGCCCTTGAGGGGCCTCCAGGCCAGGGCTGAGACATCTGCAGAGGGTTTCTACCAGGGGAAGTTTGCTGGTGAAGATGCCGTGAAGTGGCAGGCTCCCCCCGAACAAGGGATGCCACTACAGAGGCTGAGGAACCGGTGACCCTAGTATTATTCCATGACTGGTCCTGGGCCCCATGTTTCGTTGAGCAGTCTGCAGTTGCTCAAGCTTTAGGTCTTTTACTGTCTTTGTAGGAATTATCAGAGCCAGAAAACACTCAGAACAATGGCAGGAGGAGGGAGAAGGAGGAGGCCTCCCACAGAGTGCTTTTTCTGCTGCAGGTCTGCGGCTACAGGAAGATAAAAAGCACTAGCCAGAGCTCTTCAGGTAGAAGGGTCCTTTAAAGTCAGTAAAACACCTGAGTCCACGATAGTCATGATGTAAGAAATACTGCCTTGAAGAAAGCAAGGAAAAAGACCACAGAGGTTGGGATTAAGCAAAAATAAACATAGTATTAAAATGTATCAGTTGAAGGAAACATAACAAAGAAAGGCATGTAAGCTATTTTGGAGTGAGTTGGGAGAGCTTTCCAAGCACCCTCATTAATGATCTGCTTTCAACTCAGACTAACAATAGCATTCTATTAGTACCTTTTCTAGTGAACCTGAAAATGATAACTTTCAGCTCTCATTGAGAGGAATGCAGCAACTCTGCAAGGGGAAATTCTAGACCCAGCCCAGGATTTGGAAATAGATGTGTCATCAGTCGGTGGTGACCTTGCATAAGCATTTTAGGGGACTGGCTCCTGGTTTCCTCTGAGGGATGTGGAGTCTGGGCAACACCCACTTTAGGGCCATCCTTTCTAAGGACACCGAACCCTTTCACCTGGGGGTGACAGGGAAGGCTACAGTGATTTAAGCAGTAGCTGCTGACAGAAGTGGAGCCTTAGGAGATCATGCTGGCACCATTCTGAGGCGGGATATGGCAGTGACACAAAGCTGATCAGTACTTCTGGGATGGTGGCAGGGAAGCCAAAGTCGCCAGAAAACAGCATTTATGTGCAACAGAAGCAAGAAGCCGATAAAAGAAGAGGCTGTGTGAGGTCAAGTTATACCAAAGGGAGTCTGATGCTCTGGAGGACATGAAAGAGCGCAATAATTCTTTGCTCAAACAGAATTTCTCTAGCTAAGGGAATTTTTTGGTTTCCTCTCCAGATAGGCCCCATATCACAATCTTCTGGTTCATTCTGTTATTCTTTCAAACCGAGAGGCAAGTTTTTCTTAAAAAATTTAGTTGCAAGGTTGCTGTCTTGAACCTCTCAAGCAATCATTACAATAGATACCTTGAAGGGAGTTACTTTTTTAAAAAAGAAGCAAGCCATTGTTTTTTAGGACTAAAAGTACAAATCTACCCAAAGCAATAATATGTAGTGCATATAACTTCGAAAGAAACGGAAATCGGGTTATAAAAATGCAAACATTCACAAACATGGTTCAGCAAATTATGGTTTTTATCCTGGCAAAGTCACTTAAGGCCAAGGAAGGGCAATGCCTTGTTTTCGGATTCCGTATCCTGAGGAGTGTTGGTCTTTCCCATTGTCTCCTAACTGCACGCATTTTCCCTACTACACCAAAGTCTCCCAGAAGTGGGCTTACTTTCGGCAATCAGCTCACATTAGGTACAATTTGCGTTCCTGCCTTTTGTTGATGTCGTCGTTGTTTTAAACAGACACACAAGACTCTGTTTTTCTGGGACAGATTTTTTTTTTTTTTTTAACTTGACTGGTTTGCACGGTAGAACTCAGCCAGCAGAGATTTTGAAATGAAGATGGGTTTATTTAAGCAGCTGTATTTTGTTATACAGTATCTTCTGACTTGCCTCAAGGGAGATGTCTGTAACCCCCAACCGTTTGATGGCAGCCCTTAGTTTTTGACTCTTTGGGCTGGCTTTCCCTGTGTGCTCTCCGATGCCAGCTGCAGCAAACAATGAGGAGATCTCTTTTCGGTGCCCGCTGATGTCAGGGTCACAGGGAGCTCAGATTCCAGGTCATCCTCCCTGTCAGGAGAACTTTACAAGTACTGCTTGTGTATCCCGCATTTCCCGAACCAGAGTCCTGGAAGCCAGGATAATAGCTGCAAAGCAGTGTATTTTTTCCCCTACAGTCTCTCCTAGTCCATAAGGAGGCACCTAGAGCCCATGGCGAATTTCTTTCCAGCAAGCCTAGGAATCCTCAGGGGAGTGTCTTGTGTTCTTTTGTCTCAAAATCAAACACGTCCAGCATTTTTCTCCTGTCCTGATCCAACTTGCTGTGATAATGCTCCTGTTTCCTGGGACCCTCTGTGTGGGTTCCCTGTTCCTCCCACTCACCGGCATCTCTGAGACGGATGCCCACGGGGGGTGCCTGGGCGGAAGACACATTCTACTTTCTCATAAGTGCTGCGGCCCATGGAGGGGGAGATCTCAGCAGAAGACAACTCTGTCATGAATGCTGGTCCCCACGTGTGCATGCCTTGCCCTGTGACAGACATTGCTGTGACAGACCAACCCAACATCACCACAGCCGTCCCCTGGCTTCCAGGTTATATCAGCCACTCAGGACCCTCTGATAACCTCTGGTCCCTGCAACACGCAGGATTCTGGGTCTCCAGCCCATTGGCAGAGGTGAGTATGCGCAGCTCCCTACATTGTCTTCCCTTGTGTCATTCCTGCCCCTCTTCCTTCAGGAAGGCATCCTGTGTTCTCTTTCTAAGGAACTTCCTAGGATCTTTCCGGGCCTGACTTTGTCCAAGTATAAGATACGCTGGAGGTTTTGGGTTCACAGAGGGGAGCTCAAACTGGGGTCCCTGCTGTAATCCATGAACAGACACAGGAAGGAGATTGTTCAGATTAAAAACTCTTTTCCCTTAAGGATCTGGATTTGTCTTATATCTTAATTTATTTCCTCTTAGTATTTAATCAAACTGAAATTATGGTCAGATTGTATTTTGCTTTCAGTGACCCCTACCTTTTCTTCCCTCTTCCCCCTTTCTCAATCTATTCTCTTTACATGAATAATTCTCCCCTTTTCTGTGAATCCAAGTTACTCTCTCTTCCTCTCTCTTCCTTTCTTTCTTTACTCCTCTTGTATTTTTATCTGCTTCCTTTCAGAAACAGTGTGGCTGCTGTTTAATGTACTGTGTTATATACTAGGGATACAGAATGATTTTTTTGTTTGTTTTTTGTTTTTTGAGACAGGGTCTCACTGTGTAGTCCAGGCTGGTCTTAAACTCACTATGTAGCCCAGGCTGGCCTTGAACTCCAGGCAATCCACCTGCTTCACCCTCCTGAGTGCTAGGATTATAAGCATGTGCCACCACACCTGGCTAAATTTGGTCATAATTATATTCTTTTAGGAACTTAAAATTCACCCTCATATTTTCCCTTTTCTAATTTCTTTCCTTTGTCCTTTACTTTGTACTTTGTAAAGGTCTTTTCCCTCTCTGAATTGTTATAGTATGCATGATGTGTACTGTAAGATTTTCTGTACTTTATTTTTTAATCTTTGGTAGTCTGGGTCTTCCTGGATAGATTGTAAATATCTGTAAGGTATTGAGACAATGCCTCAATCTTCTTTTGCATCCACTACAACTTTTAACACATACTTGTTGGCTCTACTGCTCTGTTTGTAGTTGTGTTGGATTCAGTAAATAAATATGATATCTTAATGTGAGCATATTTTTTGTTATCAAAGGTCTCCTTTTACCCTATGTTATAACTGTGTGCTAAAAAATGTTTACCACCCTCATGTTCTGAGGTGGGGTGGAGTGTAGTTATTGGTATTGAAGCAGAAATCCTGACCTAACTGCAGCCATTCTGTTCTCAGCTAAATGATTTGTCATCATTTTGAAACTTCTGTGAATGTGCTAAAAACAACTTGGCTACAAACAACTGTTCTCACCACAAGATACCCACTGTTCCATAACCTTCAGCTAAAAGCTTATCTCATTCTTGTAACTTCTGTTTGCCACCCTACAAATAAGACCAGCTCTCTGTAATCAACAGCTCGGACTTCGGAGGTTACTCCTCTGGGGTCCGCTAGTGTCAATCAAATTTCTTTTCTTCTCCTGGGCTCCTGGCTACTGCTGACTCAATTTTTCCCTCAATAGGATGATAATCTGGGACAACTGTCTCTGAATATGAAGATATCTATCCTGTAGGTAACACTCACCTTTCCAAAAATATTTTATATTATTATCGTCTTTGATACTTGTAAAATTTTATTTTCACTATGTAAAGCCCCTTTTTAGGAAAAGAAACTGAGTATCTCAGACTGTTTAGAGACATATTGAAAACTAACTCACTAACAAGTGCTCATTCTAGAGCATGACTCTCGATCTTCTGAAAGCAAGAGCAACTCAACCTCCAACTCCCTCATCTGATATCACCTGCCTTCCACACACCTCCTCTCACCTCACCTCTTGCACTTCATAAGCGCAGCTGCTTTAAAGTAATTTAAAACGATGTAGAGTGTATCGCTCTCCCATCAATATGCAGAAGGATATTGTGGGTAGGTTAGGAACATCTTTTTGCTACTCTTCTAACACTGAATCTCACCCTAATTGGATAAGCTGGGTTTTGAAGCCATTCGTGTGTCTGCAGAGAGCTATGGTTTTCTCAAGGACAGGGACTGTCCCTTGCTCAGCTCTGTGTCTCCAGTTCCATGCTCAGAGCTTAGAGCCACCAATTGGAACCTAGTGTGCAAACTTAGGAGGTGCTCAGGTTTATAACAAGGTTCTGTGTAGAAGCAAAGGCGTGTGACTTCTTTTCCTCTCCAGCCCTCGGGTGTGCTGAGTGGAGAGAAGGACTCCATGGATGAGGTAACAGACACTTTGGGAGATGGTGAATAACCCTGCCCAGGAATATGTTCCCTTATTATCCTGTGACTCCACAACTGAGATCTTTCTCACTGGGCTTGGGGGTATTACTCCCACTTTAGGGAGTAAAGCGAGGGAATTCCAGAAAAATGGTAACATGCATAGCTGTGTTAACTTTTCATCATTGTGACAAAATACTGAGAAAATCAACTTACAGGAGAAAAGGTTTATTTTATCTCGTGATCCATGACTGGCTGGCTCCATTGCTTTCTTGTGGCGAGGCAGAAATGCCATGGTAGAAGGGCATGGCACTACTTGCCTTATGGCAGCCAGGAAGCGGAGAGAAAGGGGAAGAGTCAGAAGGAGAGGGATCAGGGACCCATGATCCACTTCCTCATACTAGGCTCTGCCTCTTGTTTCCATCATCTTCTAATAGTGCCATCAAATTATGATCTCCTCAGTGGATTAATCTACTCAATAAAGTTAGAGCCTTCATGATCTGATTACTTCTCAAAAAGCTTGGAAACAATGCAACAAGCCTTGGAAATGATAGAATCTACTCTGTTATGGTTCTGAAGGCCAGAAGTCTGAAATCAAAGTATCACTGGGCCACACTGTCTCTGAAGGCTCTAGAGAAGAGACTTCCCTTGCCTCTTCCCATTTATGGCGCTCCCAGGTCTTCTTTGGCTGGTGGCAGCATGACTTCAATTTCTGCCTCCGCTGTCACATGGTCATCTTCTCCCTGCGTCCTAGTGTTCCTGTGTTTTCTCCTAAGGACATCAGTCATGTTGAATTAAGGGCCCATCCCTCAGCAACTTGACCAAGTTATGCTGTCATCTCAACTAAACTAATTGCATCTGCATCAGCCCTATTTCCAAATAAGCCCACATTCTGATCCACTGGGGCTAACACTACGGCATCTTCCTTGGGGGGAGTACTCACCTCATAATGGCTGTAAAGAAGGGGAGTGTACGCATGGTCACCAGAAGACAAAGTTTGTCAAGTTAAGCTCAGTCAGCCTAGATGTCCTCCAGGAGCAGACGGAGGCACCTGAATCTGCTGTGTTAGCATGGACAAGTGCAGGATTTCCTCACCTTCCCCAGAGGAGACCCTGCTCCCATGGGCAGGTGATTGGAACGGGAGAGTCAAAGTGGGAGCTCAGTATTCCTGACCTGTGTGGGTGAGGCCACAGCAGGAAGACCCAAAGGCAGATGCAGAAGGCAACATGGGAGAGGGTTGAGGACCAATCCAAAACATCTGTGGAGGAAAGTCACTCTTCAGTTAGCCATCTTGTCAGGAGACCTTTAGAATGGGCCTTTCCGCCCTGTCTGTTCTCCTGCCCAAGAGGCTGAGGTGTGCTGTACACAGGTAACTGTGCTGAAGGGAGAGGAATTCACAGTTCCCAAGCAACCATCCCACCACATTGGACAGGTTCCTGTGTGACCCTTGAGGCCACTCCTTTCCACCCCTGGTCCATACCGAATGGTCACCAGCCACTGCTTCTGCCCGCTTGATGTAATCCTTTATATCACTACTTTATATATATCTGCATACTTTCTTATATCTTAACTTTTTTTGAGGGCAGGGACAGGATCGTCTCCATTTTTATTTCCTTCTCCAGAATTTAGGGTTATGATTTACATGTGATAGGTGCTCAACAAATATTAAATTAAAACAAGTGTTTAAGAGTGTGAAAACATTTTGATTATTTCACAAATGTGCCCTGGGGTACACAGGGTGAGAAATTCTCTATTTGCCATCTGTAAAATGGAGATAATCTCTCATCATGTTATTAATGTTATCATGAACTTTAGGACAAATAATCCATGTTAAGAACATGCTGCATTGTGATGTTTATAAATGTTAGCTCATCTGATTTGTGTAATTGCTAACAATTTTTTTCTATTTTGCAAAGCTAACCTTCTAATAATGACTGAGATCCTATTACCTGTGAAAGTTTATAATTTTGTTGGTTTCATCAATTTGAACACTATCAATCAACCAAAGGGAACCTATGATAATGAATGGCGTTTTACATCTACTTTGTTTGCCATAAAATATTCCATAACAGTGAGGTCATAGCTAGCTGAATTTACCTAAGCTTGCAAGAAATGGAGGCAACCTGAAGACCAAGGCAGACAAGTGAGTGGTGAAGAGTATTTCAAGAGCTGAAGCCGATGTTTCTACTAGACTTCAAGTACCATGAAGGCTGAAAAGGCTTTAGTTTTACTCATCTCTGAATCCTTGACTTATAGTAAAGTACTTTCCCTGAAAAAGAGGCTGAAAATATTGATAGAAAAGAATTAACAATAGTCCAAGGTGAAAATTTCTTGATAATTCTAAATTATACCAAAATATATCAAAATATATCACATGAAGAAGAAAAGTTATGTGCTTATGGCTCTGAGATTTGGATATTCATACCAAGGTATTCACTTTTGATTGTGAAGTGTAAAATCAAAGTTCAGTTATTTATGATTGAATATCTAATTCTAGTGGGCTCAGCAAAACCAACCTAAGAGAATTCTGTAAGGGGCAGTGATTTGGATATTTGGGTCATGATGCTTTTTTGTTACTCTCATGCAGTAGTAAAGCTAAGCAATTTAATGCATAAATTAATAATTTGTGAAAGAATATCCAGATAGACCTGATTTCAATAAATGTGTGTGATTTGGAATTTCTCTCTGCCTGGGGGCCTTAAAATGAATTGACTGTTCCTGCTGCCTTTGTCTAGAGAAGCGTCCTTACCACGTCCTGTTGCTTTGCTACACTGAGCAGCATATTAGATATGAGGCCGGGGTGAATGGTCCAAGAGGGCTTTCCACTTTAAATGTGAGCTAGTGAAGAACTTTACTTCTACAAAGAATCAGAACTCAGCAGCTTAAGAAGAGTATTAAATAAAGTAATCTGTATGAAATGTTATTGCTAACTCTTAAAATATGATTTCATCTCTCTGTTTCTCTCTCTCTGTCTCTTACTTTCATTGCAATACTGGGGATTGAACCCAGGACCTTCGCACTGTGTTACATCTCCAGCCCTTTTGCCATTTTGAGACAGAGTCTTGTAAATCACTAAGTTGCTCAGGCTGGGCTGTAAACTTGCAGTTCTCTTGCCTCGGCCTCCCAGAGTGCTGGGATTACAAGTAAGTGTAACTTTGTTATAATTACTTCTCGATCTCAATTGGTTTTTCATAATAATAATGGTGGGGATTATTATCAACTATCAAGAGAAAATAACAGGGTGTATTAGTCAGTTTTTCATCACTATAGTAATATACCTGAGGCTATTAACTTAGAGAAAATGTTTATTTTAGCTCATGTTTCTGGAGAATCTAGTCTAAGATCAAGGGTTCCCATTACTTTGGGCCTCAGGCAAGGGCAGTGCATCATTGCAGGTGTGGGTGGCAGAGTGACCTCTTACCTCATGAACTGGAAAGCAGAGAATGGGAAGAGGGAGGGACTGAGGTCTCCTAACCCTCTTCTAGGGCATGCTCCCAATGACTCGAGGACCTCCCACAAGGTCCTCCCACTCCTTTTTCTTTTTTTAATTATTAATTTTTAATTATTAATTTTTATTAGTACATGTTTGCAGTACATAATGATTACATTTATTGTGGGCAGTTGGTACATGTGCATAACACATCTCAGTTCTTTTTTTCTCTTTTCCCCTCCACCCCCTCCCTGTTTTTTGCTAGCATCATATTCATTTATTTATAAGTCCTTATAAAGTTAATTGTCATACATACAGATTAACAGCCAGATTAACAGGCCAAAAAACATGTAAAACACTTAAGACAATTATACAAAATCAATATACACTTTTAGACACATTGTTCATACTGTATTGCAATAACTTTTTCCCTCTTTTTTCCTATTATCTGTTTTTTACTTTGTACTTTATTTATATATTGAGTTTCTCTTGTAAGGGAAGCCATGTGATATTTAAGCATGTGTATGTCTTATTTATTTCACTTAACATTATGGTCTCAAGGTGCATGTATTTTTCCTACAAAAGACCCAAGTTTATCCTTCTTCATGGCAAAGTAGCACTCCACTGTGTATAAATACCACATTTTCTTTACCCATTCATTTGTTGATGGACATATATACTGCTTCCAAGATTTAGCTATGATGAATTGTGCTTCTATAAACATGGGTATGCATACATCACTGTGGTATGATGTCTTTAATTCTTTTGGGAAGATGCCTAGGAGGAAATAACTGGGTCAAATGGAATTTCTATATTTAGTTTTTTGAGGAATCTCCATACTGATTTCCATAGTGGTTTTATGAGTGTACACTCCCACCAACAATGAAGAAGGGCTCCTTTTTTCCCACAGCCTTGATGGCATTTGTTATTTTTTGATTTCTTGATGATCGCCATTCTTTCTGGAGTGAGATGCAATCTCAGTGTCATTTTAAGTTGCATTTCTTAAATGGCCAGTGATGCTGAACATGTTTCATGTATTTATTAGCTATCTGTATTTCCTCATCTGAGAAGTATCTATTCATTTCAGATGCTCATTTTTGATTGGGCTTTTAAATTTGGGGGAGTCTAATTTTTTTGAGTTCTTTATATGTTCTGGTTATTAGTCCTTTAAGGAGTAGCTGGCAAACTTTTTTCCCATTCTGTAGGTTGTCTCTTCACTCTGTTAGTGGTTTCCTTTGCTGTGCAGAAGCTTTTTAATTTGATGTGATCCCATTTGTTGATTCTTGGTATTATTTTTTGTGCAACAGGATTCTGTTCAGAAAGTCTTTGCTTACACTTATGTCTTGACGTGTTTTACATATTTTGTCTTCCAGCAGATTAAATATTTCTGTTCTAATGTTTAGATCTTTGATCCATTTTGATTTTAGTTTAGTGCATAGTGAGAGACATGGGTCTAGGTTCAATCTTTGCCATGTAGATAGCCAGTTTTCTTAGTACCATTTGTTAAGGAAGCTATTTTTCCTCCAGCAAAAGGATTTGGCCTCTTTGTCAAAGATAACATAAAGATAACTGAGTGTGCCTGGAGTTGTTTTTGCATCCTCTATTCTGTTCCTCTGATCCACAAGTATGTTTTCTTGCCAATACCATGCTGTTTTTATCACTGTAGCTTTATAGTATAACTTGAAATCCAGGATCATGATGTCCCCTGCCTTTGCCCTTGTTTCCCAGAATTGCTTTTGCTATGCTAGGTCTCTTTTGGTTTCACATGAATTTTAGGACTGCTTTATCTTGTTCTGTAAGGAATGCTATTGGTATTTTGATTGGGATTGCATTAAATCTGTATAAAGTTTTTGGAAGGATGGCTATTTTGACTATGTTGGTTCTGCTTATCCGGGAACAGGGGCTATCTTTCCATTTTCTGATCTTCTCTTCAGTTTCCTTTTTCAGAGTACTATAGTTTTCATTGTAGAGGTCTTTTGCTTCCTTGGTTAGGTAAATTCCTAAGTATTTCATTTTTCTTGATGCTTTTGTGGAGGGTATTACTTTCCTAATTTCCCTCTCAGTGAGTTTGTTACTGGTGTACAGGAACGCTACTGATTTCTGAGTTTTAACTTTGTATCTTGCTACATTACTGAATTTGGTATTAATTCTAGGAGTCTTTTGGTGGCGTTTTTAGGATCTTCTATGTAGAGTATCATGTCATCTGCAAATAATGATAATTTACCTTCTTCCCTTCCTATCCATATCCCTTTTATTTCTTTCTCTTGTCTAATTGCTCTAGCTAAGGTTTCTAGAACTATATTGAACAGGAGTAGTGTGATAGCAGACATCCTTATCTTGTTCCTGATTTTAGAGTGAAAGCTTTCAGCTTTTCTTCATTTAGTATGATGTTGGCCATTCATTTGTAATAGACAGCTTTTATCAGATTGACATAAAGACATATCTATTTCTATTTCTTCAGAGTTTTTAGCATGAATGGATGTAGGATTTTGTCAAATGCTTTCTATGCATCTATTTAGATGATTGTGTGATTTTTGTCCTTGCTTCTACTTTTGTATTATATTACATTTATCATTTTGCATATGTTAAACCATTCCTGCATTCCTAGAATGAATCCCACTTCATCATGATGTATGCTCTTTTTGATGATTTGCTGCATTCTGCTTCCCAGTATCTTATTGAGGGTTTTTGCACCTATATTCATTAAAGAGATGGGCCTATAGTTCTCTTTTTTTGAGTTGGGTTCTGTTCTGGTTTTGGAATCAGGGTAATGTTTGTTTCCAGGAATGACCTTGGGTGTGCTGCTTCCCTTTCAATTTCATTAAAACGTTTAAGGAATATTGACATTAGATATTCTCTAAAGTTGTAGAATTCAGCAATGAATCTGTCAGGTCCTGGGGTTTTCTTAGTTGGTAGTCTTTTTATTACTTCTTCAATTTCACTGATACTGGGTTATTCAGGATTTTTATATCTTTTTGGTTCAGCTTTGGTAGTTTATATGTATCTAGGAATTTATCCATTTCTTCTGAATTTTCCATTTTATCAGAGTACAGTTAGTCAAATTAGCTACCAATAACTTTCTAGATTTTGGAATAATCGGTTCTGATTTTGCCTTTTTCATTTCTAATTGTGTGGATGTGGGTCTTTTCTTTCCTTAGTTTAGTAAGATTGGCTAAGGGTTTGTCTATTTTGTTTAATCTTTCAAAGAAACAACTCTTTTATTCACTTATTCTTTGTATTTTTACTCTCAATTTCACTAATGTCTGCTATGATCTTTATAATTTCCTTCCTTGTACTAGCTTTGGGTTTGGATTGTTTTTGTTTTTCTAGGACTTTCAAGTGCATCATTAGGTTATTTGAATTCACTCTGTTTTCCTGATGTGGGAATTCAGTGCTATAAACTTACCTCTTAGGACTGTTTTCATTGTGTCCCTTACGGTATGGTATGTCAACCTGGCATTACTGTTTGATTGTAGAAACTGTCTAACTATAACCCTAAAAAGAGATAAGAAGGAAGGCAGGACAAAGAAAGATTTTTTCACGGCCCAGAAACAGGTGAAGAAGAAAGGCAAACAGGAAATAAAAGCAAAAGAAAAAAACCAAAACAAAATAAAAATACTAAAAACAATGCACACCCTCACAAAAACAAAAAACAAAAACAAAAACCAAAATAACATGGGCCGGTGATATGGCTCAGTGGCATAAGCACCTGCTTGGCAAGTGTGAGGTCCTGAGTTCAACTCCCGGTACTCATAAAAAAAAAACAAAAAACAAAAAACAAAAAACCAGAGAGAAAAGAAGAAAAAAAATTCTCAGTGATTTCAGATGTGTAGTTTCTTCCAGGATCTACAGTTCTGGGGCAGTGTCCAATTCAAGCTATCCCTGCTCAGGCTGGTAGATAAAGAAGGAAGTCAGACCCCAGATCTGTGGTGGATGCAGTCACCAGCAGGATTAGGGTGAGGGTGCCATTTCTGTAACTTTAAATCCAGAGCAATTTAGGCCGAGCCTGGCCTCTGGCCATGGGGATGGGGCCTGAGTTCTTTAGCTTAAGGCCCCTCTGGGAGTCTCTTGATGGTCTGATCATGGCTCCCTGATCACAGCTGTCTCCCATGGCTGTCCCTCACCCAGTCACTGAGGGAGCATAACACTGGGAGCCCTGAAATGATGCCAACCTGCAGCTGCCTTGAGTACCAGGTTCAGTTGGTCCCTCCCTGAAATGGCATTGACCACTCCCCCGGGGATATGGCAGATGCTTGGGAGAGGCTTGGACTGGAGTCACTCGCCAGCTGTTGCAGTAGCCTGCATCTGCTGGCCCATTCCACTGCTGCGTTTCTCCCTGAAGTCCTCTAGAGTCCTCTCTTGCACTTTGTGGATTTGGTTTTCCTTTCACATGAGCCATGAGCCAGGAGCTGGGGAGAAAGTGAAGGTTGCAGCTTCCTTTTCCTTTTGTGTTCTGCCTCTTTAATTTCTCTGTAGACTTTGGTTTTCCCACCTTGGGTCTCAGGTCTTGGGGATCCAATTCCCTCCTTCTTTTCTTCCCAAGTTGTTATTTTCCAGTGTCTGGATTCCAGTCTTGAAAAGGATGAGTCATTGCTTACCACTTTGCCATTTTCCCAAGGTCTGGCTTCTCAATAGCACCCCCGTGGGAAACAAGCCTTTAACACAGGTGTATCTAACCTATGGTCTAGGGGCTGCATGTGGCCCTGAACAGCTTGTAATGTAACCTCAAGATTGTAAGCTTTAACATTATAATGTGGTTTTTAGTGATATTCACCGTGACTGGATTGTACTGTGCTCAAGTGCAGATTGTGTAGGTGACAACAGAAAGCTAAATAGGGGAAGGCACAGTGCAGGGCTAATTCCACCTTCCAAACTCACTGTACACAGCTAGTCTAGCTGAATCCTGTACTTATCAGATGTTACATGCACTTGAGAGACTTGGCAAATAAAACACAGTGATTACCAATAATAGTATTTTATCCTCTCTACAGGCATTCTTTTGTTGTCAAGCAGACATGTAAGCTTTCTTAGTTATTAAACTTAAACTTGTATTGTTTTGTAAAATAGTTTAATGAGTTAAAATATTAAAAATTAAATTTTGTTATTTATATACACTAATTGTATTTTATGTGCAGCTCAAGACAATACTTTCTCACTCTCTGGCTTAGGCAAGCCAAGCAGAAAGCTGGAAGCTGTGCTTCAACACATGCATGAGGACACTGAATATACACATTGTAGTAATGAGAATAAGAGGTCTAGTATTTGTCTAATCCAGGACCCGTGTTCTTTTCCTTACGTGAGAGGATGTCTTCAAAACTGCTGAAAAATAACTGCTCTTGAGATCGAGGTGAGTGGGGAGGGGTTAGCAGTATGGCTGATAAATAGATTAAGCCTGGAGTGGGAGCCACATGGAAGCTGGCAGCAGTTTTCTCTGCCTCTGTGTGCAATCCTACTTGCACAGCCAGTGGAGACCCCATAAATATCATCTCGAAAGCAAAGTAGCGTAGGCTCCAGGATTCTCCATCAAACAAGAAAGTTCTACACACAGAGGATTAAATTGCTGTTTAATTGTTGGGGACACGTCCACAGTGTAACAAATGCCCAGAGAGAAGCAATTTTGAAAAGAGTAGTTATAAACCTTGGGGGAAAGTCAGAATCTTTAGTCATAAAACACCTGAACAAGACATAATTATTAGCTCTGAGCTTTATTTTAATGATATGCTATATCTTAAATATAATACCAACACTTCGCTGAAATAGGTCAGCTGCTCAGAATGAAAGAAACAAAAAGATGAGAAGGACGATTTGTAATGAATGTGTATCTTTGTAGAACCTGTCATTTTGGTCTCTTTGTGCTCTGGTGCCCCAAGAGACTGACAGAATGAGCTGGCATCTGCCGTGGGATGTCTGCCAACAACCCCTTAGGCTGGGAATGTTCCGCACTTTCCTGTCTCATTCAGGAGTGTATCTTGATACATTTTCACTCTCAGATGTGGTTGGGAGAGGTGGGCAGTGACGGGTCCCTGGAGTGGAGCAGTCAATCATATATTTTCCTTGGCCTTTAGAGACCTGGGTTCAAATTCTGACTCTGTTTGATAAATAATTTTTCACTTCTCAATTCCTTACCTGCAAAATGGGATTAAATCCAAATACTTGAAAAGATTAGATAAGATTCTCTTTGTGAGAACACCTAGACTAAGCTGTATCCCCAGGCCTTTTATTTATTTTATTTATTTTTGAGACAGAATCTTGCTAAGTTGCTATACTCCCTAGGCTGGTCTTGAATTTATGATTCTCCTGCTTCAGCCTACCAGAGTGCTGGCATTGTAGGCATGTATCATCATGCCTAGCTAAACCTGAATCTTTTTAAGGATTACTTAAGTGGCCATGATCTGAATGTTGGTAGAAATATGGATGGTAATGACAATTCTTTTGAGGTCTTAAAATGAGAAACAGAGTATTGGAAGTTGAAAGAAAGGCCATTCTTGTTATAAAGTGGCAAAGAACATGGTGGAATTAAGTCCTTGTCCTAATGCTTTATGGAACACAGGACTTTACAAGTGGTGAACTAAGATATTGGGTGGAAGAAATATCTAAGCACAGTGTTGAGGGTTCTGCTCTTGACTGCTTATAGTAAAGTTTGAGGAGAAAGAAACAAGTTAAAGACAACATTGCTAATTAAAAGGGAAGCAGATCTTAAAGATTTGGAAAATTTGTATCTTGCCCAGGTTGTAAAAGCTTATCGGGATAGAACACCCAGCAAGCACTTGATAGAGATCGGTATGGATAGAAGGAAACCACGTTTCAGTCATCAAGACAACGGAAGATATATCCCAAAAGCATTTTGGAGATTATTGGTGCATGTCTGTCATCACAGGCTTAGAGTGCCAACAAAAGGGAACAGAACTATGTTTAATTATAGAGTCCTCCAGGCCCTCGCGGGACATCGGCATTTGCTGCCCTGTGCAGACTCGCGACTCTGCTCCCGCGTTCGGGCGCGGCGCTCCCGGGCCTCTCCGGGTATGATTTAAGTGGGGCCAGGTGCAGCTCAGGCCGCTGCTCCAGGGGGCACAAACAATAACCCTTAGTGGTACGTGTGTGATGCCAACTGTGAAGGCGTGCAGAGTGCAAGAGCTGTGGAGGCATTGCTACCTCTACCTAGATTTCAAAGGATAACGCAGAAAGCCTGGAGACCCAGGCAGAGCACCGTCGCAGGGCCGGGTCAGCACAGAAGGTTGCTGCTGGGGCGATGTCGAGCAGAGCTGTGGAGTCAGAGCCGCTGCAGAGCGCTCCTGCCGGGGCAACGCGAAGTGGAGCCACGGGGACAGAACCGCTGTGGGGCTTCAGACCTCTGGGGCCACCAGTCTATAAAGTCAAGAAACTTACATGGAACTCTGCAGGAACAACAGAAGACAGGAAAAAAGAAGAAAAGCTATCAATATATGAGAAAAGATAATTTTCACTTTGGAATTGGATACCAAGTTACAGGTTGGTATAATATATATTAATTTGACAAATAGAATACACGTATTTTCAGACTTTCAAAAATGCCTCATAAAGGTACTGGAAGGTGTGCCTCTGCATATCTACTAAACTAAAGTAAAAAAGAAGATGATAATCAGGAAGCAGAGGATCTCACATGCAGAGAAGCAAATGGAATTCCCAGGGTGGAAGTAGGAGGTTCCAAGGCCCCAGACAGAGAATCGTGCACTCAGTTCGGAGGACGGACTGACTGTTCAGGTTGGGGCAGGAGGGCAAAAGGTCCGGGAGGAAAGGAGGGTAATTTTGACATATTTATGTGCAAAACAGCACTGAGAGAGGTTGGAAAGGTTAGGGAGAATTAGTGACAAAGATGAGGCATTTATTAATTTCAGGAAAATAAAATTTATGCTAAAAAAAGAAATACAATAATAGTAGTGATCTAAGCAGTGGTCAATATTTATATAATTATAACATAATAAATTATAATATTTTAAAGATGAAACTGAGTTATAATAGTTTGAGAACATGGGATAATGGTGTAAGAATGCTAAATCCTTATCTTCCATATAGGAAATCAATAATAATAATAATAAAATATAACTATATTATTTAGAAATATGGGGAAAATATTATGAAAACAGCTAAAAGCATATAAAGCGACTGTTTCTCAGGAGAAAAATTCAAAAGTGCAATGACAGGCAAAGGATTTCTGATTTTGATCTCATTAAGCATTAAGAATATTGGTAATATTCAACTTTTTAGTATCTAGAATATATAGATATAGATATAAATAACTCACTAGAAAAGAACCAAACATTTACATAGGCAGAAATTCAAATGGTCAGTTATTTATGGGTTTAATTTTACAGGTGACCATAAAATAAAATAAAATGCTATTTTATAATTACTAGAGTAGCAAAGACCTAACTCTGACTGGCAAATGTCTACAGGGATGTGGAAAAAGTAGAATTGTATCCTATTTGTGAGCATGTCAATTATAATTTGGAGCCTAACTGAGCAATATTTTGTGAAGTAGGAGATGAGCGGGACCATGACCCAGCAGTTTCACTTCCAGGAGTTTACTAACAGTCTGGGGTGGTTTTTCCCAAACCTCCCTGAGGAGAAGTCTCATGCAGAGCAGGTGGGCAGGCGGGGTCGATGAAACATGCATCTTCCTAATCTTGGAGAGTATGACTCAGAAAGGCTGAGAAGAAACTTGGCATTCTGTATCAAAGACACGTTTGAATGTGTGTGCCAGGATGTTTGTGTGCATTGTTTTTAACAGATGAAATTTAGAAATTAGAGAATATTATTAAAATCGATTAAAAGTTTTAGGGTCTTGAAAAAGACTGTACATAGGTATGATTAGCCAGTATGACAAGGGCTGAGACCTACAGTGTGTATAAGCGTCTTGCTGGGTACCGTGGTGTGTTTATACATATATTATGTACTCTACATTCGTAGAGTACCTAGTGATGATTTCCAACTTGGGATTTTTTAAATTGGTACATTTTAGGTATGCATAATGACCATATTCATCATAGGGAATTTGTGCCTGTACATGACATATCTTGCTTTTTCTTTTTTTCCCATTCCCCTCCCCTCCCTTCAACCTCTCTTCCCCTTCTTATTTACAAAATCTTTGTTTCCAGTTTTCCCTTCTATTCTCTTTTTCTCTTGTCGCTGCTTACCTTTCCCTCTCTCCCCTTCCTTGTTCTCTTCCTCAATTGAACATTTTCAAATGGGATTCATTAAAGTAGAATAATAATTTAAAAACTCTTGGAAAGAAATTTGAGAGAGTATAAAATTCTCTATTTTTCTCTTTGTCTTATATTCCTCTATAATTTGAGGACAATTTTAAAAGTAACTTTAAATTAACAAGTTTCTTCAAAATATTCACCTTAGTTTTCAAAGAAGTATCTACTTGTTTTAGAACTTGTATTTCATAGATTTATGTAATACTGTACAGAATTAAATAATGTAATAAAAACTCAGATCACAGACACATTTGTTAATATGTACAACTAACTATAGCACTTACTTGAAAGAGAAAAAAACGTATGGGTATAGAAGGGTTTATTTATTTATTTATTTATTTATTTTGAGACAGGGTCTCTCTATGCAGTTCAGGCTAGCTTTGAACTCACTATGTAGCCCAGGCTGGCCTCGAACTCGTGGTGATCTTCCCGCCTTAGCTTCCCGAGTGCTGGGATTACAGGTGTGCACCACCACGCTCGGCTAAGCAGGGTTTAGCCTAACCTTTGAAAATACATCTTTTCAGAAATCACTAGTATATTTTACAGAGGGAATGAGAAAGGTGATGAATTTGATAAATTAGTTAATTAGAAATTGGATAAAACACCTTTTAGGTTTTCATCCACCTGAATGTAGCCACAAATATGAATTGTGAGCGTCTAGCAATTGAGATGATCAAAAATATACTTTCTCTAAAGTACAAGAAGACTTTTGTAACTTTACAGACAAATGATTTTAAACAAATCTCCACTTCATGTCATATGACAGGGTAGAAATGTTCATAATGGCTTAGAGAAAGAAGATAATGTTTTATGTGTCACTGGAGAAAAGTGTAAAACAAATATTTTACAGTTTTTCTCTGGCCCATTTATTGTTTTGATTTGACTCAAATAACCTTTTCTTGTTATTGTAATCGGCTTCCTAATGGATCTTCTCAATTGTGTGGGCAGATACACAGAAACTTTATATGCATGAATAATATAAGTTGATGCGGCAATATATTTTCTTTGTTTTCACATTTATACAGACAGCACAAATCCTAATAAAACTAGACTGGAATATATTACAAATTCATTTGGTTGGGATTTGGTTACTGAGTTAGTGAATAAATATGTATGATTTAAATTAGGAATGTGCAGTCCATTACTTACATGCCACCTCTTCTACTTTATTTTGACTTTTGCACTTATCATGTTTTATTAACATTTCGAAGTTGTAAACATGAGTGTAGGAGTCATATCACAAAGCTGAGGCGAGTGTTTTGTTGTGTTTGAATATGAAAGTCCTGGAAATAACTGCAGGGAAATTTCTCGGATGGATTGTTTAGGAGTGTTGCATTGCTCGCCATGTTTGTAGTTTTCCAATGTGAATGGTGCATGCTCATGGCCTAGTCCAGTGTATCTCAAGGACTGGCCAGGAGTCCACTGTATTAATCCACACTCGGTGCTTCTTTAAAATGCCCAGTCCCAGGCTTACCACACATCTATTAAATTTACTTGCTTGGAATCTGCAAAGGGTCAAAGAATCTGTATTTTAAATTAATCCTCTTACTGATTCTTTTACAAAATAAAGTTTGAGAGTATTTTAGTTCCCATTCCTTAAAAGGAGAGTCTTAGGGTAGTTGTAATCATGGCACGTGACTTATAGAGGAAGTGTTTTCAGAAGAACTTGTGAGGTAGAGAGTGAAATGCAGCAGAGGGAAGGAAAAAACTGATCAAAATTTGGTCTCAAGAAAAAATCTTGCCTCGGTCTGATCCACAACATGCAGGCTATGGAGCTGGCCTCCTCTGAGGCAAGGGTGGCAGTGTGTGGTGCACTGTTTCCAGTTAGTCACGTTGTGGGATAACAGACAGTGGCTCAGTCTTTTCTTGATGAGGCAATTCCCGTTTGCAGAGGTCAGTTTCCAGAGAAGGGAGTGGACAGCTGAGTATCCTTGGCAGCTGGCACCTACAACTGGGAGATGGAGGCACTAGTCTGGTGAAGAGGATCAGGGTGGGACATAAAATCAGCATGTGAGCTGGGTGTGGTGGCACTACCTATAATTCCAGCTACTTGAGAGGCTGAGGCAGGAGGATTTAAATTTGAGGGTAGCCTGAGCAATTTAATAAGACCCTACTTCAACATAAGAAATAAAAAAGGGCTAGGGATGTAGCTTAGTGGAGATACCCACTTAGTGGGCTCAGTCCCCAGTACTGCAACCCCCCTCCCCAGAAATGAAATAAAACAAAATGAAACAAATAAACAAAAATATTCATTATAGTCTACCCCTCGCATTACTTAGGTCTACTTACTTATTTTTCACATTAAACTCACTCCAACCATACAGATCCTGAGATCACAGTAGCTGGGGAAATGTAGTAAAAAGGTTGTTACTGGTACCCAAAATGTTTCCCAAAAGGCTCATTGTTTTGAAACTTGACTGCCAGCTGATGGGCTTTTGGGGAAGTGATTGGATCGGGAGAGCTCTAATCTCATCAAGTGGATTAGTCCATCCATGAATTTATTAGCTGAGTGAGTTTATTAAGAGGTGGGGCCTAATTAGATGAATTAGGTCACTGGGGGTGTGGCTTTGAAGGGTATATTTTGTCCCCAGCCACTTTTTCTCTGGCTCTTTCTGTCCTCTGCTTCCTGCCTGCCCTAAGTTGAGCAGCCTTCTCCACCATGTCCTTTCACTATGATGTTCTGCCTACCACAGGACCACAGACATGGAGGTAGTTGACCATGGACTGAAACCTCTGAATGTGTGAACCAAAATGAATCTTCTCTCCTTTAAGTTGTTTATGTCAGGTATTTTGTCAGTGACAGAAGGCTAACACAAATGTTGGTGGAATGAACCACAGCCTCTATAAATGCAGTAGGTACCAGTGTACTGGTACCCATCATATTCTTTCTGCATCACTCACCAGCAGATGTCTAAGACATTAATGTATGTCTTCATTATTAAGTGTTTGTTCTACTTCTTCATGATGATTAGGGTTAATTTTCCTGGCCTTTAGGGTAATTTTGTTGTGTACCTCATGGCCCACTGGCACAAGGAACCAATGTAACTAAGAGAAAATTGTTGCTTTGAGCTTCTTTAGAGTTTTACTATATCCTTTGGGTGGGAATGTTCCTCATATTACACTCAGGACCTCTAGACCCATAGACCTTAAATATATGGGGCTAGGAAGCAGATAGCTGAGTTACTGGAAGTGATGGTAAGTGGGGCTATTTCTACTTTTTCCATTCCTTAACACCTACTTGAAGATATTCTATCTATGGGGAACACTGCACCATATGGTAGACTTCACTTGAATAGTTTGCCAAATCCTGCAGGATGACATCAGCCCTCACATAGGATATTATCTTCAAGCTGGCATCTGAGCCACATTTTGAAGAGGCAGTTTAATCACGTTGGGCAGCAGCTTCTTGACAGTACAGAAAATAGCAGAACTGTACATCCCATATACAGTATATGCCACACCTTCTGCCGTGAAGTGAGTCCTGTGATCTGCAGAGGTATTATGCTGAATTTCATGACTATAGATCAGACTCTCTGCGACCCCTTAGCTAGAGGTACTGGCTGAGAACCAGTGTGCAAGAAAGTCACATCCATGCTGTGTGTCAATCTTGGTAAGAACACATTCTCCCCTTTCCAGGATGGAAGGAATCTGAGGCAATTAATTTACCATTAGTAGTTTATTGATCTTTTTGAGAGATGAGAATATTTTCCTACTAAAGGAAATCTGTGTGAGGCACTATAATTACTTCTATTACTTCTATTCCAAGATTATCCATTGGCCTTTGCTTTGGGGGATGGTTTAAGCCAGATTTTTTTTAAAAAAATTTTATTTTAAAGAGAAAAAAAAAAGAACAAAATTTTAAAACAACATAAGAGAAGGGTAACGATGGTTAATACATTACGTATTGTTATCTTTAAATTAGTTACTCAGGGTACAAGATATCAGCATTCAATTGTCCAAACAACATTAGCACAAACTTTTCTTCTCAATGAACTAAGCAAAATTAGTAGTGTTTCTATCTTAACTATCATATATATATATATATATAATTTTTTTCTTTTCCCTTCTTTCTTTTCCCCCTTCCTCCATCCCAGTTTCTCTTTCCTTTTGACTAATTTCTTCCTGTTTTACCATATCTATTGTACATTTTGGATCTTATTTACTCTTTCAGTTTCTCACACTAGGGAGACAATATGATGTTTGCACACGTGCATCCGGTTAATTTCACTTATGAGTATTTTCTCAAGTTGCATCCATTTACCTATAAAAGTCTCCAGTTTATCCTTCTTTATGGCTGAATAGTACTCCATTGTATAAAAATATCACATCTTTTTTATCCATTCCTTGGTTGATGGGCATTTGGGTTGTTTCCAAGATCTGGCTATTACAAATTGTGCTGCTATAAACATGGGTGCGCATATATCACTGTGGTACGATGTTTTTAATTCTTCTGGGAAGATACCCAGAAGGGGAATAGCTAGGTCAAATGGGACCTCCAATCCTAGTTTTTTAGGAATCTCCACACTGATTCCCACAGTGACTATACCAGTCTACACTTCCACCAACAGTGGAGAAGCATTCCTTTTTCGCCACAGCCCCTCCAGCATTTGTTATTGATTTCTTGATAATAACCATTCTTTTCGGGGTAAAATGGAATCTCAGTGTTGTTTTAATTTGCATCTCTTGAAAGACCAGTGATGTTGAACAGTTTTTCCTATATTTATTTGCTGCTTGTACTTCATCTGAGAAGTGTATATTCATCTCAGATGCCCATTTTTGGATTGGGTCTTTAAATTTGAGAGGTCTGATTCTTTTGAATTCTTTATATGTTCTTGATAGTAATCCTTTGTCTAGGAACAGCTGGCAAACATTTTTTCCCACGTTGTGGGTTGTCTCTTCACTCTGTTGGTGGTTTCTCTTGCTGTGCAAAAGCTTTTTAATAAGATGAGATCCCAGTTATTGATTCTTTGGGATAGTTCCCGTGCGGTTGAGTTTTTATTCATAAAGTCTTTGCCTACACCAATGTCTCCAAGGGTTTTACCTATCCTACCTTCCAGCAGATTTAATGTTTCTGTTTTAATATTTAGATCTTTGATCCATTTTGAACTAGGTTAGTGCATGGTGAAAGATATGGGTCTACTTTTAATCTTCGGCATGTGCAGAGCCAGTTTTTCCAGCACCATTTATTAAAGAGGCTATCTTTCTTCCAGTGAATGTGTTTGGCACTTAAGCCAGATTTAACAAAAGGACCAAGTTTGGCTGTATTTATAAATCAGTTCATTGATTGCATGTAGGCTGTTTGATTAAATGTAAAATATGAGTACATGCACAACTGAGTTGAATTTGTAGTTATTTTCAGTTCAGTTTGGTTGAGTAAACCCAAACTAAAACTATTATTAGATCAGATAATTTAATAAATACAGACACTATGTAGTACATGTCAGCCAGTTAATGGGGAAAAATGGTCAGACTATTATGGCTATGTAGAGCCAAACTTTAAAAAGTGTAGCTGCGACCCACAAGGAAGAAGCTCTGGAAAAGGCTTGCAGGGAGATGGTATGGCCAAACAAGTATTCCTTTTGGATTTTGAAAATTGTACTTCATGGTTTTTTTTTTTTTGACCCAAAATGGATGCATCTGGTCTGTTATAGTCAGTTCAAGAGTATTTAATTATTTTTTGTGGGTACCGTGGGTCGAACTCAGAACCTCGCATGCCACCAGGCCCCCGGGCCGCTGAGCGATGTCACTGGCCCTTTTTTCATGTGTGGGTACTGGGAGTCGAACTTGGGACCTCGCGTTTGCCAGGCAGGTGCTTATACTGGTGAGCTATCTCACTGGCCCGAGTATTTATTTTTTGTTACAATTTAATTTAAGGTTACAATTTAATCTATTTTTATTATGAACTGAATCAAATTTCCCAGGCAGTGTGTTTGTTTGGGGACTTAACGTTTCTATTGATTGCCAGTGTAAGTTTCGGTAGTTAATTTATTCCTTTTGAGGAATTGCATGTCTACAGCCATTGAGGTTTACACTGAAATGTTCCTTTAGGAAGGGTTAATGTGGGAAGACTTTTAAAGGTAAGATAGATTCGCAGAGCTAGAGTTTCACTGTAACATCAGTTAGATTGAAAAGTATTATATAAGCAAATGTTATTTGCATAGCTCCCAGTGACAAGAATAAGCATTATTCTGAAATTCTCTTTTTTAGTTTATTCAGTAGACTTCCCTTCAGGGAATGAGCATGAGTTGAGACTGGATTTAGTGTCAGAATCCCTTAATGAAAAATACAAATTTTCCTGAGATTGATGATAAAATCTGGAATACTTTAAAAAAATTGGTGGAAAAGTAATTTGCCTTGTTAAAGACTCTCCTGATTAAGGACAAATGTGGACAAAACAGATGACATTCCAAGACCCCATACAAAGAGGATGCTTCAAAGAATCTACTAAAATGTTAATATGCCAGTTTCACTGAGGACATTCTTGCGTAGAACTTTTGTCTCTGTCTCTGTATGGCGTGAGATGAATATAACTGTGATTCCAAAGTCCACCAGATTTCCAGTTGTGCACATTCATTATTTAAATCCATTATATCAGAAATGAAAGTCACTGGCCCCATTCGTATGATCAGTTCTTTGTTTTATATGAGTCCGTATCCCCCTTCACTGGCATGCTGCTCTGTCCAGAATCCCAATCCTGGGCATCAAGGACTCTTTCCACTAAATGACATAATTATAGCCCAGTATCTCCACTATTTCTTGGGCATGTGGAGAAAATAATTCCCTATGTGTACTATTTACTGTACTAATTAGGGCTCATTGCAATGATCTTTCCCAGTTTGCCTAGTATTGCAAATAAAAATTCAGTATGGGAAACCCAAATTTAAAGTTGAATTAATTTAGCTGAAAATAAAACATAAATCCACAAACTAGGGAAAGGAGACCACAGAACCTATTTTATTTCTCATCTGGCTCTTTTGTGCTGCTGATTATATGCAACTGTGGATGAGAGAGGTGTTTATGCCCAGCGTTGGAGACCTAAATTTGAGCCTGACTCTGAGACTCCTTATTCAGGTGACCTTTGTATCACTCAAAGGCTCCGAGTCTCATTATTCTGACCTGTAACATGGAGACTAAAACTCTTTCAGCACTGGATGACTTGAAAATGAAATGTGTACAAGTTTTCATAGGCTCTAATGTGTGCTGGTGCTGTAAAGAATATTAATAATTATTACATAATGCCATAATTTATGTCTTATAAGATATTCTGATAAAACTTGGGAAAGCAACCGACCAGATTTATTTCTTTCAAAGGTGTTCTGGGTGCCTATAGTGGTAAATAAGTAATGATGATAATAAATAAATCCAAGAATTAAGTATTTATGTATAATACTTTACAACTTCATTTGGTGGAGCATCTTTCATGCCAACTATATCCCCAAACAGATTACATTCAATAAAGACTCACAGTGATAAGCAATAAATACTCACAGTGAGAGACAGACATTGAGATAAACAGGCAGGGGGAAAGTGCTTTTCAGCTAAATTCTAAAAAGATATGAAGAAGTTAGGGGTGAAGAGACCCAGGAGAGATGGCACAACAGGCAGACTCTATTGGAGATCCAGTTCTCACACTCCATTTTCTTAGTGAAAGCCCCGAAGCACAAAATACCAAGGCCTTGAACCTCTGCCTGGTTCATCTCACAGACAGCAGGTCTTCACTGTGTGGAAAAATGGAGATATTAAGTGTGAGAGAGCTGAATTCCAACTTCATGGAAATTATGAAGCAGGGAAAGCCTTTTGTAAATGGTGTTACTCTGATCTATACGGATGGGAAGAGAACTTTGTGTCGGTATTTTATTGTCTGTAATCATTAAGACGTGTAACCATGAAGCACATCACTGAAAATCAGCCAGCAATCTGATTTGCAGCCTACAGGAAGGATTTTCAAGTTGATTTAGAATAAACCGATTTCTTCCTCTTTTTCTTGTTTTGGTGCAGGTGATGGAACCCAGGGCCTCTACCACTGAGCTACACACCAAGCCCCCAGAACAAGTTGATTTCTAAACCTTCCATACATTTGCCTTTGGCTCAACCAATATTGATAATGTATGAGTAACACTGGGTCACGTATTGTAGTGTGTGTGTTTGAATTATAAAGTGGGTGTATATAGAGAAGAAAGGAAAGAGAAGAAATTGTTACTAAATAAGGTCTAATTTTAACATGACTGTAGTCCTAGCTTCTCAGGAGGCTGAAATAGGAAGATGGTTTGAAGCCAGGAGTTTGAGGCCAGCCTGGGCAACATAGCTAAAAACATGTCAAACAAATAAAACAAAACAAAAGGAAGAAAAGAAACCACAAAGATTTATTTTTTAAAAGACTAATTTTATTCTGCTCTGATTTTGATCCTTCCACAAGTAGACAATTTTAATTTTCACTCATTGGTCTCACATAACTTAGAAAATACAAAAGGGAACATGTTCATATGCTTCTATTGTGTAATTTTAAATTATAATATGTTTGCTTTAATAAATCTGTAAAACCATAAAGAAAAACTCATAGGAATATCTATATGATTTAGTTGTAATATGCTTTTTATAAGGGAGATTAAGTTTATTTTCATGAAAGAGTTATGGTCATTCCTCTTTATCTACAGTTTTGATTTTCCCCATTTCAATTAACCACAGTCAGTGGCAGTCTGAAAATATTAAATGAAAATTTCCAGAAATAATTCATGTTTCCAATTGTGCATCATTCTGAGTAGGGTAATGAAATTTCACCCCTTCCTGCTCTGTTCCATTGGAGATATTAATTACCCATTTATCCAGAGTATCCACACTGTATATACCACCTGCCAATTAATCACTTATTAAATGTCTTAGTTACCAGTTGGACTGTCCTATAATCTGCTTATGATCAAGTAACTTTTACCTAATAGCCTAATGCTACCTCACAATGGGTATGACATTCACTTACATCATTTCATCACTCAGGCATTATATCATTTTACATTATCATAAGAAGGGTGAATACAATACAATAAGATAAAAGAATTAAGACGTGTTATGAGCTGGGCGTGGTGGCACATGCCTGTAATCCCAACACTTGGGAGGTTGACCCAGGAGGATCTCTGTGAGTTTGAGGCCAGCCTGGGCTACGTAGCAAGTTCAAGGCCAGTCTGAACTACATGGTGAGATCCCATCTCAAAAAAACAAAACAAAACAAAAAAACACCAAAGATGTGGTATGTACGCGTACCAACTCCCCATGATGAATGTAATCATTATGTACTACAAACATGTACTAACAAAAATAAAAATTAAAAAATACAATAAAATATTTTGAGAGAGGGACCACATTCACATCAATTTTATTACACTATTTATCACAATATATTATATTATTTATCACAGTAATTGTTCTTATTGTATATCATATAATAATTATTAGACAGTAATTGTTCTATTTCATTATTATTGTTATTAATCTTTTACTGTGCATAACTTTAAACTGTTATAGGCATATATGTATGTATAGGAAAAATAGCAAATGTAGAATTTATTACTATCCTTGGTTTCAGGCTTCCACTGGGGGGGTCTTGGACTATATTCCTCAAAGATAAGGGGAATCTACTGCATTTGAGTTTCTCAAAATTCTAAGACATTTACATTCTTAACGTGGTTTGTTTTCTTTCACTTAATGGAAGGTATGCTTATTTTTAAGGTCCCTACATTAACCTACTTGTTGCAATCTTAATTTTAAATAACATCGACACACAAAATTTCACCAATTAATAATGAACTTTACCAACAAATAAAGGATTATAATTCAGGACCATCATACACTTGAGGTTGTTAAAGGTAAATGCCCTTGACTATTGCTTGTACTTTAGAATGCACTTTTTTTGTATATAAGAGAATATTGTGCTAAATAAAATTAGGACAATAAATCAGATTATTTATGTATTTATTTAAGGACAAATCAACTAGTACCATTGTGCTTTTCAGCTATTGTGCTCATCAGCACAAATGTTATGTAAAGTGGTACAGTAATTGGTATATGTACACAGAAAATCAGTGCCTTTGAAAAAACTCCTGCAGTATGTGAAACTGTTCTTGTTTGGCAAATTGAGACCAGAGGAATGATTTAGGAAAGATTGAGGGCACACTGAAATCATAAAAGTCTCTAAAAGATAAAGCATTTAATAAGCATTAGTTCTTATCTTCATTAGCCTGAATGTGGTGTTGCCTTGGAACTCAAAGGGAACAAGACAGAAGCCTCCTCTTTTTGTAAACAGAGTTATTCTTTAGATGTTTTCATTTTAGCAAATATTTTATATTACGGAAAAAAAACATACTACAGAAAAATTTTAGAATAGACAATTTAAAAATCTCTTACATTTGGTTTGAAAATGTATTTTAAATTTTTTTCAGCATCCTTATCTTTGTTAGTCAGTATAGCCTGGTATTGAACTGAGTTTGTGTTTCGTAATTTACAGACTGAGCTTCATGGGGGTAGGGAGGTAGGACTGGGGGCAGGTCAACAAGCTAAGGGAAAGTTTTTTGGTGTGAGAAATTCAATTCAGACAATCAAGAGTGCGTATATGAGTTGCTCTATTTTCTATTCACAATGTGTATTTGTTGGTGGTAGTTAGGCTTAAAGGCAGACTACTGTCCTCCAGCGAAAGATGACTTTATAAAGCCAATTGAAACTTTATTTATCATTTTATATTGAGTTGTAAATACAGCTCAATATCTAAAGAGTACTTTTGGCTAGCTGGGCACATACTGACAGGTTTAAGGAGGGCCACAAAAGATTTTTATGGTGCTAAAAGGTCTTAAAATGAGAATTTATTTTAAAAAGTCATAAACAACAAAAATAAAAAGCTTAATCTAGAATTACTGATATGAGGAGCAACAGTATATTCATGAATGAAAAATTTATGCAGAGTAAGTATAAGAAAAATGAGATAGTCAATGCAAAGGATAAAAATAAAAAGAGCCATGAGGAGGTTGGCTCCTTGAGGACAGGCCTCCTGACTAGTTGTACAAGATGAATCCCCAATGCCTGGAATATGGTAGCTTCTCACTCTTCCACAATAAAAAAATGAATACATACACATGAATAAATAATGTATATGAAGAAAGGAGTAGCTTGACTTTTATATTTAGGAAGACTCTCATTTTTTGAGGCCCAAGATGGAGACTGCCTTTTGCAAAGATTCCTCTATTTTCAGGTTGTCTACTGGGACGTAAGTCTATTGGAGGTATTCTTTATGGACTTAGAGGTACAGGAGAGATGCCACAAGGAACAAAGTCATCTGGAATTGCTACATTAAAAAGGCTTCCAAGGCAAAGCAAGCAGTGGCCTGGAGTCTGCTCCTGGTTACAACTTTAATCATTTCACATCAGCTGACTGTGAAAATTCATCGGAGTGATTAAGAAAATTCTTTAATCTGGACTTCATATGTTACTTTTATGACTGAAGTTCTGAATTGATAATAAGAGCATGGAAGACTTCTCTATTATTTAGTCCCCCAAATTCCAGTAAATCCAAGAAAGGATGTATAGCTTCATGGAATGGGTGGAACACAGAAGACAGTGAGTTGGGCAGAGAATGAAGAAGGGGAGAGATTTGGTGGGAGGGAGGGTGGGGGAGCAGTTCAGGTTCCAGAAAATTAAGTTCTAATAGCAGATGGGAGTTGGACTAGCATTTGAAAAGCAGTAAGGAATATCAGAGGTCTTAAGGTTGGTGATAGTAAGTAGAATCACACCATGTGAGTGGAAGAGGAAATCAAGCTAACTTCTGGAAAGTTTGTGATCTTGGATACAAAAGGAAGTAAAGCTACACTAGTCATGAAATCAATTAGGTGAGAAAGAACTTTCAGAAAAGGTGATTAAGATATACACGGGACTGGATTCCAGAAGTAGGTAGGTCAATGAAGAGAATGACAGTATCTCTCAGAGAATAAGACTTGTCTAATTATTCTGACAAAGAGATGATTAGATTTAAAGACAATTTTCATCTTGCACATGTAGGAACTTGTAACCTGACACTTCAGGGTGGAGAAGCATCCCCTCTGCAGAGGACTGTGGTCAGCTGGGCATGCAGAGGACAGGGAAAAGTCCAGGGATATTTTGATACGTGTTTTCCTGTGGCCCCAGCAAGTTTCTCAGCTCAGAGGGGCTACTGAGAATGGGGGACTTTGAAAGGCTTTGCTACTGAAATGGAGGAGAATTGAGGAAGACGATGTTATAGAATGATCTCCTCCAGGGTCAGTTTTGGGATATATTATAGGGCAATTTTTTGTCTTTCTGTAATGCAGAGAACTTCTGACTTATCTTCTGCTTTAAAAAAAGAAGCTCAATTGATTCTCCCTAATCTAGACTCCGCATGCATAGAGGAAGGCATCCTTAACGAGATACTCAAGAGAAGCCGTCTTCAGATTTAAAGGTCCCAGGACTCACAATGAGTGTGGCATCCGTGTAGCTGCCTGAATAGCACTGCAGATGTCCCTTTGTTGTTAGACTGGCCATCCCAGTGACCCAGTAGTGACCTGGTTTCTTTGGTGAGGCCTATGATATCTAAACTGCAACAACTATCTCTTCTTCTTCTTCCTATTTTTTTTTTTTTTTTTTTTTTGGTGGGTACCGGGGGTTGACCTCAGGACCTCGCGCGCCAGCAGGCGCCCGTGCCGCTGAGCAATATCACCGGTCCCTTTTTCCTATGTGGGGTCCGGGAGTCGAACTCGGGCCCTCGTGCTTGCCAGGCAGGCGCTTACGCCGCTGAGCCATCTCACCGGCCCCTTTTTTTAAGATCTTGTGATAGCACAGCACATTTCAGTATGCTTATTCAAGTGGTGCTACCGGCTATAATTAAGTTCTTTCAGCCTTTCCATTACAATTCATCTTTGCAAGTTTTAATATCTCTGAAACTTCTAATCCCACTGGGCCAAATTTAGTATAGAAACTGTCAGCAGGAATGCAAATCTTTCTGCTCACCACTAAATATTTCCAATCAAACAAATCAGTTTTTTCTCTCATTGCAGCATAAAGAAACAAGTTTCAAGAACTTTTGAGTGGCAAAAGAAAAAACGTAATCTAAGCACAAAACCTGAGATAGATATGCATGAGAGCAAAGCCTGTCTAGTTTTAAAGTAGTTGGGCAAATAACTGAATACTTCTCATATCAGAAAATTTTTACCTTGTTTTTCTTAACCAAACTCAAGACATAAGCATGAAATAATCTGAAAGCGTACTGTTTGTTGGTTTGGACTTTTGATTTTTTTTTTAAGTAGACATGTTTCTTACTTGTATGAAAATTTAAGATGATCAATTGATTCCGATACGTACATCAGACTTGGGCTATAATTGAAACATTCCTTTCTTTTCATTGTATCTTTAAGCCAACTGAATGAAAATCATTTGTGCTGTTATTGCTTTATAAAAGGTTATTAAAATCAAAAAAATTTCATTTTGTTTTTTTTTATTGTGATAAAGATGCATAACATAAAATCTTAACCTGTTATTTCTGAAAGTACAGTTCAGTGGTGTTGAGTATATTTGCATCGCTTTGCCGGCAATCCCCAGTACTTTGTCATCTTGCATAACTCAAATTCTGTATCCATTAAATAATATCCTGTTTCCTCATGCCCCAACCTCTGGCTACTGTCATTCTACTTTCTGTTTTTATGAATTTGACTACTCATAGAAACCTCTTATCAGTGGAATCATGCAGTATTTATTCTTGCAACTGGCTTATGTCAGTTAGCATAATGTTCTCAATATTCATCCACATTGTAGAATGTATCAGCATTTCTTTCCTTTTTAAGGTTGAAGAATATAAAAGTTATTAACATTTGATGTTTTGGATATCTATTCAGTATTGTCTTTTTTCTTCATTATTAATAATAAGATCAAATTCCTTAAATAGAAGATCACTTTACATCTTCAAATTGTTTCATTCTTATTAAAATTCTTATTTTGGTGTTTTAACTCAATAGTTTAAGGCTATCGGTCTTTGACATAGGCTGTACTGCCCGAGACAGTGAACAGTTTTTTTTGTTTTCTTTGTTTTTTCAGCCAGTTTTCTAGGTAGTGGATGACAGACCTTTCAAGGTCCCCGGTAATGGTTGTTTGCTCACAGGACAACCTCTGTTGTCCCTGTCACTTCTATATTGTACAACCATTTTCCTTTCTGTCTTCATGGGGAAATTTCCTCTTTGTGCTGTTGCAGTTCTCAGTATTCAAACTCATTTTATACTTCTAAATTTTGTCATCACGGTTTCATCCATCTCTGAAATTATTTCCATATGTCCTTCAAAATTTTTCTCTTTCTATTTTTATATGTTCCTCAGCCTTCTAGAACCTCTCTCACTTCTTATTTCTACAAGAAAAAATTCATCTTTCTGACACACGTGAGTCTTCCTTTTTCTTTTCACATTTAGCTTACGCCATCAAGTACGATTCCATCTAATCCACAAATACGGAACACCACTTGATGTCAGACAGACAATAAAACAACTCAGCCACTGCTGGGACTCCCAAGGAGCAGGGAGGTATGGGAATTCCGAGGGAATGTGGAAATGGGAAGAAACTCTCCATATGTGGGAAAATGGGACCATAATTTATCAACAAGGCAACATTTAAAGTCAGTCTTCAAGAGTAACTATAAGTCAGCTGGAAATATGATATTCTTGACCTTTTTCTTTTCTTTTCAATTATTTACTTATTTCAGTAAAAATACTTTTTAAAATTCGTAGATTTTAGGTTCCTTTTTACCACATAGACTCATTAGATAAAATCAGCTACTTTTCTTGGGTGCACTTGCACCACCTGTGTGGTTACCCTGGTGCCACTGAGTTTTCCAAACGACATTGAGTTTGTTTCTTAGGTCTTCTGGGTCTGATACAAAAGAATCCTGTGAGACCAGAAGGGATGAATTCTGATGGGCTGGCATATTCAAAACTATTATAAGTTGTTTATACTGTAACAGAAAATGCCCCCCCCGCCAGTATACTTCAGTTTCTTAGTTGCCCAGGTAATAGTTCCTGTTGCAGTTCCAGTTGCTCCTGTCTCCTAGAAACAGCTGGTCACTGTGATGCATAGCTGGTCATCATGATGCACATTGGATGAACCAATCCCCAGGTGACAAGCCATCCTGCCTCTGTACTTCCTGCTTGCTTATCTCACTTAAGCTCTAGACCACCAGAGATCAGAGACTGATATTCTGGGAATGATCCCGAGCAGTGCCCATTGACATAAATACATCTGCCTCCAAATCCTGGGCGTTGTTTCAGTGTTTCTGCTGCCATTGCAATACTAGGTGTAAAATAAAGCAAACAAAGGAATTTTTGGCCAGGGCAGGGAAGACAGTAAGGGAATAAGAGGAGCGCAAGAAAGGGATGGCTGGAGATTTGCACTTGGAGGGGTGAGTTTGAAGAACAGGGACCTTGAAGAAGCTCAAGACCTGATTATCTCTAGAAGTAGCCCTGTCGATTGAAAAATGTCCTCTCAGTCATATTTGATTTGAACAATGAAGGTTTAAGAGTTTAAGCTACTCTCCTACCTGGTTTATAAGTAAATTGAGAAATTAAACGAAGAATAAATATGGAGGAAAATCTGTCTGTCACTGATAAAGTTCATGTCTACTCTCATTTTAGGTCTGTTTTTCTAGTGAGCTTGCTGATTTTGAATCCAAAACTGGCCAGACTCACTTCCAGTTCCTATCTTGGTAGCACTAGCCTGGGGCAAGCCCCTCTACAGGGTAAGTTCCCAAACTCTTCTCCAGATTTACTAAGAATATATAGCACTCCTTCCCCTCTAGACTGGAATGAGGAAGGAGGCAGAGAGAAGCTGGATTGATTCTAGTATATTTGTTTTATGGGAAGGAAAGAAATATGAGAAATAGGTGGAGCATTCCCCCTTTAACAAGTCACCCTACTTAATTTCTTTAACTTTTTTGAGAGTGGAACTCATTATCAGTATGGATGACATTGCTTTTTAGTTCATCATCAAATTTTGTTATTGTTGTTGTTCAGCACTGAAACATTCTCAGTTTTCACAGAAGTAAATCTGAGTATGACTATTCTAAATCCATTCCTCTTTGTGAAAGTCCCTTCTCAGTTCTCCCAGGTATTTTTCATTTTTCTTCCCTTTCCATCCCTCCCTCCCTTCCTTCCTATCTTCCTTCCTTCCCTTCTTCTGTTGCTACTTTCTTTCCTTCCTTCCTTCCCTCCTTCTTTCCTTCCCTCCCATGGATAGATGTCATTTCTTAGAGCACAATAGAGGAGTGTGGAATCAGACACATTATAAGCCTTGATACTTCCGTTGCTATTTTCTGCACAGGCATCTTCTAGATCTTTGGTACTCAGAGCAGGTAGATTCTGTCAGTTGCAATGCTGATGCACCCGCCTCTTAACACAGCACATGTGAGAGCAACGGCCTGTTCACCTGGTGAACTCCTCCAGTATTGTGGTGCAGCTGCAGTGTGGCTGACTATTGAGACACTTAATCCAGCGCTTGCACTCATTTTAGGAAGTTACCTCCTTTTTCTTTTTAGTTCCCTCTATATAAGCATTGCCTCTGTGAGATTTATGGGAGTTGCACTAACCAAAAAGTGGAGTAAATGACTCTCCAAAAAAATCCCCTAGAAGGGGGGACTGATTGGACTCTGTAAAGGCTTTGAAGTTTGATTCTCACCATAAAATACAAATCAATGTAAGACAGACACCTTGTTCCCATGAGTAATGTCAAATTGGTGACAATTGGGTATTCTGATAGTAAAGTTTCATAATCTGGATTGATTTGTAAAGAAATTTAAAAAACCATCAGTTGTTACAATGCTATGAATATGTAAAAGTACCAGGAAAGGTGATTCTAATCTAAATGAAAGCCAATGCCATCAATGCTAATTTGCTTTCTGTGTCATACATGACACAACAAAGCATACGAAGATACTTTTTGCAGTTATCGCTCATTGTTTAAATGAAAGGATACTAGTAGTTTCAACATTATATTTTAAAAAAGTTATTTCTGCATAGATGGTATACTCAGTATTTGTAAAGCACACAGAGCAATGCTTGGCAGATAGTGAGTACAGTGTGAAGATTTAGTTAAATAAATAAACTACATGTACCAAAATTCATGAATGAATTGGCATGATTTAAGCAGTCATCTTAATAGGAGGGCCTCTTCTGGTACTGCTGGGTTGGAGGTTCTTCTACCCTATCAATTAAACATCCACAAATAGAGTCCTCAGAATGACCCACACTTAGAAGTAATTGTAAATAAAAGGAAATTATAGAAAAGACTAATGAGAATTTGTATAATTAATAAAGGATTAGAGTAAATTACCCAAAGGCAGTGATTTAACTTGTAAACACAGTCCAACATGCAGAAAGAGGAAATCATTTCTCATTTAATGTGTTTTGTAGAAATTTTGAATTTTGGCTAGAACAATGATTAGAATTGCTTCACAAAATCTTTTCATTTATAGAATGTCTAATTGGTTCTTTAAATGTATTCTTAGGAAATCCTGACATTTAAGGAAAAGGGAGTGTTTTTATTTACTGTAAACAAAAACAGTGGTTCTACGAAAACAGGAGTCATATAAAGATATTTGTAGAAGGTGATGAAGATGTGATAACAGAAAAGAGGGACGAAGGTGGGTGTATAAAAGGTGAGTTTCAGAGTGTCTTAAGTTCAGTGGAGAAATTGATCTGGTAAGAGCACATATTAGAGGCTCAAATCAAATTTGGGAACACTTGGCACATATGAATATTTAGACCCCTTGCCTCAGAATGGCTTATAGAATCTTTTTGGATATATGACAAAAATACTTTTTAGCTTTTGGATCTAAGACAGGGCATGTCCTTGTCCTAAGCAAATTTGAAATTGGTTTTCATAACTTTAAGCTAATAGAATTTATTTATTATTAGAATTTAGGTTGTCCAAACCTATTTTTTCCACATCTTTATGAAACCTAGTATCTTTTGGTAACACACTACTTCACACCTGTATCCACCCCCCAAAAAGGAAGGAAAGTAGCTATGAGATTTTGAATGTTTTTTCTGTGCCTTTCACCTCCATATATATATTTCAGCACCATTAATTTTCACATCAGCCCTTACAGCAGTATTCTATCATTTCCAGTTTGCCACTTTTCTGAAGAAACAGAAAGTCAGTGACATGAAATGTGAATTTGGCAGTGTTGGTGATCCTGGGAGTCAACACATGTGCTTACCTCTAAACTCCACATGTGGGCCCTTTCTTCAGTTCCATTCCACTCCCCTCACCATTCACCATTTCTCCATGCTTCCTGGTGCTCTGTCGTGCTTTTGCTAGCTAGGAATCCTGACTCCTCAGCACATCTCTTTCTGCTGGCATTTCTGGTAATCAAAATCATACTATCTTATTAATAAATATCAGTGACTTTTAACAAAGACCTATGTCTTGACCCTGAAGAAAATTAATGACAGAAAGGCAAAACCTCCCATTGCTGATTACATTGCCTATACAATGCTTGTGGGTTGGAAAACTTTTGGAGTATTTTAAGAGTCTAAGGATACACTGTAGAATTTGTATATAGTATCTGTATATAGCAGATTTTAAAAACTGTATTGTGCAGATGAATGAGTGTGTTGATGGATATATTCAACCTCAACAGAAAGGCAGTTGAAATAGATTCTGATCTGTGACCTTCTTCTTCATGAATAGCAATGTAACCTGCACAAATACAAGTTCTGAGCCAATCAGAACATCATACATCTAAGAAATCATACATGAGGAATGTGTTCAGTGTTTCTTCAACTCCGAGCAACTTATAAAGCTGAATTTTCTGATTGAAGATAAATTTTTTTTGTCCCTTAGAGTGTATTTTGATATTTGGCTGAAGATCTTAATATAAGATGGTTGTTGACCCTAAGCTGTGTTAAGCTACCTGACTGCCCTGCTTTATTTTTTGTGGTGACTGGTAAGGCTGGGTGATAGCAAAATAAAATATTGATGAAAATGCACTAAAAATGTATTAAAGCAACATATTTTGAAATGTATGTAGAGCTCTTTGAAGTGAAATAATGGTTTTAAGTGAGTTCATAAAGATGTTAGCACATCTCTTTAGTGATAAAATTGTGGTGACAGTGAAATTTCTAATGTCACGGAAGAGCATAGATTAACTATGGGGTTTATTAATTTTACAAATTTAAGAATGATTTAATAATAACAACATAGGAAATATATGCTACAAGGACTGAGATTTTTTGTAAATCTCTTTAATATTGGCGTGGCCTAATAAAGATGCATGTGGCTACCACAGGAATTACACAGTGCTAAATATTTTTAGATTGATTTCAACAAGAGAGATCGGAGAATACTCCTTCAGAAGTCTCAGGAGAACTGTTTTAGCATTTTTTGATAAAGATCCATATGCACACAATAAACAACTCCAAAATATAATATCATTTGAACACTTAATCCGGTTACCTTTTAACCTTCATGAAATGTTAGATCTAGATTTCAGCAGTGTGTTTGTGAAGAATGTGTATCTGCATGTGTTTTTAAAATAATGGCAATCTGAGTCTTTCCTCAGAATAACTAACTCCATCTGTTCTCAGATGAGACAAAAAGGAAAAATACAATTAGAAACAAATGGATATGTATCAATATCCTTAAAAGTGTTTGTACATCAGAGGTCACTGATCTATCCATTTGGCAAGGATCTATTTTAGAAGAAACTGGATTTTGATGATACCTCGTCCGTACTGTTTTATGTTAATGGAACGTGGGCAGAGGAATGGTACAAGATGGGCAGCTAGATGGAGCTGGCTTTCCATTAGTCACAAGCTTTTTCATTGCTAGAATAGCAAATTCTAATGGTTGAGATTTGTTCTGAAGAGAAAAATAAAGAGAACTCTCAAGTGTTCTCTCTGGTGGACCAGTAATGACAGTAAATGACAAGTCCCATTACAAACAAAAACAGAATAAATTGTCACTTAATTGAACACAATGATGCAAAGATTGCCAAGAGGCTTGCTTTCCCCTAGGAAGTACTTTGTGAGAAGCATCGAAGATCACAACAGAACCCTAAATTTGTATCAACCCTAAATCTTCAGTGTGTAATTGTCTTACTACTAGGTAACTAGATTAAGTTGGTGAGATATTTTAACTGAATATCTAGTGATATCTGTTTGTCTATCTATATTTGTATCTATCTGTCATCTATCTGTATCTATCATCTATCATCTATCTATCATCTATATCTCATACTCAATTTCCTTTATTAAATTGATTTATTTTTGGTTGCCTTCTATTTCATGAGAGCATCTATAAATTTCTTTTTATACATATTAATAGTGAGATTTTTTTCTGAAGTTAGAGCCAGAACAATTACATTTAGATTTAGAGAGCAAAGATCTTACGCTTTTTTGCTAAAGATGAAATAGCTGGTAACATTTCCTATCTCCACTTCCTCTCTGCCCCCAAATTTCAATTATGTTGGGTTTCAGGTTCTAATAATTTCTGTAGGTTTGATAAGTTAGCACAAATGATAACATTTCCATGATTTTCTCCTGAACTCACATTGCTCTGAACCCTAGAGGAGAGTCAAACACTCTAGGACTTTCTCTGGAAAACCTACAAGGCGAACTCTTTGAGAGAGGAAAACAATGTATTACTCTGGGTACTTACATAATTTTAACACATTCCTCAGTTTAGGATAGAAGTACAGAGTCAAGGGTACAAGAAGTTCACTGGGCTCTTAATTCAGGTGTCCAGTTTGTCACAGTGACTTTCTCTGCTTGCCTGTGCTGGACTTTAGCTGTCTCTTAGTTGTTGTCAAAGTTGGTCTGTGTGCTGCGGGGGGTTCCCTGACATCCTCTCAGGTGTCCATATGGCCGAAAGGATTGACGTAACAATACTAAAACATCACTTGCTCTTGTTAATGTGTTGACATCTGCACTGATGGTGAAAAGAAAACCAAAACCATAAAACACGGTGTGTAAAAGTGCAGTTGTCTCGGCACAGATATACCCAGCAGTGTCAACCGTGGCAGTGGTCTTTTATGAAGAAGTAAAATTATCCATATTATTGTCTTAGTTACTTTCTTGTTACTGAGACATAATGCCCAACACTACAAGTTAAAGGAGGAAAGGTTTATTTTAGCTCACAGTTTGTAGAAGTTTAAGTCCATAGTTGGCTGGCTCCAATGCGGGGCAGCACGACAGAGGGGCATGGCAGAGGAGAAAGAGCTCATGGTGTGGCAGGTAGGAGGCAGCAGTAGTCAAGGGAGTAGGTGGGATTATCTATCTATCTATCTATCATCTATCTACCTACCTATCTGCACGCCACGCCTACTGTGATCCACCAGACTTCACCTCACAGCATCACACCCAACTATAAACCCATCAGTGGACTGATCCAGTATTACACATCCATGATCCAGCCACCTTCCAGAAGCTCCACCTATGAGTGCATGAGGCTTTGGGGGACATCTAGATATAAATCATAAAAATTGTTAAACTTTAATCATAACTATTTCTTACTATACTATTGATAAGGTGGGAAGCACCCATAAAAACCTCGCTGCTGCATGTCAAAGTACAACAGGCATCTCAAGGAAAATCACAGCTGTGACGGCGATGTTTTACCTTGAGAGCTAAATTCACTCCTTTTGCATGAAATACCATTTTAACTTGAAAGAATGAGTGACAGATACACCATGGCTGTTCTGACTTGGGCATTTGGCGGACATTTCTTGAAAATAAATAAAATGAATCTATCCCTTTAAGGAAAATAATTGATAATTTTTATTTCCAATGACAAAATTCAAGCTTTAAAGCAAAACTTACAATTTTGGAAAACTTGCATGCGCCACCTTTAGCTTAACAGCTTCCTAAAATTTAAAAACTTTTCTGAAAGATTGGAAGGAACATTTACAAATGTAAGTTTTTGATGTATTAACATGTAGGTAATAGATTTATACTGTTAATTGAAGACAGTTAATAAATATTTAAAAATTTTCTATTTAATTTTTTTAAGGCAAATCAAATTCATATAAACATTTCTTGAGGGTCTTCAGTAGCTTTTAAGAATGGAGGAAGATTTTGAGACCAAAAGGTGTGAGCCCTGGAGTTTGTCTTTAGATGTAGAGACAGTGATCTCATGTCCATAGATCACTCGTGTGTAGGTCACTGTAATAGGCTCCCCAGATTCTCATTCAGAGGAGTGCAAATTGCCCACGTTGCTGGGCGTGCTGCCTGCTGAGAGCCTTCAGTTGTCAGTCCCTTCAGAGGGTGTCTCTGCCACAGAGAGTCACCTCCCTGAGGTCACATCCCACATATGTGATGTGGGATGTGGACCCCACATACGATGATTGATGCATACAGGAGTAAAAGTCGTGGCCATCTGTATCCAACCCAGCGCAACTCTGGAGTCCGTTCAAACTTCACAGCTCCCTGTGGGGCCCACTGAAATGGGGGTTGACTTATATCAATCCTTGACTTCTCCCCTTGCCCACCTGTATCTCCTTTCTCTTCCTTCCTCATGTGTTAATCCCAAAAGCTCTCCTTAGTAAACATTCTGTACAATCAACTCTAGCTGAGAGTTTCTTCTCAGGGAACTCAATCTGCAACACCATAGGCGCTTGGTAATAGATTAAAAGTCAATTTTCTTTACAGCACTGAGTAAATAGGGCTCCTGAGGTACCACTTCAAACAAGGTCTTAAATTCCTTGTTGACAAGCCATGCAGATCCATTGGCCTGTAAAGAGCTTTATGCAGCCGGAGCACTGAGAGTTTGCAGTGTTCCCCAAATACATATGCACAGGTCTGAAACAGCTACTACTGGGTCCTACAGGGTTAGCTCAGGGATGTGCAGACAGGAAAGGTGACTTTAGCGCCTGGAGGACACAGATGAAAAAATTAGATGCCCTGTCTTCTTTTATGCTTTGTTTTAGGTATGTGATGAGATGAGATGAACAGAGTAAGAGGCCAACAGAACCAATTATCTGTTTACTTAGCCCATCTTCACATTTGGTAAATGCTAAGAGCCAAAGCTAGGTCAATTTAATGGTGGTCTGGACAATTGTTATTATTACTTAAAATGAATGTTTGCTCCTGATCTTTCTCTCAGGCTCACTAGCTGACCTAGCAAACAGAGCTTGGGAGTCTGCCTCAGCTGGACCGGGGAGTATTTCATCTTTAACCTTCTGAAGAATAAGGAAGCCTGGGTGACCATTCTGGAGCTCCATCTGTGTGATCACAGCATAACTTTTGTTTCAACTTTGACAAGGTTAACTTTCAGACTGTAGCTAATGAAAGCTGTAGATCCTGTGTCTACAAAGGGCACATGAGTTAAAAAAGAAGGCAGTTTTTATACTGTACCATTTGAAAATGACCCCTCTACTTACATAAGCTAAATATTTGTTGATTACACAAACACACATTCAGCACTGACTGTGTGCCTTAGAACTGTAGGTTCTGGAGAATATATTGTTGACTAAGACTGAGTCCCTGCCATGAAGGAGCCTCTTAACCCAGTATTTCATTGTCCGGATCTTAACTAGTCCATTTACCTTGGAGATATAATTGACACATGGTGGAACAGAAAAGAGTCAAGGAATTTAAAAGTGGAAAAGAGCTTTTCTATTCCATATGGACACAGCTTGATCTGACTGCTGCCATCTTGAGTTGCAAATGGTGTGACTGTGCCTGAGTAACTCTGATCTATTTTCCTCACATAGTTTCCCAGCATATTATAGATCAACAAAACCATTTGAGTGGAGTCGCACAACTGAATCCTAGAGCTATAACCACCAAAAATATGTTTGCTATCTTTGATTAGCTGAAGATAAACCGGATATGTTCTGGTTTTGTCCTGGCTGCTATAAAAGTGACTTTCTCTGACCCAAATAGTGAAGAGTCATTGGTCTTGCTGCTCCCCTTGACCATACTTCTGCCAGTAAGTCTCCAATAAATTGCACTCTGTGGAATTTCTCTTTCTTTGGTTTCATGGTATTTTGTGGTTGGTTCATTTTCACTGGCACTGAATTTTCCCAGAACAGAAAGCAAAATAATGAATATAAGTCACATGGTTTGCATACGGAAGGCACTGCTGATGAAGTGATGAAGAAGATATTTTGTCCCTGCCTTATATTTTATGGGAGGAAGTGAAAAGTTAGGACAGTGTAAAATAGATATGTCTCTAAAAAGTCAATAGATCATGAAAACAAACAAGTAAACAAACAAAAACAAATAAGAAAATGGAATATTTGAATAATAAAAATAATGGATTTATTTTGTATTTAAATGAAGGCAGCATATACATTCTTTCAAAGAATATTTTATACAAATAATATTCCATGCATTTATCACATATTACAAAACAAAGGAAAAACAAGAAAATGTTCTCCAAAGTTGAAATGATACTGGTCACAGTATTTTTCCACAATGTAAATAACACCAGGAATAGAGAACAAAAAGTTATTGTTTAAAAATCCTAAAACTTTTTAAAGAGGGAACCAAAATTATAGTCATAAATAATTTAGAAATAAGAACAGCAAGTGGATTGTATATCAAACCTGCGAGATACAGCCAAAACTGTACTTAGGAAATTTTATAGACATAAATGCATCAATTAGGAGATAAAAGTTTTAAAATAAATAAGCAAGTTTAGAAAAAAGAAAACATACTAAAGAAAGTATAAAAAAGGCAATGAGGGCCAGTGAGATAGCTCAGCGGCATAAGCGCCTGCCTGGCAAGCACAAGGTCCTGAGTTCGACTCCTGGAACCCACATAAAGGGAAAAAGAAGGCCCAGTGACATTGCTCAGCAGCACAAGTGCCTGCTGGCAAGCGCAAGGTCCTGAGTTCGACTCCAGGTACCCACATTAAAAAAAAAAAAAGACAATGAAATTACTTGCCATATAAAAGTAAGCAAATAGGGCCGATGAGATAGCTCAGCGGCATAAGTGCCTGCCTGGCAAGCACGAGGGCCCGAGTTTGACTCCCGGAACCCACATACGAAAAAGGGGCCGGTGATATCGCTCAGTGGCACGGGTGCCTGTTGGCGCGCGAGGTCCTGAGGTCGACCCCCAGTACCCACACACACAAAAAAGTAAGCAAATATAATAAAATGTTATAATTAATACAACATAAAATATGTTCTTTTAAATAATCAGTAAAATATTTCAAAACATTTAGCAAGTTATATAAAGAAATAAGAAAAGAGAAGACACAAATAACACCAGAGATGAGAAAATTTGATAAAATTTCAGAAATTGTAGATATTTAAAATTTTTTAGAAAATCCAATATATAACATAATATCAATAAATATCAAAGACTTATAAAGTAAATGATTTTCATAGACTAAGAATAACTGAAGAAGAGATCAGAAATGTAAATATCCCAAGCAAGATAGAAGAAAATAAGGTTTGGATGAAAAAAACTGCTCATAAAAAAAGTACGTGACGAGGGTAATTTATTATCTGAAATCATTACCAATCCTTCAAGAAAAAACATAATTCCTAAATTCAAGAAAAAGGAAGTTCCTTTCCAGGGAAAGTTAATAGAAGAAATACTTTCTACCTAATTATGTGAGGATAGCAAAGCCTTGGTACCCAAATTAGATAGGTAAATCTCCTAAAAGAAAACTGTGCAATAATTTAACTTATGAATATAGAAACAACAACTACATTTTAAAAGTGCTGAATTCTGTTGGTGGGAATGTAAATTAGCACAGTCATTATGAAAAATCATATAAAAGTTCTTCAAAAAATTAAAAACAGCAGTACCATATCACCCAGGAATCCCACTAGTGGATATATTTCCAAAAGAAAGGAAATGATCATATCAAAGAGATAGGAGTGCACTCCCATGTTCACTATTCAAAACAGCTGAGACATGGAATCAAGCTAATGCCCATCAGTGGATGAATGGATAAACAAAATGCGGTAAACATACACTGTGGAATACTATTCAGATATAAAAATAAGGAAATCCTATAATTTTTAACAATATAGATGACTATTAGAGGATATTTTGTTAAGTGAAATATCAGGCATGGAAAGATTGATGCATGATTTCTACGTGGAATCTAAAAAAGTTGATCTCATCTTTAGAATGAAGTAGAGCAGAGTGGTGTTTATAGGGACTGAGGTGGTTGAGGGAGCATGAGGAGATGTTGGTGGAAGGATACAAATTTTCAGCTAGACAGGAGGAAGAAGTTAAAATCTATTGTATAACTTGGTGAATATAGTTAATATTATATTCTTAAAAATGCTAAGTGGATATAAAGTGTTTTAACTACAAAATGACTATGTAAGGTGATGCATGTATTTATTAGGTGGATTTAGTCACTCCACAATGTCTAAATACTTCACTGTCTAAAATCGTGTCATACATGGCAAATACGTAGAATTTTATCTATCATTGCAAAAACTTTTTTAAAGTGCTACATTGAATTTAGCAATATATCAAAAATTATACATCATAACCAATTAGTATTTATCCTAGGTATGCAGATATGAGTTGCCAAAAAACTCAATTAATGTAATTAATCACAAGCAATAAATACTTTTATTCATTCATTAGTATTTATGTGCTTATTTAATACATATTTCTAAAATGCCAATGGTGAGTAAGAGACTATTCTACGTATTGAGGTAAAAGTATAAACAAGATGGGTAGGATCGACAAAACTTGCATGAGATGAGTTTAAAAATCCATGTAAATCATCTTGATAGATATCCTAAATAGTATCCAAGCATGATAAATTTCAATATTCATTCCTGACAAAAGCCTTTAGCAAGAGAAGAAATATCTTCAGTGCAAATTTTCCATTTAGTACAGTGATGGCAAACAGGAATGGCAAGCTAAGGTCAAACATCATTCTTAATTGAGAAACATTAGCAATACTCTCTTTAAATTTCAGGAACTGGGAAAGGGTGTTTGTTTTCAATCCCAGTGTTCCAGAGAGCAGTTGACGTCTGACCAGAGCGAGTAAAAGAAGGTAAGACATGAGCGCACGTGCGTGCGTGTGTGTGCACATGAAGATACGCTGTTGAGATACAATATTGAAAAGGTGTGATCCATGAATTCTGATTATTTTTCTGCCATTCCTGTCCTTCAAACTTCTGGCTTTCTCTGCTCTTCTCTGTTCCCTAGGAAGCGTCATTTGGGCTTTCTTTCAAATTATATGCAACAAAGGGAGGCACTAGCAGGAAATCAGAGGGCAGGAGGAGAAAAATGTCAGGGCATTCTCCCTCTTTTCTTCCCCACTAGCTCTGGCTCTGTCAGTAGTTGAGTTCCTCTACAACCTCAGCTCCAGCTAGAGTGTCTGTTCCATGGTTCCTTACTGGGTTCCGGGAAGCGTACGCCCCACTCTCCCATAATAGCTTTTCGGTTTACACATTCCTTGGATGTCTCCCTTGTGTCTTGCTTTGGGTCTGCTCGTACATCTGAAATATCTTTACTTGAATCATCTTTTCTGCTGGGATTCTGTCTGATGACATAGTTGGTAACAGCGATAGTGTTGTCTCACTTAGAAAAGCTTTACTTCTAGTCTCTATAACTTGGAGCTCAACTGTTTTGAAGTCCTAGTTCTCAAAGGAGAAATTTTCCATTCAGTACAGTGATGGCTCTAATAATATAGAAGTTGAGTCTACCCCCTTGATATTTTTAGTTTCTTAAAACTAAAAATGCATGAAATCCTCAGGCAAAGAAAGCAGGGCTTACTTTTCTTGCTGGGTGCTTGATCCTTATCATCCAGGGAATTTCGGTTGCTGTTATGTTATGAGAATGGACCATTGTCTCTAAAACTCACATGATTCACTAAGACATTTCTTACTATCACGGTCTCCAGTGATAGCCTTTAATGGGAAATTGTGGACACCATTAGCCACTAAAGGCTCAGCTCCTAGGATAGTGAAGGTTTGGTTCATTCTGTAGCCAAAGTAATCACAGAGAAAATGGGTGACGCAAAGAGGAAGTTGTGGTATCAGCTTTAGCCTGATAATCAGATACGAGGAGGCACAAAAGCAGCCATAAGTGCTTACACTACTGATAATTTCTCTTTTAATCTCCTTTCTTGCTATTTTTAAATGAAGAGAACAAATGGAGTTTAATGTTGCAGTCAGGTTCCAGGTGGGTATATAATTGAATCACTCTCATCCCTTGAGTGTATTACCACTAATGGGATTTCATGGCTCCCTTGTGTGGAAGATGAGGCTTTCATCAACCAGCAAAAAGAAAGAAGAAAAGCTGAGTGGCAAAAGAACAGGGCTATGATGGTGAAGTCCACCCGATTTTCCATTCTCCATCTACCTTCCACGTAACTATTCTTTGGGAAGCCAAAATCTCCAGATTGTCTCACTGGGCTCCCTAATCTCTGGCTTCAGTTTGGGCCTGGCTGATGGGTGGTACCTGCGGGGAATTAGAGGGTAGGAAGAGGGAAGGGATTGATTAGGAGGTAGTGTTTTGACTTCTCTATGGCTGCAGCTTTTATTGGACACTCCTCCTTTTTACCACGCTTTCAGTAAGATCCCATAACATCACTAGTTCTTTCTCTTTTCCCTTCAGTGCTAGGGATGGAAAGGACTCCCTGCTGCCCTTTGGTGTCTTTATTTCCCTGTTTATTTTTCTAGCCCTGCCCTTGTCACCTTGTTTTATCCCCTTTATTAAAGATTTACTTAAACCGTCAGAGCAAATCCTCTTGATTTATGTCTATGGCAGTGTTAGAGAATAGTGGTAAAAGGATGCATTATTCAATAAATATGCTGGGATAACTTTTTCAGTATAAAAATAAAAATTAGATCCATATCTTATACCACACACAAAATTAATTCTAGATGGATTAAGGCTTTAAATGAAAAAATTTTAAACATTTAAGGAGATATATCATATTTATGAAATCAAAGTGGACAAATTTTTTTCTTTCTTTTTTTTTTTTGTTTGGTACTGGGAATCGAACTCGGGACCTTGTGCTTGCCAGGCAGGTGCTTGTGCTGCTGAGCTATATCCCTGGCCCATTATTTTCAATGAAATGTAAATGTTAAACCATAAAGAAAAAACAAAGAATGGTAAATATGAATATATTTAAATAAATTTTTGTATATGAAAAATATTCATAGTGTGATATGTCACAGACTAAGGGAAGATGTTTGTAACATAAATAACTGATAAGAATTTGTGTTTAAAATATATTTTTGAAATATATAGATCAGGGCCAGCGAGATGGCTCAGCAGCATAAGCACCTGCCTGGCAAGCGTGAGGTCCTGAGTTTGACTCCCGGAACCTACATATGAAAAAAGGGCCAGTGATATTGCTCAGTGGCACGGGCGCCTGCTGGTGCATGAGGTCCTGAGGTCGATCCCCAGTACCCACACACACACACACACACACAAAAAAAAAAAATATATATATATATAGATCATAAAGAAAATGTCAAACTAGTAGAAAAATTGGTAAAGAAACTTTCCACAGAAAAAAATCATGAAAAATCATATTGAATTATGGTCAGCTCACTTAGAGTTAAATAAATGCACAGAACATAATACAAAAACAAAACAAAAAAACCCAAACCGAGCAAGATAGTATTTCATAAATATCAAATTGGCATTTGGTTTGATAAGACCTAATGTTTCAATAAAATGGGAAAACTGGAAATCTCATAGTGTACTGGTGGGAGTAAAACTGGCCCAACCTCTTTGTTTTTTTTTTTATTTATTTTTTTTATTTTAAAGAGAAGAAAAAAACAAAACAAATCAAAAGAAGAACAAATTTTCAAAACAACATAATAGGAGAGTAACAATGGTTAATACATTACGTATTACTATCTTTAAGTTAGTTATTCAGGATACCAGACATTAGCATTCAATTGTCCAAACATTATTGGCACAAACCTTACTCTTCAATGAACTAAGTAAAATTGGTAGTGTATCTATCTTAACCATCTTATATATATATACAATTTTTTTCTCTTTCCCTTCTTTCTTTTCCCTATTCCAGTCTCTCTTTCCTTTTGACCAGTTTCTTTTTGATTCATCATGTCTATTGTACATTTTGGATCTTATTTACTCTTTCAGTTTCTTATACTAGAGAGACAATACGATGCTTACACATGTGCTTCTGGTTTATTTCACTTATGAGTATTTTCTCGAGTTGCATCCATTTACCTATAAAAGTCTCCAGTTTATCCTTCTTTATGGCTGAATAGTACTCCATTGTATAAAAATACCACATCTTTCTTATCCATTCCTCAGTTGATGGGCATTTGGGTTGTTTCCAAGATCTGGCTATTACAAATTGTGCTGCTATAAACATGGGTGCACATATATCGCTGTGGTACGATGTTTTTAATTCTTCTGGGAAGATGCCCAGAAGGGGAATAGCTGGGTCAAATGGGACCTCCAACCCTAGTTTTTTGAGGAATCTCCACACTGACTTCCACAGTGGCTGTACCAGTCGACACTCCCACCAACAGTGAAGAAGGGTTCCTTTTTCCCCACAGCCCCTCCAGCATTTGTTATTAGTTGATTTCTTTATAGTAGCCATTCTTTCTGGGGTGAGATGGTATCTCAGTGTTGTTTTAATTTGCATCTCTCGAATGACTAGTGATGTTGCGCATTTTTTTGTATATTTATTTGCCATTAGTATTTCTTCATCTGAGAAATGTGTATTCATCTCAGATGCCCATTTTTGGAGTGGGTCTTTAAATTTGGGAGGTCTGATTTTTTTGAGTTCTTTATATGTTCTCGATAGTAATCCTTTGTCTGAGGAACAGCTGGCAAACATTTTTTCCCACATTGTGGGTTGTCTCTTCACTCTGTTGGTGGTTTCTCTTGCTGTGCAAAAGCTTTTTAATAAGATGAGATCCCAGTTATTGATTCTTTGGGATAGTTCCCGTGCGGTTGAGTTTTTATTCATAAAGTCTTTGCCTACACCAATGTCTCCAAGGGTTTTACCTATCCTACCTTCCAGCAGATTTAATGTTTCTGTTTTAATATTTAGATCTCTGATCCATTTTGAATTTAGTTTAGTGCATGGTGAAAGATATGGGTCTAGTTTTAATCTTCGGCATGTGTAGAGCCAGTTTTTCCAGCACCATTTATTAAAGAGGCTATCTTTCTTCCAGCGAATGTGTTTGGCACCTTTGTCAAAGATAAGGTTGGCCCAACGTCTTTGAAGAGCAGGTTGACAATATCTAGTAATGTTGAATATTTGTGTGCCATCTGACCCAGCAGTTCCTCTTCTAGCTATGTATTCTGGATGAAACCTTTGCACAGAGCACAAAAACACATGTACAAAAATATTTATAGCTGCATTGATTGTAATAGAGTGAAACAGAAAACAATGCAAATAAACCATTAAGAATGGACTATGATCTATCATACAATATATTTAACCATATGGCAGTTAAAGTGAATGAATGAGAGCTACAGGTATCAAGACAGAGAACTCATGAGCAAAATACTGAGAAAAAGCTGTAAGATATAAAAGGAATGGAGATTATTGAAGAAGTATTTGAAATCTGGATTCAACATTTATGTCAAGCTTATATTCCAGATTTAGCCATGACAGTTGATAAGCAGTTTAGTTACATTCAAAATATGCTGCTTATTTTGGGTATATGCCCCTTCCAAATCACAAAACTAAGGAATAAAAATTTAGGTGTGCTGTAGTTAATTTTTTATTGACATTTAAAATAATTATTTATTTATTTATTTATTTATTTATTTTGTGGGTACCAGGGGTCGACCTCAGGACCTCGCATGCCAGTATGTGACTGTACTGCTGAGCGATATCACCGGCCCTTTTTTCGTATGTGGGTTCTGGGAGTCAAACTCAGGCCCTTGCGCTTGCCAGGCAGGTGCCTACACCGCTGAGCCATCTCACCGGCCCCCAATAATTTTTTAATATCTACTCCTTTCATAGATTTTTCCAGTTGTTTTAATTTTTAATTTATTTAAGATACTTCATTTCTTCAGAGTAGTTTTAGATACACAGCAAAATAAATAGGAAGGTACAGAGATATCCTGTACACTCCTTGCCCTGATACATGCATAGTATCTCTGTTTTTAGTGTGACTTAAAATGTAAGAAAAACTAAAAAGATCTATTGGCCCCAGGTAGTAATTGGTGAAGACTATTATGGTCTCTTCTTAAGCAAGATTTTGTTGTTCATGGTTTCAGTTACCTGTGGTCAACTTCGGTCCTAAAATATTAAATGAAAAATTCCAGAGGTGATGAAACCTCACACCATCTGGCTTGGTTCCACTCAGGGAATGAATCATCACTTTGCCCAACTTTTTTACACTGTATATGCTACTCATCCATCAGTCAGTAGCTAAGTAATCAGAATGTTGATCAGAATGAAGACAGGAAAGGCCAGGCTTAGAAGATTTCATTGGCAGTTGGAATAGAGGCCATGTGTATTACATTCCAGAATAAAATTATCTACATTTTGCCATGTCTTGAGAATTCTCAAAAGACAGACACTGAAGGTGGTGAAAAAATTAATCTGGTGGATGAAATTTCAAAGCAGCCCAATATTTAGGCTGCTTTTAGTGAGATTTATAGGGGAATTATGGACAAAAGCCCCAGCAGAAAAATTGGAAAAACTTAAATTTTAGCCCCAAAGGAACCACATATAAAGCTGGGGCAAAAGTTGATGTGATTGCTGAAGAGATTCACACCACTAAATGGAAGCCAAGTATTTTGTGTTGAGATAATGGATCTTAGGAAATGGCTAGATTCCACCAGTCACAGACCAAGGGTATAAAAGGTTAAACTCTTTTCAAAGACTTCACTTTTAGAAGAAAGTTTCAGGGTGCTCTGCTCATTCAAAGCCACTGAGGAAATTGTTTTCCCAATTTCAGCCATCCAGACACTCAGAGATCTCTGCAGCCATGGTCCAAATGGGCCAGGCTCTTGCCTGAGCTGGTGGCAGACTTTGGTATGATCCATGTGGTGCTGGTTGTTCAGGCATTTAGAATGCAAAAGTTGTGGTGTCATGGAAGCTTCCACCCAGAGTTCAAAAGAAAGCCTGGGAAACCAGGCAATGTGCCTCTGAAAGGTCACTGCATGAAACTGTGAGAATTAAGCTAAAAATGCACTGTAGACCGCAGGACACTGGTGATGTTAGGCATATGGATTATTAGCTGAGGAAACCTGTGGACATTGAGCAGAGCCAGCTCAAGAGGGAGGCCATGTGGGCTGCAACCAGCAAGGCCATAGTGTCAAGGCTGCCCAAGGTCTTTGTAGTTCATATCTGGCCACCACCTGCCTTGGGTGCTTTATGTAGAGCTACAGGATTTAATGCTTGCCCTGCTGGTTTTTGATCTTGCTTTGGTCTGATCCCTTTCTATATCCCTATATCTCCCTTTTGGAATGAAAATGTTTACCCTGTACCATTGTATGCTGGACCTATTTAAAATTCTTTTTCATTTTTATAGGGGCTTCCAGCAAGGAGTTTGCCTTGAGACTAAGTGGAGGTTTTGGGCTTGGACTTTTCAGCACCTACGGAACGTTAAGACCTTAGTGACTCTTAGAAGTGGACTACATACACTTTATACATAGTGAGATGGATATGAGCCTTTGGGGTATAGGGACAAGATGTTATGACTTAGATCTAAAATGTCCTCCCAAAGTCTCATATTTTCAGAGGTGGGACTTTTGGAAGCTGATTGGAATACTGTAGTGCTCTACTCATCGGTGGATTGACCCATTGATGAGCTCATAGCTAAATGTGCTGTTAAGAGCTTGCACCTGATTGGAAGAGGTATGTCACTGGGATGTCTTTGGAGGGTGCATCTTCCTCCTTTGATCCTTCTCTCTCTGCTTCCTAGCTGCTGTAAGGTGAGCAGCGTTCCTTCACTATGTCCATCCACCATGTTTTTGCCTTGCAGCCAGCTGACCTTGAGCTGAATTCCCTTAACTATGAGCTAAATTAAACCTCTCTCCCTTCAAGTTGTAGGTGTTAGCTAATACAGTATTTTTTTTTAAGTTAGAAATCTATGATAAAGTCAGAAAACTCTTCACCTACTATGACAGGAAGTGAAGTACAGAATGTCTGATAAGTAATAAATTAGCTGATTAGCATGTTTAAGTCCTTTTATTTTTAAGACTTATAATCTTCATTTCCAGATGTCTTCATACCTCAAAACTATAGTTTTTCTCACCCAAGCTTAATGAAAGTGCTGAATGCTCCAAGTCCCTGCTCTTTACTCAGGCTTTTGAACTCACATCACAAATCAGCAAATGTTTCAAGGAAAAAGGCAGCGGAAAGCACTATTGTCTCCTAGGGACTGAATTGTTCTCTCCATAGATTGAAGTCCTATTGTATAATGTGATTATATTTGGAGATTGGCTTTTAAAAGATAATAAAGGTTGAATTGGGTTATAAAGTTGAGGCCCTATCCTTAGAATTGGTGGCCTTATAATCTTCTCTCAAATTATATTCTATGTAGCCTTGGTGATGCTTCTTATTTCTTTGAGTTTTCTGTTCCCTTTTTGCCAACTTTTTCTTGTGTTTCTTTACACTGTATAATGAATGTATTTATAACTACATATTAATTTTGACAACTAACATTTATATTGTCATCAACTTGTAAATATTTAGTAATTTCTCTTATATTTAGTTATAGCTAAATTTATTAATATCTTAATTTCCAAATATATAAGATATTTTAGATGTCTGTCTGCTGTTCTAATTTTATTGCATTATGGTCAGAGAACATGGTTTATGAGATATTCAGGTAAAGATTAAATGAGGGAAGGTATATAAACCAGGACTTCTTATGTTATTATTATAGACAGCTAAGTTAGGTAGAAATATTATGGGTAGTCTGGTAGAGCTGGGCCCACAAGAGAGTCAGTGCAAAGATGTAAACTCTTTGCAACTGTGGCCAGAGGCGTGACTGTTAGAGGCCAGGCCTCAAGAGAAAAATGAAATAACCAGGCCTAAGATAAATGGTGACACCTAGTCTAATAAAGTCTAGAGAGACATCAGTCACCTCAGTGGGTGACCAAGACCCTCGGACTCATGGCTTCCTGAAAAGTTCTTTGTTCTTTCCATGTACACTTGGTACGTGACTTGCTGCCACATTGGATCAATATTACTTAAGTGGCTACACTTATCTTATTGGTTGATCATAGCTTTAACCCACGTTGTACCCACATTGTTGTGCTCTATAAAACTTCTCCTGAAAAGTCACCCACTTTCTGAGTCCCCCTTCTGTCTCTCTTAGGCAGAAGCTATCTGTTCCTCAATAAATATTTTCTACTCTTAACCTCTGTTGTTCCTTAAAATTCATTCTTCGATTTTGGAGAACACAAACTCGGCATACTGGACATCTAGAAGGTTGGAGCTTGTAATATTTCCTTTATATCATTTGGAGGTCCTCTATCATTCCTATATCACTATTTTGTATTATTTGTCTTTCTGTGCTTGGCTTATTTCACATATCACAATGTAGACTTTATTTTTATTCTTGTCTTTTCCCAGTTCCCCGTAAAAACATAAAACAAATTAGAACCTGCCAGCCTTCTTTCCTTTGAGCACTTTCTTGTTTCTTTGCAAGTCATCTGCTGTTAGTTGCTGATTCTTTTTTCTCAGGGAAATCTTCACTCTCAGAGGTCAGCTGGTAGGGCAGGAGGTCTGGCCTTTGTAGCACCTATAATGAGTCTTGAGAAATACTGTTCAAAAATACCCTTAAAAGATAAAATGTTGGTTTTGATTACTGAGCCAAGAAATTTTGTGAACTGAGGCTCTACAAAGGACAAAAATCTTGTAGGGATTTGGCATTGGAGCTTTTTAAAATTATGTACATCCATATTGAAGATTTAGCATGTGTCCACTGAACAGAATGACACATATGTAGACATGATAAATGTTAAGTTTGTGTCTGTAATTTTGGGCTATGACTCATTTCTTCTTTTTCTGAGTTCTCAAGTTTGGTTTTGTATTTGTTTGGGATAGAAAAAAATTATGTTTTTTTTGGGTAGAGAACTCTGTTGATTAATGATTTTTAAAAAGTTCCATTGAAGTTTTACGCACTTAAAATTATTAGGAATTCAACAAAATAGAAAATTTAGACTTTTATGTACATTTTCTAAATTGTATTTATGATGGAAAGATTGAAAACAAGTGGCTTGGTTGCAGTGTGACAAACGTATTCACAGTGCTTATTCTCTTGTTTACTTTGTGATCAGTGGATAAAATATTAATATATATTGAACACAATGCCATAAAAATCTTTCAAATGCAACTTCTGTAACTATGTGGAAAGCTGTTTACACCTTAGCCAATGAAAGACCTAAAGGAAGGGTTGCTTAGTTTGGGTTTTCGAAACTGTTCATTTGGAAATTGGTGCCCAAAGAACAGATTTTACTCTTGTGTATTAGGAAACCACCTCATCACTATGCTAAATTGGAATTTCCTACTTAACCACCAAAACTGTCATAGTTTTCCTAAATGTATAGAAAGTTACAGGTTTGTTTCTGAGTATTATTCGTGTTTTGTAAGTTTAGTTGACAGATGATTTGAAATTGAAATATTGCTTTCATAGATAAAAAATCTTTTATTTCTATTTTAAATTTGTATTTATTTTTAATTGACAACTAACAATTGTATGTATGTATGAGGTATGTTGTGATGTTTTGATATATGTAAGCATTACTGAAAATTCAACCACACTAATTAACATATCTATTACCTCACTAACAGCACTTTTTTTTTGTGCTGAGGAGGTTCAAATTATATTCTCTTAGCAGATTAAAAATATACAATAAATATCTTGTTAATAACTGTGGCCACCATGAAATATAATAGGTCACTAAAACTTGTTCCTCCATTGTAAATGTAACTTTGTACATTTTGAGCAACATTTTCCTTTCTCCATTTCTCTTTCTTCCTGCCAGCCTCTATCTTTCTACTCTTTGTTCTATGAGGTCACAGATGTTAGATTCCACATACAAGTGAGATGGCGTAGTATCCCCCTAGAGAACGGTATGCTAAGTGATATAAGGTAAGCATGGTAAGTGCTTCACATGGATTGTCTGCTCGCTATGAATCCATGGCAGGTTAAACTTACCCACAGTATTTTAAATGATTGTGTTTTCTTCTTTTTAAAAGTTGAATAGTATTCAACATAGGTGTTGTGTACCTATACACCTATGTATATACATATATTCCACATATATAACACACATATATGTATATACACACATCACATTTTACCCACTCATACACTGGTGGACACTTAGGTTGATTACATATCTTGGCTACTGTGAATAATACTGAGAAAATGTGTTGGGAAAACTGGATATCCACAAGCAGAAGAATTAAATTGGACCCTTATGTTTATCATATACAAAAATCAACTCAAAATGGATTAGACTTACTTATAAGACTTGGAAGTATAAAACTACTAAAATAAAACGTAGGAGAAAACTTTATGACATTAATCTGGGCAACAATTTTTTGGATCTGACCCCAGGAACACAGGCAACAAAAGGAAAAATAGAGAAATGAGATTGTAATAACTTAAAACTTACAGTCAGCAAAAGAAATAACAGAGTGAAGAGACAATCTATGGATTGGGAAAAATATATGTGAATGACACATCTGACAAGAGGCTAATATTAAAAATATATAAGGAAAAAATATATAAAGAACTCAAACAATTCAATAGCACAATAAAAATGGGCAAATGATCCAAACAGACATTTCTCAAAAAAATGGAAATGATCAATAGATAAAATACACTCATCATTTCTAATCATTGGCAAAATGAAAATTAAAACCACAATGAGAGAATAGCTATTAGAATGGCTGTTATCGGGCCGGTGAGATGGCTCAGTGGCATAAGCACCTGCCTGGCAAGCGCAAGGTCCTGAGTTCAACCCCCGGTACCCACAAAAAAAAGAAAAAAAAAAAAAAAAGAATGGCTATTATCAATAAGACAACGATGGCAAGTGTTGGAGAAAAGTGAACCCTTGTACATACACTGTTGATGGGAATGTGAATTCCTATAGCCATTCTGGAAAATCATCTGGTGGTTTCTCAAAAAACTGAAAATAGAATTACCGTATGATTCAGTGATCCTGCTTCTGAGTGTACATCCAAAGGGGCTGAAATTAGATGTCAGAGAGGTATCCAAGCACCATGTTCTTTTCAGCAGTATTCATAATGGCTGAGAAATATCCTGAGTCTTCATCAATGGATGAGTGGCTAAAGAAAACATGGGCTGTATACACACACACACACACACATATATATAATATGATTAAATACTGTTTACCATTTTAATTCATACTGATTTGTGATTATGAACTTATTCATAAGTACCATCAAGCAAAAATATTATCCAAGAAAATACAAAAAAGGAAGGGGATTAAGGGATGGGTGGTGGGGGGAGTGAAGGAAGGGAAAAGGGATGAGAAAAGGAATTAAGATGTGTTATGTACATGTACCAACTACCCTCAAGAGTGTAAACATGATGTACTACACACATGTACTGATCAACTAAATTTTAAAAGAGACTTAAAGAGAGAAATGTCAATACTTCCTTGAAAGCAACACTTTGATTTTCGGTATCTTTTGACATTAAATTACTTCTAAGTAATTTTAGCAAAAGAGTCTCTCCACTCTGATTTGCTATTGTACTGTATACAAGCCAAAATTACTGTACTGCATACTTTGTTAATGCCATGGATAGTAATTAATTTAAAGAACTAAATGCTAAGCATTTATAACATAGGCTTTTTTTTTTTAAATTGAAATGTGTTCAACGTAAATTCAAAAGTTTTCGGCAAGTTGACATACAAGAAGAGACAGAAAGATAAAACAAAAAAGATGATATTCATGGATTACAAAAATCAGTTTATACTTTAAAATCATATTTGAGGTGAAGAAGAAATACATAACATAAGTTTGACTTTTATTGGGGTAAAAAAGCAAAGCAATCATTTAGAATCATAAGCATCTTTTTGACTCAGAAAACACATAATTTATGAATGACTTGGTGGTGAAAAAGGAGCCTTTATTTATTTGGCTGGCCCCTAGGTGGTGATAAAAGTGCTGCATCTTAGAAAAGGCAAAGCCAGAAAGACAAATGAAAGCAGCTCACTGAGTTCTTTTCAGAGGATTCTGACTTTGATTTCTGTTTCTTTGGGATAAGTTGACTCAAGTTATCTGATACTTTTCATATTTTTGCTCATATGAACCAATATAATGCTGGGTGTTTTCTGATTCCTTCTTTCTACCCTCTCCTCTCCCACTAAATCTGGCATAAATACAGTTTTGGACATTTATTTCCTTAACTATCATCCTTGAGTCCCCAAACCTTAGTTTTGATAAAGATCTATAATGATGACAATGATGGTGACATAACAAGAACCACTCACAGGCTATGTTAAAAATTGCTTAATATTCACTTTGAATATAGGCATAAAAAATAATCTGCTAAACAATTTCATATGTAATTATTATATCACAGATGAATTCCAGAGTTTCATATTCATTTAGTTGATGTGAAGACATATCATTTAGCAAGACAGCTTCCATGAACTGAAGAAACTGATTCACAGTATGTATTCTCAAAATTGAACACCTCTTTCTTTTTAACAAATAAAAGTTTCTCAGAGAAAATTAATATTTTTTTGTTTTATTTTTATATTTAGATAGATATCCATCTTATATTTTCAATACAACATGTTCCCTTGATGCTTTATCTATAGTTATAAGCATAATATATAAGTTCTGATATTAATAAATGTTTATTTTATTTCTATTAAAAAGAAACTATTTTAGAGCAGTTTTAGATTTATGGAAAAATCATAAGAATAGTAGAAGACAGTATTCCTATATCCCATACCCAGTTTTCCTTATTAATGTCTTACATTAATGTTGTATAATTATGGCTTATATCTAGATGTCCCCCCAAATCCTTATGTGGTCATAGGCAGGGCTTTTTCAGAGGTGGCTGGATCTAGAGTATGTGATGCTGGGATTGATTCAAGGTGCAATGCTAGGATTAAGGACACTAGGATTAAGGGTGGGAGTGCTACCTGTCCTAGTAGACTGGATAAGATATAAGGGATAGAAAGAGCTGTGGTCGTCCCTTGTTTCTTTCTACCTTCTGTCCTCCATGAACTGTTTCTCCTCTGCGATGCCTGTTTGCCATGCCACCCTCCCTTGGAACCAGCCTATTATGGACTGAAATCTTTGCGAACTGTGAGCTAAATAAACCTTTCCTCCTTTAACTTTGGGTGTGGGGTATTTTGCTTTAGCAATGAGAAAAGTAACTAACATAGAATTATTTATTATAATAAGTGAGTTAATATTGCTATATTGCTACCACCCTGAATCAACCCATATTTTATTCAGATTTTCTTTGTTTTTCCCTTATGACCTTTTTCTGTCCAGAATCCCATTCAGGATGCCACATCACAATTGTAGCATTTTGTTAAGGTCCTCCTCTTGGTTGTGACAATTTCTATCTGATGATCTGGACACTTTGGAAAGTACTGGTCAGGTATTTTGCACAAAGTTTTAACTTGGGTTTGTTTGATGTTTTTCTCATCACTAGATTGAGGATATGTGAGATGTAGAGCGCCACTTATATCACACCGTATCAGTGGTTCATACCATCAACTTGACTTATTGTTGCTTTTGACCTTAATTGCTTGCCTGAGGTAGTGTTTGTCAGTTTTCTTCACTGTAAACTTATTCAGTCCTATATTGTGCATATTGGAAGGAAGTCACTGATCAAGCTCTGACTGAAGGACTAGCAGAACTCAGGAGTTATGCTTCTCCTCTTTGAGTGGGAAGTAGCTACATAAATTATTCGTAATTCTTCTGGCCAGAAAACTGACATTAACAAAATTTTAGGTGCTTAACTACTTCTCCATGAATTTAATAGTCACTCTGGATTAAGAAGCATATTCAATCTAAAAGATAAACGTCCCAATATTTTAGTAACAAATATTCCACTAACATTCTGAAAATCAGAATACTTACTTAATGTCTATTTTAAACAGAAAATAAAGGCAACAAAACAGTAGAATTGATAATCTCCATCTAATATTAATTATTATCTAAGCTAAGCTGGATGACTAAAGAGTCAGCTCATTGTCTCTGTATTATCTGCTTAAATACAAAAGTGAAAGAGCTCTGCGACACACCTCCTTTTAGGCTCTGTACTGAACCACTCTAGTACAATGGAGCATCATTTCTAAGCCGCAGTGTAAATGGCATGCCCAGAATTTGGACATGATGGTGCCCTGACTTAGAGGCTTGAATACAATGACCAATAATATGCTTGCTTCCCAGGAAAAATTATAGAGCTGTTTTCTTTTAAACTCAGATATAAACTTGTTCTTGTTACAGCACCCCAGTTTCCCGAGATTAGCAGTTCTGTATAAAAACGAGCCAAAAATTTGTCATCACCACTACTACCTTTAATCGAGCATGTAGTGTGAGCCTGATATTATATTAACTTATTTATATATTTTTTTCTTTAATAAAGTCTAAAATAATCTTATGAGGAAACTAAGGCTGAGAAAGATAACTGACTTGGTCATGATAACATAGCTGGCAATGTTCTGCTCAAACTCAGAAACTGGAACAAACCCAGGTTTTTCCATCATAGAAGCAGGTACTTATAATATATGCTACGCAGTGCTACCACTATAGTGCATTAAGTAGTTCCCCTGGCCTGCACTGAAGTTTGTACCATGGACTTTGTGGGCAGTGAGTATTTGGACTGTTACTTTGTCTGCGAGTCCCTACTTGGTAATGTTTTGAAGATGAAACTAGAAACATCCAGATAAACACAACCATGTCTTATTCCCAGACACTAGGATAAGATTTTCAAGGAGTGGATGCCTCCCCATTAGAATGATCTTGAGTGCTCCTTTTCCTTTCTTCCAGTTATTCACTCTTCTTAGATGTGAACTACAGGCGGGGACCTTGGTCGACTTAAATAGAATAGGCATTTTTGAAAGGTTATTGGATGCTCATGGAATTGCTATGAAGGTTAGAAAACCAGGCTCAAAGACTGACTGGTGCAGAAAACAAATGATGCAACCAGAACCATAGTAAAACCAGGCCCTGGAAGCCATAAGTGCAGACCCTAGAGCTAATAATAATTTTTATCAAGTGAGATCCAGAAGGTGATGCCCAAGGAATATGCAATATTTGCAGTGCTTGCCTTCAGTACATAATCAAGGGGACTTAAGAAAATCTCAGTAATCAAGGCAAATAATATTTATTTTATTTTATTATTTTAAATTTATTTTTGTATTAGTACATGTTTGTGATACATGATGAATAAATCCATTGTGGGGAGTTGCTACACGTACATGTCACATCTCAATGCTTTTTACTTCCCCTTGCACTCCATACTCTCTCCCTTCATCCCTAGATTCCCTTCCCATCTGCAAAAGGTCTACCTCCTGTTTTCTAAAATCAACCTTTTATTTTGCTCTTTAAATTATTTATACTTTGGGTTTCTCATATGAAAGATACCATGTGATATTTAATCTTTTGTGTCTGATTTATTTCACTTAGCAGTATAGTCTCAAGGTGCATTTTCCTACAAACGACTCAACATTTTCTTTATGGCTGAGTAGTACTCCATTGTGTATATTTCCGTATTTGCTTTATTCGTTCATCTGTGATGAGCATGTACGTCACTTCCAAGATTTGGCTATTATGAGTTGTGCTGCTATGAACATGGGTATGCATATATTACCACAATACGATGTCTTTAACTTTTTGAGTAAGATACCTAGGAGGGGAATAGCTGGGTCAAATGGAATTTCTATTTTTAGTTTTTTGAGGAATCTTCATACTGATTTCCATAGTGGTTGTCTTATTTACATTCTCACCAACAATGTAGAAGTGTTCCTTTTCCCTCAGAGCCTCACCAGCATTTGTTGTTTTTTGAGTTCTTGATGCTGGCCATTCTTTCTGGAGTAAGACAGAATCTTAGTGTTGCTTTGATTTGCATTTCTCTATGACCAAAGATGCTGAACATTTTTTCATTTTACTTATTGGCTATTTTTTTTTTCTTCTGAGAAATATCTATTCATTTCAGTGGCCCATTTTTTGATTGGGACTTTTATTTTCAGGGGCCTAATTTTTTCGAGTTCTGTATACGTTCTAGATGTTAATCCTCTGTCTGAAGAGTAGCTGGCAAAACACATACCCATTCTTTAGATTGTCTCTTCATTCTGTTTGTTGCTTCCATTGCTGTACAGAATCTTTTCAATTTGCTAAAAATTATTGATTCTTGGTGTTATTTTTTGTGTAAATGGGGTTTTTTGTTCAGAAGCTTCTAAGGCAAATAATATTTTAATAAAATCTTTTAAAAATCAAGATCAATGCAAAAATCCATGATTGACAAAATTTTAAATAAGGATGGGATAATGATAAAAGATAAATAATGTGAGTCACAGAATTGAGAGGTTTGTGTGTTTTCATATGTTTGTGTACTGGGAAGATCAGTTCAAGACAGCATGAATTTGAATTTGTATGTGTAGAACATCTAAAGCTTGGAATACTTGTTTACAGCTATGTGCTATTCTGGAACTCAAGATATGGTAGAGCTGAAGACATAAATTTAAGGATCTTTGTCAAAGAGGCATTGGGCCGGTGAGATGGCTCAGCGGTGTAAGCGCCTGCCTGGCAAGCACGAGGGCCCAAATTCGACTCCCAGATCCCACATACGAAAAAAGGGCCGGTGATATCGTTCAGCGGCATAGGCGCCTGCTGGCGCACGAGGTCCTGAGGTCGACCCCTGGTACCCACAAAAAAAAAAAAAAAAAAAGAGAGGCGTTAGTGGACATCACTGGACAGGAAGAAACTTCCTAGGGAAGAAACAGACAGAATGGAGGACTGAGTTCTACAGAACGTTCACACTTAATTAGGGGTAGACGAACTGGAAGCAGTGGGAGAGAAGTGAGGGAGGTGGCAGGATAATCAGGAAGGAACGCTGTCCCAGGGACCATGAGGGAAGACACCGTCAAGATTAAGAGGTGGAAGTAATTAAGAACATGAGACAAGTTACAAACAAATTAGACAAGCATATTAGCTATCCTTTATAAGCATTTGACACATACCCATGCATTTAACACACACACACACACACACACACACACACCTTCATATAAACCCTATGAAGAAGGCATTACCCTCAGCTGTTACATGAACGAATACTAAGATACTGAGTGGCAAAGAACAGGCTTCAGGTCACACAGCAGTGAATGACAGAGGGATGTGGAACTGAGGTCTGTCTGAATGCAAAGCTCATGTGGTCTGGTGTTTCCTGCCAGACTCAGTTTGATCTGTGTTTGATTACCAGCGTCCAGTAAAGCTTTGGAAAGATCTGGGTGCTCAAGCACCAACGTCTTGAAGATTCTGATTCTGCAAGTCTCAGGAAATTCCTGGGAGACTGCTTGAGTCACAGCTTATCTGTTTAAAAACTTTATCTGTAAAATAAGGTATTTGGACCAGATGATAACTAAGCTCAATGATTTGTGACTAACCTTCATAAGAAGAGCAGACAGTGATCTAATGAAGTATATTTGTTTTTTATTCAGAAAAGGATTTTATAATTTCAGTAACAAAGATCTAATATTCTTTCGTAGTACAGAACAGCCAGAAAGTTAGTAACAGAATGAAATCACAGAGTATAATGAAATCACAGTCCCTAGGAGTTTGCAAAATATAACCCGTAGGAAATCATCTTCTATTGGTACTTGAGTTTATGATAATGCAACAGCACATTCTATCTCCTTTATTATTTAGTTATTTGAGTTATGATTTGCTGTAATTATTACTTTGCTTATAAAGGAGAATGTCTGCTTCATTAAGGAGGTAAATAGGAGCAAAAAAAAATCTTGCTTCAAAATGAGTTTCAACATTTTACTAAATGACATTCTTATTTAATTTAACATTTGGTTTTGATTAACTTAATGTAGTTCATAAAGTAGCCTCTGCAAACCACTGTAATAATTTGTTTCTAGTTTTGTTTGGCATTGAGCACGATGTGTTGTGCAGAGTGGATGTTTAACATTATTGTTTGTTGAATGAAGTAGAGAAAAATTGGAAATAAGATGGTTGTTGTTGATGTGGTAGTTAAAGGAAACTAATAAAACTTGATTTCAGAAAACTACACTTACAAAAACATAATTAGGGACAAAATACAGCTTGGATAAGCCTTATTATGATATTGACATATCATATTATGATATGACATAGCTGTCATATGATATTATGATATATGACAGCTTTTTAGAAAACATGAGAGATTTTACATGATTTGTATTTTCTGTGCATACTATAGAGTCCTGTAACTTATTAAATTGAGAGGGATAGCTACATATTATAGTACAAAATTAGAGGTTATTTATGCCAATATTGCCTGTGCCTGGTAACAAAATAACATTTTAATAACAGAATTATGAAGTACAAATATTGACTGTTCTGATGAAATCTAGCATCATCTTCTGATCTTTTATTAAACTGTAATACTTGGGATCTGTATGTATGTTTTGGGAACAGGATTCAAAGCGCTTTGCAAACATTGAGCAGCATTTTGAGTACCAGTGACTGATGACCTCTTAGAAAGTGATCCCTCTGGCTGTGCCCACCAGGCCACTTGGATGTGAGACCTTACGGAACCTCATGCAGGCTCCTATTTTAACAACAATCGAACAAACATTTTTTATCTTTCAACCACAATTTCCATCAAAGAAGAGCATTAGAAGAGTTAATTTTTTTGCTACTAATAATATCAGCATTTAAAATACCTTGTCTTAGGATGTCCACTGTCCCCACTCTTATTCAACATAGTTCTGGAAACTTTAGCCAGAGCAATTAGACAAGAGAAAGAAATAAAAGGAATAATGATTGGAAAGGAAGAAGTTAAATTATCATTATTTGCAGATGACATGATACTCTACACAGAAGACCCCAAAAACTCCACTAAAAAACTGCTAGATTTAATAAGCAAACTCAGTAGTGTAGCTGGATACAAAGTCAATACTCAAAAGTCAATAGCCTTCCTGTACACAAATAACAAACTTACTGAAAGGGAAATTAGGGAAACAATACCTTTCACAATAACATCCAAAAAAATGAAATACCTAGGAATCAACCTCACAAAGGATGTAAAAGACCTCTATACTGAAAACTACAGTACTCTGAAAAAGGAGATTGAAGAGGATATCAGAAAATGGAAAGATATCCCTTGCTCCTGGATAGGAAGAACCAATATAGTGAAAATGGCCATACTTCCAAAATTGTTATACAGATTTAATGCAATTCCAATCAAAATTCCAACAGCATATCTCACAGAATTAGAGAAAACAATCCTAAAATTCATTTGGAATCAGAAGAGACCTAGAATAGCAAAGGCAATTCTGGGCAACAAACGCAAGGCAGGGGGTATCACAATCCCTGACTTGAAATTATACTATAAAGCTACTGTGATAAAAACAGTGTGGTACTGGCAAAAAAACAGACCTGAAGATCAATGGAACAGATTAGAAGATGCTGAAACAACCCCAGACATACTAAGCCACCTTATCTTTGACAAAGGTGCCAAACACATTCGCTGGAAGAAAGATAGCCTCTTTAATAAATGGTGCTGGAAAAACTGGCTCTACACATGCCGAAGATTAAAACTAGACCCATATCTTTCACCATGCACTAAACTAAATTCAAAATGGATCAGAGACCTAAATATTAAAACAGAAACATTAAATCTGCTGGAAGGTAGGATAGGTAAAACCCTTGGAGACATTGGTGTAGGCAAAGACTTTATGAATAAAAACTCAACCGCACGGGAACTATCCCAAAGAATCAATAACTGGGATCTCATCTTATTAAAAAGCTTTTGCACAGCAAGAGAAATCACCAACAGAGTGAAGAGACAACCCACAATGTGGGAAAAAATGTTTGCCAGCTGTTCCTCAGACAAAGGATTACTATCGAGAACATATAAAGAACTCAAAAAAATCAGACCTCCCAAATTTAAAGACCCACTCCAAAAATGGGCATCTGAGATGAATACACATTTCTCAGATGAAGAAATACTAATGGCAAATAAATATACAAAAAAATGTGCAACATCACTAGTCATTCGAGAGATGCAAATTAAAACAACACTGAGATACCATCTCACCCCAGAAAGAATGGCTACTATAAAGAAATCAACTAATAACAAATGCTGGAGGGGCTGTGGGGAAAAAGGAACCCTTCTTCACTGTTGGTGGGAGTGTCGACTGGTACAGCCACTGTGGAAGTCAGTGTGGAGATACCTCAAAAAACTAGGGTTGGAGGTCCCATTTGACCCAGCTATTCCCCTTCTGGGCATCTTCCCAGAAGAATTAAAAACATCGTACCACAGCGATATATGTGCACCCATGTTTATAGCAGCACAATTTGTAATAGCCAGATCTTGGAAACAACCCAAATGCCCATCAACTGAGGAATGGATAAGAAAGATGTGGTATTTTTATACAATGGAGTACTATTCAGCCATAAAGAAGGATAAACTGGAGACTTTTATAGGTAAATGGATGCAACTCGAGAAAATACTCATAAGTGAAATAAACCAGAAGCACATGTGTAAGCATCGTATTGTCTCTCTAGTATGAGAAACTGAAAGAGTAAATAAGATCCAAAATGTACAATAGACATGATGAATCAAAAAGAAACTGGTCAAAAGGAAAGAGAGACTGGAATAGGGAAAAGAAAGAAGGGAAAGGGAAAAAAAATTGTATATATATATAAGATGGTTAAGATAGATACACTACTAATTTTACTTAGTTCATTGAAGAGTAAGGTTTGTGCCAATAATGTTTGGACAATTGAATGCTAATGTCTGGTATCCTGAATAACTAACTTAAAGATAGTAATACGTAATGTATTAACCATTGTTACCCTCCTATTATGTTGTTTTGAAAATTTGTTCTTCTTTTGATTTGTTTTGTTTTTTCTTCTCTTTAAAATAAAAAATAAAATAAAATAAAAAAAAATTAATAAAATACCTTGTCTTTAGTTTTTAGCTTCAAGAGTTGAGTCTCAATGCTAATTACTTGGAGAAATCTTAATAGCATGCTAATCAGAAGAATTACCATTTCATGAAAACTTCTTGGGCACTTTATATATATAATCTCATTTAATCTCTGCAACAATCAGACAAGATGGGCTTTGTTAATCCTCTTTTACAGACAGCCAGAGTTTGAGGTTTTGCCCCAAATCATAGAGTTATTAAGTGGTAGAGTTAGAGTTTGAGTCCCAATTTTTCTTACTTTAAAATCTCAACTGTTAATCACTAAAACACTATGGTAATTAGGACTGACTCCTGTAATGGTGATTGGAGTGATATCTGGCGCTATGTTATGGGAAATTCAGCTAGTTCTAGTTCTACTAGCAGACCTGAGGCATTAAAAGGGTCCTACATAGTCTACATAGTTTTATACTTGTCCAAAGTCATGATACAATCTTCACGTAACTCATTTTAAAACTTGGAGATTTCCAATCTATAAATGCTTTAATTCAGCTAACGCGAATACAGACCATTCCCAGAAATGATGTTGCAGGAAAAGTTATGTTGTAACTAACTATTGAAAAACTCCAGCAGAGGTCTCGAATGAATTAAGGTATTCTTTGAATTATCTTCTCTAAAGGTATTGCTCCATTGATATCATTTTATTGTTTTCTGGCTTGCAAAATTTCTGATGAGACTGTAATGTAATTCTTCATTTTTGTTGTTCTTCCATATGTAGCATGATTTCTGACTGCTTTGAAGATTTCCTCTTATCTTTGATTTTTGGTACTTTTAAGATGACACATCTAGGGGCTTTATTTTTTAATTATTCTTTCTCTTTCTGGGAGATTTTTTCGATAAGTGGCTTGATATGTTTTATTATTTTGAGAAAACTCTCAGCTACCGTCTCTTCAAATGTTTTTTTCTACTCCATCCTCTCCTCTTTTTCCTTCCTCTTCTACGGTAGCTCCACCATCCTCTCATGATCTGCTACCAACAAGCCATGACCATTGTACCAGGTCTTCTTGAGGATACCTATATTTCCTTAGATTTCAGGCTAGTTGATGCCCTGCATTTCTGTTCTTTGATGGAAGTAAGTAAAATTACAATTTGTACATTAGCTAGCCTTTCTTCTTAAGGTAGGAAAAAACTCCCATTTTTTATCTCTTAGATTAAAGCTGGAATTCTCTTTAAGTGGATTTGGGGAGTTTATGATGAAAATTTTATCAAAAATTTGGTTACTTTCCATGGGGACAAAGGTTCAGATGTTGTGTTACTCCGGCATCTGCTATAGCTCCTTGCTGGTTTTCCTTCTGCATCATTGTCAATTACATGTCGGCAAATTCAACAGCTAATGGCTGCTCACTTATCTTTTCTTAATAAAATCTCAGATATTCTGCATATAGTGTGATAACTCCTTTCAGAATCACTACACAATTTCTGCATTTACAAGACAGCTCATGCAGTATTTTATTTCTCAAAATCTTCCAACAGTGGAGGAAATTGCCACTTGAATTCATTTGGAAGGAAGCTCAATTTATTGTTATTAGTTCCTGTGGAAAAGGGGATTGTATTTATGGAGCACAGTGTCTTTGAATGAAGCAAAGGATGAACTTTTAGTAGGTTTTGAGGAAGTGCAGAGTTCAAGGATTTGCTGACACTCAGGAGTACTGAGGAGAATGTGTGCCTCATAGATTTTTCTGTGGTTACATTTTTATGACTTGGATTAGGGGCAAAGAACAGTTAATCATGTGCTTCCATTCTTGAACTTGGAAAATAACATTTTATTCTCTCTACTTATTAAGATGTAGACAACTTATTAGACAGCTAATTATTTGATTGCCTATTGTAATGGTTGATACATGTGTCAATTTGAGAAGTTTAGAAGCTTAGCTAAGTGACTCAGTTCTACATCCTAGGGTACAGAGGACGTGCCCTGGGATGGCTGTTTATGCCCTAGGATGTTGTAATGGTTGATTCATTGTGTCAACTTGAGAAGTTTAGGAGCTTAACTAAGTCACTGAGCAGTTCTACATCTTGGGGTGTAGAGGACCCACCATAGGGTGGGTAACCTGCTTGCAATATAAGGGAGGAAAAGAGGCTTACTCTCCCCCTTTTCGCTTTTGTTGCTTTTGCTGCCGCCGTGACCAGTTGCCCCTCTGCCTTGTGTCACTCTACCTTGGAACCAGCTGATTACAGGCTGAAACCTCCACAAACTTTGAGCTACATAAATCTTTTCTCCTTTAACTTTGGGTGTCAGGTATTTCGTCTCAGCGATGAGAAAAGTAACTAAGACACTTTTGCTCAGTTGAGAAAGTTCTGGGAGATGAATATTGTACAAAAAATATGGAAGTAGGTAGTGACAGACAGCAGAGTACATTATTGTATTGTTATCTCCTCTTATCTGCAATTTTGCTTTCATGGTTTCAGTTACTTACTGTAGTCAACCCTGCTCCAAAAATTTTAAATGGAATATTCTATGTCCATTTTTTTTTTTCTGAGACAGGGTCTTGCTGTGCAGTCCAGGTTGATCATGAACTCACTATGTAGCCTAGGCTAGCCTCAAACTCATGACAATCTTCCTGCCTCAGCTTCCCAAGTGCTGGGATTACAGGTGAAATGGAATATTCTAGAAATAAAAAATTCGTAAGTTTTAAACTGTATGCCGCTCTGTGTAGCACAATGAAATCTTATTCTGCCTGTTCCATCTTGTCTGGGATGTAACCTTCTGTCCCACATATCCATGCTTTAGGCCACCTACTCCTTAGTCACTTGGTAGATGTCTTGGTCATCAGATTGACTACTGTAGTGTTGCAGTTCTTGTGTTCAAGTAGTGATTTATAAATTCAATGCAATACCAACCATAATCTCAACAAATTATTCTGCGGATATCAACCAATGGATTCTAAATTCATATGAAGAGGAAAAAGACCCAGAATATTCACAACATATTGGTGGAGAAGAATAAAGTTGCAGGATTGATATTATCTGATTTCAAGACTTAGTATGAGGTATGGAAATCAAGACAATGTAGTATTGGTGAATGAATAGGTAAACAGATCCATGGAACAGAACAGACAGCCCAGAAATAGATACATGCAAGTATTTTCAACTGGTTGCTGATGAAAAACCAAAGGCAATATAAAGGAAAAATGCACTTTTCAACAAATGATGCTGGAATAATTGTGCATCCCCATACCAAACAAACAAACAAATAAACAACTTCCCCCAACAAACAAACAAAAAACAGACATCGCTCCTTTCACAGGAATTAACTAAAATTGGTCATATACTAAATGTAAAACATACAACTATAAATCTCCTAAAAGATGACATACAAGAAAATCTAGATTACCTCAGGTATGGCAAGTAATTTTTAGATTTAGTTCCAAAAAAATCCAAAAAAGCAATAATTGATAAACAGGATTTCATTAAAATTATAACTTCTGCTTGTGAATCACAATGTCAAGAGAATGAAGAAAACCAGAGACTTCAAGAAAATATTTACAAAATATATATTAGATAAAAGACTTTTTAACCAAAATATAAAAAGTAGTAAACCTGAGCAAGAAGAAAGAACTTGCCTAAAAATGGACAAAAGATCCGAACCTTACCAAAGAAAACGAATAGATGGCAAATGAACATAAGAAAATGCTCAAAATCATATGCTATTAGGGAATCAATAAAGAGATGCTGCTGTGCACAATCGGAGTGGCCAGAGCTGAAAACACTGGCAACACCAGACGCTGGTGAGTATGTGGAACAACAGCCACTTGTCATTGTTTGCGGGAATGCAGAATGGTGCAGCTCCTTTGGAAGACAGTTTGGTGGTTTCTTACAAACATACTCATTCATATAAGTGAGTGGTCACATCCCTGGATATTTTACGTGCATAGCAGCTTTGTTCATAATTGCCAAAACTTGGAAGCAAACAAAATGTCCTTCTATAGGTGAATGTGTAAGTAAACTGTTGGACAGCAGTCACCACAATATTATTCAATGTTAAAAACAAATGAGCTATTGAGTCACACATAAAGATAAGAAGGAGCCTGAAGTGCGCATTACTAATTAAAAGCAACCACTTTTAAGGCTACTTGCCACATGATTCCACCTATAACATTCTGGAAAAGGAAAACTAAGGAGACAGTAGAACAGTCTGTGGTGGTTTGGTGTTGGGGGAGGAGGAAAAATGAACAGGCAATGCACAGAGGATTTTTGGGGGGAGGGCAGAGGAACTACTCTGTACGAAAATACGGTAGATATATGCATCATGCATTTGCCCAGACCCACAGAACAGAAAATACCAGGAGTGAGCCCTAATGTAAACTGCAGCACCAGGTGACAATGATGTGCCAGTGTAAGTTAACCAGCTGTAATACCTGTGTCACTCGATGTGGGATGTTGATGGGGGAGGCTCTGCTTACAGGGGGTGCAGGTTAGGGTGGGAACTCTGTACTTCCCACTCAATTCTTCTGACATCCCAAAACAACTCTAAAGAATAAAGTCTATACAAAAACCCCTGAAAGGTAGAAATACTCAAAATTGAAAATAAAAAAGCTGATATATTCTTTTATTTGTAAATAATTGCCAAATTATTTCAGCTAAGTATCATAAAGGCCTAAACTTGGAAGTGGTGGTATCAATCATTAATAGTAGGAAGATTTTTCTTTTCAACTTGAGTGAAGAATTGGATAATCAGGTTTTGGTTGAGGAAAGGGAGGACAGCATGTCAGTTTATTTATTTACATTTATATTTTTTGCCTGGTACTGAATGGAAAGGTCCCAGTGTGGTGACTGAAGGAATGACTGCCTATTTTCAAATCAAGGAACATGGTATCAAAAAAATGCAAAGCCTTAGGTTAAGCAAAATAACACTTTGTATTTTTACCATTAGCAGAGCTGAGCAGGCCATTAGGCCAAGTTTCTGGACCCAGAAATTCTGGTTCATTTCTGCCTTCTCCTCACTTTCCCTGGAACAAATTCTCAAAACAAGCACCACTTTACATGCTCTCAGCAGGGGCTGAAGACCTCTGGGCCAAGTTCTTCCTGAGAAATTCACCTGGAGACCTTTCTGAATCCATAAACACAAGGATTGCCATCCAGTAAACTCATCAATTGCTTAAAAAGAAATTCAAAGTAATTTTCTAATGAAAATATGGTCTAAATGATGCACTTGAAATGAATGAATTCGGAGAATTTTGCTTGGCGGGTTAGGAAAAGTAATATTTCCTTCTTTGGAAAGAGATTGCTTCCAAAAATTTCAAAATACTCACTTTCAAAAAATCCTAAAACTGTAGGGCATCAGGCTGCTAAAGTAACCTAAAGACAACACCACAGTGTCCCTCGGAAAACTGAATCAGAAATGCTTTCACTGGTGAGATGTTAGAGGAAAGATACACTTATCATGCCATTTTCAAAATAACGCACAAAAAGAAATTTATTTTTAATTCTTAAAATTAAAAGCAGCTAATATTTCAGATCATCATGTAATTTCTGACAAATCTATTGGCTTCTGTGGCTACAAAAATATCATACAATGTATGTATTTTACATAAATGTCGTGTATTATATTCTTGAAACTAAATATGGGTTCCCTTTTCAGCCAAGTTACTTTGGATTTAGCCTCAGCTAGTTTCAACTTGTTTTTAAAGAGAGAGAGAAAAAAAGAAAAGCCCTGGGTACAACTTTTCAGCCGCAGAGGAAGCTCAGCAGCTCAGAGGTGTTTGGGCTAATATTCTGCCTAATGCAATCTTCTTATTTTCAGCCCATCGTCTGCTCATCATCCTTTCAATAATGTAATGTAAGCGATTAAACCCCTAGAGCTGATTATATACAAAGAGATTACCCAGCCCCATTCTAGGAATTAAACCTACAAAAAGCAGACAGCTGGGCCTTCTGTGTCAATATGACACTGGTGATTCGCTGCATACGCTGGCAAACAGTGGCCACAGTATAGAACTGCAAACATTCTAGCTGTATTTTCAAGACCCTGTTTTAAAAATATTAGCATCCTTCAGTGGGCTTTAAGTACTCAACAATATAATTAAATTGACAACTGAAAATATCCAAGGAAAACTTAATGAAGATAGAAGGGCTTTGGATTCTAAAAGGGCTGTGGAGAGTCTGAAGCTTGTAGACACAGAGGTGAATCTTGGGAAAATCTGAAAGTGCTGTCTGTAATCGCTCAACGGTGTCGTCTTGTACCTGCTCAGATGCTTAAGGACTTTTTCCTTTCTTGTAATTATCACTTGGAAAAATTGATTCTACTTAAAATTGGAATTGCAGTAAATATCACTATTTTTACTTCTATTTCTTGATTGTCTCATAAGCATTTGAACAGAAATTCATCTATTAAAGGGTTTCTGCTTTGGAAATATAATAACCAAGGGGAAGGTTTCAGATCTGATCTTACTTCATGATCAGAACTTAGCAGTAATTTACACATTTGCATACCAATAGTGGAGCAGAGTTCTAAGACATTTTTGTTATTGTCCAGTGTGAGAATCTAAACTTCGGAAATGCTGACAATTCCATGCCTTCTCAAGGTGTTGCATCTATGTGCTTTAATCACTTCTTAGAGTTAGTGTTTCCTTCGGACCCCCTTGTCAAATAGGATTATATATTCAAAGGGGCGGCTACATTTGAAACGCTTTTCCCAAATAATACAATTTGATGGAGCCTATGATATGCCTGGCAGCTAAACATGAATCTTATTTCAATTGAACTCTATTTAGGCCTGTACTCAGGATGTTACACAGTTCGACTTTAACATAATCAGTCAAATTAGCCTAGTCCTAGAGGCAGGGCTTGATAGATATTGGGTGAGAGAGAAAGTAAATCGTGTTAAGAGTAACAATAATAATGTGAACAGATAATTAGACTTAAGTTTCAGAGTGAATTTAGATATTCTAAAATAACTGTAGGCTTAGACATAAGTTAGGCAGTCCACATTATTTGTATCATTGATAAATGAAGAAATAAATTTTGAAGACTAAGTCCAATAAAACTTTTCCTGGGGCCAAATAAGGGTTTTTGAAAACTAGATAACCCTAAGGCTAATTTAAGACCCATATCAAAGGAGAGTATTGAATATTTCATTAAGATTTTGTTAGAATTTTCTAGCACAGGTGGTGAACATGAATTTTTTCCTTAAACAGATTGAAAATATGAGATTTTATTTGTGATTATGATATAACAGACATTCTGGAAAAGAAAGACAAACATGCACTTCAGTGATAACAACGTCCTACCAATAATATCAAGTGCAATTTTTCCTTTATTTCTCAGAATTCCTTTACTTACTCCGCTTTGTAAGGGATGGTCCTCGATTAGTTGTGCTATGTCTCCTCTTGCTTAGTAAGCATTTTTGGTCAAACAAGGAATGGCAGAGATCCACAATTAGATCAAAAGATCAATCCTAATGTACCATTTTCTCCTCACCCTCCTGCTGTAATAAAGTGGCTGCAGTTCTCCAGGGGACCACTCAAAATCCTAGGACTGATATTTCTAAATTAGCTGACTCTCTGACCTTGCTGGTAATTGCGTTAGTTTATCAATGTTCAACACAATTTATTACTCTCCAATATGCACCAAAGTGTTTATCTCTCAACACTAACAATATTAAAAAATCTAAACTATCTATTGCAGCACAAAGAGGCGATGCTTTCATTAGGGAAAAACATAAATAAGTAGGAAACGTCACACAACCTGGCTTAGTGCCGAGGAGGTGCAACTCCTGGAAGGAAGAGGGCAGCTGCCTCTTGCTCTGATTTGACAGCCTTATGTTACTAAAGTCTGGAAGAAGAGAAATTAAGTTTTATTCAATTTGCATGTGTGATGCAGGAATAGAATGATGTTTCTGCGTTAGTAAAGTAAATGGCTTTTCTCCAAGCCTTATCAAAGTGTTGGAGGGTAATCTGGATACTGATGGGGTCTCGCTTCTAATTTAAGCCTGGTGCTTTTTGATGGGGAAAGCAGCAAGTTCATGGGTTTTATATAGGATGAAGAAAATCAGTAGTTGTCATTCACTTCCTTCATCTTTTTTTTTTTTTTTTTTTTGTGGGTACCAGGGGTCGACCTCAGGACCTCACGCCCCAGCAGGCACCCGTGCCGCTGAGCGATATCAACAGCCCTTTTTTTCATATCTGGGTTCCGGGAGTCGAACTCGGGCCCTCGTGCTTGCCAGGCAGGCACTTATGCTGCTGAGCTATCTCACCGGCCCTCACTTTCTTCTTCTTAATCATTTTTTATACATTATTTAAATCTTATGCTTGATTATGGTGGTGATTAGCTAAAAGCCAACTTTTACTTTTACTGAAAGTTGTGATATTGCAATTTTGCGAAAGAAATGTCTGGTTTTAACCTACTGTGGACAAAGATATGTGGGTGTGACAATGCTAATAACCTGCTTGGGCAGAAGTAAGTGTGATAAAGATCACGCTGTCCAACTCTAAATAACGAGCTGCCTTTTATCTACCTTACTTCTTTGCCCCAGTGCTGGGCTGGTTTGTACTCTTCCTTCACAGATGCTAGAGCAGTTAGGAGGCACTCAGTACCTGTCCATCCACTCACCCACCTACCATATTATCTCCCATTAGCTGAATCCTTGTGGTCATTCTTTGCTCACGAGGAATGAGTTTCAAAAGCAGCCTGTACTCAAGTAACATTAGTCCTAAGGCTTGTAAAGCACTGGGTATCCTCATATTGAAATCCTGGAGTTAAAAAATTATAGATCAAATTATTATTACTGTTATTGTTATTATTTTGCTTTATAAATAATCATGAGGTTAATGTTCTTTCAAAGATAGATATGATTTCACTTCTTTTGTTTAACAACTGCTCATTTCAGTGCAGGAATAAAATTTCTTTGGTAAGGGAACTATTAGATTCGAATCTTCTATCAATGTAGAGCTTTCTACAGTACTCCAAAATGAGTTTCTGGAAAATATCATTGTTTTAATTACATGCCAAAGTCATGGAAATTCATGCAGTTTTTAAAAGTCCTCAACTTTTCAGACATTCTCCTAGTGTTTTGAGTACTTTAACATTGCGACCCCGATCAAGAAACCTCCAAAGTTTTTTTTTTTTTTCTGTCCTTTAAAAACTCAGTGTGTAGAAGCTTTCCCTGCATTAGGAACATCAATCCTTGATACTGGTTAGGGCTTCCACTGGTAAGAGTAGAAACTGGATGGTTTAGATAGTTGAAGGATATTGGGCAGCTGACAGAATCAGTCAGGAAAAGCAAAAGTTTCCAGAAACAACACACAGAGCAGCACAGAAGCAGCAGTCTGAGAACACTCACCAGTACATCTGCACTGAGTTGCTGTCCTGCAGGGACCTGGGCTGCTATTCTCTCAGCTGGTTGAGACTTGAATTCTGCAGCTGCACACAAGTGGCTGTACGTGGGCACCAAGGCTGTGCCCCACCTGCAGGGGGGAATGGCGGACTGAGCTTTCTGCTTTCTACTGTGAGAAGGTGGGATTCAGAATGCTGTAAGCAATCAAAATGCAGGGTGAATGTGCAAAAGAGTTTGTGTACCACCAATGATGGATGTCCACTGTGTTTTCCATCTGTCTTCTGAGTGGCAAATAATTTCCGCTAGTGTATATTTTGACTTTGTTTATGATATCACTGTCATATTATTACCAAAAAAGTTCATGTTTCTCTTTTTCTATAGCTTTGGAGTTTTCTGTCTTAAGAAGTTCTCTGTCACACTGAGATTTTACAAATAATTTCCTAAATTTTCTTTTATTATTACTTTGCTATTTTACACTCAGATCTTTAATTCATATGAAATTTATTTTTGTATAGGATATAAATTTGACTTTAAGGTTTTTTTTTCAGATTAATATCAGCACTAAAAAGAAATCTTTCCTTCAGTGAATGGAAATGCCAATTGTGTGATCCATTAAGTTCCCATATAGACTTGGATATATTTCTTCACTCTTCACTTCTTTTTTCCATGGTTTTCTTGAATTATGAGTTTTTAACACCATTTATATCATCTGAGATGCTCTTCCTTGCTGAAACCAGAAACGTGGAGTTTTCTTGATTCCTCTACTTGCTCCCTATCTTCTAATTCCCATGTTCTAAAATATTCCTCAGAGCCATCAGTCACACCCATTTCCAGTGACGCATCTCCAGTTTTCAAGAGCATTCATAAGCCACTTCTTTAAAAATGCAAATCTAATGACCCAAGCTGGTTAGTTCAGAATAATTTTTTGTCTTAACCTGCTAACTCTGTCTTGTAGCTGTGGTGAATGTCTCCTAGTTCTTTGAATACACCATACTCTTCCTTGAGGGAGATACTGGAATCCAACTGGAACACTTTCTCTTGTTTGTTGCCAACCCTACTGCTATTCATCCTTCAAGTCTCTGCTTAAGAAAAGCAGTATCTGCAATAATAGCAATGAAAACAATGATAAGAGCAACAAACCATTCCTATATACTTACCATGTGCCAGGCATGCAGCCATATTTCATTTTCATGATAATCCATGGGATGGGAACTCTTATTATCCCACTCTCACACATAAAATCTGAGCCTCATGGAATTTCAGTAATTTTCCCAAGGTCAGAGAACCTGTATGTGGAGATGACATGGTTTTAATCCCGGTGTTTTTCACTCCCTGACCTATTCTCTTTAGACATCATCTACTCCAGCAAGCATTCCCGACTAAGTGTCTTTTCTCTTTTATGTTCATCTGTGCATTACATAATCTGTATTCTTGTACTTAATCACTGTATAGTATAATCACTGCTCTATTTGTTTCCCACTACTTTGAGATACTGTAAAATAACGGACTGTTTGTCCTTGCATTCCTAGCATCAAGCACCATGCTTGCCATGTGGTAGGTCCTTAATGAATATTTGATATATAACTGCCATGGAATGAATGTTTATGTCCGTCCAAAAATCATATGTTGAAATATCACCCCTCTAGGTGGCGGTATTAAGAGGCGGAACTTTTGGAACAGAGGCTTGGGAATAAAATCGATGTCTTCAGAGAAGAGATAAGAGAGAGCCCTGTTCTCTTCAGCTGGCTGTGTCAGGATACAGTAGAAAAAGAGTTAAGCATGAACTAGAAAGAGGGACTGACCACACCTAATCTGCCAATGCCCAGCCTCCAGAGCTGTGAGAAATAAATTCCTGCTGTTTATAAGACACAAAATCCATGGTATTTTGTTGTAGCGGCTGGAATGACTAAGACAATAACCAAGATACCACTGGGGACTCAATGCTCCCTTGACCATCCTTTGCCTTTGGAGATCTAGCACTCTTCCTGCAGTTCCTTCTAATCCTAGCCCTTTTTTATGCATGGTCCCTTCTCTCCATGTGTCTGCACTGTAGCCTGCCATATTGGTTAACTTTTGTCCCATCCTTTGCAATTTTCTCCTAAATGCTTTTACGTCACTTTACGACTTTTTGAGGGCGTTAATTTTACTGAACTCTTGAGGACTCGTGGGGAGGCACCTGTTACTCACCCATAGCCTTCCAACTTCTTTCTTTGTAGTTTTCCTCTTTCCTATGGTCTGCTGCCTGGAATCCCTCCCTGTCATGTTCAGCATCCAGGTAGATATTTCTTTCTCTGACTTCCCGGAATTCTGGAAACAAACATTTAACCATTCCATTCCATTTGAATGAATGAAGATGTAAATGAGTGAATAAGTTTAGGCTTAAGGGTTGAGCTTTATGATTTTAAACTTCCCTGTGAAACTCTAAGGCTGAGTCTTTGAATGTATTGGTACAGTTGGCATATCTGGTAAAAACATGCCTTCACGAGTGATTCTATTTAGCTATCTTCTAGGTATCATACTTGTATTATAAGAGAGAATTCCTTATTTTTTTTCAAAGTGTATGTTTACCTACTTTGCGCTTTGAAACTGCGAAGGAAGTTGTCCTCTACTTTGAGTCTATGGCAGGATTTAGCAAAATGCTCCGTGCAGAGTAGGCACTCGCTTAATATGGAGTTGATTGATCGAATAATTATTACACCTATAAACACTGTAGTACATTACCTGATGAGTGTCTATTTCAATATGACTATGGCTATGACCTTCGTGTAGTTCATTAGCAAGTGAAAAGTATGCTCATTTCCACGGAAGGAAATGAGAATGTAAAAAATGTGGTTCTATTTGTAGTGCCATTACTGTCTTACTATTTGATTAAGAACAAATTCTTAACCTTTTAATGCTACCGCTTACCTATGACTGTGATCTCAAGGGCTACTGCGATACCAAAGTCCTGGGGTGGCTAATGTAATAACGCTGACCTATTTGAAGGGATAAAAATAGACCACAGATGAAGTAACTCATTGACCAGAATCAGTTAGTAGTAAAGGAGAGGTGACATCTTTGGCAACAAAGAAACAAATAAGTTTCACAGTCATTTTGTAATCATAACAATTCCCAGTGAAAGTATCACCATTTTGCTGATTAGGACACGGGGGCTGAGCCCAGGCATGTAACTAGTGAGAAGCAGCCATGCCAGCTCCGACCTCATGTCTCCTCCCCCCCCTCCACCCCAATCAGCTCAGTAGTAATGCTCACCATTTCAGTTTTGAATGTCTATGGTAGGGTGTTTAAAGCTATCACATCCTGTTCTTTATGAAAAAAGGAAAACAGAATTAACTGAATGGCAGTGGCAGTTGACACTGAAAAATCTATTAATAAATTCTTTGAACATTACTTGTGGTCATGCATCTGATATGGGATTTTGACGCCTTCTCTGTGTCAGGCACCCTGTTGTGCCATAGTGGCATGCAAAGAAATGAAAAGCAAAGTTCTGCCTTTAGAAGACTCTGGGTCATGAAAGGTGAGGAGATTCCCAGGTAAACAAAGGTGGGGAGGAGGAGGATGCTCTAGGAAGGAAGAAGAAGAGCAGGTACAAAGGCGGAGAAACTCCTGTACCATTAGTGGCTATGAGTATTTCAGTCTAGCTGGAGGTCCAGGAGCCATTGCAGAAGAAAAGCAAAGGAGTGCAGAAAGGCAAACAGAAGCAAAATCAAGAGAATCTTGAGTTGAAGAATTTAGCTCCACTGGGGCTTTGCCTGTGGGCAATGGAGAAGCAGCTAAGAATTTTAATCAGAAAGCTCCTAGGACCAAATTTGGAGATATTGCAAAGGAAATGAGCCAGAGATAGGTAGGAGCAGTGGAAGGAAACGAGAATGGAGACTGGGTGTAGAATGCTGTCGCAGTGAATTGGGGGCTGCACCCACTTCTTTGGCAGGTGAGTGAGGAGTGCTACACCGTTAGCTTTGCTTAATGATTTAGTTTGAGTCGTAGTCACATGAAATTTGGTACATTGGTATTTTAAAATGATCACGGAGTAGTAATTGCAGTTGTTCTGTCTTCTAAATTGAAGCTCAGGCCGGGGATTTTATAGCTGTTTTTGTGTTAAGGTGTAATGCTTCTTTTCACTAATGCCTTTTCCTTATTTGCTTCCATTGACTTCTAAATCCTTTCCTGCACACTTACCATTTATATCACAGCCCTCCTGTGTTTGCTCTTAATGTGTTCTACTTCTTCATAATCTGGTCCTCACCTGATCCTAATTCTCTCCAATATTTCTTTTTCTTCCCTTGAGGAAAGTATATCCATTTTTGGTTTCAAATGCTCATCACCTTTTGTAAATATTAAGGCACCAATTCAATTTAATTTAAAAAATAATGTTTTTCTATTTCTTTTTCTGTCAATAAATTACTTTTGTCATCTTTTAAAAGCTGTATTGTGTCATAATTTTTTCCTGTGCTTTTGTTGTTTCATTTTGTTGTTCCCCAGAGGATGCAAGAATATATATTGATATAATGAACAATGTGGAAATAAAAAAAAATACAAGAAGAATTTAGGGTCATATTCATACTCTATAGTGTTTACCAGTGATCTATTTCAAAATGAGACATATATTTCAGTCCTGATGAATCAAATATTTAAGAAACATTCTTTAAGTGGAGAAATACATGGAAAAAATCACTACTGACCCAGAGAGGCTTCCTTGAAAGATTCGAGCCATGGATGATTTAACTTCAATTTTAGTCCTGCTTCTTCTACCAATGTTATCATCGAGAACATTGCTCATGAGGGTTCTGGGAGTATAAATAGGGGTCAGAGATCAAAAAACATAAGATATAATATTAGATGAAATATTAGCAGCCCTGGAAATATTCACAAAGTCATACATTATGTTTGAGCTACCATATTCCATGTAGGAAAATAAAAGTGGGAAATTGCTCAGATCATTTTCTGTTTTATTACAGAAATTAAAGGTCTAATTTAGAATTGTGAATTTATGTAAATAGCCATTAATACAATTTTATTAGTTCAGGTACTCAGGATATGAACATATAAATATAACAAGATTTTTATGGAGTGGTAGTAGTAATTAGCAATTTAGCATATATTTATATACATACATAACATGAGGTTTTTAAAAAAATTATAGAACTACAAAGATGCTCTGAGCACCCCTTCAAGTTCATATTACATGTTTCTAAAAGTTCTTTAATAAACGTATTGTCTTCTTCCTCTCCACTGATCACGTGGCAGTGTGTGATGAGTTGATGCTAATAAAATGATGATAAAAACTACCAGTTTTTTTGTACCTTATAAATACTTTGGCACTTTCTGCCATATATGTATTGTGCCACTTACATTTCCTAAGCCCTGCAGCTTAATCATGATCCTCATTTTATAGATGAGGCAAAAGACTCATGAGAAGGAAGAGACACTTGAGGTTGCAGAAACATGTAGTAGAACTGAGAATAAAAGTTTTCGATAGTCATTCAGGAGCCCCGAGATTGATCAGGAGTAGAGAGTGACTGGATTAAATTTATAGTAAGATAGTAGCTTTTTTTCCACTGGGAGCATTCACATTCACAAAAAGTCCTGGTGGTAATTGTGGAAAGTTTCCTTCTGTTATAATCTGGAGTGGGTCTTTATGTGTTTTCTAAGTGTCTAAGTCTTGGACAAAATGTAACAATCATTGTTCTTTTTCTTTAATATCTTCCTTGAGCTTGCTTGAGAATTATGCCTCTATTGATAAAGAAGGAGAATTAAACCTTTACTGATTTGGTAAACTTGATCAACCAGAATTGATTAATGATTTCCTTTTCTTGCTGTACTTGTAGGTTTAACTTAAAAAAATGATAAATGTAATATATATACAGAAATTATAAATAATGCAGCAATGTAATTTTAAATGTAATTTATATATTTGCCAACCTAGCTTAGCAAACGGGAAATACTGATATCTTCAAGGCAATGTAAAGCCACTTCTTTGATCTTCCTCCTACAGATAACCTTATCCTGTGTGGTGTGCTTAACACTTTCTTGCTTTTCTTCAAGGCTGTATCATATGTATAGTTACTCTGCATTTATTATGTTTATTTATTTGGTCATACAGGGGATTGAACTCAGGGCTTCCTGTATGCTAAGCAGGTACTTGCCTGCTGAGCTACACTCCTTGTCATTTCATTTTTATGTTCAACATTAGTGTGAAGCTGACAGTATGTTTGATGACCTAAAAACACTGTGGAAAGGTGAATTACCTAGGAGTGACCAGGACTGCCCGAGTCTTTATCTACTATAGGTGAGGGGTAAATATTTCCTCTAGCATATAGTCTCCAAGGGTCTGTATGAGTCAGCTTTCGCATTGTTGGGGCACAATACCCAAGGCCCAAAACTTAAAGAAGGAGGGGTTTATTTAGCTCATGGTTTCAAAGAATTCAGACCATGGTCAGCTGGCTCGAAGGCAGAAACATCATAATGGAAGGGCATGGTGGAGAAACGATGCAGCCAGGAAGCAGAGCGGAGGAACGGTGCCGGAGAAGAACTGGCCAGGGACCGTGTACAGCACCCACGGTCCCTCCTCCATGACCAACCCGGACACACAAAGAAGTACACTCCATTAATCACCTAGGTTGATCCCAAGCCAATCGATTTGACTCAGTCAAGCTTGATCATCACAGAGTAGTAGGAGGCAAATTTACGTTGTATTATGATTAAGTCTTACAAGTCCTGACTCTTCAGTAGGCACCTTCATCCAATGCCCATTTGCTCTATTGAAGCGCTGGGTGCTAGGCTACACTGAGAGAATGGGGAGGGGGCGATGCTCTGCCAAAACTTGCTGTCTGGTGTAGATCAAAGTAACTTTGGGAAAGAGTACGATTACCCAAATTTCTTCTCAAGTACTTGGCAGAAATTTGGCAATGTTGCTTGTGGGGAATATGGCTTCAAAGACTGGTCACCTTGGTCTAAATTTATTTGAGAGTAAACTTAGGAAGAAGGCTAAGGATGTCCATCTATGTCTCCCATTTCTGCAAATTATACTTCTCTGTACATGAAGGAAATTAATCAATAGAACATGAATTTATTCATCATCACACAGTGATTCAGTTAGTTTTAGCTGTATCGTGAGTTAATAAGTTAAAAATCTCAGTGGAATTGTGGCAATAGAATAAAAATATAACTACTCACTTTTCAGATGCTAATCATTTAATATCAGTGAGCATGGCTCTTCCTGTAGATATTCATATTTTAATTTCAAAAGAATACTAACAGAATTAAACGGGAAACCAATAATAGTTTGCCACTTACAAATTAGTGTGGGGATAAAGTAATAGTAGCTATAAGGGGAAAATATTTATAAATATCTATAAATTAAGATAATAAAAGTACTGGAAGATAACATTATGGTAGCAGCAACATCAGTAAAACAATACAGTTAGGTGTGTACTGTACTAAATCCCTTTGGATGTGAGTTAAATCAGAATTTTAAAATGAAGTTTTGAGAAAGATATCAAATTATAATACTTACTACATCCTGTAGGTTTGCAAGGCTATATGCAGAAATTACAAAGGAGGCATCAGAAAACTAGTTAGAGGTCCCTCAAACTACTTAACCCACTGAAGATATGAAAGTACTAAGAGATACTATATTGAGATGGTGAGAATTATTTCAGAAGTATTTGTTTGTTCGTGTATTTAGAGCTGTTCCGCGTATCCTATGTGCTGTAAATGGGAGGAATGTGAATGAGTCCAAGCCTGAGGAGACCCCTCGTGTTCTTGCTGTTACCTGTGCTCTCTGACATACTGCTGTGGAAATTTTGATGGCAGGAGAGGTGGACCACGCAACTGTTTTGGCAGCAGATTGGAGAAGTGTGGGTTGGGGTTGGTAAGGATATAGGGTGCATGAGTGTTTGCTTTGGGCCAGATGAAGGTCATTTCAGAGAAAGAGCTGCTCTGAGCCATTTTAAATTCTACTCAGTGAATTGTAGAAAAACTTGGATTTACTTTTAAATTTCTGGTGGGGAGGGATAGGTGGAAAAGCATTGAGTATTGCTGAAGCTGATTGATAATTACAAGGAAGTTCACTGTGTCATTTTCTCTACTTTAATAATGACCACTAATGTCCTTTATAGAAATTTTAAAATTCTGCTCAAGAGGATGTCTATGGAAAGGTAATGGGATTCCAATGGAGAAAATCTGGCATGTACCAGATCGGCATGTAGCCAACTATGGGAACACAGCAGCGGATGAAAATGGCTGGTCCTAGGCAAGGGAATTTTAGGACAGGTATCATGGGCTGGGGAGCTCTGTAGGAAGTGTGGCATCACCCAACACGACAAAAGCGCCCTTCAAACACTTCATGGTTCAGACACTGAGAGACGTCACCGACAGTCAAATAGCAACTATCCTATCCCCACTCAGTTTGTCTTTGTCTATTCAAAAACAAGTGGCAAGTGGAGGAGGAGATCAAGGAAAGAGAATGAGAGAAAGCCTGGGGAAGGAGGTAAGGTAGAAGCAGAAGGTAAAAGAGGAGGTGAGTAAGGCAGAGAGAGAAGCCACCTGGCCCATTTTTGTGGAGGAGTCAGCTCCGCTTAGGAAAAGCGAAAATGTAAGACAGTGAGGACCCCCATGGCCATCCCCTTCTACTGCTTCAAGCACCTGCTCGCAACAGAGTCTTGCTGGAGAGGGGAAGTGTTTAATTCTCAACCACATTCAAAGTTTTGATTAGTAAAGGGCACTAGATACTTTTAATTCCTGAACCGGCATTTTATTTGTGAATTAAAGTGTTTTCAAGATAGTATTTTGTACTATCTAGGAGTGACCTGGAAAATCATGAAGCTTGTCTAAATTTCAGCCAGTGATGGGGAATGAGCTGCTTGCATTGTTCATTGAGAAGTTTCAAAGGAGTAGACTGAAAATAAACAAATTAAAATTAAGCAGATACTTTTGGCTTATATTACAAGTTTCTGCTTGTTCAGTTCATTGTATACATGCATTCTCTCTTTTCTGGGGGGGTGGTTGAGACAGGGTCTCGCTATGTAGTTCAGGCTGACCTTGAACTCACTGTGTAGCCCAGGCTGGCCTTGAACTCACAGCAATCCTCCTGCCTCAGCCTCCTGAATGCTGGGATTAGAGGCGTGTGCCTGGCCCCCATTTTGATTTTATAGTGCACTATCTCTATGGATGACCAAGGGAAATTAGTGCTGCATTTCACCAGTAAAGAAATTAAAGTAGGAAGACAGTTGAATGATTTGCCCAGGATTACATGTTACTAAATGACTGATGCAAAGCTAGAATCTGGGTCTTTAGTTACTTTTCTGTTGCAAGGTTTTGGAACATTATATCCTAAATCCAGGCCAGTCTTACACATTTAGAGGAACACTGATGAACAGAGTGAAAGAGTTAACGACTCTCCTAGGCTAACGGAGAAGCACTGAGAGTGATACTGTGGGTTCACTTCACCTGGCAGCTGTCTCCCCTCTTCCCACCCCTGCCCACATCCAGACCCCAGGGGCCTTGTGTTTTCTCCAGAGAACTCACCACCAAGAGTTGATTCCTGTTCAGAGTTGTTGGACTAACAAGCCCTGCCTTTATTTCCTGAGGTTAAACATCTGAGGAGGACTTTGAAGTTTGTGATTTTCTCCTAATGACCTAGGGTTGATCAATCAGTCAATTACACAAGGGGCATTAATGTTTTTTTTTTTTTTTGGTGGGTACCGGGGGGTCGACCTCAGGACCTCGCACGCCAGCAGGCGCCCGTGCTGCTGAGCGATATCACCGGCCCTTTTTTCGTATGTGGGTGCCGGAAGTCAAACTCAGGCCCTTGCGCTTGCCGGGCAGGCGCTTGAGCCGCTGAGCCATCTCACTGGCCAAGGGGCATTAATTAAACATCTTGTGTGTTCTGTATTCTGCTAGGCTGTAAATGTGTATATGGGCTGTGTAGTGACTCCCCTTTTTATGAATTTATTAGATTCTCAAGGTAGAGACATTGACATTCATTAGTTAATTAATATATGTATAATTTTGGATAAAATAATTAACACCTACAATGTACCACTACTGTGGTTGGTACTGGACATGGAAAAAAAGAAAAGAAAGGGCAAAAGGAGAAAGAAAAGAAAAAGGTGCAGTCTCTGTTCCCATGGTTCTTGTAATGGGATGGAGAGACGATAGTTCAATACCATGTGGAGTAGGCGGTGAGCAGTGGAGGAGATGGGGCTGTAAGGGTCCTGTGCAGGGCCTGTGTCCAGCTGTCCCACCGACGGAGATGAACTTACTGCTCTCTGTTGGAGTTGGGGAGAGGGAAAGAGAGATGGTTTTCTGAGACTTCCCTTCTAGGAGTGTTATTCTTTTCTTCCCTGAGAAAAATAGACTATTAATATAAATAGAATTAAAATTGAATTAATTTCCATGGGGAGAGTGTCTTACTTTCATTGATCTAGGAAACATGAAAACCCTGAATTTAGTGCTTTTGTAACTTCTGTGCTTTTAATTTTTGTGGAATAAGCTCTTTGTTATGCTCTAGGCTTTAAGGGAGCAGGAATTAAGTCTTGGACTTAATTTCTTTTTAATGACTATGGTGACAAAAAGAAACTTTCACAGGGCTCAGTAGTCTCCCCTTCCTGAGGCACAGCAGGCTTGGCGGGGGGAAGGAGGATTGTGAGTCAGGCGGTGAAGACCGGCAGCCCACCGCTGCCTCCCTGGCCTGGAGATGGCAGGGAGCAGGTAGAGGGGCAGTAAATCAAGGTGACAGGTGGAAAGAGAGTAACTACTGAAGAGGTCCTCACAATTTGCCTCCCTAACTGTGTCTGCAAAGTAACTTGCAGATAAGCCATTGAATTTCTGTTTCCCTAAGGTGACATAAATCCACTATAGCCCACCTTATCGTGTAAAACAGGACATAATATAAAAATATCTGCCAGAGACCTAAGGGTTGAAATGAACTGGAGGAAGAACATTGTGAAGGGGCAACTAAAAGAGGGAGGGACAATGATCTGTGGCATTTTTCATTTCTTATCTTTTTTCTCTTCTCTCTTCTCTTCTTTCAATTCTTTCTCTTCTCTTTTCCTCTTTTCTTTTCTCTTTTTTTCTTTCCTTTTCATATTTTTCTTTCTCTCATAGCTTTGGCCTGAGAATAAACCTCAGTTGTGGAGCCACATGGCAGAAGTGGCTGAAACTCTGGCAAACACCCTGTGTTACTGGCTAAGAGAACATGTGGGGGGAATTTCAGAGAAGACAGCACAGAGGAGGAGATTTCCTGTTTCTGCGTACAAATCCACACACATCTCAGACGAACCCCTAAGAGGCACATGTGTGGTTCAGACCCCAGCCAGTGTAGCACCAACTTCGAGACCTAACTGGAATTGAATAGATCCTCATGGAAGATGGGACACAACGTATAATGTGTACCTAAGTGAGTTTGTTGTCTCCTAAAATGGAAATATTAACACTTTTCAGGTAATTATTATAGCGCTCAGAGTCTACAGAACATAACATTAAAAAAATCCAGCCTGCCATCCACAATACAAATACAAAGTAAAATCAAACAACAGAGAAATGTAAACAATTCCCAAGGGAAAGTGTAATGAACCAATGCCAAAAGCAAGAAGATTCAGATGTTGAACTATTAGACAAAGACTTTAAAGAAGTTATTATGTCTGTGACCTACAAGGGAAGGGAAAATAAACATTTCAGCAGAAAATAGCAAGTACAAAAGAGAAGCAAGTGGATATTTTAGAACTGAAAATTTAATATGCGAATAAATATGTAACTGAGTTGGCTCTGTAGCAGAATGAAGATGACAAAGGGAAAAATCAGTAAACTTGAAGATTGAAAAAAATTATCTATACTGAAGAACAGAGAACAGAACAGATTGAAAGAAACAGACAGATATTCAGGCACCCATGGGACAATGTAACCAAGTCCAACAGGTAAAGAATAGTGTTCTAAAGGAGAGGACAAATATTGAGACAAAAAACTAAATAAATTATAACCAAATCCAATGTAGGGAAAGGCAAAAATATACAAAATCAAGTGCAGCACAAGAGTATACAAAATGAACTCAAAGAAAACAATGCTTAAACACATCAGAATTGAACTGCTGAAAATCAAGGACAAATAAAAAGTCCTAAAAGCAGCGAGAATAAATAATACCTTGCATAGGAATGGACAATGATTTGCACTACTGTGGATGTCTCATCTGAATCTATGGAAGCCAGGGGACAATGGAACAGTGTGTTTACCAACTCCACAGAAAGTTCTGTGAACATTATGTCCCGTAAACATGCAGAAAAAAGGAAGGTGATCAAGAGATAGATGGAGGGGGGAAGGAGAGAAAAGAAAGGAGATGAAAAAAATAATTAAAATGTATTATGTGCATGTACCAATTCCACACAAGGAATGTAAAAATTATGTGTTACACACATGTACTAATAAAGAAAATGATCTGAAAAAAATTAAAATTAAAAAAAGTGTTATAAGAAAAGAACTCTTAGCATCAAATTCTAAGTCCTATAAAGGGCCTCTTAAAATTTAAAGGGAACATTTTTGGGTAAAGAAAACTAAATAAATTTGTGTTAAACATACTTGCACTATAAGAAATGCTTAAAACTTTTTTTTTTTTTTTTTTTGGCTCAAGGGAAATAAGAAAAGATCCATAGGAATGCTGTATAATTATAAAAGACTATTATTTTTCCTCTTAGATGTTTAAAATACATATGAATGATTAACTTCAGTTAGGGGGTGGTGGTAAAGGGACTATCTGATTTCAAGACTTTTCCACTTTATAGGAAATAGTACAATAGTAACTCTGTGTAGACTGATAAAGTTTGCATTATGTTATAATCCCTAGAGTAACTCCTAAGTGTAAAGCAAAAAAGATATAACTGAAAAGCTAGTAGATAAATTCAAATGGAATACTAAAATATTAAAATAAGAAAAAACAACACAGAAACAAGATACAGAAGGGATAAATAAAACAAAATAAAATAAAATGGTAGGCCTAAATGTAATCATATCAGTAATTACATTAAATGTTAATGGCTGAAAAACTAAAATTGAAAGGAAGACATTGACTGTCCCTATTACATACTCCTTATAAGAGCTATACATTAAATAGTATGACACAAATAGATTGGATGTAATTAATGAAACAACAGGTACCATGAAAATGATAAGCATATCAAGACTGTAGTGTCTTTTAAATTTTCGAATTAAAGACACTTCAGCATTTATAATATTAAATATAAAAAGAGATCTTACAACGGCAAAAGAGATAATTTATCAGGAAGACAATGTGCATGCATCTCACGATGGAGCTCCAGAGGTATTTTCCAGATCACCTTGTCACCTTGGAAAGACAATAAATACCAAGCTTGCTTTATTCCTGCGAGGCATCATTGCTCAGCGTGGCGTCAGTGACTGACAATAGTGTGGCTCCTAAGTCACGGTTGGGTCTGGTGTGAAGGCCTCTCACTGGTCTTTTACTAAACCATAGTCTACATTTTAATTTTCAAGTGTTTTAAAGTGATGACTACCCTCACAATACAAATAATTTTTGTGATAAATTAAAATTGATGAAAAATACATAAGAACTTTAGCCCTTGAGTCCATCTGCATCCTTTTATGCAGGCAGTAGGTTTTTCTTTTCAAAACCACACTATGCCAAATGGCGTAAAGACAAACAACATCATCTCCAGCTGTTATGGGCTGGTTTACGGTCCTCTAAAATTCCTTTGTCAAAGTCCTGCCTCCCAGTATCTGAATGTATTTGGGACAGTGTCCTTAAATAGATAATTAACTAAAGCAGGATCCCTAGGGTGAGGCCCTAGTCCAGTAGGATTGGTATTCTTCTGAGAAGAGGAAATTGGGATGCAGAGTGCACAGGAGGAAGACAATGTGAAGACATGAAGAAGATGGCCATCTGGACCCCAAAGGGACAGGCCTGAGGAGAAGTCAACCCTGTTAACCCCCGGTCTTCTAGCTTCTAACAGAAAATAAATTTCTGTCGTTTAAGCCACCCGATCTTTGATATTTTGTTATGGCAACACTAGTAAACTGATTAAGGCAAATATCAGGAGTTAAAGTGAGGTTTTTGGGGATTTGGTGACTTCTAAACAGCCTGCAGCACAAAGCATTTCATGCTCAGCAGAAATGGTCACTCATATCCCAGGCTATTATTAATATTTGTGAAGTTTTCCATGTACATATACAGGACTTGCTTGTGTAATGAGAATAATGGAAGTAATGGTAAATGTTGGCGTGGATGTAATTGTAGCTGAAAGGATGATTCTATTATATAGAAAAGACACTGTTGGCTGGAGCCAATTCATTAGACTGCTCTGGCAGTCTGTTATGATTATTATTATTCCTAGATTTCATTCTTTTAGATAAAAACATGCACATCAGCTTTGGAGTTTGATTGCCTTATGGGCATAAAGCTTTGCATATTTACTGCCCATGAATCATACCAGTATGTGAAATCCAGAGAAGATTCAATTTTTCCTGCTAGATGCACCTCCAGCCGCTTAATTAAAATATGTATTATTAATAAAACTATATTTAAGTCATATTTTTTACAGATATGACTGAAACATTAAGTGCAAATTGTTTCATACTTTCACAGTAATTTGCTTTTAACGTTTTGTGCCTTAATCAAGGTAGCATGCTAGTTGAAGGTTTGTAGTACTGCAGACTTCTCAATAGTGAAATTGAGAAAAAAACATGTGGAAAGTGGTGATTAATGAGGGGGCATATTTGCTTTTCAGAAAGATTTAATGCTTTTATCACTAAAGGCATCTGTACTGAATAAGAAAGTGTAATAAAAATAGCTGAAAAAGAGAATTTGGTCTCTATTTTAGTACACAGCAATGGCATTTGCCTTTTGCACAAGTTTTTTGCATGTTTTTGAGCCGATGCTGTGTTTCAGCCTGGCTGTCGGCCTTTAGATGTCACAGTTGTTCTTCTACTGAGCTGAGTGTACTTCAGCTCTGTGTTCTCACAATTCTTCCACTTTCCAGAAACCTTGCATAATCAGTAACACTGACTAGAGGGACTGTAGCTCACTTAGCTAATGCTTGGCACAGGATGGATTCACAAGAGTGCTGGTAAAATAGGTAAGGAAACTGATAACTGGACGATTCTATTAGGTGCTAGCACTTGCTATAGAAATGCGCCCATGGTTCATAGAATTTATAAATTCACATGATAAAATTTCCAGACTCTAGCATTTGGTACAAGTGGGTATGATGAGAAGTGGGGCAGAGGAAAAGAAAGAAAGAAAGTTAATATGCCAGGGCTATCTACTGTGTGCCAGGCACTGTGCTCATCCACTTGCCAAGTCTGCTATTTAATCTTCATGACAAAGTTTCAAGGAAAAAGGTGCACATCTTGTGTGTTTCGCATGAGCAAATATAGGCCCTACAAAGTGCTGTGACTGGCCCAGCTCTGTAGTTGACAAGTGAGTAGTTGACAACTGTTTACCTCCAAAGCTCAACTACGACCACTGTATCTTCTCTTGCATCCTGGGTCTCTACAAATGCACGCATTTATGTCTGTCTCTGACACACTAAATGGACATCGTCACCTTAACTCCTACATAGGCCCTCTGAACAATCCTTATGTATTTCTATACTTGTCCTTTTATAATCCTGTAATTCCTCCCTTTTCTTCATTTTTTCTCTCTACCCATGTCTAGAAATTCTAAGGTACTCTGAGGTAGAGTATTATGAGCCCTCTGTTTTGACTTAGTCTTTAACATAGCAATCTTAGACCCATCATGCTATTTAACGATTTCAATTAAATTCCATTATAATAATTCTTTTCTAAGTGGGCTCAATGCTAAAATTATTTTAAATAAATTTATTTGTGACACCAGAGCCTGTAAGTACAAAGTTTAAATTAATAAAACTCTTTCCTTAACTTTAAATTGAGCTAGATCAGAAGTTTTTAACTTAGCTAAGAAGAAAGAGGAAGAGGAGGAGGAGACAACATTTTAGTGTTTCCTTTCCTTAGGAGCCATACATCTATTGCATGATTCAAAACATCATTTAGGTGGTATTTGACTGGAAACGTCTTCAAAAAGAAAGAACAATTTAGAGCTGACTTAGACCACAGAATAAAAACCCTTACTGAAATGCATTTGCTATGGTATAGAAACTTCTTCTGACACTAAGTTCACAGTATAGAGATACTTAAATATACATTTTTGCCTTCAATTCTCCCATTCTTTATACTAACTATAGAAATTGAACTAACATTATATTGCCAGTAAAATGGACACTTCCCTCTTTTTCCCTAACCAATGGGAGAGCTGACTTGTGCTTAAAATAACTATGATAACCATTCTTGGAATCCAACGAAAGTCAAGCAGAATCGTCTAGTGTTCAATAACTGCAAAATAATGCGAAGGAAAAGAAACAGAGCACTCCCAAGACAATGTAAATTCCAAGAAACAAGAGGCAGCTTCTGAGTCTGGTTTTGCAGGGTGCTGGTGAGTTTTTATGTGCTGTATATATATTTTTTATTTTGTCTTTTACGGAGTGTCCCTGGAGAGAGTCCCCGTGGCTTCCCAGAGGAGGTGCTGCCTGTTGACTCCTCAGAGCTCTTGGCATGGAAATTAACCAAACTCCAAAAGCCCTTTGTGTTCTGGAAAAGAAACAAAACACACTCTGAGGGAGTTATTATTTGCAATACTCAAATTTCAAAACACATGTGCATGCACGCACACTTATACATATTTCAAAGTGTGATAACATGTCTTGAAAATTTTGCAACAAGTCCCCCAAAGCAGCATGATCTCTCTCAAGCCAGCCTAACACATACAAAGTAGAAAATACTTAAAGTACATACAATTAACTGGACACCAGAGTTGCACAAACACCATTCTTTAAAGAAGAAAAGCCTGAAAGGAAATAACTACAGAAAGCCAGCGACTCTGGCAGAAAAGGGCGATGGAGAAACACTTTATAGGGCAGCAGCTTTTAAAACACCAATCGTGCCAGATGGGCCACTTGAACAAGGGTTGGCCTCTAAAAGTATTCCTGGGCTAGGTGATGTTATTTTCAATGTGCCACATACTTTTTCAGTATTAAAAATGTCCCAGGAGTCATGGCAGCAAAGTGACTGAGATCTGTTAAAATAATGTGTTGTGTACGGGTCCCTTTATTTATAATTTCATTTTGGTTTTGGAGCAAGGGGAAGTTCAATAAGCCTCATTCAGGAGCAGATATGAATGAGATGAGATATAGAAAATTTACTGGAGTGAATTTAATCTGTTTTGTTTTCAAAACTACAAATGGTTAAATAAAAATTCAAATGCCTTGGCCACTTTCTTTTGCCTTGTAACACTCAGCCTTATGCGTTCTTGATCAATTTCTGTTTGTCCTGTCCAGGTACCTGTACTGTGCTCATACTGAGGGAGGAGGTAACACGGACATTGTAATGTTAATCTGCAGAACTCTTCTTTCCAGTAGGAGAGTTAGACACCAGTGTTTTAATTTGGAATAAGAAATGCTGTGCTCTCTTATGCGGGTGCTTACCCTAAAGGGATGTTTCCAATATCTCTACTCAGTTTTAGGAAGAGCCTTACAAGAGACAGCCCCGTTCAGTTCTTAAATCTGTTTATGGTAACTGACTCTTGCTTGTTATTTTCCTTTTTTTGATTGTCTTGAGCAATGCAGTTGAGAATTTGATAAAGTATTCTTAAACTTGTTTAGATGTTTCAGAAAAATTCATATATTCAAATTCTTTAGTATATTTGTTTAAGTTGTGAGAACTAGGGCATACATAAAAGCATCTTGCTTCCTTAGGAAACTTGTGCAGATGTTTTTCTCAACAGCCATTCTTAAAGCCTACGCTGGACTAAGTGTTCATTCACAGCAAACTGGGCAAGGCTGTGCACTGGCATCTTATTTAGTGGATATATTTTCTGCATGTCTCTCAAGTAGTCTAAAAGCTCCTTCACTGTAGGCCTGTGCCTGATTCATTTGTATGCCCCAGTTACCTATTTGGATGTTTTACACATCATAAGCCATTAAAAAATATTTGTTCAAAATAATTGAAATAGAGGCAGGGAGTATAAGTAACTCTATTTTTCTATAAAAATCTACATTCATTTTGAAACATTGTTTATTCAACGTTGCATTCAGCAGTCCCCAGCTGTGGCTGCAGGGGGCTCCCAGGCGGGCACCTGACCAAGGGGAGTGGGCAGTGAGCAGGATAATCCGTGGCCACGACTGCTGGTGTTTAGGGGGAGAATGGGTTAGTGCCTATTCCTGGGCCGGCCTGATTGCTTATCTCCCCAGGGTCTTGCCATTCCCGTTGCCGTCTGCTTTAAACCTCTAAAGCTGCAGCTTTCCCTGTGCTCAAATCTGGGCCTAATCAGGATCATGTGCTTATTTTCAACTTTCCCAAGGATCCAGCTGCGCTTTCTCTGGTAATGCTCACTGGCTTTCAGTTTCTCTGTGCTCCGGTCTGTGAATGTCTCATTCACTGTGTCTCTTTCGCCGATGGTGAGGGCAGGAAGGTTAGGAGCCTATTGCAGGGGCCAGGCCTCTGCTGAGGTGCAGGCTCCCTCCCTCAAGGCGTTAGATCCTCTCCCAAGTGGGCGTATACGCTGGACCTAGGGCGTTAGGGGTGTTGCAGGCCAGGGGCGGTCCAGCTTCCCTTTCTAAACCCACTTGATACTGCATTAGGATCTGACGGGTTTCTCCTTCAGTGTGCCTTCTAGTATCTGATTTCTTTGCTGCCTCTGTTTCATGTGCCTGTTTTTTTTTTTTTTTTTTTTTTTCCCTCAAAGCACATCTGCACAACCACCCTTATGCACTGTTGCCTTTTCTGCCACACAAAAGCAGCTATGTATCCCAGGACCATAGGTAACCCCTCAAACACACATCCCTGGCTCTGTGATCTCAACTTCTTGCAGACACACCTGCTCTGCCTTCGTGATGCGTGCCCTCCGAAGCTCCAAGCTCGGATTCTATTTTTTTTTTTTTTTTTTTTTTTTGTGGGTACCGGGGCTCGACCTCTGGACCTCGTGCGCCAGCAGGCGCCCGTGCCGCTGAGCGATATCACCGGCCCTCTTTTCGTATGTGGGTTCCGGGAGTCGAACTCGGGCCCTTGCGCTTGCCAGGCAGGCACTTACGCCGCTGAGCCATCTCTCTGGCCCCTATTTTTTTTCTTTAATAGACTTATATTGCAGAGTGGTTTTGGGTTCACAGCAAAACTTAGTGAATATCCCATATACATCTTGTCCCCGTGCATGCATAGCCTCCTCCATTATCAACATCCGGATCAGAATGGTGTGCTTTTCACAGTGAATGAGCCTACACTGACACATCCTTATCATCCAGAGATCATATTTACACTGAGGTACACTCTATGTGTTGTGTATTCTATGGATCTGGTTAAACACATGATGACATTTACCCAATATTACAGTATTATACTACATATTTTCACTACCCTAAAAATACTCTGTTCCAGCTGTTCATCCCTGCTTTACTCTAGCCCCTGGCCAACCACTGGTCTTTTAAGTCTCCACAGCTTTACCTTTTCCAGAAGCTCAGATAGTTAGAAATATACACTATATTGCCTTTTTAGACTGGATTTCTTCACCCGGAAGTATGCATGTATGTTTTCTTCTTATTTTGTGCTTGATAGTTCATTTCATTTTAGCATTGAATAATATTCCTTTTTGAGAATATACTTTATATGAAAGTATCCTTTCACATATTGAATGATTGGATTCTATTTTTGGTTGAAATGTTGGTTGAACATATTGCTTTCAGTTTTTGGCAATTATGGTTGAAAAACCTACTGGTTGCTTTCAAATTTGGGCAGTTATGACTACAGCTGATACAGCACCTGCATCTAGGTCTTTATTGAATGTAATTTTCAATTAATTCTTTTGAGTAAATACCAAGGAGTGTGAGTGCTGGATTGTGTGGTACAAATCTATTTTAGTTTTATAAGAAACTAACAAACTGTCTTCCAAAATGGGTATATAATTTTACATTTACACCAGTATTGAATAAGAGTCCTTTTTAGCCCATACTCTCATTAGCACTTGCTGTGGCAAGCGTTCTGGATTTTTCTTGTTCTAGTGCATGAGTAGTAGTAGTAGCTCATTGTTGTCTTAATTTACATTTCCTTGATGACACATTTCCCTGATTTTAAAGTTTATGTGAAGAAATAAAACACCTAGAATAGCCAACACATTATTGAAAGAAAGAACAAAGTTGGAGGACAGACACGACTCAACCATTAAGATTTACTATAAAATGATAATAGTGAAGACAATGTGATATTGGAGAAAGAGCAGACAAATATATTAGTGGAATAGAATAGAGAACCTACATAAACGTAGTCAACTGATCTTTGATAAAAGAGCAAAGGCAATATGATGCAGAAAGGACATTTTTGATACCCACATTCAAAAAGTAAGTCTACACACAGACCTTATAACCTTAACAAGATGAACTACACACAGACCTATATAACAGTCCTAGGAAATAACACAAGAGAAAATCTGGGTGACCTTGGATATGAAAATAACTTTTTAGATACAAACTAAAGTCATTTAATTCAAAAAAGAAATAATTGATAAGCTGAACTTCACTACAGTTAAAAATTCCTGCTTTATGAAAGATACATTGAAGATGAAAAGACAAGTCACAGTCTAAATGAAATTATTTTTTATTTATTTTTTTTTTGTGTGGGTACCGGGGGTCGACCTCAGGACCTCGCGCGCCAACAGGCACCTATGCCGCTGAGCGATATCACCGGCCCCTTTTTCGTATGTGGGATCCGGGAGTCGAACTCGGGCCCTCGCGCTTGCAAGGCAGGCGCTTACACCGCTGAGCCATCTCACCGGCCTAAATGAAATTATTTTAAAAGATGTATTCATAAAGGATTATTATCCAAAATTATGAAGAATTTAGAAGACTCAACAATAAGAAAACTAACTTTAAATAAATGGGTTAAAAACCTCAAAGGTACCTAACCAAGATACACATAATTAGCTTGAAAAATATACTCCAGATTCTCTGTCATCAAGGAAATTGATTCTTTTACATTTATTAATGTTTCCTTCATGGTCCATAACATGGTTAATTTTTAAAACGTTCCTGGTATACTTCCAAATAAGTATGATCTTTAATTTTTAGGTTTAGTGGTCTATAAATGTTTAGCATTGTCCAAATTTTCTCCATCTTTGTTTCTTGGATGCATTATCTACATACTTTGAGAAGAAAAGTGTTTTTTAAAACCCTGTTCTGATTGTTTGACTGTCTAATTTTTTATTATAATCAAGAAATTTTGCCTTAATATATTTTGAGTCTTCACTGTTGAATTCATAAATATCCAGGATTAGTACATCTGTCAGATAAACATTTTTTGAAAAGAAATGTACTTTTTTATCCACAACAAGAAATTTGCCTTACCATTTATTCTGTTTTATATTAATATTGAGTGACTGAAAAGAACTATAAAAAAGAGGCAAAGGTCACTATATAAAGAAAAAAGGATCAGTTAAACAAGAGTAAACAATAGTTATATAATGTATGCATCAAAGCTAGGGACACAGTTAAATAAAGCAAACAGTATTAGATCTAAAAGATAATGTAAATTCCGATACAGTGACTGTAGGGACCTTCCTACTGACTTTAATCAGTAGAGAGATTATCCAGATAAAATTTCAATAAATTAACATCAGAATTAAAATATAATAAAGATCAAAGGTGCATCAAAGAAGATCATGCATCATGATCAAATAGGATTTGTTGCAGGGATGTACGGATGGTTTAACATACACAAATTGATAATCATGGTATATCAAATCAACAAAATAAATGATAAAATCCATTATCTTAATAGATGGAGATAAAGCACTCAAAGTTCAACTTTCTTTTATGAGAAAGTCTTCCCAAAAATTAGTCATGGAATACCTTACACAGTAAGGGCTATGTATGACAAACCCACAGCCTTCACCATGCTAAAAGGCAAAAAACTAAAAGTGTTTCCTGTAAGGTCTAGAATAAAATAAAGATCCACTTTTGCCACTCTTAGTACCCAAAAACTTAGCCAGAGAAATCAGGCAAGAAAAAGAAATAAAGGACATCCAAATTAGAAAGATGGACATCAAATTATACCTTTTTGCAGATAACATGGTATTATACATATGAAACACTAAACTCTCTCACAAAAACAAAACAAAACAAAACAAAACAAAACAAAGCAAAAAAAACCTGTTGGAACTGATAAATTACTCAGTTAAGTTGCAGGATACAAAATCAAAATAGAAAGAGAAGTAACATTTTTATACACCAATAACAAACTAACTGAAAAAAAATTAAAAAGCAATCACATTTGCCATAACACTTCCCTAAATAGTAATAACATAAGCAGAGAGCTGGAGGTGTAAAAAGCCCTGGAGTCTAACCCTAATACCAAAACAAAAATAACAGCAAAAGAAAAAAAGCAAAAAACAAAACAATCAAGCAAAAAAACCAAAACCAAAACAGACAAACAAAAAATTGAATTATATAACATGAATGAAAGAAATTATAAAGGACACACACAACAAAAAAAAGGAAAGCTGGCACAGAGATGATATGAGTGCTATTCCCACTGAAGGGTGGGTAGACTGCATACAATATAAGGGAGGAAAAGAGGCTTGCTCTTCCCACCTTGTGCTCTTGTTGCCTTTGCTGTCTTCTGCCGCCATGAACTGTTGCCCCTCTGCCATGTGCCACCCTGCTTTGGAGCCAGCTGATTATGGACTGAAACCTCCACAAACTGAGCAAAATAAACCTCTCCTTTCTTAATTTTGGGTGTCAGGTATTTTGTCCCAGCAATGAAAGAAAAGTAACTAAGACAACATCCATGACTGAGGATTGGACAAATTAATATTATTAAAATGGTCATACTGCCCAAAGTGATCTACAGATTCAATATTATCTGCATGAAAACACCAATGGTATTTTTTATAGATGACAAGATTCATATGGAACTGTAAAGGACCCAAAGTAGTCAAAACAACACTGAGCCAAAGCAACAAACTCGGAGGTATCACAAACCTGACTTCCAAATACACTACAAAAGTATTGTAAGAAAAACAGCATGGTACAAAAACTGACCAAAAAAGTCTTCTTTCATGAATGTCTATATAAAGTGTGATAAAAAATACAGTGAGCACTGCTGTCCAGTGCCACTCAACAGAAAGGCAGGCTTAAATAAAAATTACAGTGTGTCCTCATTCACCTTATTCACTGGATCTGGCATCATGTGACCTCTGGCTCTTCCCCAAAGTCAAAATGACCATAAAAAGTAATTTTTTTATTAATTCAAGACATCAAGGCAGAATGACAATACAACTAAAAATACTCATGTAATAGACTTCCAGAAATGCTTCAGAAAGTGGCAAGAATGCCGGGAAGGGTGAGTTTGAAGTGAGGTTGCATATTTTGAGGAGGATTAATGGAAATGACTCCTTTATTTTAATAAATTTTTCTTTAATTTAAACATTCACTAAATTTTTTATTAGACTTCATGTATAATAATCAACTCAACATAGACCAAGAACCAAAATATGAGATCTGAAACTATGAAACTATAAGAAGAAAAAATAGGGAAAGCAATTGAGGATATTCATACAGGCAATTTTTTTTAAGATTGTACCGCAAAGCATAGGCAACAAAGACAAAAATAGACACATGTTATTTCAGTAAATGAAGATGTTTCTGAAGAGTAGAGGGAACAATCAGTGAAAAGACATCCTATGGAATGAGAGAAAACATTTACAAATTATCTGTCTGATGGAATATTAATATCCAGGTTATATTAAGAACCAAAACAATTCAACAGGAATAAAAGGTTCTAAATATATAAATGGCCAATAACTATGTAAAAATGCCCCAAATCACTAGTCATTAGACAAATGCAAATCAAAATAATGAGATACAATCTCACACTGTTTAGGAAGGATATTATCAAAAAACAACAAAAATTACAAATAGGGGCAAGGATGCAATGAAAGGGGAACGCTTGTATACTGTTTTTGGGAATATAAATTGATATAGCTATAGTGAAAACAGTAGAGAGAGAGGTTCCTCAAAAACCTGAAAATAGAACTAACATATAGTCCAAAACAATGTCACTACCGGCTATACACCCAAAGGAAATGAAATCATTATACAGTATTATAGAGACACCTGAATGTCTATGTGTATTACAGCGCTATACAGAACCTCACATATGAAATAAAGTGATGCCCATTGACAGGTGAAAGGATAAAAATAGTGGAGAAATGTGGGAATATTAACAACAAAAAGGATGAAATTCTGTCCTTTGCAGCAACACAGAAATAAGTCAGGCACAGAAAGAAAAAACTCACATATTCTTATCCATTTGTGAATGTAAAACAAGTTGACTACATACACATAGGAAGCAGAAAAGAAGCTACTAAAGGCTAGTGAGTGTTGGGAGGCAGGAGGATAGAGAGAAGGTGGATAATAGGTGCCAAAATACATTAAGAAAAAGGGAAGTAGTTCTAATGTTCTTTGGCATAATAGAGTAATTATAATTCATAACAATTAGTTACATATTTCAAAGTAACCAGAAGAGAAGAATTTGGAGTTTCCCAATACATAGTAATGAGAATATTTGAGGAGATGTAAATAGTAATCACCCTAACTTGATCATTACAAATTGTATATATGCATCAAATTGTTATGCTATGGCATGTAAATAAGTGCAAATGTGTTATGTGAAAAAAATTAGAAGTTAAAAAATATTGCCAATCAGCTTCATTTTGGTTTTACCTTATATGTACATTTAAATTACTTTAACATTTTTGTTTCATTGAATTTTGGCACTTCCATTGTAAAAGATCTGGGGTTGTAATTTTTGCTTTTAAAAACAGATTCCTAGATACATATGAACTACCAAAGCTGAATCAAGAAGATACAAAAATTCTAAATAATCCAATATCAATGAAATTGAAGAAGTAATTAAAAAACCTACCAACAAAGAAAAACCAAGGTCCTGAAGGATTCACTGCTGAATTCTACAAGAACTGTAAAGAAGATCTAATGCCACTACTCCTCAGACTGTTTAACGAAATTGAAAGGGAAGCAATACTCCCAACGTCATTGCTGGAAGCAAGCATTACTCTAATACCAAAGCCAGAGAAGGACCCAACCAAGAAAAAGAGCTACAGGCCAATCTCCTTAATGAACATAGATGCAAAAATCCTCAATAAGATGCTGGCAAATAGAAAGAAGTAAACCATCAAAAAGATATTACACCATGACCAAGTAGGATTCATCCCAGGGATGCAGGGATGGTTCAACATATGCAAATCAATAAATCTAATACACCAAATTAACAGAACCAAGGACAAATACCACATGATCATCTCAATAGACAAAGAAAAAGCATTTGACAAAGTCCAACACACATTCATAATAAAAACCCTAAAGAAAATTGGAATAGAAGGTCTTTATCTCAACCTGATAAAAGCCATCTATGAGCAACCAACAGCCAACAACTGATAGTCAAAATCTAAAAGCTTTTACTCTAAAATCAGGAACAAGACAGAGAGCCCACTATCACTACTCCTGTACAATATAGTTCAGGAAATATTAGCCAGACCAATTAGATGACAGAAAGAAATAAAAAGGAATATGGATAGGAAAGGAAGAAGTTAAATTATCATTATTTGCTGATGACATGATATTCTACACAGAAGACCCCCAAAACACTAAAAGACTGCTTGAATTAACAAACAAGTTCTGTAGTATAGCAGGATACAAAGTCAACACGCAAAAATCCATAGCATTCCAGCACATGAATAACAAACTCACTGAGAGTGAAATCAGGGAAACAACACCTTTCACAATACACCAAGAAAAATAAAATCTTTAGGAATCAACCTAATGAAGGAAATGAAAGACCTATACATTGAAAACTACTGTACTCTGAAAAAAGAAGCAATATGAAAATGACTATACTTCCAAAACTGTTATACAGAATTAATGCAATCTTAATCAAAATAGCATACAACTAGAGAAAACAATCCTAAAATTCATATGGAAGCAGAAGAGACCTAGAATAGCTAAAACAATTTGGGGCAACAAGGGCAAGGTTGGGGCATCATAATCTCCAATTTTAAGTTATACTACAAAGCTACCATGATAAAAACATCATGGTACTGGCAAAGAAGCAGAATCAAGGATCAGTGGAACAGAATAGAGGATGGAGAAACAACTCGAAGCACACTCAGCTACCTTATCTTTGACAAAGGAGCCAAACATTCACTGGAAGAAAGAGAGCCTCTTTAATAAATGGTGTTGAGAAAACTGGCTTCCTACATACTGAGGACTGAATCTAGACTCGTATCTCTCACCATGCACTAGACTAAAATTGAAATGGATCAAAGATCTAAATATAAAAACAGAAACACTTAATCTGCTGGAAAATAGAACAGGTAAAACTCTTGAAGACATAGGTGTAGGCCAGTGATAGCAAACCTTTTAGAGCTTTCAATGATAACAAACAGCTGGCTGTGGCATGTGTGCCATCTGTTCACCACCACTGGTGTAGGCAAAGACTTTATGAACAAAACACTAATGGCACAGGAAATTCTACAAAGAATCAACAAATGGGATCACACCAAATTAAAATCTTTTGCACAGGAAAAGAAACCACCAACAGAATGAAGAGACAATCCACAGAGTGGGAAAATTTTTTATCAGCTACTCTTCAGACAAAGGACTAACATCTAGAATATATAAAGAACTTAAAAATCTAAGACCCCCCAGATTCAAAGACCCAATCAAAAAATGGCTATCTGAAATGAACAGACACTTCTCAAATGAAGAAGTACAAACAGCAAATAAATGCTATATGAAAAAATGTGCAACATCACCGGTCATTCGAGAGATGCAAATTAAAACAACACTGAGATTCCATCTCAGTCCAGAAAGACTGGCTATCATCAAGAAGTCAACCAATGACAAATGCTGGTGGGGCTGTGGGGGAAAAGGAACCCTTTACCATTGTTGATGGGAGTGTAAATTGAAAAGCCACTATGGAAATCAGTGTGGAGACTCCTCAAAAAACTAAAGCTGGAGGTTCCATTTGACCCAGCTGTGCCCTGAGAGTCTAGGTATCTTCCTGAAAGTGTTAAAAGCATCCTACCACAGACATATATGCACAGCCATGTTTATAGCAGCACAATTTGTAACAGCTATATCTTGGAAACAGCCCATAAGTCTATTAGCAGATGAATGAATAAAGAAAATATGGTATTTGTATACAATAGAATACTACTCTGCCATAAAGAAAGATAAACTTGAGTCATTTTTAGGTAAATGGATGCATCTCAACACCATAATATTAGGTGAAATAAATCAGACACACAAGTTTAAAAATAACATTGTTTCTTTTGTGTGAGAAATCCAAAAGATAAATAAGCTGCACAACAGGATAGATATTGGGAGGTAGGAAGAACATATTCAAATGGGAAGAGGAACAAGAGAGGGGGAAGGGGGTAGGGAAGGAAGGGAAAAGGGATTTAAAAAAGAGAGAGAATAGAAAAGGAAAAATGGAAAGAATGTTTTGTAAATAGGGAGGGGAAGAAGGGTAAAAAGGCAGGGAAAGAAATGGAAAAATAAAAAAGAAGAATTAAGACATATTATGCACAGGTACAAATTCCCTATGATGAATGTGATCATTATGTAAGGAAAATATGTATTAATAAAAAACTTTAAAAAAATGGTACTCTGATCTGAGTAGAAGTAGGAAAAAGTAAAACATGATTATCTCAGTAAACTATCAAACTTGTAAGATGAATATAAAAAGGAAAAAATTAATAAAAGATATTCAGTGCAATAAAAAGACCAACAAAATGTCAATAGCTAATATACTTCTTTCAATAACAACCCTAAAAATAATTGTCTGAATTCTCTAATTAGAAGATGCAGACTAGCTGCTTGGATTTAAAAAGAAGCATTTGCTATCTCTAAGAAACTCACCTTGTTGGCAAAGACATACACGGATTAAAAGTGAAAGGATGGGTAAGGATATTCTGATCAAGTGGAATCTGAAAGCCAGCAGGAATAGTTATACTCATTTCACACTAAATAGTCCTCAAGTGAAAAATAGGTCAGATGAGATGAAGAAGGTGGTTATATATTAATAAAGGAACAATATATCAAAAACTATAATAATGGTGAATAAACATTCACTGCACATAGGAACATCCAATTTTATAAAATAAACACTTCAGGACAAAAAGGGAGAGATGGGCCATAATACACTAATGGGGATGAGCTCAGTACCCAACTCTTATTAACAGGCATATTTTCCAGACCAAACTCAGCAATGAAACATGGAAGTTAAACTATGCTATAGATCAAAAGGGCACACCCCAAAGCTGCGAAATACACGTTCCTTTCATAATCACATGGAGCTGTTTCCAAGACGGATCTAATTTTAGACCATAAAGTAAATGTTAACAAATTTTTTAAAAAAGTAATCTTTTGAATCTCATGAAATTTCAACGAGGAATTTAAACTAGAAATTTAACTAGAAATCAACAGGATTTAAGTAAAAATTAAGCAAAATTAGCTAGAAATAAATAGAGAAAATATAGAAATTATAAGTAGAGAGTGAATAATACTCACAATAAATAAGTTGTGAAATTAAAAGAATTTAAAAATTCCTATATAAAATGAAAATGGAAACACAAGAGGAATATTTATTGGGATAAGTGCATACATTAGAAAAATAGAGATTCCTAATAAATAACCTGATAATAAATCACAAGGCCTTGGGAAAACAAGACCAAACCGAACCCCAAATCAGGAGAAAGAAATGATAACTATTAAAGCAGAAATAAGTGGAATAGTGAGGAATGAGACAAGACTCATGACTCTTATTCAATATGGATCTAGAAACTAGCCAGGGCAATAAGGCAAGAGAAAAAAATAATGGGAATATAAACAGAAAAACAGGAGATAAAATCTTTCTGTTTTCAGATGATGTGATTCTATACCTAGGAAACCCTAAATAGAACACCAAAATCTCTTAGAAGTGATAAACAGATTCAGCAAAGTAGCAAGACACAAAATTAACATACAAAAACAGGTAGATTTCCTATACGTGTATAATGAACTTGCTGAGAAAGAAAGCAGGAAAATAGTCCTACTCACAATACCCTAAAAAATACCCAAAAGTAAAATACCCGTAAATAATTCTAACCAAAAATAAAAGACCTCTACAATGAAAATTATAAAACATTGAAGAAAGAAATTGAAGAAGGTGCTAGAAGATGGAAAGACATCCCATGTTCATGAATTGAGAGAATTAATATTGCTAAAATACCCATACTGATAAAATTAATTTACAAATTCAATGCATTTTCCATCAGAGCACCAATGATTATCTTCATAGATATAGTGAAAAAAAATCTAAAATTCATATGGAAGCACAAAACATACCAAATAACCAAAGTAATTCTGAGCAAAAAGAACAATGCTGGAGGTATTACAATATCCTATTTCAAAACATACTTTAAGCCTTTGTAACAAAAACAGCATGATGTTGGCATACAAATGGATGTGTGAACCCAGTAATAACCCAAGCCATCTGATTCCTGACAAAGAAGCCAAAAACATACACTAGAGAAAAGACAGATTCTTTAACAAATGGTGCTTGGAACACTGGATATCCACATGTAGAAGATATGTTAAAGGCCTAGATATAAAAATCAAAGCTTTGAATTTATTAGAAGAAAGCATAGAGGAAACTCTTCAAGTTATAGAAACAGGTAACAACTTTCTGATTAGGACTCCAGTAGCTCAGGAAATAATAGAAAGAATTGACAATGGAATTACATGAAATTAAAAATCTTCTGCATAGCAAAAGAAACACTCAGCTGAGTGAAGAGACAGCCTATAGGATGAAAGAAAAATCTTTGCCAGCTACTCATCTGACAGAGGATTGATATCTAGAATATGTGAAGAACTCAAGAAATCTAACACTGAAGGAAAAAGTAATCCAATCAATACACTGGCAAAGTAGCTGAATAGACAATTTTCAAAAGAACAGATATAAATGGCTAAAAACACATAAGCTACATTTTTAGCTACCAGGGAAATCCAAATCAGAACTACACTGAGAGTCCATCTTACTCCAGTCAGAACGACTATTATCAAGAAAACAAAAACTAAACCAGTGTGGTGGTGCACGCCTGTCATACCAGCACTTGGGAGGCCCAGGCAGGAGGATTATTGCAAATTCAAGGCCAGCCTGCACTGCATAGTGAGTTCAAATGTCTTAGGTAATTTTCTCATTGCTGAGACAAAATACCTGACCCCCAAAAGTTGAAGGAGGAAAGGTTTATTCAGCAGTTTGTAGAAGTTTCAGTCCATAATCAGCTGGCTCCAAGGCAGGGTGGCATGGCCGACAGGCATCATAGAGAAGAAATAGTTCATGGTGGGCAGAAGGTAGGAAAACAACAAGGGATGACCACAGCTCTTTCTATCCCTTATATCTTGTCCGGACTACTTAGGGTGGGTAATACTCACACCCTTAATCCTAGTGCCCTTGAGCCTAGCACTATTCCATGAATCAATCTCAGTGTCACACACTGTAGATTCAGCCCCCTCTGAAAATGCCACACTTACGACTGCATGGGCTTAGGGGGGACAACTAGACAAGAGCCATAACATCAGTGCCAGCCTGAATTACACAGCAAGACCCTGCCTCAAAAGCAACAAAACAAACAAAAACCAAAAAAAAAAAAAGAAAAGATAAAGAAAAAATTGCAAATGTTGATGAAAATATAAGTTAAAAAACCCTTATACATTATTCATGGAAAAGGAAATTAGTAAAGTCACTAAGGAAATCACTATGAATGTTCCTCAAACAATTAAAAATAGAACCACCATATGATCCAGCTGTACCACTTTTGGGTATATACCCAAAGGAATCAAAAAGCATGTGTACACACACACACACACACACACACAGAGGAATATTATTCAGCCATGAAGAAGAACAAAATCACATTATTTGTAGGAAAATAAGTGGAACTGAAGATCATCATGTTAAGCGAAGTAAGCCACACTTAGACAAATACTGGGTGTTTTATCTCATATGGGCAATCTAGAAAAAAAGTCAAGATGAAAGTGGAAGTGGGAGTTTTAAGGGAGGAGAATGCACTTAAGAGTGGAAACACATTTGCTGACATTGTGGCCATAAAGAGCCTAACTGAAATAAATTTGCTATTGTATTACATTCTGGAAATGGAGAAGGAAGGAATATATTATGCTTTTTGCATTTGTTTTCTTGTCTTTTAATTGGTATTTGAAATCCTCAGCAATATTTTCTTCTAGGGACTATTCAAAGAATCTATTTTCCAACACATGCTTGTGATCCTAAATACATGCCTATACTTAGAATTGTGATTTTAAAAAACCCAGTAACTCCATGTGTAGCAGAGTTCATGGTAGATGATCAAGAAATATGTTTTAAATACCATTTCATGAATAGATTGATATGCCCATGACAATTCTGCAGGTACAATAGCAAAATTGTGGTAATAAGGTAATTATTGCTGGAGAAATGCTGCTTTGAATACTGTCCCTTCACTCATTGGGCAAAGCAACTACCGTGTATTCCTGCATTTATGTGGTTTGGAGAATCTAGCACATGCTTAGCTGGGCTCACTCATGTATCTGTGTGTTGGGACGCACGTGGCTGGGCTCTGAGCATCGCTTTTGTTGTTAGAGGATCAACAATAAGTCCATACGTGTTCTTTTCTTTAAAGTCGAGTGCAGAGGTGAGGAAAGCAAGCCAGCTGCTCCACTGTTTCAAGTCTGTTTCCCTGTGCCTGATAATATCCCATTGGCTGGCACAAGTCACATGATTAGGCCCAACCTTGATGTAATGTAAAGTATAGCCCTCCTATTGGAAGTTTCTGAATGATAATTCAATTTAGTCCATATTTGAAAAATTGGAATCATACTGAAGCCTGTAACCAAAGTACTTTTTCTGTGTGATGGGTCCTACTCCTGCAGACATTTATTCACAACTGCACTGTGAACCTCTACCTTTGAAAAATCTACACTATCTTCTCATTCTTTTTTTTTTGTGTGTGTGGGTTCCGTGAGTTGAACTCAGGCCCTCGCGCTTGCCAGGCAAGCGCGTATGCTGCTGAGCCATTTCACCGGCCCTGTTTTTATTTTCAAATTTTAAAATGTCTCAGAATACCTAAGTAACTGACTCTAGGTCCATGGTAGAATAAGCACTCATATCCACTTCTCCCTGAATTCAAAGTCCATGCTTTTATTCCATGCCATATATCCACCAATACAGTCACACCTGCTTCAAAGCAATGAGTTTTGAGCTCTGAATAAGAAAAAGTTGATATAAAGACAAGATATTTTTAGAGGGTTGTGTTTTCTTAACTATCAACTTAGTCATTTTTAAAGTACAATTATCTTTGATTTATCATTGGCTAGAATACTAACAATGCCTGACTTTTTCTATAGCTTTTTAAAAGTAAAATCAATTTGTCACTTCATTTTCTTAGTATATTGTCATTTTACTGTATATTTGTACTTTGGATTACATTTTCCCTAGAAATCTGGCTAGCATTTTTAAAGTATAAATCTATTTCATTTTAAGGTGTCCTAGAAACTCACATCTTCACATGTTTTCAAATGTCAAAAATACATTTATTTTTAAAAAGTAATTTTCTGAGAATTCAATTATAACGTACATGTTCTCAATATTTTCCTTGTTGGAGATGTCCACAGTAAACAAATGTCATCTGACTGTTGTAAACTCCAGAAAAAAATAAATGCAGAATTACCAGTGGAGATTTAGCTATAGTTACTGTTTTAAAAATGGCGTAAATCTTTAACAATTAAATTAATTGTTGGACTTGAGCTGGTGAAGAAGTGTGAGCAGACATGTGTGAAGTGATGGTACAATAGAGATATGAGTGTGGCATGGTAATTCTAGCTATTTTGTCTCTCATACCATTGTTGCCTCCAAGTAACTCTGCAATCTCAGAAAAGCCATACTATCTCTTCAGTAAATTATTGATTCACTGCCTTCCCTACAATCTACAGATGCCATTTTTACTTTGAGCTTACTTTGAACCTTTCGTTGTTTCCTAGAATTATTATTTTTAATGTAGAAAAACCTCCCATTGCGAGTTTATTTCTTTTTCTTGTAGGTAGGAGTGAGCTATATTGATAGATGGGGAGATTTCGTCATGGTTTTTCAAAGAGCCATATGGATTGGGAATGTTGAGGAGTTTATTTCAAATATATGTTTATGAGAACATATGTTTAGAAGATAGAGTATCTTTAGCCCCATGAGTCTGTCTTTATGGTAGTCACTCCCTTTTTCATTCTTAGTAATGGATTTCCATTCTATTTGTACAAAATATTGATAATGTTAGGTTTTCTCTGTCTCAGAACATTTCTTTCTATGTGAGATGCTTGGAGCATCTCATAGTCAATACCAGTTTGCCTTTGAGGAATATTCCTACTTATTTAAATCTGTGTGGAAAAAATTTCTCCCTCTAAGAAACTTGATTATGGAGATGAGTAAATGTGTCTGTTTGACAACCATCTCTTTCAGCTGGCACAAACTGACAATCAGCAGGTCAGGTTTTTCTAAAGAAAGCCTGGATCTGAAAGCAATTGGAACTGGAATGACCTCTGTATAGCCACCCTATCCTTGTACCTAGTGTGTTCCCTGTGATTATATAATTGTTAATATTTTAAAAACATCATGGTTTGAATGAGATTCAGGATTATATCCTCATTTATCTGCATCACCTAATAGCACAAATTCCATGGAAATCCTCTCTAGCTCCATATGGCATTTATGGAGCAGTGACTCAGTCTTCCTCAGACTAGTTATCTTACCATAACTGTTCATCTTACCATAACTGTCAATCAAAAAATATTCCAAGGTACACTATCTTTCTGCATCTTGCATATTGGAAGGATCCTGATATTCAAACACAGTGTTTACTTCAAAGTTATTCAACTGCATCATTCAATAATCAGGCTTGAGGGGCCACTGAGATAGCTCAGTGGCATAAGTGCCTGCCTGGCAAGCACGAGGTCCTGAGTTCAACTTCCGGTACCCACATTAAAAAAAAAAATCAGGCTTGAAAGTTGCACAGTTTTGCAAAGGTGCTTATATTTGAGAATTCATAAAATTGATTACCTGCTCTTTTTTCTTGTGATTACATAGTATTGCCAATATTAGGCATAAATGGCTTTATCAAAAATCTCTCCAGAATTCACTGCTTTTGTGAAGGAACCATTTTCAGAAATCTAATGCCGAGAATTTCAGCTCAGATTATGAGCTGGAAATTTTCAACAAATGAAGTTCAAACATTCCTCCTGCTGTAGGGAGAAATGGGTGCTTCTGGTCTGTTAATGTTTTGATCTAGAAAGTGTCCTAAAACTCTCATGCACTCAGAGGTAGGGCATTTTGGAAGATGATTGGATCATGGGGACACTATACTCATTAGTGGATTCATTCCCTAATGAGTTCAGCGCTTGAGTGTGTTGTTACGAGGTGGGGCCAGGTTAGCGGTGGGTCACTGGGGCCATTATCTGGACAGGTATAGCTCCCTCTCCAGCTTCTCTCTTCCCTCTTGGCTTCCTGCTCACCACAGTGTGAGCAACTTTCCTCTTCCGGACCCTTTCACCATACTCTTTCAGCCAACTATAAACTGTAGCTTTATGCTGGAATAAGCCTCTGCTCCTTTAATTTGTGGGTATTAGGTATTTTGTCACAGTGATGAGGAAAGTGACTAAGACAAATTTTGGTATCAGGAGTGGGGTCATTGTCAGGACTATATTTGACTATGTGGTTCAGAAGCCTTTGGAACTGACTTTCAGGAGGAATTTGGTGATACTGGCTAGAGAAGGCATAGAATGCTGTAAGTAGAGTGTGATGGAGAATATTGGTCAGAGTTCAGAAGACTAGAGTGCTATATAAATGCATATCATAAAGACCAGGCTCAGGAGTTTTCCGTTAGGAATAGAAACTCCATTGGCACTTGGCCTCAAGGCTGTATGTGTTATGCTGTGACAGAGAATTTGTCTACATTTTACCCACATCCAAAGATTTTGCATGAGACTGGGTGTTGGACTATTAAATCTGGCAGAGAAAATTTCAAGACAGTTCAATGTTCAGGCTGCAGCATCTGTACTGCCTGCTGCTTTAATAAGATCTACAGTGAGAATCAAATGTCAGAGATGAATGATTTTAAAGTTTTGCAGCTTCATTAGAAAGGAAACAGCTGCAAAGTTTGAGCAAAGGAAAACAGCAAAAAGATTATCATGATAAAAAGCCAAGTACTTTGCATCAGAACAATAGGAAATATGCCATGATGACATCTCAGAAATCAACAAGACCCTACCCAATTCAGACACAATGATACAAAACTCTAAAGCTTTCATTTGAGAAGAGAGCTGTTGGGCCTCCTGCTTAAGAGGGGCCACCTAAAGAATCAACACTCCAGGATTTGTTTCACAGTGCTCAGCCATTCAGGCACTCTGAGCCCTCTGCAGCCATGATTCCAAGGGGGCCTGGCTGCTGCTTAAGATGCAGATCTTAGTCCATGTAGTGCTGATTTACCAGGTATGCAGAATGCAAGAGTTGTGGGGTCAGGAAGGCTTCCATTCAGAGTTGAAAGAAAAGGCCGGGAAACTGAACAGTGTGCTCCTGAAAGGGCAGTGTGTAAAGCTGTGAGAATAAAGCCAAAAGTTCAATGGAGATCCCAGGAATTTGGTGAAGCCAGGAATATGCAACATCTGCTAAAAAAAAGGTACCAGGTAATCAACAAAGCCATGCCAGAAGGGAAACCATGAAGGCTGCAACTGGCAAATGCCATAGGAGTGAGGCTGCTCAAGTTCTTTGGAGCTTACATCTCATCACAAGTTTCCTGGGGTGTTAGACACAGATCTACAGGATTTAATGTTTTCCCTGTGGGGTTTTGGTGTTGCTATGGTTGCATTCCATTCTATCACCTTATTTCTCCCTTTTGGAATGAGAATGTTTTACCCAATACCATTGCACATTGGAAGTGCTTTTCTTTTTATTTTTACATAGTGCTAATAGATAAGAGTTTGCCTTGGATCTCACGGGAGTCTCAGCTTGGACCTTTCACCAATGCTGGAACTATTAAAACTTTGGCAACTCTTAGTGATGGACTAAATGCATTTTTCATAAAGAGATGTGCATGAATCTTTTGAGGGCCAGGGACAAAATGATATGGTTTAGATTTCCCCAAACTGTCATGCACTCAGAGAAGGGACTGTTTTGGAAGATGATTGGTCATGGGAATGTGCTATATTGATCAGTGGCTTCATCCACTAGTGAATTCAGTAGCTGGGTGCTTTTCTAAGAGGTGGGGTTATTGGTGGGTCACGAAAGGTGTGACCTGGAAGGGCATGTCTCTCTCCCCGACTCTTCCCTTTGCCCTCCGATTCCTAGCTGCCATGATGTGAGCAGTTTTCCTTTGCTATGCCCTTATGTCATGCATTTTTACCTTGGAGCCAGCCCACCATGGACTATGTCATAAGCCAAAATAAATCTTTTTTCTTTAAATTGCAAGTGTTGGGTATTTTGTCCATGGATAAGGAAAGTGACTAAGACGTGGTATCTAAGGGAATTTAGGCTGGACCACAAACTTTGTTAATGAATGCTTGGATTTAGAGAGAAAGCCAGATAGCTATTGTCCCCAAACCTATTGTTCAGCCCTGGGAAAGAGAGGGCAATACTTTATGAAGCATATGGAAAAAACAAAAATTTAGTGAAAAGAAATCTTTTCTAGAAATCTAATTATATACACTACATACTTAATGACGTCACTTCAAACAAGTGCCTTAGCTGAAGTTAAGAGGTGTCTACAGTCAGTAATTGGGAGGCAAGGGGTACGTATCTCAGTGTAGACCCATGAGGGCTACAAAGCAGTTTAGTTCTGATGGAAGAGTGTTCATATGGGACTAACACTGGCTAAAGGTCATCAACTGTCTTTCATGAGGACAAACAGAAAACTTGCAGCAAACTCTACTGTATGTGCTTCATATTCTGTATATAAACATCACAAATGAAGTATATGTCATCAAACATTGTGGGTCCACTTTGCAGAAAGATAAACGTAGTTCTAACTATGAAACATGGGCTCTATCATCTCATCTTCATGTAATACCCAGTAAAAAGGCCATTCAGTTATGGTTTTGAGATTACCTGGGTTGCAGGTGATTTTGGTCAGCTGAATGCTCATGTAGTAGGAATAGAATGCTGAATCTTATAGAAGTCTCAAGACTCATTTTAAGTTTTATTCTATTAGCCTGGGCTACATTTCTAGCTGTCCACAACCATACAGCTGTATACAATGGCACATTCTGCATCTTGTATTTAGGCATTTAAATCTCTTTCTCTCCAGTTTTAATATACACTGATTAGTTTGTCATTCATTTTACTATTAATTCATTAAACAAGGACTTTTTAAGGGTCTGGTATTTGGTTAAATGCTGTTATGTTCAAAGGAATCCATGATCTACTGTGAGAGATAAAAATTCACTCACGATTATGCTATAGGATCATATGTGCCGATTAATGTGTGAGTAGGGTCAGGGAAACTTCTCAGAGGAAAGAGTATTCAAACTTTCCTCAGAGTAATGGTAAGTTTTCAAGGTGAAGATGGAGGCAAAAGGACACCAAGGAAGAAGGAACAATATTTGAGACACAGACTAGGAATGAAAAGCTGCTTATTTTGGTTTAAATGTTGGCTGTGAAGGATGCATGCTGAAAAGGGGGCTTAGAGCTGGCTTCTGAGGTGTGACTTGTAGATGCGGCTGTGAAATTTGAACTTTATCTTGCAGACAGAGAGTCTTGGAAGGCATTTTAGCAGAGAGGAGACACAGTTTTATTTGCGTTTTGGAAAGCTGTCTCTAATGGCAGAATGCAGACTCAAAGCTATAGGAGGCAGGCGATTTATGATGGTTTTATTATCACCCAGATAAGATGAGGGCTTAAAGGAAGGCAATAGAAATAGGGATATTCTCACTGCCTTGTCCAGCATATTATACTGAGCTTTGCTCCCTCCTTCACCAGGCCAAAGACTTCCTTGAACATAACATCACATTTTGTTCATCTTTGCATGATTAATAATGTGTCATCTTTGGCTTGATGAAAAGAGCACAGCTGTTTTGGATAAGACAGGCTCAAATACCACCTCTATAACTTAAAAATTGTGTGACTCTGGCTTAGTCATTTTGACTTATCGTAAATGCCAGTAATAATATGTACTTCTTTTTTTGAGTAAGGACAATTAGGTAAAATACAATATCTGCACATATAATTCTTTTTTCTTCTTTTTTTTTTTTTTTTTGTGGGTACCAGAGGTCGAACTCAGGATCTCATGTACCAGCAGGCACCCGTGCCACTGAGAGATATCACCAGCCCTTTTTTCGTGTGTGGGTACCAAGAGTCGAACTCAGGACCTCACACTTGCCAGGCAGGCGCTTATGCCACTGAGCTATCTCACCGGCTCAATATAATTCTTAATATGGTTGTAAATATGGTAAATTCCATGAGCAAGAGAGAATAAGCATTAGAGAATTTCTAGGAACCCCACTGTCCTTCATATACACTTTGCTACTCAATAAAGAACTTGTGTCCACTTTGCTAATACAGAAAATGCCTTTTTCCTCCATCTCCACTTGTCCAATGCTGCCTATTCCTCATTTTCAAATTCAAATATCATCACCACTTTTTCCATCCACCAGGCTTTCTCTCTCCTTTGAGTCTCCACTGTTCTTGGCAGCTTTTGCTTCAGGTATTTTCACTTTTACAAGAAAGGTATCTAAGAACAAGACTTGTCTACCTCACAACTCTGAAACCACAAGAGGCTTTACCAAGTTCTCTCTTTATTTTTGATCTTGGCACCTAATCTAGCATTTTCATAGCAGACACTTATTAAGTAAATATTTGGTAAATTAAAAAATAATTATTTCTGGTCAGAGAGAGCAGGGACAGCAGCATGAAGATAGACTATTCAGCTGCCCTTGAGGAATGGGTAGGATTTGGGTGGACAGAGATGGAGATGGAACATTCCAAAACTGGTGAAGGTATAGAGTGTGGGGCTCTTCATCTTGGGGGCTAACTGGTGAGGGTGTGTCTGGGGAAAGGTGTAAGATGATAAACAGGAATCCTGTGGAGAAAACTGGGAGGAAAGCACTTCATGTTAGCTGGGAAAGATGGGAAGTCAGATGGAGTCAGATGGGAGGATAGAGAGGAGTGTTTGTATTCTGTAGTTGAGATCAAATCCTGCAGGCATGTGCAGGATAGACAGGGTGGCTGGAAAGAAGATTGGAATTAGCCTCCTGGGACATTGTTTCTTTGTGCAGTAGTGATTCTGAGTGCCACTGGTGTGGCAACGATACACATAGAGGGATATATGCTGGTGATCATGCATCACTTATATTTGATATTTGATTGTCTGGGGGAGAAAGAAGGCTGGAGAAATTGAAGTGAGGATGGTCTTGCCCATATGAGAAAAGGAGAACTTGCCAGAAGTCACTTATTCTGTAGAAGATTGTGACTTCTGTTTCTGACAGGTTGATGTTGAAGCCATCTTGGTAGGAAAAAAAAAAAAAGGTGATGGTGTATCTTGGGAGAGAAATTAGTGCTCAAATTGTAGTTTTGAAAATCTCTTATAGTGATATCATGGTTGAATTCTAGTTGAGCAAATACTTTCAGCTCATACATTCAGTTGTGATAGTGGGTGCATCTAGGAGTAATCAAAGTTGTAAAGTGAGAACAAATAGCCCATATGTGATTATTCCTGGACCTCATCCAAACTTTTCCTTATTTTTGTAGTATCTATAGGTTGGGAATGCTAAACCTCAATTTACCAATCTCCAGCTGGAATAAGAAGAAGAAAAAATAATTTTTATTTTCATTTATAGGTGGGACTAATAGGCCTACTGAGAGTCAGTAATTATCTTCAAATCCCTCAAGTCTTAGCTTCCATAACTTAAGTCTTCCACATATAAGGAAGATGTATTACTTTTGGGGTATTAATAATTTAAAATGTAGCTCTCATTTTAAGAACAAATTCCCTGTGCCACTTTGCTTGTCTCTAGGAAAGTGCTCTTTAGGCATATCTGTAGGATGGAGTCCTCTTAACGAGCACTTGCTTCACCAGAAATCTGTCTGCATGGTCTTCAGCTCTAATATCGAATAATCCCTCCTGACTATTATAAATTGTGTCTTCAGTACATAAAACTATTTTTGGTGGTTTTAACATTTTTATTATAAACGAAATAGTGCATGAAATGGTATCCAAAAGCAAAAGAGTATGGATTGGGAACTAATACTTGAATTTTGGAAAGAGTTTTTAGCTATCGAGAAAATGTTAGTGATTTTAGTGTCTCAACATTGAAGAGTCACTGAGAAAAGTACAAAATATGAAAAAAACATCTCAGTTAACCTATGTCATTATGTCATTTTCATCCATTTAAATTGTTTTTTTAGATGAGACTCAAAAGTTTCTTTAAGTTTTTCACTAAGAACTGCTCTAACCAAAACCTTTTCTAAGACAAAATTAATAATTTTCAGATATAACCAAACACACAAACTGACATTTATTTTATTCTTATTATGGGAAGTTATTTACTTATTTATTTTCTGCAAAGGATTTGAAGCAGCTAGGTCAAATTTAAAGACAATTTAATTGAGGTTTCCTTTCTTCCTTAACGAGCAGTTGATTCTTTCCTTCTTTCCATCCTTCCCTCCTCCTCGTCCTCTTCCTCCTCCTTTTAAGAGTTGGGTATTGTAAGACTGGGCGTTCATATGAGAAGGAATACCAGATGTTTTTTCCAGTTACTCATATGCTCTTTGGTGGACAGAAAACATTTTGCATTTGAGTAACTTGGTCCTTGCTCTTTTAACCAATGCAGACAATACCTGTGCGTACATTTGAAAATACCAGATCCTATATTTTGTATATGGGCTGCCGAAGCGAGCACTAGATCCTATATTTTGAAGCAGGAAGCTATTCCTATTTTGTCCGAGGGAAGCAAGCAATACTTTCTCTTATCTTTTGATATTTTAGGCCAAGAGACTGTGTGGTAAGATCGCTGCCCTGGGAGGCAGGTGATTTGGGGGCCGGTTCTTGCATAGACATGTCTGAAGATCCTGGGGCAAAGATTCTCTTACTCCTGTTGGGTCTGTTTCTCTGTAAAAAAGTGCAGAGGTCAAATTCACTGATCTAGGATCCTTGTCCCTTTTAAAGATTCTGTGAAGTAATGATTTCTGGGATAACCAGATCACTTCAAAACGTTCTACTCTCTTTTTATTTTTCATTATTATTTTTTTAAGATTAAAGCGTATCATCGAGAGACCATTCATGATTCACAGGAACGACTCTAGCCATTTCTAGGTGAAGCATGTTTTGGAGACTATTCTGAGAAATTCACACAGGCAATGGAATTTGACTCATGTATTGTAAACATTGCTAAAATTTACAGGAGGAGGAGAAAAATTATTGCCTGGAAAAAGCCTTCTAGATTTGTTCTAGTATATTTCAGTGTTTGTGTGCAAACGTGTATTTTAAAACAAATATTAACATTTAGAATCTAGCTTTATATCTGGTAAAGAATGCTGTGACAGAGTTACTTTCACAGTAGAGAAATGACAAGCTTTCTTCTCCTAGTGTTTGCATTTCTCAAAGAAGCAGCTACTGGAATTTTGAAACAGGTCAAACTGCTTTTAACCTGGCTACTGTTATTCAATTTTATCAATTCTTCATTTTCTATTAGCAGAAAATCTGCTTCATGACTTCAATATATGAAAGGTAGAAAGATCACAAAGCAACGTGAAGCAGATAAATATCGACCTAATTGAACATGAGTGCTGCCAGAATTAGAATAACTTGAATTTTTGCTCTGGATAAGCCAGAATGTTGAGCCTGTTCATGCCTAACTTACCCTTCTGGATTTATCTCACTTGCTTCCATTTTTTGTTTGGTAAACATCTGCTTTCCATTAGATTATTTATCCCCTTAACCTTTATAAATGACAATTAAGTCCATCTAGCCTGTCAATAATATGTCATTTATTTGTTGCTATAGCTGAGCCTGACCTTCATTGATTTTATTGGAGTAATTTGCTGGAAATGATTTTTTAATGTTAGATTTATTGCCGAGACACTTCATTGTCAGATAATTGAAGTAAATTGTAATTTTTTTTTCAAAACAAATGCAAGAAGTACGGGAAAGGGCTATGTTATTTTCAAGGGTTATTTCCTAGCGGGAGAGAGAAAGACATACATTATATGTGATGCCACGTACTTTACCAAATTGCAAGAACATATTCCTTTTGAGTGGTGCACATTTTTTTTTCCTCTTTGGCCTTTTCCTTAAGAATTGCTGACATAGCAATGGGAGCTGGTAATGAATTAACATTCAAAAATGGGGTTGCAAATTAGATTAGATATACACGTAAGTATAGAGTAACAACATCACGCCTTACATAACAGGCCTTGCTCTTCTGATTGAACTGCAGATTCGGTTATTACCATACTTAGCTTTTACATAGGTATTAACTTATTCCCCAGGATGAGTGTTAACAAGGGTTTTATTATATTGTGTTTTTGGCTTTCCGAACACTTTGATTGTCTGCCCAGATAATAATGAGCATTTCAGTCCCTACGTGAGTTTTCCTTAGTATTTGTTTATTTATCTTACTAACATTAAGGATGACCATACTGTTGCCATATCCATGTAGTCAAATAGATACTGAGCCATGTATCGTACATTTTTAAAAGCGTTTGTGATTCTATGACTGCTTTACGTGCTGTTGGGCCTCGGTGTCAGCAGGGCTGGATCAGAAAGGTTTGCCAGCAGAGCTGGTATTCTTGTTGTTCTGGAAATAGATTCTGGCCTGATAGAAAAAAGATAAATTTTTGAACCCAACTTTAAAATTAGCAAATGAAATGTGCTGTTTTTTTTTTTTTTTTTGTGGGTACCAGGGGGACGACCTCAGGACCTCGCGCGCCAACAGGCACCCGTGCCACTGAGCGATATCACCGGCCCCTTTTTCGTATGTGGGTTCCGGGAGTCGAACTCGGGCCCTCGCGCTTGCAAGGCAGGCGCTTACGCCGCTGAGCCATCTCACCGGCCCGGAATGTGCTGGTTTTTGCACTCTAAATAATGATACTCTGAGTGGATATTGGTGATATAGTAGTTTCCACTCATGTTATTCATGACTTATTTTCCCATGATATAAACTTTTAGTGTCAACTGTAATGAACGGATAGAATATCACATCACTGGAATTTAAAATTCAAACACATTGTATCTTGAAAGGCAAAAAAATTGTTTCAAAATGAAATAAAGTTTTAAAAAGTAGAATTTACTTTCAAACTAGGAGGCAGATGTAATAATGACAGGGCGAGGAGTGTGTGCAGCAGAGTGTGCAAGAAAATATGCAGGCGACAGTGTCCTCCAAGACTGGGCTCTGAGATTCAATTTTAATTTAAGCAGAAATTGTGGGTAAAAACTCTAAGGACTTGAGGGAGAAACTTCTTGCTTTTAAATTGTCATGCCTCTTTCCTGTCCCTGTTCCTGTCACTACTATTGATATAAAGACTCCATCAACATATTTTTATGGGTGATTAAGAAGGCTGACCTTTCTTTTGCAGGTACAAATAGGTAGTTCTTCAGAGGCTGTAACTGAATGACAAGATAATTCTATCCATTTAATATTGAAGTGATGTTGATAGTGTCATTCTTCTCTGGTTGGAAACAGGACAGTGCAGGGGCCCTGTCTGCCTCAGTCTGTTCTGCCATGGGTGATGGATTTTCCCTCTGACTAATCGCTGTCACATTAACCCGCACTATTTCATCCTTGAGAGCTGTCAAGATAATGACGATAATCCAAGTGGCTCATTGTAGGTAAAGGAAATTATATGAGCAAAGTAATATCATAAAACAGTGTTTAAATATTTTAATTTCATTTGTCAGGGCTGCCCCAACACTTCATTACACATATAACCATCTCTCATCAGTGGAATTAGTGCATTATTCATTACTGTTAATTATTTTCACATAATGGCTGCCCTGATATATTTAACCTCCACATTATATCTCAGATAATGGGTCTGTAAAATTGAATTGTGTGAAGAGTGGAGTTCTAAAGCTCATTTGCAGAACATCAAAGAACAAAGAAGAGGAAAAGAATTCTAAATGGAACATTTTGCCCAGCTGGGGCCAAACATTTGTTTCTGTCTGATTTGCATACAGAAAATAGGTGGTGTAGAAGTGGCTTAATACAGTGTTGGCTGTCCATTTCTATTACACAACCAACTAGGATTTGTTAATATTACACATATTAGAAACAACTTGAGAATCATAGCTCAGAAAATGGAATGCTGCAGAGACTATGCTACATGACAGAGACAAAATGAGATTCTTTGGGAGAACAATTGTAATGGACAAAAAATGGAGGTGAGGGGAGATGGGGGTGTGGTAGAAGAGAAAAATGCTATTGAGTTTCAGTTTAATGATTTATTTTTATGAATAACTGTAATAATGGACACTAAGTTTTGAAAAGTAGTAAAAGCAAAGAGTAACCATAAAAGCCCATCCAAATATTAGTCATTCATTTCTATCATGACTAGTACAAATGTGTCACACTTAGGATTACCCTTTCTCAGTGACTTAAAGGCTTTCAACATTCACGCACACAAAGCATCAATTTAAAATCACCAGGACCCTATACACAGATGCCAAGACTGCCACTTAATTCCTCGTGATTGTGCACTATTGTCCTTTCATGGAGCACTTGACAAGCTTGATAATCTGAACAGCAACGTCCAAACTCATCTGTATGCAAGTGTGCTCTCTTTACACTTTCGGAGTGTAGGTAACTGAACCAAAAGCTAACTGATATTGGTAGAATCTGGATCAGAATCCCCTGTGGTTAGGCTTCAGGCATGCATTTATTTTAAAAGCTCTGCAAGTAATTCTGAGGGGTTTTCTGTGTTCAGAATCTTGGCCCTTGTGGTTAGGGGATGTGGGGCTCATGGTATGCTCATAGCTTCTTCTTAAGGATTTGGAGTGACTCTCTAGTTTTTTTTTTAATTTAAAAAAGTAAATTTTATTGTACACATTTGAGGCTTACAACATGATGCTGTGGAATAAATATACATAGCAAAATGGCTGCTCTAGTGAAACAAATTAGTATATCTATCATCTCACATAATTAATTTTTGGACAAGAGCAGCTAAAATCTACTAATTTAACAAAAATCTTTAATGCAATACCCAAATCAACAGATTTTCTATACAATGACAATAAACTATACAAAAAATAAATTAAGAAAACAATGTTACTTTTCATGAAAAAATACTCAGGAGTAAATTTTCTTTCCTTTTTTTTGTCTGGTACTGGGGATTGAACCGGAGCCTTCACATTGAGCTATATGCCTCCACACTTTTCACTTATTTTTTAAATTTGGAAACAGGGTCTCACTGATTTGCTTAGTGTCCAGGCTGGGCTTGAATTCATGATTCTCCTGCTTCAGCTTCCCAGAGTTCTGGGATTACAAGCATGTGCCACCATGCCTGTTTTAATTTTCATTTTTCTTAGGATGAGTGATTTTGAATCTTTTTATACATTTATTGGCCATTTGTATGTTTTCTTAATGGAACATGTGTATTCAGGTTCTTTGCCCATTTTAAAAAATGAGCTTATTTTCTTGCTGATGAGTTGTTTGAGTTCTTTCTATATTTTGGATATTAGCCCCTTATCAGATGTATGGCTTGCAAATATTTTCTCCTAATCCATGGGCTGTCTTTGCACTCTGTTAATTCAATGTTTGTTGCTGTGTGGAAGCTTTTTGTTGGATGGAATCCCATTTCTCTATTTTTGCCTTTATTGCTTGTGTTTTTGAGTACTATCCAAGAAATCACTGTCCGGAAAATGTCATGGTAATTTTACTCTATGTATTATTCTAATATTTGTCTGGTTCCAGGCCTAAAGTTTAAGCCTTCTATCCATTTTGAGTTGATTTTTATATGCAGTATGAGACGAAGGTCTAGTTTTGTTCTTCTGAATGTGTATAATCATTTTTTCTCTTGCATTATTTATTGAAGACACTGTCATTTTCCTAATGTGTGTTCTTGGCACTTTGTTAATAGTCAATTTACCATATGTACTTGAGTCTACTTTGGGCTTCTTTGCTGTTCCATTGGTCAATATGTCTATTTCATGCTAATATCATCTTTTGATTATAATAGCTTTAGTGTATATTTTGAAATCTGAGACTGTGATGTTTTATTTTCTTTCTCTCTCTTTTCTTTCTCTTTCTTTCTTTCTTTCTTTCTTTCTTTCTTTCTTTCTTTCTTTCTTTCTTTCTTTCTTTCCTTCTTTCTTTCTCTTCCTTCCTTCCTTTCTTCTTTCTTTCTGTTACTTCCTTCTTTCTTCTTTCTTTCTTTCTTTCTTTATTTCTTTCTTTCTTTCTTTCTTTCTTTCTCTCTTTCTCCTTCTCCTCCTCCTCTTCTTTCTTCTCCTCTTCTTCTTGTTCAACCTTGGTTTGCCTATTTGGGGTCTCTGTTGATTCCCTCTATATTTTAAGATTCTTTTCTACCTCTGTGGGAAATAACATAATTTTGATAGGGGTTACATTGAATCTTTAGATTGCTTTTGGTAGTATGGATATTTAACAATATTAATTCTTCTAATCCATGAACGTAGAATATTTTTTCCATTTATTATGCACATGGAACATTTTCCAGAATAGATCATATGTTATTTTTTTTAAATGAACATCTTTTTATTAATCTAGGCATAGTCAAAGAACCTTTAAGTATGGCCTAGGTCTAAAGAAACTTCTTTACTTGGGTGTGGTGGTGCACATCTGTAATCCCAGCACTCGGTAGGCTAAGGCAGGAGGATTGCCGTGAGTTTAAGGACAGCCCGGACTACATAGTTCAAGGCCAGCCTGAACTGCGTAGTGAAACCCCCATCTCAAAAAAAAAAAAAAAAAAAGGAACTTCTTTAATGGAAACAAAAACATTGCAAATTTAAAAATCAATATAGATCTCTCTATAGAACTAAAGGTAATGTGCCTCAACAGGCATTTCTTCATAATCTCTTGAATTCTTGTACTTTGTGTATCAGTTTATTTTAGTTCTGCATGTCCAAGGATTGTTAAACCACAAAACTTGTCTTAACAAATTCCAATTATGGCTCAGGTATCAAGATGATGCACATCATACATAATACATTTGGAAGTATTCCCTTAAGTTCTGTATTTTGGAAGAGTTTATGAAGTATTAAAAACAATTCTTTAAATATCTGGTAGAATTCAGACTCAAAGCTATCTGGTCCTGGTCTTTTTTTTTTTGGAAGTTGTAAAATTACTACAATCTCTTTATTTGTTATTGATCCACTTACACATTTTATTTTTTCTTATTCCATTTTTGTAAATTATATTTTTCTAAGATTTGTCCATGTCCTCTAGGTTAGCCAATTTTTTGCCATATAATTGTTCAGAGTAGTTGTTTATGTTCCTTTTAATTTCTAAGGAAATTTTGTAATGTCCACACTTTCACATCTGGTTTTACTTGAACTTCTCTCTTCTTTATTTAAAACTAGTGGTAAAACTGGTTCATTTTTCTGAAGGTTAGTATTAGAAAAGAAGAGTAAGTTCTGTTTGGGTGAGGTTATGATGGCAGTAACTATATCTCCCTGGTTCCCTTAAGGGTTTTGGAGGGCAGTGTAGAGAGTTACTCAATAACTGCTTGTTAGATTTTCTTTGGTTTTTCAGGTTTTCACTTTTATAATTATCTTAGATTTAATGTCTTCAAACCTATATATTTTCTTTCTTTTGGATTTTTTAGAGCTCATATTCCATGAGTGAGATTCGTAATTTTCAAGGCTTTTGTTATATTTTTTATTTATTTATTTTTTTTTTCGTGGGTACCGGGGGTCGACCTCAGGACCTCGCGCGCCAGCAGGTGCCCATGCCGCTGAGCGATATCACCAGCCCCTTTTTCGTATGTGGGTTCCGGGAGTCGAACTCGAGCCCTCGCGCTTGCCGGGCAGGCGCTTATGCCACTGAGCCATCTCGCCGGCCCCTTTTGTTATATTTTGGCAAGTAGATTTCTTTGAGTTTCACTCATTAATACTGTCATAGCAATGTTTCAATTTAGCAATTTTACTGCAACCATAGCAGAATTGAATATTAACATTGAAGATTTTACTAACTTAATGGATAGAAAATTGCATGTTTTAACATGCATTTTTCTTGTTACTCAGATAGAATGCTTCCCATTTTAATTTACCTTTCTTTTCATTCAAGTCATCTCTACTTATTAAAAGCTTTCATACTGTTTAAAAACTTATTTCTAAGTACTTTTTGTACCTAAGTGCGTGATCTCATTATTACACCTTTTATGTCTCCCATTTACAACATTTTAAAACTGCATGTTCGCATTTTTAACCTGTTTTTACTTGAACCAAAGTGTTTCCATTACCATGCAGACAGATGAGTTGGTCTTATCCTGGTGATATTTTCAATGCCTATTAAATCGTTATCTCAGCTTAAATATGAATTAAATAAAGTCCTGAGACGTTTGAAAATGCAGTGGAGAAATAAGTGTAGATTTAAAACCACACTATTCTTATATTGTAATGAGTTAGGTAAGCTCCTCTGTCCTGAAGGCCCACCAGAAGAACGGGCTCAGTTGGTGGGAAGTAAACAAAGGAGGGATTCCTCTCTGCCCCTTCCTTCCCTGTTGCTCTCTTTCATATGTGTCATAGAGTTAAGTTGTCCTGTAGCATCAATCTATCACATATTGCATGTGGAGTTGGGCCTGAACTTTTGGTTGGGCATTAAAATATATCTTTTCTTTTTGGTGTGCTTCTATGTAATATTTTAATTGTACAACTATTACCCAATGCCATATGAACACCAGACAATTTTCACTTATCTAATGTTTATAAGGGTTCTACCCTGTACCTGCAGTGTTGGAAATAAGCAAAAGCAACCCATGCCTTCAAAGAGCTCGCAGAATAGTCAACTCTTTCTTCCAAGAATATTCCCTGTGATCTCCTACTTCTAGAGCCTTCCTCCTTTTGCTCATTCTACTTGGACACGGTTAGATTTTAAAGTACTCACTACTGATTCTTGAAGGCTCCCATTCAGATCTTGCTTTCTATAATAAACCTTTCTGTTCACTTTACCCCCTATTGAAATGAATTATTGGGTTCCAAACATCCCCAAAGAATGATGTTTTATATCTACTATTTGCTCTTTATGAGTTTCATAATAGAGTTATTGATGTATACCTCCGTTGCCTCGAGAAGATTATGGCACTCATGACAATAACAATTGGATCTTATTTAACTTTGTATATCCCACTGTGCATAGCAGGTCTTGTGCCTATAGTACAAAATAAGCAAATATTTTTAGTGTTTTCTGTTTATTACATTAAAAGCTCAAAGCCCCAGATCGTAATCAGCTTCTTCAATATAGAAGCACAATTACCACGACTTTTGCCATTCTCAAACTTGCATATATACTATTGAGAGATTATTGGGATATTATGCTCTCCATATGACTCATTTTAGTAACCAGTAAATACTCAAGAAGTATTCTTGATTTACATACTGAAAGAATGGCATTAAATCTGGGTAGAGAATCTGTAATAACATGCATTATATGCTTTGTCTTTTTATATTTCTAATTTTTAAAATTAAATATGGTATAAAACATCATTTAGTTGTCAACTGATATTTGATAAACCAATTCTATGATTGAAAATCATGCTTTAGTACCATGCAAAGTATTAATTTACATAGCTTCCTGTTTTTATCATTTGCTAAAAAGGTTTATTTCACAACTGCCAAGTGGGAGAGGGGTTTTGGCTCTTTCCATTAAGTATTAATAAAACATCCTGTAATACAGATCCCCTTTACCTGGCTCATCTGGGAGTTGTTTGGAAGAGATCCATTTATTTCACTTAAAGTTTCTTACATACTTCCATTTCTGTGGCAAATCCCAGGGTACCATCTTGGCCCAGAAAGGTTGATGTTCATTTGTTTAGAGACTTAAGCACGATTACTCTTTGCTGACAGTGTCAGGATATGTCAAAAGTAGGGTCTTTCTTTTATTTTTACTTGGCAACCCTATGAATGAAGACAATCTGATATTTCTAATGAAAGTGACTTTTATAAACAAGTCATCTCTCACTGCTTGCTTGACAAAATACCCAGAACAATCCTAGGAAAAATTGGGCAACTGAAAAAGTTTTCTTTTAGTTCCTGACTGACATTTTTTTGCAAGCCATTTTGCTGTCTTGTAAATCATCCCTTCCTCTGTGACTTGCCTCTTCATTCCCTCTGTGTCATTTTACCCATACCTAATCTCCAACTTTTACTCCAGAGCCTTCTCTCTATCCTCTTCTACTTTTCTTATCTCTTGCCATGTTGATAGGGAAATAAAAAGAAAAATATTTACTAATTTCTTACTATGATGCTTGGAACTGTACTAAGCACCAAATGTGTATTATCTCATCAATCCTTAAGGTAATCCAGGGAGGTGACTATCATTATCACTATCGTCTCCAAAGAAATAACAGATTTGGTGAGTTTAAAAGACTTGCCCCCAGTCACATAGCTAATGAGACAGATGATAATTATCACTGAGGGCCCCACTACTATCTCTTCTGCATGTCCTTCCGGGATGTGATTTTACCACTGCTCCCGTAAAGGGTTGGGTCTATGTCTTCTTTTTGATGACTTCATTGGAGTCTGGCTCATGTGTCTTCATCTAGAAGATGAAAGGCATCATGGCTTCTGCACTGATCACTGGAACTCTTCTGCTCAGAGTACTGAGCTACCCAGAAGTTTGATTACTGTAGGGCTGCTTATCGTAAAGGAGCCAAGACACATGGAGAGGTCATGGTACATGCTCTGATTGGCAATCTTAGCCTTCAGTCTCCAGGTTTGAACATGTGTAGGTAAACAAAACTATCTTCAACCCTCCAGACCAGCTTACCCATCAACGGAATCACTGAATTACCTTACTCAGTGCTGGAATGAATCAATAACATGTGCACTTTCACAATTGCCCACCTTCTGAATCTGAGAGCAAAATATAATGGTGGTATTTTAAATCTTTAAATTTTGGAAATTTAGTAGTATAGCAAAAGTTACTAGAACAGACCGTAAGTGGTAGAACCTGAATGTGAGATGAGTATTCTGAGTCCAGCAGGCTCACATTTAATTCCTCCACTCTAAGGACAAACTAGTCCCCAGTAACCTGTTATATCTGCATGTAACAGGATCTTGTGATAGCCTCAAGGGCCAAATTTCTAATGGCAAAATTTCTGGCACACCATTGGAAACGTTAATGGAGCTCCTCAATCAAATCAAAATATTAATGATCTATTGCAAGTTGAGAAACGCTTGCTCTGATCACAGATGCTGACGATAATTTATTTCATTTCCTACTGATTAGAATATGTTTGCCAACTTTCTATTTGAGTGTAATACAAATGCAGAAAAATGCATGTCGTAAAGTGTATCATTTAATAAATTATCATAAAGTTAACGCCCCTGTGTAATCACCACTCAGGCAAGAAATAGAATGTTGCCAGCCTTAAAATCCTGCCTTGAACCTCCCCTAATCCTTTCTCTCTTTTTCAAGCTTCTCTCCCAACTCTGCCAGCCTGTGCAACTGTTAATGTTTGGATTATTTTTCTCTTGGCCGAGGGCAGGTAAGTGGAATTATAATTTTGATTTTAAATTTTCCCAAAATTTTATTGTTAAATTAAAGACAGAAATTGAGTCTTGCTTTTCTTCACTTTTTGATTTTTACCTTTTGTGTGAATTGGATCTAAATGAGAAGCAGCAGTGAAAAATAAAACTTAGCTGGTTTTAGTTTGCCACCATACATTTTGCTTAAGTGGGTGAATTTTCAGACAAAGAACAAATCTGGATTTTATTGCCTCTTTCTCGAAGTGTCGTTAGGATGTGTGTGTTTAATTGGATTGCTGGTACAGTTCCGTTCACAGCCCTGGCTCAGAGTCTGTGAGGCCCAGGAGCCTGGGGATTACGATCGATTACTCCAGGTATTGGTTTCTTCACAAACATCAGAATGTACACTAGCCAAATAATGCAGATTTAAATATATCTCAGGGGAGATTTGATTCCATTAACACTACTAAGGCATCACAGTTCAATAGGATGGGCCAAAGAGCTAGAATATTGGGACTGTGGATTTAATCACTTTTCTTCCATTAACTCACCATGGGACAAAATTTATATGGTCAAATCTTCTCAACTCTTCAAACACAGTGGGAGAAGTGTTGACTTCCTTAATCCGGATACTCTAGACAGTAGAAATATAGTGGATGTTTTGTGTAAGAGAAATATAATGCATTTCACATATGTAATTAAAAAAATTTCAACCAGATTAAAAAGCTTTCAAAATACAGGTGAAAATAATTTTAAAATATATTTTGCTTAACCTAATATACTCAACAATTATCACTTCAATTTCCTATCAATATTGAAACTATGAATACAACATTTAACCTTCTTTTTGTACTAAGTTTTTTAAATTCAGTGCATATTTTACAGTTAAGAGCATATCTCAAGTTGGAGGTGTATAAGATATGTTCACTGTCAATGGTGAGAGTGGAGAGTATTTTCTGCCTGAAGAGGCAACTTCTAAGAGTGGATCTTAGGTTTCTCTCCAAATAAGTAGCATTCTCCTCCCCAAGTCTCTACATATGATTGAGCAGCAAAGATGTTGAGCAGCATCACTGCTCAGAGGAGACTAGTGATATGAATACCACCATTTTCTGTTAATAAATAATTCCTTATTTAGATCAGAAATATAATAGAACAAAAAGGTTAGCACTGTTGAGTCTATAATCTGACATCTTTAAGATGAAGCTTGAAAGATTTTGTTTGTGAAATGCTGTTGAGAAGTTATAAGACCATCCCCAGCTACGAAGCTCCTTGGGGTTTTCAAAGTACTTAACCATTCCCTGAAGGTGCCCTTTCTCTGGGCAATGTTCAAAGCCACTGAGAGGATTCTTCAATATTTTCTTTTTCTAAAGTCAAACTAGCCTCATTGTTTAGAAGGAATGGATTTGGTGAGTGCCTTTGAACTGCATTCTGAATGGACCATGAAGTCAAGTAGCCTTAAATAGACACATACAAGCAATTTAAAGTGAAAGAAGGATTTAAAGATGTTACCTATCATGATGAGACAAGGGTGTAGTTGAAGGGGAGGTGTACTATAACATTTAAAAAGAAAATATGTTTTCTTGAGAGAGTTGAGAATTAGGTTTGATCCTGCATTTTCCATGACTAGTTTGATTCTGAGACCTAGGTAGACCTTGTCTTTTAGAAGTGTAGTGCTTACCTTCTAACAGCACCATGGACAGAGCAGGGATTTAAAGCAGAAGCAGGAAAAGGCAGGTAAAAGATTCACTGCTATCCGGCGGTGAGACAGCTCAGCGGCATAAGTGCCTGCCTGGCAAGTGTGAGGTCCTGAGTTTGACTTCTGGTACCCATATAAAGGAAAAAAAGGGGCCGGTGATATCGCTCAGCAGCACAAGTGCCTGCTGGCAAGTGCAAGGTCCTGAGTTTGACTCCCAGTATCCACATTAAAAAAAAAAATTCATTACTGCGAAATAACTAGCAAGTATTGATTAAGCACAAACTATGTACAATGGTGTGTTTTAAGGAAATGTTTCTCTAATTCAAAGTTTAATTGTATACTTTCTCAGGCTTTCTAACAGAGAAACATATCTTATTCTAGAATTACAGCAAATAGGGCCAATTTCTTCATGAACACATTGAATAAACTTGTTCCCAGAGCTGAGGAGGAGCAGCAATTGATGTTTGCACCCGCAGCTCCTGAGTCACAGTCGTGTCTCTTCTGTGGACTGAGACAATTCAGAAAATGCTTTTGCATCCCTTTGTTCCTCTAATTAGTGATTAGAATACATCTCATCACTAACCTAGTGATTAGGGCCCATCTACATCCATTGTAGATGGTGGAAGCTAAAGGAATACATATAATTAACAAAACGCTAATGTTAAGTGAATCTCTATCTGTACTATTAATAATTGCAGAAAATGAAAATAGTTCTTTTACTATTCCAAGAAGCTTGGACACAGTTTTAAAATGTTTATCTATTTTCAAATTTCCCCATCATTTGGAACAGACCTTACTCACATGTACAGACTATGGACAATGCGCATGCGTGTGTTTGCTCTCTCTTTCTCTCCCTCTCTCTCTCTCTCTCTCTCTCTGTCTCTTTCTCCCTCCCCCACTTGTTATCAACACTTGCTGTGAGGCAGGAGATGGAGATGGCAGGGAAGATCAGCAACCATTTGTAGGCTTGTCAAACTAGATACCATTTGCTTCAACTGTCATTTTGTTGAGGAGCCTGACCTGCAGAAAAGCAGTTAGCTAGCCCAGGGACAGAATTAAAATCAGACACCAGGTATCCTGACTGCCATTAAAGCTTTATTTTTCCATGCCATTTCTCATTTAAACCCAATTCGTGCAAAAGGTAATAGTCAAAGTTTTAAAAAAAGAAAAAGAAAAAAAAAAAAAAAGAAAAGCAAAAATTATTTCTAACTTCGTCCAAATTGAAATTTCAGCAAAAAGTTTTGGATAAATTTGCAAAGTAAGTTATAGTTTCACTTACACTTCTTTCCTGTCAAAAGCCAAAAGAGAGATAGTTAAAGTATCTACAGGTTGGGCTGGTGAGATAGCTCAGCGGCATAAGCGCCTGCCTGGCAAGCGCGAGGTCCTGAGTTTGACTTCCAGTACCCACATTAAAAAAAAAAAGCATCTACAGGTTGCACAACCTGAGCACCAACCAATCAGAAGGATGTTTGTAGAGCTGGGAGGGAGGTTTCAGAAATCACTTAATCTCCAGATCCCATTCCGCCTCACGGTCTGCCGTGTTTGACTTTATATTCCTTGCCTAGAATTCCGGATGACCCCTCCACAGCTGTACTGAAACTTTAGTCACTTGGACAAAGCCTCTGGAATCTTTTCTAGTTCTCCCAAGATCCCCTCCTCAGGGTACTGCAACTGGCAATCATTGTCCCACACCTGAAATGTCACTTTTTGATTAATTATTAAATAGTACACTTAAGATTCGTGGATTTTCTGTTTATTTCCAGTAACAGTTAAGAAACTTGTGTTTTCTAATAAATAGGTAATAAAAATAAGTTATATTTAGTCTTTGGTGTCCAAGGTTCACTTTTCTCAAGTGTGAGACAGGTCATGGTACCTTGATTCGATGTGATAAAACCACTAATACTTTCCCGGGTGGTAGAAATCTCACCATCAGAAGGTTGGGCCTTGTGGCTGTGCAAGACCTGTTACATGCAAAAAGCTTGGTGGAGAGCTCGTCACGGATGATTGGGGATAGTTAGTCCACAGAGTGGAGGGATGAAGTATGAGGACTCTTGAGTCAGAACACCCAGGTTACTGTGTTTCTATCACTTTGTAGGCTGGTCTGGGAGTTCAACTGTGCACATCCTGATGACACTGGGAAAAAAACACAATAAGAACCGGACTTGCATTTTGTTCGTCTGAAAATTTCCCCACATAAGCAAAATGTATGGCAGGAAGCCCCCCCCCCTTGGTTTGTTATCGTCTACGAGAAAACCGTGGTTTTATCTCACCTTTCTTTTCTGGTAGTCTGCGAATTTTAGTCATAACTAGATGTATAAAAATTTAATATTCTTGCTGACAAATTTACCCAATAATTTGTCCATTTTTCCTGTGTCCTGCTGCAAGTGTAAAAAAATAAACACATGCACCATTAAGTGTATACCAATTTCATAAGAAAACAAGTTTCCCTGCACCATTCACAATCTAAATAATAATAACTAGAAAGTCACACAGACCACAGTACAAATTTTCCATGTGATGAAATGCATTTCAGCATAATCTTTTTGTCACTTTTTAATCTAAAACTATGTGAAGATATACAAAGTGTATTTTGAAATATACTTGGGTCTCTCTCTCTCTCTCTCACACACACACACACAATCAGATCAAGTTTGTGACTTATAGCTATTGCTTAGAAATCTTTTTTCCAAAATTTTCTTTTTTATATAATTTTTTTTATATGTGGGTACCGGGAGTCGAACTCAGGACCTCACGCTTGCCAGGCGGGCGCCTATGCTGCTGAGCTATCTCACCGGCCCTATATAAATCTTTTTCATGGGTTTAGAGATATGTGGTGACATGACTTGTATCTGAAAGCAAGTTTTCTAATTTTTTATGCAGTATATTACATGTACAGAAATGTCAGAAGCAAGAAATGGTAGAAATGTCATTTCCCCTCCTCACCTCCAGAAGTTGGTATGATGGTGAGAGGAAGGGAGCTGTAGTTCTGGAGAGTGATGACAAGTTTGAATTCAGATTAATGAATTGAGAGAAAGAAAAGAATATGACTGGGCATTGTATTGCGAAATATGACTGGCATCATATTAAACAGGAATCAGTTAAAAATATAATACCACAGAAGACTATTTGTTTTAAAATAATAAATACTTACCTTGATATTATTTTTAAAATACAGAGAAGTCAAAAGAAAATAAAAATTATTGGAAGTTCCATTGAGATAACCACTGTGGACATTTTGCAGTATTTTATTTTAATCTTTTTTCTTCAGTCTTCTATGCAAAATATGTGTGTGTGTCATTTACTGAAATGAATTTAGAGTGTATGTACAATTTTATGTTTGGCTTTTTTTCCATTACACATATCATGAGTATTTTCCTTTTTTTTTTTTTTTTTTTGGTGGGTACCGGGGGTCGACCTCGGGACCTCATGTGCCAGCAGGCGCCCGTGCCGCTGAGCGATATCACCGGCCCCTTTTTTCATATGTAGATTCTGGGAGTCTTAACTCAGGACCTCACGCTTGCCAGGCAGGCGCTTATGCCGCTGATCTATCTCACCGGCCTCCAGTATTTTCCTTTTTTAACATTTAACTTTTTCCCTTTATTTAGTGTAAGTGACAAAAATCATATGTATTTAATTCAAACAACATCATGTTTAGATGTACACATACACTGTGAAATTACTACTACAGTGGAGCTAATTAACATATCCATAGCCTCATACACTTTAGCAATTCTTAATTTCTTCTGCTTAAAAATATTTTGTAATAGCATAAGTCAAATACTCTTAAACAAAAAGAACAATGCACCTAGCATCTCACTACCAGAGACAAATTGAAACCGTTAAATGAACACCATTCTAGATGATTTCTTGGTCTCTCTACACATTAGTGTATTTTTGAAAATAAATAATTGGCAATGCTGTCTGTACTGCTTGGTAAACTGCTATTTCATTAAAGAGAGTGTAGTTAACACATTTTCAACTCAATAAATTTATATCAACATCATGATCCCATAATGATATAATTTTTAATGACACTTTTTTCGTCTCCATTACCCTCTTTTACACGTCCTTTTTCCCCCTTTGTTATGTCTTGTCATTCAACATTGCTAAAAATATGAATTTTGTTTTCTATATTTTATTTTTGAAATTCTATAACCAGTGCATTTCTATACATGGAAGTGATAAGAAAATGGGTGTCTTGCATTTAGAATACCTTGCTTAGTAATAATCCATAATTAGGAAGGGTATTTTATTTAAGTAATACTTTTCTGTAGAAAGAATTATGGTTCACATGGATCTGCTTAGAAGTGATGGACATGCAGGTGACTCTGTTAGCTGAGAGGATGAAAATAACTAAGCTCCCATAGTGATGAGCCAAACTGTACTTCTCTCTGATGCACTGGATAAGCCTCACATTCTCAAACCTCAAAATCTTTCTTCAGAGCTCCCTGGATTACCTGTACATCAATTGTTTTTCTTTTCAAAATCCCGTGATGGAACAATCCTACACCTGCCTCTTAAATCTCCCAGATTATTTTTTTGCTTCATTAAAACAACTCCCCAAATTCTACCTTAATCTAAAGATATAATTGCAAATTTTGCTAAAATGAAGATCTTAAAACTTCTCTTGCTATGACACAAAATCAGTTACCTTTTGATATGCATAATGTAAATGTGTGCTAGACTTATATGGTTCTACAATGTTTTCATTTCTGCGTCTTTCAGTGTTAGTTTTCTTCTCTTAACAAGTTCATGTTCTATACACCATAAGGTGGACGAATTTGTGCTAGAATTAAAACACTCTGAATTTCTCCGTGTGTGTGTGTGTCAGAGTTTGTGTGTGCATTCTGGGAAGTCCTCTCTTTGCTAGATCTGAGCAGACATGAAACTGAAGGGAATACTGAGAATTAATCTGGGAGTTAAATTTGAACTAGAAAGGAAATTCTTCACTTGATTCAGTGGCTATTGTAGGACACTGAATACTCTTTGCTTATGATTATTTGCATGGTCAGTCTCACCATATGATAAATCACTATTGATCGATATTGGTTGAAGGTGTTGAGTGAATATATTGAATATCCTCAAATAAACACATTATAATATGCTAAGCTTGGGTTGCTGCCAAGAAGGGATGGGGAGATAGGCTCTTAGATATAGTAGTTGTTCTTAAGGAGCTTAAAAAGGTGTAAGATTTATCTGGGAGAACAATATGTGCATCATTTATGAATGAAAAGTGTCCTTAATATACAAGAAACTCCTCAGCATTAAATATTTTATTTATTTATTTTTATTTTTTTTGTGGGTACTGGGGGTCGACATCAGGACCTCTCGTGCCAGCAGGCATCCATGCCGCTGAGCAATATCACTGGCCCTTATTTTGTATGTGGGCACCGGCAGTCAAACTCAGGACCTCGCGCTTGCCAGGCAGGCGCTATGCCACTCAGCATTAAATATGAAAAATAGGCAGAATAAAGCCAATTCTTAAAAGAAGATATGCAAATGAATAATTAAGAAACTTAATTTCACTAGTAGTCAGAGAAATGGGAAGCAAAATACTGCAATAGTGGTAGGACTGCACAGAGGAATTCAATGCACTTAATAGAAAAAATGGGTTGGGTCTGTATGCATTGTTGTTTAAAAGGTTACATAATAAATAGAAAAGTACAATCATGTATTTTGTTTTATATGTTTATGTTTTTGTGGGAACATTGGAAAAGGTGTGTAGATGCAATATGATGGAAGAAAAATGGAGGGAGCTTGCTAGAGGGCAAAAATAACTTGATATTGACTCCATGAAGGAGCAATTACTGAAACTTTTAATGTACATGAAGATGTGCTCCACCCAGGGGAAAACACAGATATATGAGATGTAGTTACTGGCCTCCAAATAGAATTCAAATCTAGTTGGAATGAGAGTAAGCATGTGTAAAATAATATGAACAGGACAGAGAATATATAGTTACATGCTAATTATGTGGTAAGGACTCCAGGCACAATAGAAATCTGGAGAAGGGTTTGATACAGAAGAATGGAGGTGGGAAGGGGGCAGCTTGCAGTGAAAAGGAATTTAAGTTGGGTCCAGAGAGAGTTCACAACTTGCGTTCTCCTTCTTTTTGCTCTGCCTTTCTTCACTTTAGAATTCATTGTTATGCATCTGGCCTGGTTGTTTGCTTTTAGTTGCCACTTTTGTTAACATTTGCTTGATATTTTGAACCCTGAGCAACTTGGACTCTGTTATGGCTTGATGTCTAGATGTCCCCTCAAAGCCTCATGCAGCCATAGGTGGGGCTTTTCAGAGGCGGCTGGATCTAGAGTGCGTGATGCTGGAATTAAGGGTGTGATTACTAAATTAGTCTACTGAGTGGTTTGGTGCCGCCCTACTCCTGGTAGCCTAGACAGAATATAAAAGGGGCAAAAAGAAGCTGCTTGGTTTTGCTGACTTTTGCCTGCCACGGACTGTTTCTCCTCTGCAATGCTTGTCTGCCGTGCCACCCTCCCTTGGAGCCAGCCGATTATGGACTGAAACCTCTACAAACTGTGAGCCAAATAAACCTTTCCTCTTTTAACTTTGTGTGTCAGGTATTTTGTCTCAGCAACAAGAAAAGTAACTAATACAGATCTCCAATTAATTCTCAAGGGAACTTTTGAGACTTTTTCTAGTCTAAGTCCCTTGGGGTAAGCATTAAATAAACTTTAGTCAACTACACAGGCTCAGTTAGCCCCTTTATTGATGTGGGTAAACGGCACCACAACGTTTAGTCATCATGGCTCATCTCCGGGGTGGGCCTGCACGTCATGACCATAACAGTTTTGTTTAATTCTTTCTCCTTAGGCTGTTAGAATGAGTGAAGGTAAATCACAGTGGTTGAAATTTGCCATTCTCCATTCATTTCACTATGATTACACAAACCCAGCCTCAATTAAGTAATTTTCTCTGCAGTGGGAGGGGTCATTTTCTGAGTGAATTTGAAAGTCTGTGTAGATCAGCGTTATTGTTAATCACCTCTGCACTTACATATATTTATATGCACACTCACAAGTGCCAAAATGCAGTTTCAAACTTAATTAAAAATAGAAAGCAAACTAAAGTGTGCTAGTATTTCCCCAGACTTCAGCATGATCTACCACTTTGACAAAATTTCATAAATCTCCTGAAATAAAAATTCTACTGCACAGAACCATTTTGTGCAGCAATATAGGTACTTAAAATATTCAGCAACTTTCATCATGTTTTGCCTCTTGGTACATGAGATTTTTATGTATTTAATAGTTACATATGTTATATATTTTAAACAGTATTTTTTACTAATGGTCCCCAACAGTACATTTCTCTGAAACTCTAACATCTGTGTTTTGTCTTGCAGCTTATGATGATAATCTTAAACTGAGTACATCCAACCACAGAGGGCAGGTTAGTGGATATTTTTAAAAGATGGCTGGATCCAGTGATGAAGGTGTCAATGTTGTCAAGTCCTGGTGACAGAAGTGCCTCCTTCCTCCCTCTTTGAAGGGCAATTCCAGAGCTGGCATCTGAGAGGTTCCCGCTGCTGCCAGGCCTGCAGCAGGTACATGGAAACTCAGAGGAGAGGAGCTATGGGGAATGTTCATTTGTTATTTATTTATAAACTTGCAGCGCCACATCATGTAAAATTAACACCTTTAATGGGCTCCTGCCTCAGTGACTTGGAGGACAGGTATTCGCAAGCCAAGGCCACTTGCTGGCTCCCAGGCAAAGTGCTTGTGCGTCGGCAGCGGGCATTGGCTGGACAGGGTCTGCTGCTGAAGTCAGCCTCGTGCTCAGCTGGTCAGCAGAGCTCTGTCCCCTGGAAGAGAAAGTTTAGGAAGCACAGTCTTCAGGGGCTTTTGCAGCTGCACAGACGAGCAATTCCTTTGGAGTGCAAATTCCTTTTTCTATCTGCTTAATGAAGAGATTTACATCGACATTCACTTATTATAAATTGGGGGGAGGTGGCTTCTCCCATATGCCAGCATCCAGAGGGCCCCTTTTCTGTAAGAGTTCATAAATAACCAACGTTTACAATGAAGAGGTTTTCTAAGCATTATCTTTTCCTATCATAAAAATTCTCTCATGCTTCCAAGGGAAGACCAATATAATTTGCGGGCAAAGATTATGGAATCAAAATGGATTTATGAATGTAAGTGTTTGGGAATTAAGGAGAAAGATCTCACCTTCCACTCACCATACAATTGCTCCTGCTTCTTTGGTGAAAATTTTAATTTAATTTTATAGCATTATTTAAGTACAAAAGATGTCTGGCAGAGAAGGGATGGATACGCATAAGTCATTCAACAAACATTTGTCAGCTTACTGGGTGCTGAATATTGCCCTTGGTAGGTATACATGTTCTTGAAGAGCTCATGGTTTAGTGTAAGAGAGAAATATGTGACAGAGCAATAAAATGCAGGTTAAAGTATTCCAGTTGAGGCCAGTGCTGAGTGCTCGGGAATGCAGAGGAAGGAGAAATTATTATTTCCTGAAGAAACCAAGGCAGGCTTCATAGCGGAGGTAATATTTGAGTTTGAAAAATACATAAATAGTTAATCAAATGAGAAAACAACTCCAGGTCATCTTCAAAAGAACAAGCTGGGCACAGAGATCACAATCACTTGTATTTGAGTATCTGCCAGATGGCAGTGGCCTTGCCAAGTGCCAGGTACTGTGTGGGTGCTGCAGGCAGTGCAGCTCTCCCAAGGAGGAGCATTATCAATGTCTGATGTGTGGGCAACAGGGGTGGGTGGAGAGGAGGCAACCTGCCCCACTTAGGAGCAGAGACGTAGGCCCGTTAGTGCCCAGCCTGTGCCATTGCTTTGACCCTGTGGCATCCATGGCTGCCTTTTCCAGAACTCTGAGATGCTCAGCCTGTTGGGAAAAGCGGGAACTATAGCATGGTCGTAAGGAGACAGAAGGGGTGCAGTAGAGTCAGGGTGTGGCCAGATCTTGAATAACCTTGAATGCTCCAAGAAGTGTGAACTTTATCTTATGTCCTGTGGGCAATGAGAAGCCATCTGTCAGAGGCCTCCGTGTGTGTGTGTGTGTGTGTGTGTGAGAGAGAGAGAGAGAGAAAGAGAGAGGCCTAGATAAGAGACAGAGGCAGGGCCGGGCATGGTGTTGCACACTTGTAATTCTAGCACTTGGGAGGCTGAGGCAGGAGGATCACTGAGAATTCAAGGCCGGCCTGGACTACATGAGTGAGACTCTGCCTCAGAGAAAGGGAGTGGGGGTGGGGGAGAGAGACAGAAAGAGAGGGAGAGACACAGACAGAGAACAGAGTTAGAGAGGGAGGAAGAGAGAGAGAGAGAGGGAGAGAGACATTTGTGTTTTTGAGGGACAACTATGGAGACATATGGCAGATGACCTTCAGAAGAGGGTAGTGGTGGTGGGTAGAATGGGGAGTACAGTCCTTCTGTAAGATATAAATTTGGCCTAAGTGTAGGCCTTCCATTAATTGTGATATAGAAATCTAGTATTCAAGAGTTTATAGACTTTGGAGGTACAAATTAGTAGCTGTGAAGTCTTGGGGAAAGTATTTAGTCTCTTTGCCTACAAAAGAGGGTAATAATTGTTTCTTCTTCATCAGACTGTTGTGAGGTTTAAATAAAATAGTAATCCACTAAAAGCATTTGTCTAGTGCTTGGTTCATTGCGAATTCCTACTCCTTGGTCATTATTAGTTTATGAATACCTTCCAAGGACAGCTGCTTTAACAGCCTGTTTCGTGAGCTCCCTGGGAAGGCCGGAGTACACGCACTGTGCACACTTACTGATGTGCACAGGCGGAAACAGGCAGGATGAAAGCGTAGGACAGGAGCACAGGTCTACAGCATTTTCCCAGAGTGGGAGCTGGGCCTGGAAGCTGTGGAATGATGCTCAACACCAGCTAGGAAAGAGGAAACCAAAACCAGGTTGAACATAGTCCTTCTTAAAGTGGCACTTGGGATAGACTTGGCTAGTACACAGACGAATGCTTAATTTTAATACTGTTATGTTTGTTTTGATTAGTACGAATGATGAATTTTGCCCTTTGCCCCCCATTCACTGTGATAGCTTGAAGTGGGTCTCTTCTATGAATATTAAGTAGTAGAAATTGTGAATATGGTGTGAAGTTGGGGAAATATCACATGAAGGATGTGGCCTTCCCTGGAGCAGAGCTTTTATAAAGAGTACAACTCTCTTTCTGGTGTGCAGCAGTGTTGGTAGCAGAAGAGAAGCTCTGTAGACATCGCTTTCACCAGTCCATGTGCCCCGTGGCCACTAAGAGCACTTAGATTTAGCATCAAGCCTAGTGTGCTGCTTTCATGGTAGGAATTTCCTCTAATGCTGCAGATTCTAAATTCCTACGGGGTGGTAATGTGCACTTGCTGACTTCACACTGAATATGTGAACGAGGTATGCAATGCTCTGTGTATTGTTAAAAGTGGTTTTAATAAAATGAGGAGGAGCTTAGGGGAGTCACACCAACCTGGGTTGGATTCCCATTCTCTGTTAATGCCCACTTAACCTTGAGCAATTTATTACACCACTA